>CM076689.1:116345436-117062936 GCA_038501925.1 Xenopus petersii
TGGAGGAGGCAGACAACTAGTCCTGGGTCATTAACAAAATGGCCTGGGCCCCCTGTAAAAAAATATTTTATGGCACCCCCCAGTAGAATCAAGGGTGACCCACAACACTTGCAAAATCATGGTACTTCTGCAATTACAACCACATCAGAGGTCATACATAGACTTCTGTGGACTACTTGGTTGGACGGACTAAAGTAGCACTTACCATTGCTTCTGCTGTTCCTGGGAGGGTTCAGGAGCTGGTGTCACTGCTAGAATCCAACTGTATTTATATTAGTTGTTTGGGCATGGGAAAACACAAGAACAAATTGAATAGGAACTAAAAATATTTCAGAGTTTAATACATATATATATAATATGAGTGTGGCAATTGTGTATGACGGTGAGATTATCAGGGTACTTCTAGCAGATGAAGTTGGTTTGATGAGAATACGCATCAGTATGATGCAGACAGATTCCATTGTTCCATTGTTCCTGTAGTTCCAATAACAGGTTTTGGAGACGCCCCCAACTGGGCTTCTCGGACACTCAGCTCATTATGAAGACTGAGCACAATGCATGTTGTGTCATAGCCGATGATAAGAGGGGGGTCCAATGAAGATTTGATGGGTTCTCGTTTCCTAAATAACATTGAAAGCTCTGCATTTCACTTTTGCATGATAGATTTCAGGAATTACAGTTAGTCTCACTTTGTACCATCCTAGATGGTCTTCACGAGATGCCTCTCGACTCCCTATGACTTCATGCTGTGAAATCTTGTGTCACCAGGTTAAACACATTGCTCTCCAATGAGCTCTGCCACTTGCCCCAATGCCTCTGGATTTCTGCCTGGACCTGAATGGGAGAAAGTCAGTTATTCTCTGACATTTTGTGTACATGTATGTATTTTGGTCACCTCGGCTTCCTAGCGGTAACAACTATGTCAAAATGCCTTTAACTCCAGATAGCTGCTTCCCATTATAGTAAATATGAATAGAATGAGTATTGAGAGATAACTGGATCAAGGGGACCTTGGGTTGTGTTTATTTGTTAAATGGCTTGCCAATAAAATGCATACATCTTGGGCTTTAGGGCAGTGGTGCCAAACTATAAGACTGCCCCCCTAGGGTGGGTTTGGAGCAGTGGCGAGGGACTCACATGAGGTGGTGACATATGGTGAGAATTTAAGAGAATGGCCATTTGTTCTACTAGACACACCTGAAAGTCCAGTTTGAGAAAATCTCCCAAACAACATCAGCCCAACACAAAGGTTACAAAACTGGTTCTATAAAGTAATGGCTGGGGTGGTCAGCATGAAGACCATTCAAGGTAATATTATGGAGAATGCCTTCTGTACCTTTAGATACTCAAGGAAGACCACACTGCCAGGTTGAGATCTTGGGTGAACACTTCTTTACTATTTTAGATTATTTTATAAAGCAACATTTTTATATACAGTAGGTCTTAAACTTTCATAAGATAAGGGGAGCTTTGACCACATTGGACCTCATAATGGGGCTTGGACTGTAAAACCATGGTCTAAAGCTAATAATACCATCTAAGCAAAGATGAATCTTGCTAAAAACTTTGAGCCAATTTTGGTGGAATTCAATATAAAGATATTTGTTGCAGATGCATTTCCGAAATCTTGTTTTCACCTTAGATATTCCAATGTGTAGCTCTGGGCTTTTACGCGGTAGTAGGAATGTGCGTCTATAATAAGCTAATTCAATTAAGTATAGAATTAATGAATTGTTTGCTCAGGGTAATGTTATGAGTAGCATTTAAATTATTGATTTAGTATGAAAAGAAATTGCATTTTTTATTGTATCTATGATGCGCCTTTAGGCTTGGTTGGCTGCACATTAAGGAAAATAGAAAACAGAATTTTAATATACATAACATATGAATGTGGAACAAACCGAATGAAAGGACACCAACTTGTCCAGTAAGAAGTATAATTAACCAATAGGGATCTGCCAAATCCATAATATTTGGATTAGGCCAATACCAAATCTTCCAAATAAGATATGGTTGAAGGCTTTAAAGGAGAAGGAAACCCCGGGTCGGTGCTTCCATCAGCCTGGGGTTTGTCCAGTGAGCATCATGGAGCGATCCTCTTCTGGCTTCTTCTTTCTTCAAATTTTCCGGGGAAGTGCATGCACAGTTGAACGAAATAGCTGACTTTTTAGTTAAATTTCGGCATGCGCAGCCACACGAAGAAAGAGGAAGATGGAAGAGGTTCACCATCATCTGCTGATAGGAGCACCAGGCCGGGGTTTCAGGTACTGTAAGTCAATACAATCACTTGAGGGTGCCTAACATTTGGCACCCCCAAGTGGAAGAACACTTTCCTCCTTTAAGGAAAACCAAAAACTGTACTATCTGTCAACAAAAAAAAATGTTGCTTTCAGTTGCTCAGTGATTAAGAGTTTGGATTTGGTTTGGTTTAAAAAAAGAAATGAGAAGTTCCAAACCAAATCTTGGACGCAGTACCCTCCTAATAACTAATTCTTGAAATAAAGACATTAAATAAACCAAATATGTGTTAGTTGGGATCACGTACAAGCTACGGTTTTATTATTAAAGAGAAAAATTGGGATTATTTGATTAAAATGGCGTCTATTGAAGACTGCCTTTCCGTAATTCTGAGATTTTTGGATAATGAGTTTCTGGATCAAGGATCTCATACCTGTATATTCATACTCTGCCAAATTATCATCCAACATAACGATCATACTTGTGCCTATTGCATAGATGTTTGAAGGACATGTCAACCCTACATTCTCCTACCATGTATATAAGTTGGGTACACTGGCTAGATTATAGAAATTGTGTAATACTATGTCATACTAAGTTTGGGTCTAGCTCAAAAAAAATGGTCAGAGATATCTACTGAGGTCTGATTAGTGGTGAATTATTGCCAGTTCTAGTGATACTATTATGATGTGATACCCAACTAGTACAATAGATCTGCTGTGTAATATCAGCCTGCAGGATCTACTCAACCATTCCGCACTGAACTCATCACCTGGATTTCTTTATTTATCGCTCGGTGCCTGTCACTTTTTTCTTTTTGATTCATTGCAGCAATTGTATTTATTTTTCTTCATATTTTGTAACCATGTTATTTGCTTGTTGGGAGACTTTTCTGGCCTGGGTGCAGATACGATCTGTTATTTATTTTCCACCACCCTTCTCCCTGTTCTTAAGATATTTTTTCTTGTTCATTTGCCATTACAATGTAGAAACCGTGGAGAAACGACGGAGTAGCTAGAACTTATTGGGAACCACAGCAAAATCATCTTAGGGCCCCCTGAATATTTGGAATAAAATATTTCTATAAAAATATAATGAAACCGCTTATCAGTTAGTGCCCCACTGGGTTGCTTATAATTCCTGCAGTGATATCTATATGGAAAGCCACGAAAGGGATCTTCCACCCATATGGAAAATACAAATAAACAAAGAATAAATGTTCACGTGTGCAAAGGATAGAGCAGGCCCTCCAGCTTTTCCATTTAAGGGCAAATAAGTTAAAATTCAATGCTATTTTTGGATATACTGTACATACCATAGATCTTCAAGGCAGTAGGTGAAAATATCCTGCAAATTATTCTATAATTTATATAATATAGCTAATTAAACGTTGATGCCATTTCATTAGGGTTTTCCTAATCAAAGGACCACTGTACTCACAGATATAGAATTAATTAATAAAGTCTAGGAAAGATCCTTCCTTCCTTCCTTCCTTCCTTCCTTCCTTCCTTCCTTCCTTCCTTCCTTCCTTCCTTCCTTCCTTCCTTCCTTCCTTCCTTCCTTCCTTCCTTTCCCTTCCTTCCTTCCTTCCTTCCTTCCTTCCTTCCTTTCCCTTCCTTCCTTCCTTCCTTTTCCCTTCCTTCCTTCCTTCCTTCCTTCCTTCCTTTCCCTTCCTTCCCTCCTTCCTTCCTTCCTTCCTATTGGTCTTTCCATAATTCCATAATTTGGATCACCACTCCTCAAGTCCAAGTGGAAGGATGTGGAGCAATGTGCTAGTTTTGCTTATCATTATTATTATTATCATTATTAACCATATAAAATGATGGGTTATGGCATCAGAACCCAGTGATAGATGTGAGCTTACACTCAGGTACCAAGAAATAAGCAAGCAGAAAAGTTGCCGGAACTTTTTCACAATCATATTGTACATAGCTCAGCACTTCAACCATGTAGGCTCCTCGTTCATCTCACCACTGTGTTACTGCCCAGGTGTTTTTGGACAGTGGTGGGGTCAAATAATTTTGATTCGGAGAGAATACATAAGGTCATACTTTTGCCGTTAACAAAAATAGTAACTCCATCTAGCTCTCCCCCAGATTTATTTATTATGCCACTCAAAATAACTCCCAGGCTTCTAACCTATATTGTAACAGTATAATCCACTAATGTCACTTTTTGCCTTAGTTTTTCTATTTTCTGAACATATTACCTCTCAACGAGCAATTTGCTCCAGCCAGTACACTAAGCTGCCTTGTGGTCTTTAATGGGGCATGCGCAATGAAATACATTATAAAAGAGAGTGTATAATGACACACAGGTTTGCATTAATGTAACCCTTGGCATACTATATATTGAAGATTCCTATGTGAAGCAGCTGTCTGGACCTTCCCATTTTCTATTGTGATAGAACATTAGAGGTGAAAGGTGTTACAGACCACAGCCATCAACATCAACGCAATCAGATTGCATGTATAGTACTCTCAGAGTCAGACTGGCCCATTGGGACCCAGGAGAAAATCTTGGTGGATCCCAGTCCTGCTTGGCATACAGCATGGGGGTTTATGCAATGGTCTGCAGGACTAGGGAGCTCTAGATGTTTGGTTTCTGATGGGACACAATACTTCAGCTCAATGCTAAGTGCTCTAAATGGCTTATAGATGACTCGTCATATGGTGCAACGCGGGCCCAGGATGACCAATCATCTTACTCTATGTTGACCCAACTTGGAAGAAGTAATTTCTCTCTGCACTGTTTACTTCCTGATCAAAAGGGCTTTTTTCGTACTATGCAATGCTACGCTTCCCCAAGTTTACTAAAACAAAAATAGAAAGATGCATGAAAACGAGGACACTGAAAATATACACTGAGGTCCCATCAAAAAACTAAAGTTTCTGTGTTATTCTTACCTCTCCATTGAGGAAGCAGTAGAGCAAAGCGACTATGAATCCCTGTTAGGACAACAGAAAATAAAGTCATGTTAATGATTCAGTAGGAACAAAGAATGAAAATGAGAACATTTGGGGGGGTCCTTCAGTGAGAGGGATTTGGGGATTTCTGTGGATAACAAACTGTGTAACCTTAGGCTCATAATACAAATTAAGTTCTTGAATAAGAAAAACATCATCAACTTTAGGGATTCATTTTGCCTGTTTATAGTTCCTGAGACTGACTTATTATTTTGCAGTCCCCCTGTGACTAATCTCTCTCTTTCTGCAAAGCTTTGACCCTTCTTGTATTCTATTGAACAGGCTTTCTCTGCCATTATGTTTAATGTTATGCAATATTGGAATAAGGGAGATACACATATTAAAAAGAGCTTTCGGCCAAATGGGTGAGATTTGGTGATGAACCAGTTAAATGACTGAGCACCTGCAGTTTTTTCCAAACAATGCATCTCCCAGAAATGCTCCAATCTGCTTTTATTCAAGTGATTCTGTAACCTTTATCTTTCAGAGAATACGTAACCACTTCCCATTGAAATTACTTTTTTTAAAGCCATTCTATCAGAGGACATTAAAAAAAAATCAAGCCAGGACAATTACCCTGAGCAATTTGGATGTACTCTAGCTCTTAAAATCAGGGGTGTTTTTCATTTACCAAACCAACAATCACTACATCATTTGAAGCTTCCCTCCACTTCACAGGACCATTACAGTCCTAATTTATGCCTTGCAAATAAATCCCCATCTACAGAATGATTGAGGTAAGCCAACGCTAATATTACTTTCCCTTGCTCTGAAAGACGTTCGAGAAGCACAGGATGGGATTATACAACTTCTTCTCTCTCCTTGGCCTGCTGGACCTTATCCATGACTTTTTTCTATTGGTGTCACATAGGCTGCAGTAGGGTCAGATTTTACCCTGCAGTCTAATTCATGCTGGTGACTCTCTCTCTGTTTACAGCTGCAAGTCAGCAATGTGGTGCCTCTCACTTTTCTACAACTTTGATTGGAGAACTTCAGCGTCATTACTTCTATTCTACATGGAACATTCTTAATCTCCTCATTAACTCCAGAGAACTCTCTCCTTTTACCCCATTCTGACCCAAAGGCAAGATACTCTTTCTATTCCAGAATGCTACCTGTCCATTCTGCTTAGATCTATCTTACAAAATTAAAAACATCACCTGATTGGATCCAAGGACGAGTTCAAAGTACATTCTTGCCCAGATACCAATGTGCTCAGGAAAGAGTGCGAAGATAACATAATGGACCCCAAAAAGAGGGATGAGGAGAAGTGTAGACTTTGCAAGCCTCCTGAAGGTATAAAGAGAAGGTTTTAGGGTATTATGGTTATACCGAATGCAAGGGGCAATGTATCCTCAAATTTTCCTGTAGAATTGTCCATACAGTGCACAGAAATAATCAAACAGACAGAACTATGGCTCATAATAGTAATGTTAGGCTTCTGGAACATATTCCGAGAGACATAATAGACGTTCAACATTTCCCTTGGCTCGCTCCTCATTGGCATCTAAAATGGGACTTTACAATACCTTCAAAAGATGTCTAGAACATTTGCCCCCGGTATTGCGCTTCTCAGCACTGGCCCATGTCTAGAATGGAAAACCAGTACTCCCCATGATTTTAGTTCTGGGGGAGACACCTAACACTAGCAGGGTGCTAGTAGACAATAGTTTAAGAAATTCTAACTGTTGAAGGTGCTCATGGTTACTGTAACACCCGCCACTGGTTTTGAGCGCAGGCACACGTCAACTTGGGCGCCGGCGTCAAATCAGTTGCCTGCGCAGGAATGGACGCTCACATACTTAGGAGCAATGACCTCTAATTTGGGTGCCTGGCTTCCTATTGGTCCCTGATGTGTCTGTCTTCCTCAGCCTGCTCCTGATTGGTTCCTGTTCCCTTAAATACCTTCCTCTTCCTCCTCACATTGCCCAAGCTGCTTCAGTTCCTACTGTTACTGCTAAAGCCCTGGTTGTTCGAGGTTCCTGGTTTTGACCCTCTGCCTGTTTTCCTGACCTCCGAACCTTCGCTGCCTGAATCCGACCTCTGCCTGCATTTAACTACGCCTTAGCCTGACCCCTTGGTACTTTGCTTCTCTGAAACCCGTCTTCTGGAAACGACCTTTGCCTGCACTTGACTACGCCTTGCCTGATCCCTTGTTACTTCGCTCCTGGCTTCTCTACCACTACCACTTCCGCAGCAGAAAGCCCGGGGCCCCAAAAGGGCGTCGGTGAATACCGGAGCCATAGAGAGGTTCCTGTTACCATCAGTTCTCCTGGATCAGCTTTCCTCCGGGATCCGAGGTAAACAGATCATTATAGTTATATGTCTGATTAAAACTTGAGTTGAGGAACACATTTATTTTTTTTCCCTTGGGAATAACACCAGGGCCCACCTGGATAAGTCCCGGTTTTCAGCAGGCCAGTCCCTCACGACAAATAGATTTGTCCCCCTAAATTCTAAACTGGAAGCAATGGGTTCATCTCTAAAAACCTGTTCTGGCTGTAGCATGCCGGTTCTGTTCAGTCACATGGCGTGTATACGACACAAAAAAGAATGGCATTACCTAAATTAATAGATATTAGCATTGCAATATAGAGAAAGGTACAGAGTTACAGATCAATCCAAAGTTAATTTCATTGCTGATCTGTAATGAGAGAAACTGCTGAAGCAAGATGCAATAGTCGAGACGCAAGGCTCGATCCCTCCTGCACCGCCACAGTCGCATGGTATTATCTGCACTGCAGTATTAATAAAATGCCTCACAAATCCACTTATTTCTCTTTCCTCTCCGCCTCACTATTTGGAATTTGCCTGTTTGCAGTTTTTGCTTGAAAGCTCACGGTGATTTCACATTTTTTCGAATAAAAAAAAAAGAAATTGAAAATTTTTTTTTTTTTTTAAAAAAAAGGCCTCCCAGAGTTTTGAACTTCTGATGGGCTGTCTGAATTGCTTTCCACTGGTGATTTCTGTAACCAATTGTAGCTCAAAAAACCAGGACCATCACATGAAAAAAATGTTTTAACCAAATCTTTTTTTGTTATTTCTTGAATAGGACAAACAGGGAAACTAAAAATACTCTGAGTGCTCCTTGTGAGGTAGATAAGTAGATTACTAGTGCACAGAAAATCTGCATAACGAGTATCCTCTAACAAAACAGTCACAACAAAGGATGAGGTTGTATGCTAGAAAAGCGTATTATTTACCTTGCAGGTGACCAATTTCCCTGTTTAGCTCAAGAAATAGCATAGCTTTTATGTGATTAAATCTACAGGCACAAGTTCGGTGCAAGACCTATTCACAACACTCACGTTGAACAAGGTATATAGTCACTCTTTAAAGGTCTCTAGATGTTTCAGTTGACTCTCTGGGTTTTTCATCAGATTAAAATATCTAGTATGCCCTTTACATCAAGGATGTCCAATCCAACACTCAATGTCAACCTAATCTCCCAACCAATCATGGCTGTAAGGGGGTTCAGGGTCTGGTATTAATTGCACCTCTAGAGTTACAGATTGACTATCATTTATTTATTCTCACATTTGGAAGTTTGGACCAAAGGTTCCTGCATTACCAAACCGTTTCCTGAACTCTCTCATGGCATGCCAATAAACAACCCAATTAATAGTGTATGAAATACAAAATCTTTAGTTGCTGCCCATTGGAATGGTATAAATGGCTCTGTCACATGATTCATTTATTAAAATCAGTACACCTTCAGGACTGCAAGGAGAACTACTTACATGTACTGCTGTTTATAATTTTTGCTGATATCTGGGCATCGGATCTTCTGGATAAGAATTCTGATCACATTGAGAAATATGATGAAGTTGATCTGTTGTAGAACATAAACAGACACAATCAATCTCTCAAATTAATTGAATTTGATCAGTCACCCAGACACTCTTGTCACCAGGCTAGACACTTGAAGGCTAATTTTATATGAGACAACAGCCTCCAATATAATTGCAGAGAAATGGCCTCATTCTATCTTGAAGACTAATTATGCTTTTTAAGTCCTTCAGCTGACCCCTCATGCAAATTGAAGGACTTTTCTTGATCATAGGACCTCCTAAGTGATTTAGGCCAGTTCCATCCTGGGATTCCCCTGACGTCCTTCCTTGAAAATTTTCTTTGTTTATATAATATGCTGCAAATGCAGATACTTGAGGGCAAAATAAACTAGTAGTAGTTCTTAGGACCCTTTATCAAAATGTGGCACCTCACACTCAACAGCTCTTTGATAACTGGTCTTCCATGTGGCTCATCAATCACAGAGCTACAAGCATAACTAGAGCCACCTAGAAGTCACCAGTTTGTCTATAAACTCCAGCATCCCTGCACCATCTACCACTCTATCCTAATAAAAGCAAAGAATATGAATAATGGACCAGGTGGAATGCTATTATTTACAGACCTCAGGCAGTATGGCCAAATATCTGGCTACCATATTGCATAAAATCCAGTATGTTGCCTTACTTGACCATTGATGCGTGTGGGGTCAACTCAAGAAATTGAACAATGTCTGTGCTTATTTAGTTAAATTGGCACAACTTCAAGGGGACATGACAAAGGTAATTACAAGCACATAAAATGAAATGCCACTGTTCAAACAAACTACATCATCCATGGGTAATGAGTGTATGTCAAGGGGGTCTGGTTATATAGAAGAACCAAAAAAAGTAATGATTACAAATATTGCAAGCAGTATTGGGGTCTTGATGATCCACCAGTAAATGCTTTCATAGTCGTCCCAGCACCTGAGGAAAAGAAACAAAATGTTTTAGAACATACCTCCCCTTTTTATTTGTCAGAAACTTTTGTCCATCTTCCCTCTAATGCAACCACTTCTCTCCCCTCGATTCCCCCATACACACTGCTCCTTTGTACCCCCACTTACCTACCTGTCTTCCTTCATATATAAATATACATATATCTCTTTCTCATACACCTCCTACCATCTACCCCCACTTGGAAAGCATTTAAAATTCCAGCCTACCTTAGTCTCCCTCACACAATTTCCTATCCCACATTATCATAAACTCTCTATTTTATTCCCATGCTATCTCCTGGCCTCTCACCCTGTATTGTCAAACTGAATTCTTGTTTTGATCCATACTGAAATGGTGAGAGCTGGGGCACCTGCAATGATATTAGTCAATTGGTTAGTCCACAAAAACACATGGTATAAGAGGGAAACATTTTCAGCACCAGTAATAAATATGTAAACATAAAACAGTTGTGGTTCTAAATCCGTAAGGTTGGCCTCCCATGATGACTTGGAGGAATGGGTAGGGGGTGATGAGTTTGAATACAAAAGGCTGACACATACAAATTTGTAGCACATTGAAGACACATTGGTCAACAGGAACATTTTTGTGTCATGATAATAAGCCACTATGACTTGAGCCCATGCTGATAGAGTCCTGCAGTGGGTCGAGTACCATGGGCTACCCACAAAATAAGTTGGTACCTTGCACGATGAGGGTAGGATTTTTGGGTGCAGATATAGATGTGGGTCGCGGGTCTCATTTATATTTTTTAACTTATGTTATAGTGTCTATATTTTATGCCTTTTAAAATTTTACTAAATGTTTTTCTGTCTTCACCCACTGCTGATGATGTCACTTCTGGTATGCAGCAATAGCACTTCCTGTTTAATGGCGGTTTGCCGATCAGGTTGCAATAAGGCAGTTGCGGGTCAGGTAGCGGATCCAAGCCAGTAAATATGTGGGTTTGTGGTTAGGGTTGCGGGTGGGTTTGGTTGAGTCTCAAAAATTGGTTCCACGTAGGACTCTACATTCTGGTATATGTTCCTGACTATATTAAAAATAAATAAATGCAACCTGTATATTTTCCATTTAAAAGAACACCCTGAACCCTATTTTTGGGGTGATATTCAATGATTTTCTGTGTAGAATGGCTTTAATCAAGCCCTATGGAAATGTGACAGCATGTTTACAAAGTACGGGAATGTGTATGTGTCATACTCACCCCATCCAATGACTATATACCACCAGAAGTACTTTCTCTGGTAAGTAAACGTGAGTGTGAGCAAAGTGTGTAGATACATTCCTTCCACCAGCAGCCAAGAAAAGTTTGCAAGGACTGAGTATTGGAAAAACACTACAGCCGCCTTACAACCCACCTGTAAGAAAAATTGGTAATACAGATCCAACTGGCCAAATGTATAATTTAGTGTAGGTTTTTAACCTAGAAATAAAGTTCTCCGCTTATGAAGAATATAATGCCAGGTTCTTACCGTTGACATGGTACAGTGGTCTACATTCTCATCGGCAAAGAGAACAGCGTCTTTAATAAACACAGCGATTCCACGGAGGATGAACGAGACAAAGAGGTTGACATGGATGAAATTCCTGGGGCAGTGCAGTTTCCTGTAGAAACACAACACAAAGTCTCTTTCCAGCACTTAATCCTTAACTAAAGAACAAGGACTTCAATATGACAGCCTCCTTGGCACTCAAAAACAAAAGTCACTGGAAGCCATATATAACACTGAGTGATTGTAGTTTAAGGAGAAAATACTCTCTTTTTAATTCAACTAGATTTCATAGGAGAGATGTATTAGACATACTGGCAAACAAATGTCTATAACTACACATTTCTCAAGCAATATGAAAGATTTCAGAGAGAAACTTGGCTGAAGAGACATGTCTTCTGCTACCCTTGTTAGAGGGCAAACAACAAACATTTTGTTGGCAAGGTAAAAGCTTTAATAGCATTTATATGATCTTGTGATAGATCAATACTTTGAGATATGGAACACAAGCCAAGCTTTAAAAAAGAAAGGAATGCTGGGTATAACATTTCATTACATCAACATTTCGCTCTTAGCTCCACTGCACAAAATATTGTTACACAACTGCTTCAGTTATTTTGTAAAGGTAACCAAAAAAATGTATATTTGTGAAGTTTAGGGAAGCACAATTGCTGAAAGAACATTGAACATCTTCGCACATAAACTTCGCACATAAAGTAACGATGGCGGCACCACCTGATTTGTGCAAAAGCCTATCATCCTTAGTGGTGGTTGGTTGGCGGTTAGATGGTCATGCTAATGTCAAAAAGTGCCTCCTAAGCGGTGACCATGTCCAACTGAACTTTTTGCTAAAAGATAATAATTAACAAGATGGCTAAAAGTAGTTATAAGGAATTCTTTGGAGATGAAGGGGACATGAAAATGATAAATTAAGCCAGTAATGCCTTCTTTGAAGATTAAAAGAACCATACAACTATACCTTCGTCAAGTGATATTTCTAACAAACAAAGAAAAAATACATTATTAGTGGCCCTGTAAGTCTGGTCATTTATTGTAATTAATCAGAAGTGGAACCCAGCCTACTGCTGTAGCTGTGTCTCCAGGTAACGAAGCTCCTCACAACTAGAAACATGCTTGGTGGCCCATCCTATCAAAAAGCTGGAACAAATAAATATCAGAAGCAAAATACATTGACAAACATCTTCAAGAGCTGTTTTGGTTGACCTGTTTTAAGAAGACATTTGTATTTTGACAGAATAAAAATAAGGTTTTAGGGGGTTTTAGGAGTTAGAATAATCCACAAAAATTCTGTTTTATACATGATCTGAGTGATGACTCTTTTCCCAGTAGGATACGTTTCTGCCACAACTGAATATACAATACATATATTAATGTAGCAACCCTGAAGACTAGTAGACTACATTGAACATTCATGAAATATGTATAGTCCTTTATAGAGTTTTCATCTTAAAAAATTAACATGCATTACTCATTTGAAAAAAAAAAAGCTGATTGTATTAGATTTCTTAAGGCCACTTTAAATTTAGTGGGACGGAAGAGAGGTGGAGAAGGAAGGGGCGGATCAGAGATGATGAGACTGAAAAGACATAGACATAGACTGAAATGAACTCAATGCAATAAACCTGTTGATATCATTCATTCAATGGAGTGGAAAAGGTAGCGTTTAAATGAGCTTTTAGGTTATATCGATGACTATCAATTACTTTTCTTCCACATGCATAAACCAAGATACCATGAAATTTACCATGAGTTTTTTTTATCCTGGAAAAATTCATTAATACGATAGAAATCTCCAGGATTTTCTTGTTGGTGAATGATTAACATTTTTGAGGGAGCGGAAGCCAATGATGAGCTTGGCTGCCATTTAGAAGTGTGTTTAGAGTGATAATGTCTTCTCTATCGTCAAACTCAACCCAGCCGTGACTCTTCAGTTCCAAAAATTTGTTACTGTGTCATGTATAAAAGGGAGATCAAGTATCAATAAATTAAAATTGCTGTGCATTTGGTAATTCCTCCTCTGAGTGAATTATTGCTGAAATTCCATTTAAGGGAAGAACCAAATTCCAAATGTTATTTTACGGTACATAAAGCCACAAGTTCTTCTACACTGGGAACCTTTTATATACAAAGCAGTGTTTATATGTGTCAGTGGGAGCAGCCGTGATGAGAAAAACTCAACCAGAGGTTCCAATAAAAAAAAAAAGTGCTCTTCAGGGTTCAAATGATAAGGAACATGGTGGCGTATGTTCTTGATTTATAATCAATGGCCTTTAAACACTGAAAAAGTAGCATCTGTCTGGCTTTTTATATCCGGACTTATGGTTCAGATTTTTGAAATGAGTAGAAGACATCTGTCCTCCTCCACGTCTGTTAATTAACTGGCCTTCTGCTGGAGAGTCAAAACCAGCAGAGCGGAGAATATAAATAGTCGGATGAATATTGCTTTCAGTGAAATTTACAAATAAACCAACACCAGTGCAATTTATTAGCATTAGCTTAAAACAGCTAGATATATTATGAAATTGCACAAATGATGTATTTCTCGGTTAAAGCTTCCCTAGTATCTCGCCTACTATTTGCAACCACGATGCATTTTGTAATTCCAGGAACAGTTACGGTAAACGGCCAACTAGACATAATGGCAAAATTTAAATTTTTTTTAAAAACCAGTTGGATATAAACATTATCTAAATACTGTATACTGTATATATATGCCATTTAGATAATGTTTATGTACCTTTTTTACATAACCCCAACTGAATGAGTCAGAAACCAGGGGTATTTTTTCTCTTTTAGATGAACTGAAGCCTGAATAAGAATTCAGATGGGTGATAATGCTCAGAGCTGTTGCTGACCAGCCCCAAGCACTAACACCCCATAAAGTAGAAAGGTTTCTAATGAGTAACACTCGAACTGACTCAGATAACAGCTGTGATCAGTGTCAGACTGGGATGCAAGGGGACCACCAGAAAACCTAAGACCATGGGCCCACTATTCTTCATCTCCTCACTCAACCTCTTTATTCTCCTAGTCTTTTTTATTTACTTACTCTATTCTTCCATTATTAATAATTTTTCCCATAAAGAAAAAGGGAATGACCATGAAATAGGCCAAATGTTTAGAAGCAAGAGGGCCCACTGAAGCCTGGGCCCAGCGGGAGTTTTCCTAGTGGGCCAGTCCGACACTGGCGATGATCAATCAAGAATATTTTAATATACAGGTATGGGATCCATTATCCGGTAACCAGTTATCCAGAAAGCTCCAAATTAAGGAAAGGTTGTCTCCCATAAGACTCCATTTTAACCAAATAATTCAAATATTTAAAAAATGATTCCCCTTTTTCTGTAATAATAAAATAGTAGCTTGTACTTGATCCCAGCTAAGATATGATTGGCAAAACCAGGTTATTGGGTTTATTTAATGCTTACAGGATTCTCTAGTAGACTTAAATGGATACTGTCATGGGAAAAAAAATTTTTTTTCAAAATGAATCAGTTAATAGTGCTGCTCCAGCAGAATTCTGCATTGAAATCCATTTCTCAAAAGAGCAAACAGATTTTTTTATATTCAATTTTGAAATCTGACATGGGGCTAGACATATTGTCAATTTCCCAGCTGCCCCAAGTCATGTGACTTGTGCTCTGATAAACTTCAGTCTCTCTTTACTGCTGTACTGCAAGTTGGAGTGATATCACCCTCTCCCTTTTGCCCCCGTAGCCAAACAAAAGAACAATGGGAAGGTAACCAGATAGCAGCTCCCTAACACAAGATAACAGCTGCCTGGTAGATCTAAGAACAACACTCAATAGTAAAAACCCATGTCCCATTGAGACACATTCAGTTACATTGAGAAGGAAAAACAGCAGCCTGCCAGAAAGCATTTCTCTCCTAAAGTGCAGGCACAAGTCACATGACTGGGGGCAGCTGGGAAATTGACAATATGTCTAGCCCGATGTCAGTTTTCAAAATTGAATATAAATATAAAAAAATCTGTTTGCTCTTTTGAGAAATGGATTTCAGTGCAGAATTCTGCTGGAGTAGCACTATTAACTGATGCGTTTTGAAAAAAACATGTTTTCCGATGACAGGATCCCTTTAAGGAACGAAGATTCAAATTACGGAAAGATCCGTTATCTGGAAAACCCCAGGTCCTGAGAATTCTGGATAACAGGTCCCATACCTGTATTACAAAGTGGATCAAACTGCTGAGAAGCTGTCCAGATTCCCCAGTTCAACCTACAATAAATCTGCCCCTACATTTAGAATTGAAGGGCCAAGGTGCACAGCCAAGAGTCAACTTTTTGGGGCTGAAATTTCTGTTTTTCTGCTGTTTGCTGTTTATCATAATTCTGCTAAGAGTTTGAAAACCTGACAATTCCACTTAATCCCATTTGATTTCCCCTGCTATCGTTTCAATACCCCTGTCCATGTCGGCACAAATAAATGCTCTAAAATAGAAAGTTTTAATATCTACAAGATATTAACGAGAACGAGCCGGTGTGCTAGGTGTCTTCCCATGGAAACAATAAGGATCGGTTGGGCACATCAAATAGACAAAAATGATTTGGTTTAAATGATCCAATAAAAAAAAATCCATGTGCAGCTGAGAACAATCTGTGCCTCGAAAAACAGCAAGAAAAGCAGCTGCATTATATTCCATCCACAGCCGCAAGGAAATAAATCAGAAAGTCACTGGCACGATAAAGAGATTGTATTATTAGCTGTACAAAAATAAATAAATAAATAAAATGTACCAAAAAGTACAAAAAGTAACGAATGATAACGGGCTTCACAAAAGAGAGGTAAACGTATTCAGGAAAAGTTTCCCAAGATGCGAGAGAAATTCTTCCTTTTTCTTAAAGGTGACGGGTTTCTATTCATCATTTAATGGCAATTGGTCTTTGTTTTTGAAAACGATTTCCATCCTAATGAAGCTGCTTTAATGTCACCGTGAATAATAATCAAGAGATGAACTAATAGGGATTCTGTCATGATTTTTATGGTGTCGTTTTTATTTCTAAATGACACTGTTTACACTGCAAATAATTCACTGTACAATATAAAATGTCATTCCTGAACCAGCAAGTGTATTTAGTTGTAATATTGGTGTGTAGGTGCATCTCAGCTCATTTTGCCTGGTCATGTGATTTCAGAAAGAGCCAGCACTTTAGGATGGAACTGCTTTCTGGCAGGCTGTTGTTTCTCCTACTCAATGTAACTGAATGTGTCTCAGTGGGACCTGGATTTTACTATTGAGTGCTGTTCTTAGATCTACCAGGCAGCTGTTATCTTGTGTTAGGGAGCTGCTATCTGGTTCCCTTCCCATTGTTCTGTTGTTAGGCTACTGGGGGGGGGGAGTGATATCACTCCATCTTGCAGTACAGCAGTAAAGAGTGACTGAAGTTTATCAGAGCACTAGTCACATGAATGGGGGCAGCTGGGAAACTGACACTATGTCTAGCCCCATGTCAGATTTCAAAATTAAATATAAAAAAATCTATTCGCTCTTTTGAAAAACGGATTTCAGTGCAGAATTCTGCTGGAACAGCACTATCAACTGATGCATTTTGAAAAAAAACATGTTTTCCCATGACAGTATCCCTTTAATAGAAGATAAACCAAGAAAAATAGTCAAAATGAAAATCAAGCTTTGCATTTAGCCTCCTTTCTGGTTTCTATTACCATTTGTAAAGTTGCTGAGATACCGCTTTCCTGCTACATATATCCATCCAAATTTCCCTTTTAAAGGACAACTAAACCTTTAAAATGTATATGGCTAGAAAGTATTTTTTATACTGAACTTACTGCGCCAGCCTAAAGTTTGCCAAGTAAAATTTTGTTGGGAGTGACTGGAGAGACAGCCATAGAGTGACATAAACAAGTAGAACAAACAGGTAGAACCCCCAATTAGTTGTATTAATTTCCTGCCTAACAATGTTGAGACATATCGGCTAAGCCACAGTTCACAGACCTCCTACGCCATCCCAATGCATTTCATGTCTTCGTCAGGGGCACAAGGGACAAGCACCACTGTTTCCTATGGTTCTATAGGCTAGAACAGGGCTCCCCAACCTTTTTTTACCCATGAACCAAACAAATAATTTTGGAGAGCAAGAAAAACATGCAAAAAGTTCACAGGGCTTCCAAATAAGGGCTGTTATTGTAGCCCCAATGTGGACTTGCGGCCAACAGGAGGCTCTGTTTGGCAGTATACATGTTTTTTATGCAACTAAAACTTGCCTTTAAGCCAGAAGCACCTGTTTGGAGGCCACTGGGAGCAACACCCAAGAGGGCGAAGAGCAACCATTGGTTGGGGACCACTGGGCTAGAACATTGCCATCATCCCTGTCTCTTTGCACATACAGTAGGTGGAATAAATGCCAACCTGAAGAGGGAGAAGATGCTGATGGCAGTCACGAGAGCAGTAAGGGAAGCTGCATAGCCACACGTATACAGGATTTTCACCGTATGGAAATAATTTCCCTGAAACACAAGAAAATTTAACATTTTTTCATTTTAAAAAATACTTATAGATAAATTCCCATTACATTTTGACAACGTATCCGTGTGTAGTGTCAATTTACATTGGTCTACGTGTGTTTGGACATTGTTCTAATTGGACAGTGATATTGAAAATGATATTATCCTGCCTACAGTGCTATTACGTGATGTTCTTTCTAGTGAATTACATTTAAAAATGGCCCATTTATTCATAGGTTGTGTATAAATCCCTTCCATTTCCCCTCCAGGTTGAGATATTTGAATAAAAGCCAATCGGCAGAGACTCGAAGATGTAATGCTTGCCCTTTGAGGTAACAGGATCATGGTATCATTTTAATTAATCCTATTTTACTGTATGGCAGTTTAATACTGACAAATTGGTGGCAGGAGTTTTCATTCATCTTCATTTGCTTCCTATCTCCCTACTCTTCCAATTCATTATACTTTATTACAGAATAACTGCCATTCCGTGTTACAATGTTGTAAACTATAAAAACCCCTCTGCATTTTAAAGGTTATCTAAACCCCTTACATTAAGAGGTCTAATACCAGATTTAAGGGCTTATTTACTGACAGGCAAAAGCTTTGCACCCTGCCATGTTCTTTAGAACCTCTGAGCTCAGGTCCTTGCACGACACAAGCCCAGATGAGTTGACATGTACTTCCTCCATGAATACCATGCCGACAACGTTTGGTAGCACTGTATTCATGAGGAGGTGGGTTGGTAGAAGCACACAGGCATCCCCTCTTCGCCCCCTAAGACATATCACTGTTCAACAAGTCAGTAATAGGAGACACTCATGTAGTATAAAGATGTTGCACTATACATCAACATCACTGCGAAAGACCATACGAAAGAGCAACATGAATCAGAATGGTACATAAATATCAGGGAGCATGTAGCAAAAGAACATCACAGTCATATTAGTATCATAGCTCCTAAACAGTTATTTACCCAACAATCGAGCGATTATGTGGAGGGGGGGGAATACATCCAACCAAGGGCCCCAGATTTTACTAAATTTATAGTAAAATTTTATATAGACCAGTTGTTCAATGTTGGATACATCTATCATGCTTTGCTTCCAACAGGCAAATGTAGGGGGAGCGATGTTTCTCCAATTCTGAGTGATGAGTCTCTTGGCCAACAATAAAGCCTCCTGTAAGAAAAGCAGCTGGTGCTGATTGAGTTTAAGATCCTGTAAAATAGCCAAAACACACACTTTTGGCGACCTATCTATCCTTATTTGCAAAACCCTATCCAAGGTGTCTAAGATAGATCCCCAGTATGGCACAATCCACAACATATGCAAAAGAGACCCTTTTTCTAGGGCACATCTGGTACAGAGATCAGGAGTATCAGCATTAATAAGATGTAACCTAGCAGGAGTATAATATGCTCTATGGAAGATATATAATTGGATGGTACGAAATCTATAATTATGGGAAACCAAAAGGATAGATTCTTGCGCTTCCTGCCATTCCTCATCAGAAATAGCACCCACATCAGCCTCCCACTTGTGACAAAGCTCTTGAAGATTATTACCATGAGCATCTTGTTGTAGCCTAGCGTACAGCATGGTGACTAGTGTATGGTGCACTTTACTTACTGATTGTGTGATTGGATAAAACCACTCAACAAAGAGTCTGCTATTTTCTTAAAAAAGTGACCAGAGGGTATAATATTCTACATTTTTACCTAAACAGATAATTTATAACCTCCTTTACCTGTTAACTCAGCAATATCCTTTAGGCAATCCATGACAAGTGCAATGTTGAGATCAGCTATCCCCGGCTTTTTCACCCCCCAACCTAAGGTTGCGGTTATTTATTAATGCAACCAAACATCATTTATTGTAACTGGACCAGTTATACCATAACAGTAAAACAGTGGTTAAATGAAGACCATATCCTTCCATAAGACTGACCATAAGCCCAATCCAGAAGCTTGGTTCCTGCCTCATCTCAAAGTCCTCAGTGAAGACTCCCTCCCACAGACACCCAGACCTACCCAGTTACAAACTCATCTTGCCACTGCCCATTCAGTTCACCCTTTGAGCTCAGAGTCACCCCAACTGTGATAAAACTCAGCTCTCTTAAACCATCAGTAGGTAGGGAGTGAGATCCACTGCTGTGTTCCTTGCCATCTACCTGTCCAGGTTACTTCCATCCTTAAGTGCCTAACCCAGGGACCCATCCAATCTATAACTACTGAGGAAAAGTTATGGGGGCTGGCCTTCCTAGCATTGTCATTCCCTACATCCCTCCATGCCTCTATTGGTCATTGGGCTCCAAATCATGCACCAGTGCTCACCACTGAATATTATTTTACAATGAGAGGGTTTATGGGAGGTGATAGGCCTCACACAACACTTAAAATTACCACCTTTAGGATATCGGTGCCTAAAATTCAGTTTTGGGTCTGTATAACAATAAAGGTGAAACTGAGAACACTGCCTGAGTAATTCTGTTGTTATATTACAGTCCCTTTAGGAATGATTACGTTTTGCTGCGGTGGCCATTTGATTTGGTTGGCACTAATGGTCAACCACTGATCCTTCTGAGTGATGGCTGGATGATACAAATAGACTTCAGGTTGAAACTAATGAGAAGTGTAGCCAGATGTTAGATGAGAATATGACGGGGAACGCTGCAGGAGGCAGTTGCCAAGTGACACTTTCTTGAAGCTCATACAGCAAACAAAGTACAAAGCACAAAGACATATTTTATAGTCATTTACCAAGACCTTATTTAGGGTACATAACTGATTTCCAGCAATTATCCCATCATTAGTTTCCACGGAAACAACTTCAAATTTGTACAGCATCTTCTTGAAGACCAGGCAGCTAGAGAGCCTGCACATTGTTATTATGACCCTAAAAATAGATATCTATATATTTTTAAGAAGCAGCCTGAGCCCCAGGAAGATGAAAAAAGTATGAACACTTTCCATAAACCCAATAGGTGTGTTCTTTTAGGTTGTGCGTCTGCATTCTGTATATGTTTATGCTTAAAGGGTAAATCATCTCTAAAACGGCATCAGCAAATTCATTTGTATTCATTACACATGGTCTTCTTCTTTCTGCGTCACAGCCATGCATGGTAGGATACAATAAGTAGCATTAAAACATAACTGTCCCAAGGTCATAAATAATATTATACATTATAAATGGTAAACAATCGATTCTCTGTAATGTGACACAATGGAAGAAAGTCAAGGCAGCAAATATATTCCTACCATAGCGAATGACATTAATGTTCTCCTAACTGTACCATTACCACTAAATCCTGGATAGAAAAACGGATTGGGTTTGGGTTGAACAGGGATGGAAGTTGGGTTATTGGATTTTGGCCTGAGTGGACGATGGGAGTGGTCTAAAATGTCAGCTGGAGTTCACTGACCCCACCTTCATGGCCGTGCCGAAAACATGCTGCCTCTTCGAAAGTCCTGAACCACCAAAAAGCCAAAAAGCAGCGGAACTGCTGAAGTCCCGAATCCGGAAAAGACCCAAAGTCACAGAAAGAGCTGAACTTAAAGTACTTAAGCCGTGGAAAGACCCAAAGTCATGAAAGAGCCGACCTTGAAGTCCAGAAGCCACAAAAAAAACCAAAGTCATGAAAAGAGCCAAACTTGAAGTCCTGAAGCCATGAGTTCAGTTCTACCAAACACCAATGTGTGCTTTTTCTATTTTTTTAAAGCCCTAGCCACCAATGTATTATTTTAATACTCTACAGGAACCTGCCACCAATGTTTTTTTAAATATTCTCTGGGGCCCCAAACTTGTGTGAGGGAGGGTTTACTGTTTTTTAGAGCTGATGTCTGCGTGATCTTTTAACTGTGGTGTGGGTGGGATCTGGGGTGGGGCTTTGGGTGGGGCTTGGGGCAGGATCTTGGGTGGGTGGGGCTTGGGGCAGGTGGGGCTTGGGGCGGGTGGGGCTTGGGGTGGGTGGGGCTTGGGTGGGGCCTGGGGTTTGTGGGGCCTGGGGTGGGTGGGGTTTGGGGTGGGTGGTGCTTGGGGCAGATGGGGCTTGGGTGGGTGGGGCCTGGGTGGGTGGGGCCTGGGGTGGGTGGGGCTTGGGGTGGATGGGGCTTGGGGTGGGTGGGGCTTGGGTGGGGCCTGGGGTGGGTGGGGTTTGGGGTGGGTGGTGCTTGGGGCAGATGGGGCTTGGGTGGGTGGGGCCGGGGTGGGTGGGGCCTGGGGTGGGTGGCCCCCGGGTCCCCCTGTGATTTCTAATGTCAGCCCTGCCCATCTCTATTACAAAGCTAAGATTGAGGAGAAAGGTTAACTAAAATCAAGTTACTATGGATATCATATTGGCATGTCCAGGTATCTCCCATATTCTCTCCCTGTGTTGGGATAGGCTAGGCCAGTCAGAAGATTAATTTCTTAAAGATCAATGTTTGTCGCTCTTTCTTCAGTAAACCCCAAGGGAAACCTCTACTTAATTCAAAATAAATAAATGTAAATAAATATACATTTGCATTTCTGTTACATAAAAAACCTACGGCAGAAAGACCCGCCATTCTTATTTTCCCATTGATACAAAAGCAGATTGACAAATCTAAACCAGAAATATAATTAGGAGAAACTCATGTCCTATCTTAAGGAAGCAACTTGCCTTTTCGTCGGTCTCATTGGTGCCATTGAATATGCAGGCTTTATAATACGGAGGGGAGTGAGGGGTCCATCCGTCCTCTGAGCAGTTTCTGCTGATCACAACTGTGGAAACGACAGGAGATTTAGCTCCGATGCTGCACTGGAATTTTTTCCTTCCATCACATTAAAACAAAACTGTGTGACTCAATAAGAACCTGAGGCAGGAGGCCTGGGTAAGAAGACTGAACTGAAAATATTTAGGGAGAGTTCTCCTTTCGGCCTGTGTTGCGCAACGTCATTGGGTTTCGTACATTACAGGAGAAGCCTAGGTTGAAATGATGTTGAATAACATTTGTATTCCTATATTACACAAGAATAATAAAAGTTTCCATGACATTTTTAAGGATGTAAATAAATAATTTGGTAGAGCGATTTTTCATTCCGATATGAAATGAACTATGAGCTTCTCATTACCGTCAGAAAATAATTCAACTTTGGAAACACTGGTGATACGCGGCCAGGCAACATTAACACACAAAATAATAACTGTAACGGGCCAGAATTAATACGATTTTATTAAACTTTTTTTTTTTAAATGATAACTAGTCACATAAAACATATTCATAACTAATATTTCAATGTCAACAGACTCTATCTGCTTGTCTATCAACTATCATCATTATTTTTTATCAGTCTAAATCTCTCTCTCTCTCTCTCTTTCTCTCTCTCTCTCTATATATATAATTATACAATATATAATAATTGTCCAGACACCATTTATTTAGTGCCAAATCCTGCCTCTATATGGTGGTAGACCACAGTATATTGCTTCTGATGGACTAAGGCAGTGATCCCCAACCAGTAGCTCAGGAGTAACATGTTGCTCACCAATCCCTTGGATGCTGCTCCCAGTTTCCTTAAAGCAGTTGATTATTTTTGAATTCCTGGCTTGGAGGCAAGTTTTGGTTGCATAAAAAAACAGGTGTACTGCCAAACCGAGACTGCTGTAGGCTACCAGTCCATATAGGGGATACCAAACAGCCAATCACAGCCCTTATTTGTCATCCCCATAGACTTTCTCATGCTTGTGTTTCTCTCCAAATCATTTTACATTTGAATGTGGCTCAGGAGTAAAAAAGGTTGGGGACCCCTGGGCTAAGGCCATTGCACTCTAGCCACACCAAATTGGGTGCGCTCAAACCCTGCTTAGCTTATAAACTTCAATGTGCAAGCTTTACACCCCACACAACGCTCACCCTTTACTTAGGTGGGTCCAGGTGCAAATTCCCCGAACCTATCAATTAAAGGTCCCCATAGATGCGACGATTCTTCTTGCCGAACGACCGATTTTAGGGAAGCCCGACCAATCCTTTGTGCGGTTAGTGGGATTCGAACAATCGTACATCTTACGATTTTTCGCCCGACCTGTCAGGCAATAGATCAACCAGGTCAAAAAATCTTTGTCGGTCCCAGTGCAATGTATCTATGTTTGCAGGGCCAAGCAGCCAGCTCCCCTTTGTTTTCCTGGCAAATTGGTCTTTTTAGTTGATGGTAAATTCATATGATCGTATGATTGTTCTGAGAAGATCGTGGTCTCACGATCAGGATCTGATCTTTTAAAAATCTCAACATCTATGGCCAGCTTAACACTGGACATTCAAATGCATTCAATCACGGTGGGTCACTCACCGCTCCAAATCTCTGGTCCGGGTGCAACGCCCCGAACCTGCAGCTTGGTGAAACCTCAGAACCGAAGTACTTCCAAATCAGAACCCACTCAATGGAACAGCAGGAATCGGTGAATGTTAAAAAGCAATCTTTATTTTCCAAACATCCCCACACCTACTCATAGGCATCACCGCTTCCTGCTGTTCTGCTGAGTGCGCGCTGATTTAGAAGTGCATTGCACTCTAGCACCATAGAGCATCGATCTTCAACCCCTTGGATGTTGTTCCCAGTAACCTCAAAGCAGGTGCTTATTTTTTAATTCTTGGCCTGGATGCAAGTTTTTATTGCCTAAAACAGGTGTTATGCCAAACAGAGCCTTTTGGAGGCTGCCAGTCCACATAGGGGCTACTAAATAGCCAATGAAAGCCCTTAATTGGCATCTCTAGGGACATGCTTGTGTTGTTTCCCAATTCTTTTTACATTTGAATGTTGCTCACAGGTAAAAAAAAGGTTGGGGGACCCCTGATCTAGAAGCAGCACAAAAAATGGTGTCTGGAGAAGGTGTGACAATATGTAAAATCCTGTTGCTTCGTCTCTACATAAACATAATGAACATATACGTACGTACATCAAAGCAGTTGATGCCAAAGGCAACAAGTTGAAGTGAACAATATATTTATTCAACGAAGAACATATGCTTGTCTTGGAGGAACAGCCGTGAATGCAGAATGATGGGCAGAGAACCACACAAGGCTTTAATGGAATAAATTGAAGATATATTTTCTAGCCATGTTGCGATTGGTTATCTCAAACACATTCACGTGTTCATTATATTGTCCGTGGCAACTCAACCTATAGCAAAGCAGCCATTTATCTCTGTGATGTTTTTTTTATCTTGTTAGTATACAACTTGGTGCACGGACCTGCCGGAGCAATAACTTGGTAATTA
Organism: Xenopus petersii; assembly: GCA_038501925.1. Lineage (NCBI taxonomy): Eukaryota > Metazoa > Chordata > Amphibia > Anura > Pipidae > Xenopus > Xenopus petersii. The sequence goes on from CM076689.1 coordinate 116,370,655, forward strand.
TAATGTTTTCATCAGATTGACTGAAAGGTTCATTTATTCTCATGAGCTCTCACACTGGATCAGGCATTTTTTTATATTATATTCAGGGTTTTTCCACATATAAAGCTAGCCAGACACAGATGCAGTTGTTCACTGTGAGTGGTTTCAATAGAAGTGGGCAAAAAATAAAAATCAATGAACATTACAAAAGGCTGATTAGATTAGTTATGGGATTGATGGTGAGACTCTACACATTTCAGTTGCAGATGAAAACAGCCAGATTAGTGCCTGGCTGAAACAATCAATAGTAAAAATAACACAACTAAAGTAATGTTATAAAACACTACTTGTTAGGCATCAAGTCCTCAAGCAACCATGGTTTAATCCACCATGTTTGTACTTCATTGCTTTTGTAATCATTATTAGAAAGGGCCATGCTGTAATGATGGTTCCCAGGGTGTCTCATGTGGAGCTGTCTCCCTAGTGAACTTGACAAAAGGTCTAGTGCAGGGATCTGCAACCTTGGCTCTCCAGCTGTTAAGGAACTACAAGTCCCACAATGCAATGAAGGAGTCTAACTGTTAAGGAACTACAAGTCCCACAATGCAATGAAGGAGTCTAAAGGCAAATGCATTGTGGTTCCTTAACAGCTGGAGAGCCAAGGTTGCAGATCCCTGGTCTAGTGGCATCAAATCGCATCTACAAGAATTGGAGATCAATGCTTCTTTGCTCCACCTCATCTAGCATAAAACAAGGTGGATCTCTATTATACTGTTGACTAGATGAAGAAATATAAGACCATTGGCATTTCTAGCAAGACAATATGACCCAACGGAAAATGCATATATCACAATTCCTTAGATGCTTTGTATTTCAGATGTTCCACCTAAAGGAGGTTCTGGATATGTTGTGAACTTATTTATTCTGCAGTCAGACATTGGTCTTCTTATCAGATATCGATGTGCACAGGGCGAAATGATTGGGCATTTTGGCCGGTTTTGGGTTGAAATGCAAGACCATTACTAGTATGGAGGATTATCAGCGGAACTTGTTACTGACCATGAAACTGCATTATATTCTGTCCAGAAACAAAATCTGCAGTTTGACCAAAAATATCTCAACAACTTTTTTTTGTATCTGAAGACAGCACGCAATCTATTGAAGAATCTATCTAATCTCACCAGAACTACCACTTTTGGGACTCTTTTCATAGGCAGCATCACAACCTTCCAGGTAAAGAACAACAACACGGTCATGTTTGATGACTGGGGTTTTAAATATCATTATAATAGAGTAATAGTTCCATATGACTACGGACAAGGTCAGTGGAGAGTGTCACTATAGCAAAGGGAGACCTAAATAGAACTTAGCATATGGGACGTATGGGAGATTTAAAAAAATAAGTGAAACCACTGGAATTGTCTATGAAATAGATTGATTTGCAAAGAATACAAAAGCACTTTCTAAACCTCTCTGAGGGCATATTAGAAAACATGCAATTGTGAGTGTTCAACTTCATACAAATGTATACACAATAAACCATACAACTTCCATTCTCATGCTAATATGTTACTTCATGGCCAACTATTCTCTTTATAATGAGATACTTCACCTCTCACCTTTTGAGTTCAGAAACATCTGCAAGCTCTCCGGGCAGGAGACTGTCACAGTTTGTCCTATTGAGGCAGCACTCCAGCAGTTCACTCCATCCCACTCCATGTTACAGCCTATGAAGAGGCAAGGCAGTTGGTGAAATTGATATTTTTGCTCTTTCATTAAAAAGAGATAATTAACCTACAATATATTTCTAAGGGAAAGGGAATTCTGGGGTTCACCGAATCAAGTTCACCCACTGAGTTTTGAAGGTCAGTCAGGACTGTTGTTGATCAAATCCCAACTCCACTACACTGAGGAGAACCATTAAAGACCAAAACAGTCGGCAGTTGCGATCTGATACATAAAGTATATGCACATAACGAACAAATACATCAAAGTCATTGATTCATCACTGATATGTTTACATCTATATGAGTAGAAATATTTATTTATTGACATATATATATATATATAATACACAAAAGCCATGAATATCCTGTAAATTATATCCTTATAAACGGTGAGTAGTGATGTCATCAGTTATAAACGGTGAGTAGTGATGTCATTTCTGTCACATGACTCACTAAAATTTGTGTATTATAATAAATAAAGTACCCCCAGTTGTAAAATATGAGGATATTAGAAGTTACCTCGGAGTTCCATGACCTGTATAAAAACACTCGGCCTTCGGCCTCGTGTTTTTATATGGTCATGAAACTCCTCGGTAACTAATAATATCCTTATATTTTACAAAAGGGGGTACTTTATTCACTATATATTTCATCAACTGCCCCGGATTTACTTCAAAACACCATGGGTTTCATTGAGCCCACAGGGTATTCTATGACAATGGAAATTCTGGAGGCAAAGTTGGAATAGATAGATAAATAGATACGTTGTAGACAGGTCCGGACTGAGAATTAAAATAGGCCCTGGCATTTCAGGTACACAGAGGCCCAAACAGCCCCCACCAGCCCACTAAATACTGACTGTCTATGGGACCTTATAGCAGCCCCTCTGGCATTTGCCAGAACTCACAGATTGCCAGTCCAGGCCTGGTTGTAGGGACCAAAGAAGATTTAAAGGCATTCTGTCATGGCAAAAACATGTTTTTTTTCCAAAATGAATCAGTTGATAGTACTGCTACAGCAGAAATCCTTTTTTCCAAAGTGCAAACAGATTTTTTTATATTTAATTTTGAAATCTGACATGGGGCTAGATATATTGTCAGTTTCACAGCTTCCCTCAGTCATGTGACTTGTGCTCTGATAAACTTCAGTCACTCTTTACTGCTGTACTGCAAGTTGGAGTGATATCACTGCCCTCCCTTTCCCCCAGCAGCCGAACAACAGAACAATGGAAGGTAACCAGAAAACAGCTCCTTGGTAGATATTAGAACAGCACTCAATAGTAAAAATCCAAATGGCATTGCAGCGCCTTCAGTTACATTGAGTAGGAGAAACTATAGCCTGCCTGAAAGCAGTTCCATCATGAAGTGCTGGCTCTTTCTGAAGGCACATGACCAGGCAAAATGACCTGAGATGGCGCCTACACACCAATATTACAAGTTAAAAAAAATATATACTTCTTGGTTCAGGAATTACATTTTACATGGTAGAGTGAATTATTTGCAGTGTAAACAATGTAATTTAGAAATAAAAACCACACCATAAAAATCATGACAGAATCTCTTTGAAGTAACAATGTTTAAAGAAAAAAGGAAACGGTATTGTTGATAAAGAGCAAATATTAGCACAATCCTACTCACCTCCATGGGTGGAATTGCGTGAACTTGTATTCTCAGATTTTATCCTCTCATAACACTGAGCCTCTTGTTCCAAAACCTGAAGTACAAGGGCACATTCTGGGTGTGTGCAGCTCACCTGGTGGAGTAACACAGGGACACAAAAGTGCTAGGCAAGTAGCGAGTGGTACTCAAAGTATGGTCTTGGAGATGTTCTACATAGGTATTGACGTGAGTTCTAGTCCTATACATACACATATACTGTATATATACATCTTGAAGATGTTTCACCAGTCACCCAACTGGCGTTCTCAATTCAGAATGACTTATTTCTACAGATATTTCTACAGATATGACCTACATCATTCTTCTCATGACCAACTAATTACATTCATAGATGTTTATGCAGCAGCGGCCTTCAATATTTATATAAGCAAGAGAATGGGTAGACTTCATCCTTGTGTTTATCAAGCAATGACTCTTGCAGTATATGTCAAGGCATTGCACTACCCTTGCTTCTGCAAATAAAGTAAAATCAATAAAATACACTTTTCTCAAAATCCAAAATGGTTGAAAATAATGTTCCATTATAATGTATCTGTCATACTCCCAAGGGTCTGACTTCCAGACAGCCGGGGACATTCCTCCTCTTGTACCTGCCCTGACCTCAAGCCTGTTCAATAGAATTTGTGACTGTTTCTTAATGATTTCCTTCGCTGCCAGCCCTAACCTTTTGGCCTATTTTTAATTGGGGTCCTCCCTGATTTAAATAATGTTTCTCAGCTGATAAAGGATCCATGATGAATGTATAAACTTTATTCCAGTAAGTTGAAAAATTGCCAGTCCGCTACACGCAAACGAGTCTACCCAAAACCGAGTAAAATTCGGTACACCATTAAAACACACTTAAAATAAACAGAAAGAAAAGGAAAAGAAGGAAAACTGTTTTTTTTAACTATAATGTGATGGACAGTGTTTAGGTCCATGGTCATCATCTGCAGTTTGGGTTGATATCTGCTCTCTGGACCAGGGGTCTTGACTTTTTTCTGAGCCTCTGGCTCCAGATGTGATATTGAGTCTTCTTCTGAATTGGGGTCTTGTTTCTGGCTACTGACGTGATTCTTAATAACTATAAATCACTAGCCAAACCTCTCAACCACGATTTACAGCAAGTTTATTTTACATCCATATAAAGTTGGTAATAAAAAAATCTAGGAGCTTATCTAGAAGTGCCAAGTAATTGCTAGTAGAGGATTCCTGCAGTTCCAGTTGAATAGTCCCTGTCATTACAGAGTCCAATGCTGATCTTCTTTATCCCTCAGCCTAGTTAGTGGCAAGTGGCTTTTGGACATTACTATAAAGAATGCTTCCTTCCTAGATACCTTCCAAATATTAAAGGTGAATGTAGTGCAGAAAACATAGTTACATAGTTAAGTTGGGTAGAAAAAAGACCAAAGTTCATCACGTTCAACCCCTCCAGATACCTGCTGTCCTTGAATTACTTACTACGCCTTACCCCAAGACATATATTTGGGTCTTTACATACAAGCATTAAAAAAAAGGAATGGGGTATGGCCAACACACATTTTTTAAAAGCATAATATTGCCATTAAAGGGGAGGTAACAACTTATGAATAATATGATCAGAAGTAAAGAGTTAGGACCATTTTATGAGTTTCATCTTGACATGGTATAGAGACTTGCCAATTTTTTTTATCTCTATCTAAATATCTCTCTCTCTCTCTTTCTCTCTCTCTCTCTCTCTCTCTCTCTCTCTCTGTCTGTCTTTATCTATCTATCTATCTATCTATCTATCTATCTATCTATCTATCTATCATCTCTCTCTTTCTATCTCTCTTACTGTCTCTCTCTCTGTCTATCTATCTATCTATCTATCTATCTATCTATCTATCTATCTATCTATCTATCTATCTATCTATCTATCTATCATCTATCTATCATCTATCTGTCTATCTATCTATCTATCTATCTATCTATCTATCTATCTATCTATATATCTATCCATCTATCATCTATCTATCTATCTATCTATCTATCTATCTATCTACCTATCTATCTATCTATCTATCTATCTATCTATCTATCTATCTATCTATCTATCTATCTCTCTCTCTCTCTCTCTCTATCTCTCTTACTGTCTCTCTCTCTGTCTGTCTTTCTCTCTATCTATCTATCTATCTATCTATCTATCTATCTATCTATCCATTCATCCATCCCTCCATCCATCTATCATCTATCTATCTATCTATCTATCTATCTATCTATCTATCTATCTATCTATCTATCTATCTATCTATCTATCTCTCTCTCTCTCTCTCTCTCTCTCTCTCTCTCTCTCTATCTCTCTTACTGTCTCTCTCTCTGTCTGTCTTTCTATCTATCTATCTATCTATCTATCTATCTATCTATCTATCTATCTATCATCTATCTATCCATTCATCCATCCATCCATCTATCATCTATCTATCTATCTATCTATCATCTATCTATCTCTCTTACTCTCTATCTCTCTCTCTCGCTCTCTCTCTCTCTGATCAGACAAACTTACCTTCCAGGATAAACCCATCAGAATCAGTAAGAAGTGCAGCCAGGCTCCATCGTGTAGGAAGGTTGAAGTCATCATCAAGTTCGTTTATGGTGTCATTGGCTCCACGGTTCCAATTTTAAGCATCCAGCTGGTTCTTTTTAGAGAATTCACATTCTGTTTTCCGAATCTTTTCCATTTGTCTCAATGTGTCCCGGTTCCTTCCTCGCAGCTTATTTCCTTAAAACTTACATCTTTGCTGTCCCCCCTTTACATAGAGATCTGCTGGGCTGCTGTTATATCACACAGGGGAAGTTGTTATACACCATATAGTGACCCTGTGTCCTAGGGAAGAGCTTTCTGAGCCCGGAGTCTGGAGGTCACTTCATGCGTCTTCTCCAGTTGGTCTTTTATATATGTCCTTGGTCAGTTCATGCCCCTGTTTTGGTCTGTTCCATCTAATCAATTTCTCGAATTGCTACGAGCTGCCCCTCTCTGTGGTCTCCCTTCCCTCTCTCTTTCTCTGTCACTTTCATTCAAACATTTCTGGTCCTCTTATATCCTCCACCTCCTCTTGTGTCATATTCTTTCCACCCTCCCAATCTCCCTCTCTATTAATTTCTCAGCTCTTGAACTGAGATTGGGCTGAATATCAAGAAACAATCTCAATAGTTGTGAATCTGAGCACATTAACCCCTGCTGATGCCAGAATATGCACCTCCCATAGATACAAGCAAATAATAAGCAGGGAGCACTGGTGAGGACACTGGGAATAGACTTGGGGAAATAGCGATGAACCTGCAGGTGCAGAACAATCACCTCATTTCACCTCATTGATCTCAGAGCTGACTATCAGAGGGGGCGGCTGTTTCTTAGGGAAATACAGGACCCCCACGTACAAGACAAATGAGGCTGAAACCGGTATTAATCATCCCAGAGCTAAGCACTACCTCGGCACTTCATGAATGTCTATTGTACTGAGAGGCGACTGGTGGGATAGAATTTTGTTAACCCCTTCTGTCCCTTACGGCACAGAAGTTGAACGGAATACAGGTATAGGACCTGTTATCCAGAATGCTCGGGCCTAGGGGTTTCAGGATAATGGATCTTTCTGTAATTCATGCTATAAAATAAATTAGACATAAATTAAACCCAATAGGCGGGTTTTGCTTCCAATAAAGATTAATTATATCTTAGTTGGGATCAAGTACAAGTTACTGTTTTATTATTACAGGTATGGGATCTGTTATCCAGAATGCTCGGGACCTGGGGTTTTCCGGATAACAGATCTTTCCGTAATTTGGATCTCCATACCTTAAGTCTACTAGAAAATCATATAAACATGAAATAAACCCAATAGGCTGATTTTGCTTCCAATAAGGATTAATTATATCTTAGTTGGGATCAAGTACAATGTACTGTTTTATTATTACACAGAAAAAGGAAATCAGTTTTATAAATTTGGATTATTTGGATAAAATGGAGTCTATGGGAGACGGCCTTCTGAATAATGGGTTTCTAGATAACGGATCCTCGCGTAACATATTCCTGTTTGTTGTTTTACAGCAAGTGCCTGTCCAGAGTAACATATTGCATAAAACCACAAAATTGTAATTTAAGGACGTTTCAAATGAGCATTGGGTTTTTGGGACCTAAACAATATTGCAAATGGGAAGAAAAGTTACGATTGAGACGACTGGAACATTGTGGTTCTCTTGTCAATGGAAACAAATATGTGAAAAAAAAACCCAACAACAAAACTTTCACTTTCCAGGGAAATCACTGAATTGGTCTCTTGCTGTGTTTATTTGGAAATAAATGAGCTTTCGGCAAGATAAATGCCCTTTAGGTTGGCACAAGGTGTTTGCGTGGCGTCATGAGACGGCGTTTTGTCATCTAGGGCCACTGGAGAAATCCACCTAACAAAATAAATAGAATTGTGACAATTTAACGTTAACAAAACAATTTCTAACCCATTCACACTCATTGAATTCACTATACATTTCCTCCTGCTTTAATGGGGTCTGCCAGTATTATTGGAGGGTCAAAAAATGTATTTTGCCTTTGACTGAAGGTGGTGCACAGAGTGCATTTACAAGGGTCCCTAAGGCTTCCAAAATGTTTCATTGGTGCAACTTAATTTAATATCCTCAAGACCCCCTTGCTTCCATGGGATGGGCTAGAGGCCAAGTTGTCATGGTGGAGATGTTATTGCATTCAAATAAAGGGTGTCAGAATGTGTTGCAGTCTGCATCCAAAGTTCCTAAAATTCCCTGGACCCGCTATAGTAGTCCTGAATCCCCCCTCCAATGATCTGCTTCTAGTTGTTGTCGATCAACAACTCCCAGTAACCCACGGCGGTCTTCAGTTGACAAATATTGTTGGGCAACTCTTTTTAATTGAGTCATTAAAAACAAAGGCTCAACTTGACATAAGCCTCACAATTAACGGTCTACTAGGTCATATGATTTAGTCTGCAAGCGGCCATTCAATCTGCCCTGGTACCAGAAAGGATTTCTTAACCACCCTACCTACTGCCCACCTACAGCTCTAATTTGATGCTCATGGGAGTAGACATCATGTCCCATCATATTTAAGTTATGGTCAAGCTTTGTGCTTGAATTCATAGTAAACATTGGTAGGTTTAGGGCAATGATTCCCAACCAGTGGCTCGTGAGGAACATGTTGTTCATCAACTCCTTGGACGTTGCTCCCAGTGGCCTTAATGCAGGTGCTTATTTTTGAATTCCTGGCTTGGAGTCAAATTTTGTTGCACAAAAACCAAATATACTACCAAATGGAGCCTCTTTTAGACTTCAAGTCCACATGAGGGCTACAAAATAGGCAATCACAGGCCCATTTTGGTATCCTAAGAACATTTTTTGTGCCTACCTCCGGCGCACACACAGCCTGCAGGCAGTGGCTTTAGAATTCTACAGGATACATATACTTTAATTTAACAATAGCATGGAAATGGAAAAAGAGAAATCAGTATGCGACACCAGTGGGTGAAGGTCATTATATTTCATGCCAAGTGAAACCATTAGCTGCAAGCAAAGTAATTGCTGATAGACCTTTAGGGCACCGTTCAGTGTTCCCCTTTGCAGTGACTGAAGATGAATTTCTACATAAGAGTACAGTGTTATAAGGTTATGGCATGGAACATGGAACATTAAACACCAGGTACAATGATTAATGAACAAAAATAGAGGCTGGTATCAAGTTAGTCTAGGTAATGTTTGTTTTAAGCTTATATGGAGCCATTTATGAAGTTCTACAACAATGTTTCCCTGTTTTTTTAGCATTCCATCAGAGTATCCAGCAAGCTGAAGAGCAGTAGAACCATGTAGGTGAGTAAATGGGTATGGCAAAAACACACTCTACGAGGATTGATAACCATTCTTCTTGAAAATGCCCAACTGCATGACCTGGCATTCCCTTGGTAGACACGCCTGGATCTGATCACAAAAATGATTGTTATCCATGGCACCATAAAGTCTCCCCAATCATATTTTCAACATACACAGGTTCTTATACAAAACTTTCAAAATCTACAACATATGTGTTGGTTGTTAAGGGTATGAACATACTTGACTGTGTACAAATGATTCCAAATGCTTTATTTGCCCCCTAGGAATTCCAGAACTTGTATGTTATCCGTAGAATGACAGTTTAATATCCCAATAACGTATAAGAGTAAATATGTGATGACAGTATGACAGTTTTATCGGCGTGCTGATGTGTGTGTTAGTATATATAATGCCTTTTCTTTTTGTCACTTGTCATAATTCTGCAAGCACAGAATGGGATGAAATGCATGGGTGGCATTAAAGATTCTACTGATACAAACAGCATGGAAGAAAAGAATATTTAAGGATTATAAAAGGAGATACGGGGCATTCTGACTGTAACACCTTGGGGGGGGGGGTGGATCTAAACATATACATTGTTTTGAACTTCAAAGATTATGCAGATAATGATTATGGGTATTCCAAACTGGGAATTGATATTTGAAGGACTTTGCATTAACCAGATGGGATGTATCACTTCCAGAACATTAAATTACCAAGTGTGCCCTGAACAAGCCCCCATTCTTTGTGGCTTCCACTTTGGTTTATCCCAAAACACCACAACGATTGAATGATTTGCCGTATACAGTCATAAACAGTCCACTGATCTCTAGTATTTAACAGCAGCATTAAAAAGCAGGACCGTGTGTCCTTCAAAGTTGGACACACAATCCAACCTTGAAGGTTTACAATGCATAGGTCCAAGCCCATTTGGTTGGGATCAAAAGAATTTTGGCCTGGCTTGAATGGACAAACTGGATGCCCTCTGGTGACAGTGAAGTGTATATTTTGTTATCTGCTGAGAGCACTGGAGACCCATGTGATCTACACAAGTGCAAGATTCTACTGCCCTGTCTACTATATCCATGATTTGTTGCTATTCTATTTTTATGACTCTGTACATACACTTCGTTCAACCACCCCTTGCCTTAAATTAACATTACAGATGATATTTTGTATTCATTGCCAACAACATTTCTTAATATGGTTTGATGCTCCACAAACATCCTTCAGCTGTATTCATCATCTCCAAATCTTTCCTCCCTAAAGGCTCAAGCCTTCTCTCAAGTCACTTAACATGTTATGAAGCTTACTTCATTATGGCATCATGACTCGCTCCATCGTTTGAAAAAGCTTTTCTAAAGCTCTTCCTCTTCAGAGAACCATGTTCTCAACATAATTTATCAGATTTGCGCCTTAATCACTGTCTCCCACTAGTATTTCCCTATTAAATGTTATGTTTCAAGCATTTCCAAGATGGTAAGCCAGTATTCAAAAGGTCCATTAATTACCTTGCACTTTATAAGTAAATAAAGTGCAAGTTAGTTGTATGAATAATAGTAATAACAATAACATTCCATCTTCTCCTATGGATGTTGTGAGCCTCAATAAGTTGCCATATCCATAGCTCAATATCTAGACCTTTTGTTCCATGTTTAGGGCACATGGCTATTGCGCATTCTAGACACGCTCCTAATTTTTGATAATAAAATCAGTTGCACCTGAAAGAGAATTACTACGTGCCATGTACAACCAGGAAAAAAAGATTTTCGGTCTATGGCCTCCTGATGGATTAGACATACATTAAGGGCAACATGTATAGCACATATGCAATCCAAAGTCTACAATTATGTGTCACACCAAACTAAGGTCATTTATGTATAGCCCCCTGATATTGTAAAAAGAAATAGTGGTTGTAGAAACTGCCAACACAAATATAATTATTTTACTTTTGAACAGACAGATCAAGTATGCATAATTAAATATGTAAACCATGGAATGTGAACTATGCAAATGCATGGAAATGTATACATAAATATGTAAAGTCTAGATGCCTAACACTTGAGTAATAAAAGAGAAACCCCTCCGTCGTAGCCTTCAGAAACACTGAATATTAAATGAATAAAGAAATATTAAAACTGTCATCGTGATAAGACCCAAAAGAGTAGAAAAGATATAACTAGGGGGGTTTATACTGATTTCTGAATCGTATACATGAGATTTGTTGATATCTGTTGGCTGATGACCATACACCGATTATCACCAACCTGGTTTACCCTTTCAACTGGTCAAATGTTTTTGAAGGGTTAGACCATACACGTTGCTCCATGTGGCCTCTGAATTTTAATTCTCCACTTCAGAAACCGTTGGCAGTGCAAATTCCATAGCAGAACACATTGAACTACAAATCTTGGGATCATATATGAAGGCAGTAATGTTCTTTCACTATAGTAGTTCTTTTTGCTGATGAGAAGTAAAGCAAACGTGTTCTTCAAAAACAGTGATAAGTCGCCGACTGTGTGACTGTTGAAAGGCCTAAATATCAACAATCACCGTAGCTGGTTGAAAGGCATTCATTGGGGGATATGAATCAGAAGCATAGTAGATGCCACCAGGAGAAAAACAGATTTACATTGTTCTTTCTTCTTCTTATGAATGTTCTAGAATTCTTTAGGCTAATAGACTACATGGCTGATGGCTTTACTTTCCTAGCTTGGTCACCTGCAGTTGCTTAAAGTTCATTTGTCATTGTTGAGGTTTGAAATCTTCAATAAATTCTGTACAAATATTATTCTTGTAGCAGCTTTATGATCCTATGCTTGATGGCACTCCTCATCTCTGTGTTTAGTTCAATTGGTAACTTACTGAATTTATTCCTTCATTATATAAAGATGTTCTTCAGGCCTACTGGGACTTTTCTTGCCTTCCAGACACACTGGGCACCAGGATTTTAATTGTATTACTCTTAGAGTTTATTGATTTTGTTTTACTTCTTTCTTTATTTTACCATAGACGGCAGTGGAATTTCATGGGTAGAAGAAGATTGAAGATTTATAGTATTCAGCCATCCGAAGAATGAATGAAAGAAGGAAATGCTGGCAGCAATGAAGCAGATGATGGGGTTAAAATATTTAAATCATTTTATGCTGTCATCCATTACATGAATATTCCAAGGTCTACAAAAAAAAATAAAGTATTTCAGTTGCTATGGAATTAGACTCTAAAGTCAAAAGCGATATATTGCTGATTCTACAAAAACATCAAGCAAGACGTTGAGCAGAGCAAAAATCACAACATTAAGATAGAATTACTGAAAGAGATCCACAATGTGCTAGTTTTCGTTTTGTCACTGACCGGGATGCAATTAATAAACACACGTCAACAAGAAAAATTTAGGTTATAATGGGACTTAAATTCATACTTGTTGATGTCATTTATTTGTTGAGCAAAGTTTTTCTTCTCCTCAGATTGAATCTTGCCCTTAAGCTTTCACTAGATAAACCTTGTGGAATTGATTCTGGCCCTTTATTTGATATTACTTTTTTGGCTGTATTTGATCATCTTTACCTTTGCGACGAACTGCACAATTATTCGAAACAACAAGATGCTAGGATGGAGGCTTCTGGGATTGAAGCCCTGGTGAAGTTGTGAGCCTTTCTTATGGAAAAAAAAGTAAATTAGGCCTATAAAATTGATTTGCCGCAAGAGATATTTAGGATTGTGGAGAATGAGTAGCCAATGTTCCATTGGAATGTCATGTGATCAGTACTCTGTTGATACCCACCAATAGAAGGACTCTATAAGACTGTACAAAATACCTCAATAATGTGGTCTTAACAACCAAAATGTACTACTCTTCTCTCAGTGACAGGGGAAACACTTATCCAGCTTATACAGAGCCATAATGACTTGTGCATTTCAGGACAATGCATTACCCATCATCATCATCATCATCATCATTTATTTATATAGCCCATGAAAGAGAATACAATTCTGTGTATGTAGATTCTCCTGTGAACCCCCCCTTTCTGTGTTCAAGATAGCCTTGGTCACTAGTACCCTGGCCTTGAGGTCAGTGCCACCTGTTTGGCTATTAGTGCAGTTCTTTGCTTTTCTGTCCAGTGGGGCAATACCTCAATGCCATTGATCCCCAACCCGTGGCTCATGAACAACATGTTGCGAACAATTCGGGAAACGGCGGCGTCTCGTTTTTGATGCCGGCATCCATTTTATTTTTTTGGACGCCAGCGCACATTCGCCAGCGCATGCGCCGGTGTCCGAAAAAAACGGATGCCGCCCGAATTTTCGCGGCGGTTTCTTTATCCACCCGCCGTCAATCGTGGAAATTCGCCCATCACTTTTTGAAGTCCTGGCTTGGAGTTTTAGTTGTATAAAAACCAGTTGTACTACCAAACAGAACCTCCTGTAGGCTGCCAGTCCCCATAGAGGTTACCAATAGACAACTACAGCCCATATTTTGAACCCTGAGAAATTTTAGCACAATTATGTTGCTCTCCAACTTTTTTTTTACATTTACATGTGGTAAAACCAACCAGTATTTTCCAAGTTTATAAAAACTCTGTGATTCCTTTGTTGGGGTTCTGACTTTTTGCAAGTTCAGAATCCTTCGAACTAAAGGGCAAAAATCCAATCGCCAGTTCACTAACAGGTGGAGAGGACAATTTGCTAGCGAATGAGACAGTCGCTAGCTTCATTCGCACTCTATCGCCAGGCGACTTTTGGCTCCGGTCGAAAGGACGTTGCTCCGCAAATTCACTAAAGAGCGGATTTTACTGAACGTTAGCTCTTTGACCTCTTTGACTTCGCCACCTCAGACCAGGTGAACTACAAAAATGCAGCTACATCTTCCTCAACCTTCTGTCACTTACATCATATCCTGCCAAAAATGCAGTAAAGTTGAAAAAACGCTCAAGACTTTTACTTTTTTTTAAGCAGGATTGCCTGCAAAAGTCCTATCTTGAACTTTTTTGGGTTAACATTTCTCCCCAGACATTTGAGGGCCATGGAACATTCATTTTACAGTGGGCTCATGTGTAGGGCATTGGATGATCTCTTTTGTCTTTATTAAGGTTCCTTGGACATTTGTTATAAAAAGTGGCCATTTCAAGTATTTGCACCAACATCTCTAATAAAGACGTCCATACAACTTTAATGTACCCGCCCTATTCCAATTGACCTAAGCGCAAGATCACTATCGACTTTTCACTAGGCATAAACGAATGCTAGTGAATCTTCACTATGAAATGCTCGCACTGAAGAAGAAACGCAAGCGAAAAGTCGCCATCGTTCGACGCCCAGGACTCAACTTCGTATTTTAGTGAATTAGCATAGTGGTAACGAATTTGCTCCTGGCGAAGTGATGCGAATCGGTCGCTGGTGACCATTCACCCTTTAATAAATCTGCCCTTTTGTCTCAAGTGGTCTCCGGCAGCTAAATGCCCACAACACCCAAACATGAGACTAAAGTGACATTATGGGGCCGATTCACGAAGGGTCGAATATCGAGGGTTAATTAACCCTCGATATTCGACTAGGAACTAAAATCGTTCTACTTCGAATATCGAAGTCGAACGATTTTGCGCAAATCCTGCGATCGATCGATCGAAGGATTTTTCATTCGATCGAACGATTAAATCCTTCGAATCGAACGATTTGAAGGATTTTAATCCAACGATCGAAGGAAAATCCTTCGATCAAAAAATCCCAGGCAAGCCTATGGGGACCTTCCCCATAGGCTAACATTGACTTCGGTAGCTTTTAGCTGCCGAAGTAGGGGGTCGAAGTTTTTCTTAAAGGGACAGTACTTCGACTATCGAATGGTCGAATAGTCGAACGATTTTTAGTTTGAATCGTTCGATTTTCGTAGTCGAAGGTCGAAGTAGCCCATTCGATGGTCGAAGTAGCCCAAAAAAACTTCGAAATTCGAATTTTTTTTAATTCGAACCCTTCACTCGAATTTAGTGAATCGGCCCCTTACAGTTATAAATGAGCTAAACAATCTGTAATGATCGAAAATGATGGATATATTTGAAATTATATATATCTTATATTAGCTAAAAGCCAGGAAATGTCTACGTCTACTACAGCAGAGATATTATCTGTAATTCTAAGCACATTGAAAATGTTTAACATTCTGTTACTGCCTGGCTGCTTTTAATTACTTTTCCTATTTTATATCTTGATTGAGCCTTGGCCGGTTCTGCTTTGAACGGGGATAGAAAAACAGAAAAAACTGATATTTCTACTCGTTTCTGTGATCTTGTAAAACATGATGCCTACAATTATTTGCAATCACGACGGTAAAGTGCCTGTAAGGGGAACCTTAATCAAAATTATTTAATTACCTGCTACCAGTCTTGCATAAAACACATCATTCAGTACAGAAGCAAAACACAAGGAATGGGCATTCAAGGCATTTCCATTGCTGCCACTAAGTGGCGACCATCAAATCATCTGATGCAAGATCGGGTCAATGTTTTACCTGTAAACGCAGGTATAGTTGCCCAGCAGACAGACCTGTCCGATGAGGTACAAAGTTCAGAAACTAAGTTCAGAAGCTCACTTTTTGTTCAACACTTGAAACAAAATTGCCCTCGGGCTTGAGAGGTCTTCTAAGAACTTACTGTATATACTCGAGTATAAGCCATCCCGAGTATAAGGCGAGGTACCTAATTTTACCTCCAAAAACGGTGAAAGCTTATTGACTTGAGTATAAGCCTAGGGTGAGAAATGAAGCAGCTTCTGGTAAGTTCAAAAATCAAAAAATTGATGGTTTCTGCTCCCATTGGAGGTGCCGGTGTCTCGTTTTTGGATGCCAGTGACCATTCTTGGATGCCGGCGAATATTCTTGGAGACTATTCTTGGACGCTGGCGACTATTCTTGAACGCCGGCGACTATTCTTGGACGCTGGCAACTATTCTTAGGCGCCGGCGACTAAGACGCCGGCGACCGTTTTTGCACTTGACCCGAGTATAAGCCGAGGTAGAGTTTTTCAGCATATTTTGGGGGCTGAAAAACTGGGCTTATACTCGAGTATATACGGTAGTTAGTAGCTTCACCTTGGACAAAAGGAATAACACACACATTATTCTGTAATGAAGAAGGGAAAAAATTAACCGAAGATCATTTCTGTTTTCCTTCCAAGGGCACCTAAAGAAAATGATCACAGAAATATGGAAGGCCCGTTGCATAGTTTAATGCTTAGCAATAATTTAGATAGGGAAGGGAAATGAGCCGTGTGCATCTAATTTAATAGCACTGTTATTACAATCTCTACCGCCCTCTTTCACGTCCTTGGATGAAGCTACAGTACTTGTTTTTATTTACTTCTCAACAGAACAATCCCTTAACTTCAGTTTCGGAACCAACCCAGAAGGATTGCTAAACGTTCCACAGTGAGAGCAGTACTGTGACCCTGGTTCATATGAATTATAGGGTCACCATTTAGCCTGTAACAAATTATTTTTGACAAAATGATGTGGATGGGTGTCTAAAGCATAGGCTTAGACTAGTGCCCTCAAAAGAGCCCCAGAGCTGTTGCCGAACAGAGGATCATGGAGGGTTATGAGGCCAGGTGCTTGCTTTGGGCACCCCCTGTGTTGGCCCAGCTCTGCCTGCCACTCATTTGGAACACAACCATGGCATCATCACATTCAGAATAAGATTTTTCGGGTTGATATCAATTTGCCTTTCCGGATAATTTTGCTACCAGGGTGACTATTACAACAGTTGATGTAACTGTAAACTTGAACTGAGAGAAGGAAGAATGTTGGACAACAAAGGAAAGACTGAAGCGTGTGCGTGACCCCAATAAAGGACTGTGCAACCCATCTACCTCCTTTACTGCAGAGAAACATCCTGCTGAATATCCCTTCATTATTTATTAAGAGTCAGTACCAAGCGCATCGTATTTCCACCAAAGGGAACTAATAAGGCGACTCTGTAACATTATTTGTATCATAAAGGGAATCATAGCGCATGAATAAACAAGTCTGGCTCAACCAGACTCCAATTTGCGAAGAGAAATATCCCTGTATGCCCTGCAAGCTGAACGCACTTCCCGGCAGCAATCCAAACCCCTTGTAAAATGAGAATGTTCATGAGAAGCTAAAACCAAAACTCTCCTATTAATAAGGGCACAGTTACAAATGTGCGTGTGTTGATCTACAGCACCTTTCGATTTCATTTAGGCTTTTATCCCTTAAAAATCGAATCTGACTGTCGTTTTAATTAACAGAGGAGAAAAAAAAGTGAAGATAAATAAAACTTGACTTGAGGTCAACATTTTGATCCTATGGAGCATTTGTGATAGGGAAAGGTCATCACACAAATTAACCTGCTCAAATAAAAAAACCTTGTAATGAAATGAACCCCTCCTGATCTGTAATCCTGAGCTATAGGCATACAGGCATGAGTCTATTTTTCTGCACTTTGTATGTTGCCCATGGGTTCTTAAATGAGGCCTATGATGATTTCCCATCCCCATAAAACTATTTTTTTTCTACCCCAGTAAACAGAACATACTTCAACTGTGTGAACCAGATATCTCCCTATGAGAACAACATAGATAATTAATGTACTGTGTAATGGTATAAGTAACTGCAGGCTTCATGCCAGTAATGTGTCGTTTCGGGCATGCATGAGTGCCTGGCTTATGTGAGGAGCTAACTTTAGCCTTGTTTAGCCTTGCTTTATATTTTCACTCTATTAATTGCATTTCCGCCGTTTTTACAGAACTAATTCTTACCAATCTTGTCAGATGTTTTACTAGCAACGATACAAGAAGGGAGTATATCAATTTAATATTGTGATGCCCTGCTGTAGCAACATGGGGATTAAAGGACAACTGCTAAGGGCACTCGGAGTTCAAAACGTCACATTGGGGATCCAAATGCCCTGTGGTCAACATGACAATCTTGTCCTTGGACCCTTGACCATTATATCATTGTCAGGGTTGTTCCCCATAACTCAAACTAGCCCCATAACCCAGAGCAAATATATCATATGTTTGCTTTCATTGTTCCAACTTTGATAGACCAGTCAAAACTACCTGCTCGTTGGTTACAGGGTTGGGTAACCATTTGCCAATATTTGATGACTATATGACCCTGATCCTGATCAAATAGACTCCTACTGAGAACCCTGCAAATTTATTTGACTATTAACCCAAAGGGGCTCACTGTGAAGTGTTAATAAGTTGCCTCCTGCCATACCAACAGACTCTCAAGAGCAGTGATCCCCAACCGGTAGCTCACGAGCAGCATGTTGCTCACCAACCCCTTGGCTGTTGCTCTAATTGGCCTTAAAGCAGGTGCTTATTTTTCCAGGTTTGGAGGCAATGTTTGGTTGCATAAAAAACGGTAATACTGCCAAATAGTCTCCTGTAGGCTGTCAGTCCATAGGGGCTACCAAAAAACCAATATATGGCACCCACAGGGACTGTTTTCATGCTTGTGTTGCTCCCCAACTCTTTTTACCATTGAATGTGGTTCACAGGTAAAAAAAAGAGTAGGGGACCCCTGCTCAAGACCCTCCAGGTAGTAAAATGAGGGACCAGCTGTGTAGGAAGCCTCAGTTAACTCTAGTACACCCCAGAAGATATCTTTGAAGCCAAGAGAAGTCTACATAGTGTCATGTTGACCCAAATTATAAAAGCTCCAAACTATTCAGTGTTTGCAAACAACGCCTTCAAAAACACATCTTGGTTTATTAATTTAGCTATAAATAACAATGTGATCGCTGTCCAACATGTTCATAATTCATCATTGTGTGTAGCTGAATTACATTCTAAACTAAAAATCAACATTCTCATGTGCATTACTGTTCAGTCTTAGAGGTGGAAACCTTATTCACCCTGATATTTCAAGTGCCATTAAACTCTGCAGATTTTCATTTGGTTTACTTCATTAAATAAAAAATGTCAGTTCATAGCTCGTTCTGCTCTTTGGGTTGCTGCCATTTTTTTCCAGCTCAAGTCTAAGGTCACTTCATGTAAATAACACAACACATAAGTA
This sequence comes from Xenopus petersii, assembly GCA_038501925.1. Taxonomy (NCBI): domain Eukaryota; kingdom Metazoa; phylum Chordata; class Amphibia; order Anura; family Pipidae; genus Xenopus; species Xenopus petersii. The sequence goes on from CM076689.1 coordinate 116,389,904, forward strand.
CAACCAAGAAAGTAGCGCCAAGATACGACGTAGACCTAATTAATTTCATATGATGTATAGTACAGGTATTGGATAAGTTATCCGGAAAAACCCATTATCCGGAAGGCTCCAAATTACAGTGAGGCCGTCTCCCATAGACTCCATTTCAAAAGACTTGGTTGAGGAAGCAGATCATTCTGGGGGACTATCCAGCAGAATATGAGTTACTTTAAGTTCCAAAGAGATTCTGAAGATTCTATGGGTCGCCACGGGGCCCACCAGGTTTTTTTCCCGGTGTCTCATCTGACCCTGCAGTATCCAATAGCAACCAATCAGTGAATACTGGAGAAAATGTCTGTATTATCTTTTAAATAAAATCTTTGATAGGTTGTGTTATGACCTATTAAACAGTACAAATAAGCCTTTATATTAAACACATTAAAATAAATTAAAATGAGCAACCCTGGGGCTTTGTAAAAAAAAAATCATTTATGCAAAAAGTTTCCATTTCCTTCAAAAAATGTCATTGTCTGTTCCAATTATAACCTAGAAAATCATTTCCAGGAAGGAAACATGCAAATGATTTTTAACACAACTGTAACATTAACCCGATGCAAGGGCTGCGGATGGAAATATCTTTATAGAAAATCAGGGGATTAAAGAGAAGAGGAGAACAATTAGAGAAACTGGTTCTTACTTCGGAAATACAATGTGTGTTCTCCCTCACCTTGATATCTGTCTTATTTGTCATACAGTTTTTTTTTTGTGTGGCTATTTTGTTCCTTTTAAGTGGACAAGCTGTTTAATGTACCGCACTGGAGACATTAGTTGTTATTTGCAATGATTAGTGAAATCGGAATTTGCCTGTGACAGGAGGCTTTTAGCATTATAGCAAAATTCTTATCAAGGCTCAACGGCCTCAGGTTCCTCTGGGTTCTGATGAAGATAATGACACTGTCATTAGGTAAAAACTTTGACGTTTAGAGGTATTTTGCACTTCAATGTGACTTGATTCTCAATATTTAGCCTTTCAATCACTTTGTGTTTGTTGCATATGATTTTTGTAGAAGATCCAACGTGAGACATTGTTGGCATTGGCCGGATGTAAAAGCCAATATACGTATCATCATCCAATAAAATAAGATTTATTACCTGTAGATTCTTCAGGATAATTGTAAATGTTACCAAGGACTGATAAAAACTGATACTTCCTACTCTTTTATCTATCAAGCTGTAGAAAAATGTTTTCTTTTGCCAAGCCACCTCCTGGTACCAGGTATTAAGGACAACTGTACAACGACAGACAGAGGATCTGGATTTGGAGAAATCCTAAGCAGAGAATGTACCTTGGTGTTTTCAAAGGTGCTAAGTTTCAATGATGGTTACAGGCCCACCTATCTGACCAATAATATTGGGATATTCCTAAATCTGGCCATAGACGCAAAGATACCATCATAAGAATCAAAGAATTTCAGACATTTTTTGTACCATGGCAACTGGCTGTTTCGTCAATCGGACAGATTAAGGTGGCCATAGACGCACAGATATCACACAAAACAAATTTTCGTGCGATATTCGGTGTGTGTATGGTGGGAAAAGAGCCAACCGATATCGGCAGAAGACTTGGATATCAGTTGGCTCGTTGATCCAGCTGGCCGGAAAATTTTGATTGGATGCCTAGACCACTTAGACCACTTAGAGAAGAATATTGACATTGTATAAGCAGGTCTGGCAGGGAGAAAGATATCAGCTTGGCTTCTCCACCAATAACTTACTTCTGATTTTGAATTTCAGAACGATAGGTCAGTTCTGGACGTTTTGTTCCTCTATAATTGAGTTTGGAAATTTGCCAGACCAAATCTGGAATTTATAACATTCCTGACTTGGTCTAATCTATGTTTGTAGTGTTGGTGGAAGAGTTTGGCTGTTCCAAGGCTAGAGGCTATATTCCCAATTCAGTTTCATTGATGGTTACAGGTCACATCTGACCAATAATATTGTGCCCTTCCTTAGTATTGGAAAACTACGGAAGTGTGCAAATGCTTTGCAATGTATAATTTAGTCACATATGTGGTGGAGGGGACAAAATTAAAAGATACACCACTTAGATAAGAATATTGACATCGTATAACCAGCTCAAAGGTATCAACTTGAGTTGTCCACCCATAATTTTACTGGTTTTGAATTTCAGAACGAAAGGTCAGTTCTGGACTCTGTTGTTCATCTATATTTGTGATGAGTTGGGAATATAATTCATTGTGAATAATTAATTAATTATCAAGATTCCTGGCCTGGTCTAATTTATGCATAGGGCATTGGTGGAAGAGTATGGCTGTTCCACGGCTAGAGGCTATATTTCCAGTTGAGTTTTTGCCTCTACTATTAGTATGCATATAGAACATTTCACTTAAATCAAGTACCTTCCCAGGTTCTTTAGTTTCTAGTACTTCAGTTTTCAGTAGTATTATTTAATAATACAGGATAAGATGTTAATCATTAATTCATGTTTTTATTCTGTTAGTATTAGTCAGATTGCTTCTGGCTTCTTGGGATGATAGAAATGTATTTTCCTTGGAATAAAACAATTATAATGCACATTGTATAGGCCCCACAGTGTGTGCACCTTGTCCCTATTAAGTATGGGGGATTTGTAGATTAATGGCAAGGCCTTTTAAAGTGGGCTGGGATGTTTGTCAATAGCTTTGGTTAAGCATATTAATGCCTCTCGAACTCCCTGAAGGATGCAGCAAACTGCCGAAGGTCAGGGAGAGACCTCGCATACAAAGCAAGACATGCAGTGCTATGAAGTGACTGGAGAGAAGTTGATGGTGTTAAAATTCCATATAGACTGAGAAATCCAACTTCAGCTAGAGAACAAAAAAAAACAGAAACACAGAGTTTTATTTGTAGAGAAATTGCATAGATCATCCCCTTAGATGGTGAATAACTCTATTTGTCTTTGTTAAGTCTTTTTCTTTGGTGCCTTATGAATACAAACAGCTGAATTTGCATTCTACTGCATACGTTATCCTCCAGAACCTGAAACAGATCAGAGAAATTAAGGGCAAATGCAATTATAAACGAATAAACTACAGAAGAACAGTGAGATCCTGTAAATGTGGTTGAGCCATATTACCTGATATTCATGACTCGTGAATGCCACAACTGCATATTTACATTTCTAGAGTAAACACATCCTGAGAAAACTTTTGCCTGGGGCAAGGGAAAAATAAAAAACAAAGGTCAGATTGTTGCTTCTGTAGGCTCCTCCAAGTAAGGAACTCCAAGTAGACCCTTTTCTCTATGAAATCTTATACAAATGTGGCATTTGGGGCACCTGTGACTTATTGAATCATATTAAATATTGGTGTACAGCAGCGATCCTGAACCAACATGTTACTCACCAACCCCTTGGATGTTGCTCCCAGTGGCCTCAAAGCAGGTGCTTATTTTTCAATTCCTGGCAAGTTTTGGTGCATAAAAACCAGAAGTCTCCTGTAGGCTGCCAGTCCACATAGGGGCTACCAAATGGCCAATCAAAACCCTTATTTGACACCAATAGGAACTTCATTCATGCTTGTATTGTTCCTCAACTCTTTTTAAAAGGTTGGGGACCCCTGGTTTACATGGTCCCAATCTAAGCCTGCATCTTATATTTAACATGTGCCAACCAATTAGAGCTTCAGGTTTCTCCAAAAACTGAAAAATATACTGGCTTTAATAATCTTGAACCCTTTTTGGTTCATAGTATGGTTCACAGAAGCAGCCCAAGCTTGAAGAAACAGCCATCGGTCTCATTCGAGGCGATATGTTACATTGAGCTGACCTGACACCATTTACAGTCTTTCTCTCCATATGATTTGCAAGCTCACACGTTTCACTTGTCAAATTATTTCATTCATCTCTAAAAATATGCATATAAATTAAATTTTCAACAAATCAAGTCAGCTCACGCAGCTGCTTTTTCATTAGCTTTATGAGTTAATGACGGGAGTAATGTTACGAGTTCACTCCCAGATTGAATTAATATTTAAATAACATTGTTAGGGAGTTAAGTGACAGCCATTGGAAGTCTTTGTGACTCCACAAAATCCAGGCCTTCAATATGCCAAGAACTCGGGAATATGAATGGATTGCCTCCCCAACCTTCATGGAGAACTAGGTTTTACTTTGGGGAGGTGTAAAGCTCCTATTTTAACTGCAATCATTTATTTTCGATATATGTTTATTATTATTTAAAAGAGAGGCTTGCATCCATAGGTGCATGTAAAGCTCTTTTCCCAGTCTTGTTGTGCTGCGCTGCATTTCAATGTGCGCTGAACATGCAGCGAATTGTGTTAACAGTGTGACTGCAGGCAATGAAAGTCTGTAAACTGGTACCTACGTCAACAGCAGAGAGATAATGCTCATTATTCTCATCCCAGTATCTGCCCTCATCTGTATTCTGTTCAAGAGGAGTAGAGTACGGCTTAAAAAAAATCTTACATCGAGAAATATTATGAAAATAGGTTAAAACAAAAGAGAAGTAAAGAAATTCAATTTAATTGAGTTGATGGCTGACACTTGTGTGCATCTATTTTTGATTGCACCCATGCCATATCTGAATACCAACCACTTCTGGAGCCCAACAATAGCCTTTTTGCTGTTCTGCTCCTGTCAACATATTTCGTCTTCTTGAATATAATATTCAAGGAATGAAAACATTTCTAACTACTGTATAAATAACTTCATAAACCACATCTTGAACATAGGGTGAAGTTCTAGGCATCCCATTCAAAGAAAGACATGTATGAACTGTAAACAAGTTCAAAAAAGTTCAACCAATGAAGGTATCGAGCGTACAATGAAAGGCTTTTTTTTTACTTCCTTGTTGTCAAAAAAAGTCACATGATTTTAAGGATTCAGTTCAGCCAGGCACAAGGAATAGGCCGAATCCTGAACCGACTCATGGATTTGGTGCATCCCTAGATAAGGCCAAACCCTACATCTGTAGGAATAGCACCAGTTTGGCAATGTTTGGCATTTTGCTCGTAAACAATACAAAATTCATAAAATGGAAACATGGGCATGTTTTATTATGCATCCCTTAAGTATCAAGACACCTACCTGTCTAGCATCTCATTCTGAAACCAAAGGCATTAACACTAGAGACAAACATGCCTAGGGCAGGTTTTGTACCTGGTCCCACCACACCTCTCCACACCCCAGCCCTGTACATAGTTTCAAATTCTGTCTTTTCTCTGTCTTCCATGCTAGCTCCATAGTTTCAACGTGCCCTATGGAGGGATGGGCCTAGAGACAAACATGCCTAGGGCAGGTTTTGTACCTGGTCCCACCACACCTCTCCACGCCCCAGCCCTGTTCATAGTTTCAAATTCTGTCTTTTCTCTGTCTTCCATGCTAGCTCCATAGTTTCAACGTGCCCTATGAAGGGCTACACCCCTACAACTTCTACAGCCCCTTCTCTTCTGGCAAGGTTGAAACTAGATGATGTTGGTGGGATATGCTTCCATTCAGCTACAAGCACATTAGTGAGGGAGGACACTGATGTAAGAGTTCAGGCCTGGTTGGCTTGGAGTTGGGGTTCCAAGTCATCCCACAGGGTGAGGTTAGGGTTTTCTTCAGGCCAATAAGATTCTTCCACTTCCATTGCAGCAAACCCATTCTGCATGGACCTGACTTTGTGCATGGGGCATTCATTGTGAATTTCCCAAACTGTTGCCTTAATGTGAGAATGTCAAGAATGTCATTGGAATTGTTGCCTTCAATGTAACCAGGAGTCCTAACCACGAAGACCTGATACAGTTAGATCTGGTCCAATAGTGGATTCTAGTTTGGTCTGTCTTTTTTTTATTAAAATAATCAGAAAATTTCAGATTTTGATAAAGAAGGCCCATAGACTGTTAGAATATATATTTTTTTATATTTTAAAATATGAGGTTGAGCGAAGTGGTTAATGCCGAGCAATTACATTTTTCCAATATAGCAACTACGGTGCTACATGAGCAGAATGAGAAACACTGATGCAATCACGCAGAGGACAGACCCATTTCAGCTAAAAGAAACAAGAAACAGAAAATAGGATATTATCTGTGAATTAAAAAAAAAAAAGATAAGGCTGTGTAGAGGCGGATAGATAAATGCATTATTTATATTTAGAAGTAAAAAGTAGCAACTTGGCAAAACTAAGTGCTATGGCATTTTCATAATTTCCAATTGCTGCCTGATTCAATTCCCTGCAGGATCACAAAGCCACCGTTTTTTAAAGCTGTTTTTATGAAATAAGTGTTTTTTTTATTTATACAAAGACACAGACACAAACCAAGCAGAAATTCCTGGAATAGGTGGAATTTTGATAATGAATTCTAAGCCTTTGGAGATTTTGGACATCCTAGGTACCACAACAATGTCTTGGAGAACCACATATGACTACAGACCTCCAGTTGAACAGCCATTCTATATCATTGTCTCTATTTGTATATTCTCAAATCCCCTTTCTCTTTTGTCATCCTTTGATGTTCTCCACATCTTTATCCCCCTCATTCTGTTGTCCTGTTCATTTAACAATGATACAACCCTTTTCTTGTGTTCTTCTTATTGCCCTGTTTGGATATACTTTTTTTCCACCTTTTACCATCTTTCCGTTCTGCTCAACTTTGTGCCAAAACATTTGTCTGTAACGATTACCTGGTAGGAGGAGCTCAAGATGTGAGGAGCGTCTCATGCGCCACATCACCAGCTCAGCAGCACCTGGAAGTGGAAAAGAGCTGAGTACTGTGAGGGAAGCAGAACAGCGTAACCAAAACAATCCAAGGTCTGGGGCAGGCAACATTCAAGCAAAGTGGTAGGACAGTCCGAGGTCTGTTCAGGCAGAGTTCAAGAAGAGTGGTCAGACAGGCTGAGGTCGGTTCAGGTGGAGTTCAAGAAGAGTGGTCAGACAGGCCAAGGTCAGTTCAGGCGGAGTTCAAGAAGAGTGGTCAGACAGGCTGAGGTCGGTTCAGGTGGAGTTCAAGAAGAGTGGTCAGACAGGCCAAGGTCGGTTCAGGCGAAGTTCAAGAAGAGTGGTCAGACAGGACAAGGTTGTTTCAGGCAGTGTTCAAGAAGAGCATCAGACAGGCAGATGAGGTCAGTTCAGGTGGAGTTCAAGAAGAGTGGTCAATCAGGCCGATGCCCATGCTACCATTTGTGGCCCCCGTCGGCCAGGATCCTGCCGGTAAGTCTTGCATTGTCAATGCATGTATAGAGCCGTGTCATTTATTCCCTCAATTTCCCTGTTGTGAGAAGCAAACAGAAAGAGAGGGGATTGATCGAGGAACATTCCCTGGTCCCTGTGTCATTAGTAGATTATCTGTGCAAGTCCATATACTGTACTTTCAAAAAGTGTTTTTAGTTAAAAAGTTATGGTTATAAAATTGGCAAGCCACCATATCACATATAAAAGTATATGGTTGTCCTAACTTTTTACCACCAGTCATATTTTCCATAGGTTGGCATCTTTCTGCATGGTTGAATTTCTTGGCAAGAGACTAAGAGTCTCCTAACCAAGGAACTGGTCTCACAGAGCTTAATTCATCCCTACCATTATAGAAGGCTTAATCCTCCCACAATTGCAGCTTGTAAGGGAGAGATAGACAGGCCAGACCAAAACCCAAACACTTTGGCCTCTCTTTCACTCATTAACGCTTCATTATAGTTCTATACCTTTGGAACTCAAGAAGTTGCCTCAAAGCAGGAGAACACTTCAAGTGCTCTAGGTCTATGGGGATGATGTGTTTTTTTCCATCTGATTAGGGTCACTAGTTACAGGTGTAAGTGAAGACATACTGCCCAAACACAAATATCCGTCACTGACAATCTAGCACCACCACAAAATTCCAAATCACAGAAAACTAATAATATTGTAGCAGCAGGCCTTGTCTGAGCTGACGGGAGGCTTCTGTGGTCCTAAGTCTTCATAGATTCTTTTCAATACAAAAGCAAATTGCTGTATGACCTCAAGCATCCTAGATGAGCGTTACAAAAAATCCATGGTGATGCGCTCATAATTCTGTTACCCAAAATGTGTTAGAGCCTCAGCAACTTAATAGGAGGCATAAATCACCCATTAACGGCCAACCTTTCATAGCAATGAGCACAGCCCATGGCCATGTCAGCACTGTTATCATTTTAAGGATGTCGTCAAGGCTGCAATAATCATTTATTTTACATTTACCAGCCCATGTTTTTTTACATATGAAGTGGTGCCTTTATTACTGCAGACAGAGAAGGAATTAAAGTCTAAATTATAAAGAGGCACTAATATAACATTTCATCCAGTATGAAGGAGTGATACATTGATAAAGGAGATCAGAGCTTTAATAAACACTATCACAGCTTGAGGAACCAGCAGAATTAGAGCTGAAACCCAAGGACCATTCAAGGACATGACTCCTACAATTCCATCACCCAGTACTTACCTTTCTTGTGCCAGAGGGGTCACGGGTGGGCTGAATCGTTGGTGCAGAGAGTGCAATTGCATAGAATTAAAAAGTTACGAGCCCTGGAGATTAATCTATACAGTATGTACCCCAACTAGATGTCCATAAGACTTTGGTATCTTCAGTATCTGAAGATACTGACAATTGTCTGAAAGTTCCAAACTATGGCAATGACTTTCCCATAGTGCTCCATTTAAACAAGCAGTTCTATATTTTTCTTTTGCTTTGATTTTTCTACAATCCTATTTTTCAGGTTTAAATGTTTTTCAATAACCTTAAGCAACAGCGCCTCGTGTTTTGGAAAGACATCACCAGGTGCCCAGCATTGTAGATAATGGTTCCCGCATCTCTATTCATCTCTTATGAGTACAGAATGCAATAGTGAATGCACATTGTAGGTAGGTTTCGGATCCTCTATTCAATCCAAACATGATTGAAAAGCAGACTGAACATTAAATGATTCTTAATTTGCTCTGCCATCTTTGAAGAAATAATTAGTTCCATGGTTCATTTATACAGTGAATTCATATCCCCGCCATTTCATAAATTTGTCCTACTTAAGATTACGCCTTTGCGACATGGTAACAATATCCAGATGAATGGCTTGCAATGAATTGTATTAAATCTGGAGAAAATAAATTGCAATGGTGTTTTAAAAAAGAAAAATAATTAATTCTAGGACAGTTTCATGGTGACACGTTAAGATTTACATAATTTTTCAGAAGAGCTCAATAAAGTCTTCTTCTGCTGTTTATAAATGGGACTGTTTCTAAATATCAGACCAGGGTCAGACTGGGCCGGCAGGACATCGGGAAAAACCCCGGTGGGCCAAGGCTCTTTTGGACCCGCCAGCCCAGTCCTGCTCCTACATGAAAAAATCCAAGCGTGCATGCACGCATGTGCATGTGCATGCGGTGGTGGTACACAAGGTATTGTTGGCACTCGAAAGTTTGCAGCTGGGGGCCCCCGACCCGCTCCTACACTCCCTCTTCTGCAGAAAAAACTCACCAGCTTGCACATACAAAGGGGGTATAGGAGGTATCAGCTGGGGGCCCCGGACCCCTCTCCTAACCAGTGCACTTGTGCATGCACTCGGAGGGGGCATTGGTGGCATAGAGTAGTTTGTGGCTGGGGGCCCGGGGGACAGTGTGGGGGGCCCCACAGTTCAACACTGCATCAGACTACTTTATCTTCAACAGTTATAGCTAAATATATAAATTACTTTTAATTTATTGGCGTAACTACCGGGGGAGCAGGGGGTGCAACTGGGCCAGGGCCCGCATCCCCTCAGGGCCCCCCGGCAGCTCGGGCCACTGTTCTAATGCGGCCGTTTCTGGCCGTATGGAGGGGGGCATGTCCCGCGCTAGGGCCCGCCCCCTCTAGTTACGTCGCTGACCTCCACCCAACCCTCATGAAATCAGCACTGTCAAACACATGCAGAAGACCATTCATGGGGCAGATGAAGGAACCTTAGGCTGGAAGGCATGGTGCAAATTGAAAGAACATAGCAGATTGCATCCATTTTTGCCCTTTGTATCCTCCCTTAAATGTTAATGTAAACAACCTCTTAAACTTCATAAAAGAAGATAACATGTAAAAGAGGATATGAGTACAATCATGATTACTATGGACACTTCCGTTAGGGTTGGTCATACTAGCTCCAACAAGGCCGGGACATTTAAAGGAGATAAACAATGAATATTGTGCCAACAAATCAGCAAGTTCACTAGAAAATATTTAGAATTTGCATTAAGAGATGCAACAAAGCATTAGAGGTTGTACATTCAATACTGAGAGCCAGTACAGAGGCCAAAAAGCTTGGGAGGAAGCTGGACCAGGAGAAGTAAAAGAATCCTTTTAGATGAATGTAAAGTTGAAGCTAGTGTTTTAGGCTGGTTGAGTTGTAGATGGAAATACCAAACCAAATACAAACTAATATAAATGATGAGCTCAGTTGACCAAATCAAAGATCAAAGTCTACTGGGATGTGTCTGCTTCCCAAACCAAATCCTGGATTCAGTGCATCAAAGACGCATGCTGCTCAGTTCCTTTGCTTCGGTTGGAGCAGCCATTTTTTCCAAAGGGACCTGTGTAGGGCAAGATTTAGATGTTCTTTGGACATGTAGGCATATGGTGGTTTGGGTAGTATGTTCTATTTTGTTTTCTTGTAGAAGGTCCGTTGAGCACAAAAGCAGTCGACTTTACAATAAATTTATAGTCACTCATTCGTGCCCCAGTGTGGTGATGTATAAAAGTTCCTTGAGTGGAACTGAAACATTATTCAAACCTGTTTCTGAATATTCATTTTCTCTTTCTCAGACCATGAACATTTGTTTCGTGAGGTTTCATTACAGTCAAAATGTTTCCAGAATACAGACTCACTATTTTCTATTCAGACCTTGCAATTTTCAATAATTCGTCTTGATTTTGAATTACATGGTTTGGATTTGATTTAGCAATGTTTCTAAAGTACCTCGGCTTGCTATTATTTCTTCTTGGCTGTGATGAGTCTGCGATAGGAAATCTTACCCAAATGGAGACCTACTAAGAGCGCCGACTACAACCTGTGACCTGCCGTTGGATTATTAAAGCTCAGGTCCACTTGGTTTTTGGAGCACTAATACGATTTCCTAATTAGGTCTTTGAATAATTAAAGATGCCTGTGAGAACTTCTAGTGAACTTAGAGACCTTAACATCTGCTCTAGGGAAGCCTGTTAAAAATAATAAGCATTCAGTGTACCACTGGGAACGGCTGCTCATTTTGTAAATAATATTTCAGGCTGCGACAATGCCCCATGTGTTTGTAAATATGCCATTTTAAAATAGTAAACTCTGTTGTTTCATGAATTATGGATGCCTTGCGTGGTTGCTGTTACATGACTGCATTATAAATGCATAAATAGACTCCAGAAGGACACAAGTGCACCGCAGAATCTTTTCCCTTCTGTGAGTACAAGAACCCAGGTTGAGCTAAGATCCAAGAGCTAAGCATATTCAGGGCTTTGCTGGTGGAATAAAACTTTTAGGAGTTCAACATAAAGGTTGAACCCCATCAACCTTTATTATAGTGATTTTAGAATTTAGGGTCAGTTGGGGTTTTTCTGCTAATGACTAACAATCAAAATCCGAATTTTTCTGATTTCTTAAATAAAAAAAGTACCACCAAAATAGAATCCCTTATTTATCAATAAAAAAAACTTGAAAAAATCTGATTGACAAAAACCATGACTTTTTTGGATTGTCGCATGAAAACTAGGGATGCACTGAATCCAGGATTCGGTTCGAGATTCGGCCTTTTTCAGCAGGATTCGGACAATCCTTCTGCCTGGCCGAACCAAATCCGAATCCTAATTTGCCTATGCAAATTAGGGGCAGGAGGGAAATCATGTGACTTTTTGTCACACCTCCTTATTTGCATATGCAAATTAGGATTCGGTATTTGGTTGAATCTTTCGTGAAGGATTCGGGGGTTCGGCAGATTCCAAAATAGCGAATCCCTAATGAAAACTCACAACTTTTTTGCATTTTCGCATGAAAAATTTGAATTTTTTCAGATTTGATGCCTGAAAACTCTGAATTGTTTTGGTTGAATCTTTCGTGAAGGATTCGGGGGTTCGGCAGATTCCAAAATAGCGAATCCCTAATGAAAACTCACAACTTTTTTGCATTTGCGCATGAAAAATCTGAATTTTTTCAGATTTGACGCCGAAAACTCTGAATTGTTTTGGTTGAATCTTTCGTGAAGGATTCGGGGGTTCGGCAGATTCCAAAATAGCGAATCCCTAATGAAAACTCACAACTTTTTTGCATTTTCGCATGAAAAATCTGAATTTTTTCAGATTTGACGCCAAAAACTCTGAATTGTTTCGGAAAATGATCGGAGTATCATACGAAACCCAGTGCAGACAATAATATCTTCAAATTGCAAATAGGACCTGTGCCATTGACTTCTACAGGACCTCAACAGTTTGATGATGGAGTATTTTTGATTTTGACTTTTTGCAGCCTCAGGGTATAAGAAATCTCGAAAAAGTTGAGTTTATTATCACTATAAATTCAGATTTTATAGTAATAAAACTTTTGAATTTTGAGTTTTTAGTCCCAAGCTGGATACACCACCTTGGTACAGAATCACACAAGAGTCCATAGAAAGACATTCTTGACTTTGTGGAACTTTCTGGTGCCAAACTTGTGTTTTTTCTTGTACAAACTTGAAGATTCAGATCGAGAAAATTTTCGCGAATAAAAATCAAATTGGTTCAAAAGGTAGAGGAGCATCTTTGGGTCGTTCAAGAATCAATTAGTTGCCATTTATTCATTTTACCTTCTGCAGGTGCCTTATTGTTATTCAGACAGTCTTGCCACTTTCAATTAAGTGAAATGTGGAGAGAAAAAAAGAAAAACAACAAACGCTCCGTCTTGTGTCCCTTGAGCGAGCTGTCGCCTCGCTGCTGGTTTCTGTTTGACAAGGTTAGAATTTTGGGTTATGTTTATTAAGTACACGCGTTTTGAGGCTTCTATGAAAAGGCATATCCCTACAGTCAAGTGTTAGTCGATGAGCCTTATTGCTTTGCTCAACATTCACATTCCAACCCTCCTGGGAACATCCCACAATCACATTCATATTATGCATATATATCTGTAGGCTTGCGTAATTTATATATATATATATATATCATTTGCAGAATTGATTGTCCATATCATTAAATACATATTATCTTGTCTACCCATTGGGCCATATATGAACCCTCACATAATTGCATCCATATATAAATATGATTTTGTATAAGCAATGAGGACAGGTACCAATGAGTACCAAACTCACATGTGGAACAATGAAACTCTCAGGTTTCCCATTTACCTTATGTATGGTGTATCTAGTATTGGTAAATCTAAAAACAACTGGTCTTGCTGAGTAAGAATTGAAGATGTTTCACTACTCACTGTGGGAAGTTCTCGGCATTTAAACTCTTCCACTAATCCAATCACATTGGCTCACCAGTCAATTGAACTGAAGAAGCTTCTCGGATGAGTAGTAAAAGGTCTTCAATGATTACTCAGCAAGTCCAGTTGTTTTTAGATTTACCTAGACTAGATCCACCATGTCCTGGATCAATGAAAAGCTTCATAGTCTTATTTATGGATATATATCTATATAAACATGGAGCTATTTGTACAAAGATCAGGGTAACAATGGTTAGAAATGCGTCCGTTTGCTAGATGTAAATGTAACGACATTGGATCCACGTAGATTTGTGACTTGGTATATGTTTATAAGGAACTATGTCAGTAATTTTTATATGTGTTAGTTGGGGGCAATTGATCTCCTGCGTAAGCGGTTCTGAACTATGAAATGCTCAGTGCCACGAGCTCATACATTTTAATGCGGTTTAATAATAGAGGTTTGTCATTCCACTGGAGCGTTTTGGGCATCTTTACTGTGCCACTAATTTGGTATTGATTGGTCCTCGCTGCACGGACTGCGCTGACAACCCAATTCCAGTTGGAACTAAAGGACATTGACATTGACCACTTATGACATAGACGGAGCTATAGAGGGAGCCAATTGTGCTGATGTTCTTCTGTGTACACTGCCTGTATATATTTAATTCTTCTTCAGCTTTTATGCATTGGATACAGAACCAGCACTCCTTGGTCACACTCAGAGATCTCCATTTGCAGCTCATTGGGTATGGACTTAGCACAACAATTACTTTATTTAACCATCAATATATCAGGTGGAAAACCCCAAAGTCTGATGATCACTAGGAGTTCCTTGAGCCAGGTTGCCAAATTCGGCAGAAATGTAATGACTGTTAACAAGTTTATTAAAGGAGAAGCAACCCCAAAAGTTAAAAAAACCCTTCCCTACACAGACCCCGCTCCTGACTTCCCCCAGCCTTAGGGGTTATTTATCAAAGTTCGAATTTATCTCAATATTTTCTGCTACAAACTCTGATCAAATCTGCATGGGTTTTTTTTACGCCTATTTATTATTACATTTTCCCAAAATTTGCTTTGCAGGAAAAAAACGGATTTTCATGATTTTTCTTATCCGATCTTCATGATTTTTTCTGGATTTCTAAAGCTTTTTGCCCGAAAACTCTGGGGTCTGCACGAAACCCAGCGCACATCAAAAAATCGATGGGACGCTCCCATTGACTTATATGCAACCTGGACAGGTCTGAGATGCCAGATTTTCTAATTCTAATTCGGATTTAATAAATTCCGAAAAAATTGATTTTTTAAAAGTACGATTTTATAAAAAAAAAAAATCACCAATTTCTTGTGATTTTTGTATTTGAAGTTTAGTAAATATTTACCCAGGGCAAATGCCCCTAAGTCTTTACTTACCCCTCCGTGCAGATTCTGTCCAACAAAGTTCACGGGCGCCATCTTATTCTCTTCGGTAATCTTCTGAATGCGACCGGCGGAGGGGCGCATGTGCAGTTGGAGCAATTTTCTGTTACACAACAACTGCCCATGCGCCAAAAATTGCCGAAGCGCCGGTCTCATTCTGAAGATTACCGAATCGTCTGAAGATGATGCCCGTGAAATCTGATGCCTGAATATGCATCAAGGGGGGTGCATCAAGAGTTAGCGGCATTTGCCTGGAGGGGTTCTATGTAGGGTAGGAGGGTAGGGGTTTTTAACTTTTGGGTTTGCTTCTCCTTTAACTGTGTCTGACCTGCCAGGGCCATGCAGTCACAGAGTATAAGGACGGGCTTCCAAACAACAGAAAGAATTGCAGTTGCATTTATGAATCATTCTAAAACCCCTTTAAAAGGAAGCCATATTGGAAAGTTGCTTACAATTAAATTTTCTTTTATTATGCAAAAAACTTTTTTGGGTGGACGTCCCCTTTAAAGGGAACTTCTTCTCCATTTTAATATGTGGGATATTTTTCACTAGAAAAGAATGATGATGGGCCCCTATGCACGGTTTTGGGTCCCCCAGCCAGTGACTATGGAGTTCTGCAACACTCGGATGTTTTTGAAGAGGAGACAACTAATCAGATTTTTTTTATTATCCTATGGTATCATTTGCAATTGAGTTTATCACAAAAAAAAAAAGATTTCATTCTGGGAAGGCTGAAGAGCGGGTCAACTAGAAAGGCACAGACTGTCTCACTTCATGTAGAAATTGGAATGGAAGGTGCTTGGAAATTCTTCTACGGTAATCACTGATGGAATAATTCTGCTAATCGTTGGAGATGTCACTTCTTCTAATGTTGGTTTGTCGGTGCCGCGTTGTTACACCAATGGGAGACAAAAAAATTGGAATACATAAAATCAATTTACAAAAGCTTTGCTTTAGTATCTTAGAGAGGAGATTGGATATGTGTCTTCAAAGGCTTTTGCTTCTGAGCTTTGTCTCTTCATGGTCATTGAGAAAGAAGCCACGTCGCATGAATGGTGTGAGGCTTTTGAGTCTATTTTGCTTTTCTGTTTCAGTAACACAGTAACATAGGAAGTTCGGTTGAAAAAAGACACACGTCCATCAGGTTCAAGCTTAAGTCTATATATAACCTGCCTAACTCACAGTTGATCCAGAAGAAGGCGAAAAACCTCATTTGAAGCCTCTCCAATTTGCCTCATGGGGGAAAAAAAAAACTCCAAGGGGCAGATTTACTAAGGAGCGAAGTAGCGACAATTCGTTGGCATGAGCACCCGCTGGGACATCGCCAATTTACTAACAGGCATAGGCGCCAGTTCGCTAGCAAAACAGACCATCCCTATTGGTCATTCATACTCTATCATCAGGCGACTTTTCACTCTGGCGAACGGACGTTACTCTGCAAATTCACTATAATGTGGATTTTACTGAACGTTACGTCTTTCGCCAGAGTTGCCTTCACCATCTCAGACCAGGCGAAGTGCAATAAAGCAGCTCGATCTTCCTCAATCTTCTGTCACTTACATCATATCCTGTCTGCCGAAAAGGCGTTAAAGTTCAAAAAAACGCTGACGACTTTTCCTTTTTTTAAGCGGGATTGGCAGCAAAAGTCCTAACTTACTTTTCTGGGACTTTTCTCCAGTCATTTTATAACACATGGAACTTTCATTTTACAGTGGGCTCATGTGTAGGGCTTAATATTAACTCTCTTGTCTTTATTAAAGGGATACTGTCATGGGGAAAAAAATGTTTCAAAACGCATCAGTTAATAGTGCTACTCCAGCAGAAGTCTGCACTGAAATCCATTTCTCAAAAGAGCAAACAGATTTTTTCATATTCAATTTTGAAATCTGACATGGGGCTAGACATATTGTCAATTTCCCAGCTGCCCCCAGTCATGTGACTTGTGCTCTGATAAACTTCAATCACTCTTTTCTACTGTACTGCAAGTTAGAGTGATATCTGCAGCCAAATAACAGCACATTGGGAAGGTAACCAGATAACAGCTCCCTAACACAAGATAAGAGCTGCCTGGTAGATCTAAGAACAACACTCAATAGTAAAATCCAGGTCCCACTGAGACACATTCAGTTACATTGAGAAGGAAAAACAGCAGCCTGTCAGAAAGCATTTCTCTCCTAAAGTGCAGGCACAAGTCACATGACTGGGGCAACTGGGAAATTGACAAAATGTCAGATTTTAAAATTAAATATAATAAAATCACTTTGCTCTTTTGAGAAATGGATTTCAGTGCAAAATTCTGCTGGAGCAGCACTATTAACTGATTCATTCTGAAAAAAACTTTTTTTCCCATGACAGTATCCCTTTAAGGTTCCCTGGACATGTGTAATATAAACCGGTAACTTAAACCATTTGCAGCAACATTTATAATAAAGACGTCCATACGACTTTAAATTTCCTGCCCTTTGCAGATTGATCTAAGCGCATGATTACAAGCGAAGTTTCGCTAGGCACAAATGAACGCTAGTGCGTTTTCGCTATGAAATGCTCGCACAGTCGAAGTAAAGCTAGCGAAAATTCGCCAGCGTTTGACGCCCGGGACGAAACTTCGAATTTTAATGAATTAGAATTGAATTAGATTGATGTAGTAAAAAAGTATTTATTTAAGCAAAAACATCACAGCAAAGCCTAATGCGTTTCATGCCTTAGGGGCACTTAGTTATAGGCAGCCATAGGCTTCTTGAGATTTCCCATACCTTTTACCAGCTGGTATAGTTTTCGTAAAAAATAACGACAATTCTTGGAATTCTAATCAATTTGCAAATAAATTTAAAATAACTGGAATGGCAATTTCGAACAGTGATGTACAATCCATTCGATTCTATTCACTTAAGCGGATTCATGATTCTAGACACGGCTTATTTGCTCAGCTCTAATTGCTGCTCTCGCTTTTGTGACTCGTTTCGTCAATTTAACTTATTAATTATTTCAAGTGTTCCTTAATTAACTGTAATCAGAGACACGTTAAAGAAAAAAAAACAAAAAACAACCCTACCAGAATGGGAAAGCTGCCATTGAGTGAATTAGAGGTGTTAAATTCTTGAATTAATTCTGAAATTAATTCTTGGGTGTATTTTACGTTTTTTTAAGATTTCAGGTTACGTTCCAACAGGTCGGGAAAAACGATTGTGTCTGGTTTCATCCGACTTCTTAGGAAAACAAGAAAACACAATTCAATATCTTTCCTCTAATACACGGCACAGTATGACATGATTAAATCAAGTGAAAACCAGAATCATACGAGTTTTTTTCCAGAATCACTTGATTTTTTCTGGCTTTTTCCCCAAAAAGCCCAACATTTTCAGATATTTTCCCAAAAAGGATTCCAGCGCAGACCACAGAAACTTCCAAATAGGACAGGGACCTCTGCCATTGATTTATACACAACCTCGGCAGGTCTGAGATGGCGGATTTTCAGATTCAGCTTTTTGCTGCATCAAACTTTAATAAATCTCGAAAAATTCAAGTTTTAAAAAATTAAAAAATTTGAGTTTTGCCCTAAAAAGCCTGACCGGAGTTTATTGCAATTAGGGGGTTATTTATTATGAATTTGAATAATTCGAAGTTTTCGGACTAAAAAAAAACAGGGAAGGTGCCAGTGTCTGCGGTGCTGTCCGTACCGATATCCAATAATTTCGGGGATTTTGGATCAAAAAGTCAGAAAAATTCGTAGTATTTTCAGATAAGTACGAAAAATTTGTAGTATTTTCGGAAAAGTAAGAAAAATTCATACTTTTCGGGCAAAGCTCCGAAGTTATCGGATTTTTGGCGGACCCAATTTTTTCAGACTTTTTTAATGATAAATGAGGTCCATTCGGGCAGTCGGAGTTGATCTGATTTTTATGTTAGAAATACTTAAAAAAATTCAGACTTTGATAAATAACCCCCTTGGTGTTGACTGCTATGGAGGTCATATTTATGTACTGATGTGTGTGCACATGCGTGTCCGTCGATTGTGCACACCAAGGGGGTTATTTATCAAGGTCCGAATTTATCTCAATATCGCTGCTACAAACTCCGATCTAACCCGCTGGTGTTTTTAACGCTTATTTATTATTACATTTTCCCGAAAATTACCTTTACGTGAAAAGCTCAGATTTTTACAATTATTTTGTGAATCTTCCTCGAAAACTCCGAAAACATTGTGAATTTGCCCGAAACCCCGACACAACCAACGATCAATGGGACTGTTCCCATTGACTTTTATGCAACCTCGACAGGTTTTTATATTCGGGCTTTTTAGCCCTCAGGGTTTAATAAATTCTGAGAAATTTGTGATTTTTTTTAAGCCTATTATATTGTAATGTTACTGAATGTGTCTCAGTGGGACCTGGATTTTACTATTGAGTGCTGTTCTTAGATCTACCAGGCAGCTGTTATCTTGTGTTAAGCTGGCAATAGATGTTGAGATTTTTGTATCAGATCCTGATCGTGAGACCACGATATTCTCTGAACGATCGTACGAATTTACCATCAACTAAAACGACCAATTTGCCAGGAAAACAAAGGGGAGCTGCCTGCTTGGCCATGCAAACATAGATACATTGTACTGGGACCGAAAAAGATTTTTTGACCAGGCCGATCAATTTCCCGACAGATGTCGGCCGAAAAATCGTAAGATGTACGATCGTTCGAATACCACTAACCGCACGATAATTTCGAAGGATTGGTCGGGCTTCCCTAAAATCGGTTGTTCAGCAAGAAGAATCGTCGCGTCTATGGGGAGCTTTAGGGAGCTGCTATCTGGTTACCTTCCCATTGTTCTGTTGTTTGGCTGCTGGGGGGAAACGGAGGGGGTGATATTACTCCGTACAGCGGTAAAGTGACTGAAGTTTATCAGAGAACAAGTCACATGACTGGGGGCAGCTGGGAAACTGACAATATGTCTAGCCCCATGTCAGATTTCAAAATTGAATATAAAGAAATCTGTTTGCTCTTTTGAGAAATGGATTTCAGTGCAGAATTCTGCTGGAGCAGCACTATTAACTGATGTGTTTTGAAAAAAAGATATTTCCCATGACAGTATCCCTTTAAGGAGGATGTTGACATCAAACTTTAACATAAATATGTTGTAAATAAGTCTTTGCTGTTATTTTTAGTTTTTCAATGAGCGCAGTTCTTGTCCTAGAGCTTCCCAATATATAATTGGCCAGGGAGAGCTACAGGCAGCGGATTGAAGGACAGACTGGAAGATGAATGAGAGATGGTGTGGATGGAAAGATACATAATAAACGAATATATAATCACAGAAAGAATTCATTCACTGGGTTCCGGCATTGCTGACCCTGCCTTATTAGATTTCAGAAAACAGAAAAGCAGATTGTAGAGGTAAATCATAACATTATTTGCTTAACAAATAAATACTTCCATCTCTAATTTTGTATCAACACCTCAAATACCCACTTTCCCCGTCTTCTACAGGACCTGGGCCCCTACCTGCTCCCCTGGAGCTCAAGCTGACCCTTGTATTTCATTCGTTTTCTAGATCTACCAATATTTATTCAACATTTCTACAAAATGAAGTTGCTATGAAGATATTTCATAGAAGGTGACTTCCCCGCCCGCCAATAACCAAAGCCAATTATACAAGATGGCGGCCTGCGTGTGACATCAATCAATGGAAACACAATTCCCTTATAACAGTCAAGTCAGATTTCTACCTAAGTAGACTAAAGGGATGAAAAGAAGTTAAATATGTCATTATCATCTTAAATATCCTCGGGACTGAGGAGCCTGAGAGACTTGAATACATTTAAATGTAATCAGATTTTTTAATATCAGTTCAGATTCGTGAGCTCTGCAGAAGACCAGCTATAAACAGAAGTAGGAATACTCGGTCTGCTTTGGGATCTTTTCCCCAGTTAGATGTTCATTTTAAAACCATGTATTACAATTAACCAGTCTATGAATTGTGTTACACATGTGTGATCCAGCTTTCTATGGTTTTTTAGTGTAGACTTTTGATGCCTCTTTTTTCTGTATATAAATACAGACATAGGATCTATCATCCAGAATGCTCGGGACCTGGGGTTTCCTGGACAATGGTTATTTCCATGATTTGGATCTCCATGTCTTAATTCTGCTAAAAATCATTTAAACATTAAATAACCCCAATAGGATTGTTTTGTACCAATATGGATTCATGCAGATTAGTTACCATCGTGTACACGGTATTTTTTTATTTATTACAGAGTTGTTTTGTTATAATAGATGTTATGGGAGATGGTCAGTCTATAATATGAAGCTTTCTGGATAATGGAATTCCATGCCTGTATAGAGATAGCATTAAGGAATCTATAAGGTTGGATGGGGATACAAGATGCCTGGATGCAAATTGGCCGGATGCAAAGTGACTAATTGCAAAGTGGCTGGATGCAAGGTAGTTGGATGCAAGGTGTTGGATACAGGGTGGTTGGATGGAAGGTGGTTGGATGCAAGGTGGCTGGATGCAAGGTGGTTAGATACAAGGTTGTTGGATGCAAGGTGGTTAGATACAAGGTTGTTGGATGCAAGGTGGTTGGACGAAAGGAGGCTGGATGCAAGGTGGCTTGTCGCAAGGTGGTTGGATGCAAGGTTGTTGGATGCAAGGTGGTTGAATGCAAGGTGGTTGGATGCAAAGTGGCTGGATACAAGGTGGCTGGATGCAAGGTTGTTGGATGCAAGGTGGTTGGATGCAAAGTGGCTGGATGCAAGGTGGCTGGATGCAAGGTGGCTTGTCACAAGGTGGTTGGATGCAAGGTTGTTGGATGCAAGGTGGCTGGATGCAAGGTGGCTTGTCACAAGGTGGCTGGATGCAAGGTTGTTGGATTCAAGGTGGTTGGATGCAATGTGTCGGGTTTCCCCCTGAGGGTGCCTGGAGGCCAGCTTCCTCCAGCATCCCCCTCCCTTCAACAGGATTTCATGCTTGCGCATCTTCCGCACTGGAGCAATAAGCGCCTAGTGTTTAGTGCTGCCCAATCAACCAAACTACCTGTGTGGCTGGTTGACATGCCACCCGTTAATTTATGCCGTCCTAGGCCCAGGCCTCGCAGCAAATCCAGGCCTGGAGGTGATTGAATGCAAGTTGGCTGGATGCAAGGTGGTTAGATATACGGTGGCTGGATACACAGTGTCTGGATACACAGTGGCTGTATTGAGGGTGGTTGGATGCAAGGTGATAAGCTATGATTTGTATGAAAGATGTATATAAAACTTTGAAGTATAAATATGAATATATCATACATTAATATTAATTATAACATTAATTATATTTAATGCCAATTCATTAACACACACACACACATTTTCACCCATGCCCTGCTCCAGGAGCTACTACATTAGCCATGTTTATTGACTTAAATGTTTGCCAGTGGCTTCATCAATCATTTCTAATGTTGTAGATCCCCTAGGGATGAAACAAGCTACAGATGTTTATAGAATATAAAGTGGGCTTTGTAAAAGTGTTGACTTACAAAGGTTCTAATGGCTTAAAGAATGAACTTTCGCACCGCCACTTAGGAATGAGAAATTGCCCACATTTACTCCAAAGTTTTGCATTTCGGTGAAGATTTTGGGCAGGATTCAGCACACGCAAGAGACACAGAGGCACTTTAAATATAAAGAAAATCTAAAGAGAGAGAGAGAGAGGGAGAGAGAGAGAGGGGGAGAGAGGGAGCAGGTTTAATAAGAATGATGCACTTCAACTGAGCAAGATATTTTCTTTAAGGCTTTACTGAGATTGAACAATCACTTGATCCTTTCGATAAGGTTTTTATACATGCGTCATATATATTTTATTGTGTTTGGGGACTGAGATAGTATTAGATTTCCAAATACGACAGCAGAAGGATATAAGTGGGGGGGGGGGTAATGTATGGGTGCAATTATGTATATATATCTTGACTTGATCAAAATGATCCAAGAGTCATCACATAATGGACAGCATTGTACGCCGTCTGATTTTTATTATCAATAGTCTATTTTTAAACTCGAATGCAATGGATTCAAGTGTTTCCGTCACTGATGTTATGGGAGAATATTTCGTTTCAAATGGCTACTTTCTCCAGGGGAAGTGCACTTTTCAGGCATGGGCTAGAATGCATAAGTTCATAAACGAATGCCATGATGCTGCCAATACCATCCATACTTGTAATATAGGACATTCGATTATTATTATTAACATGTATTTATATATCGCCAACATATTTCGTAGCACTGTAAAGTAAATATGTTAATGTGCAGCCCTTGCAAAGTCTTGAATGCGAGCATGTGAGGAGGTAATGAGAGAAGAGTTGAGGAGCAGGTCAGTAGAGGAGCGTAGTAAGCGAGTGGGTGAGTATATAGAGATGAGTTCAGAGATGTAGGGTGGGGCAGAGTTATGAAGTGCTTTGAATGTCAGGGTCATTAATTTGAATTTAATTCTACAGAGTAGTGGAAGCCAGTGCAGGGATTGACAGAATGGCGAGGCAGAGGAGGAGCGGTTGCTGAGGTGTATGAGCCTCGCAGCAGTGTTCATTATGGACTGGAGAGGTGACAGTCTCTGGAGGGGGAGGCCAATTAAAAGAGAGTTACAGTAGTCTAGACGTGATATGACGAGAGAGTGAATAAGAATTTTGGCAGCGTCTTGGGTGATAAATGATCGTATTTTGGATATGTTCCTTACGTGGAAGTGACATGATTTAATAAGTGACTGGATATGAGGAGTGAATGACAGGGCAGAATCTAGGATAACCCCAAGGCACCGGCCTGGGGAGAGGGGGTGATAGTGGAATTGTTAGCTATGATGGATACTTCCGGGATGTTACTGGTGTTAGTTGGAGGAAAGAGAACCTTCGTATTTTTGGGCGTCTCCAATGGGACTCCAATGCTCTGCCCTCTACTTAATCAGTTCCATATGAACTCATCAAGTTTCTACACAATCAAAGGTGGAGTACAATTTCTGTACCAATACAGTATGGTTGGTTGCTTTGGGCTGAGGGACCTAGAACATAGGAAGGTCATGAGCCAGAGACTTGATCTCCTTCTTCATTTACACAAAATCAATTATTTAAGGCTAAGAGAAGAATGTTCTGTGATCCACAGGGCGGGATGTTAGAAGTTCACAGTAAGCGCTGCCCTTTTACTTTACCATCTACTTAAATTAAACAAATTCCTTGAAGGCCTACACCTTTCTCATGAAGGTCCTACATATTTGGTGTTCCTACGTTAGGTTCCAATTTGAAGGCTTTGTGAACATTTATTGACCTTACATGGAGATGCAGCCTTTTACAGTTAAGCTTTATTGAATAATAGAACTATAGAAGCATTTTCTATTCATAGGGGTAAATTTACTAAGCGGCGAAAATTCACCAGCGACGGCTTCGCAGCCATCGCAACACAATGCCAGGCTAAAATTCGCTCAGACAACGCTAATTTACTAAAATGCAAAGTTGCATCCAGGGCGCCAAACGCTGGTGAAATTTTTGTTACTTCCGCAATCAAAGCGAAGATGCGCTAGCCTTCAATTATGCCCATCGCAACTTCGTTAGAGGTCTTCGCTCAGGCTAATTTGCATAAGGTGCGAAATTATAAAGTTGAATGGATGTATATTTTGCAGCAAATACATTACATTACACAGTCCAGGGAACCTTAATAAAGACAATAGAGTTGTTATATTGCCCTACACATGAGCCCACTGTATAGTTTATGTTCCATATGTTAGAAAATGTATGGGGGAAACACGGTTACCCAAAAAAGATTTTAAGGACTTTTGTAGGCTATTACTCTAAAAAAAGGAAAAGACGCCAGAGTTTTTTGGGACTTAGAAACTTTTTCCACTAAAAAATATGATGTAAGTAACCGAAGATTAAGGAAGATCTATGCACTCCAATGCACTTTGCCTTGTCTGAGCTGGCGAGGGCAAGTCTGGCGAAAGAGGTAATGTTCGGTAAAATCCGCATCTTAGTGAATTTGCAGAGTAAATCCATTCGCCAGAGCAAAAATTCGATAGAGTGCGAATGACCACTAGCATCTCTTTCTAGCGTCTCTTTCGCTAGCGAAGTTACGCCTGCGCCAGTCAGTAAATCCTCACCTTCGCCCTTTAGTAAATCTGCCCAATAGTATTCACTATACCGACTGTCTACCTCTCAGTAAAGGGCTGACTGTACAAATATCTATTATAGTGGGTTAGTCTTTTTCTTCTCCTACCGAAAAACATTTCCATGTACTAATGTCTACTTCATATAAAACTTCCCACAACCAGGGAAACAATACAAACGTTATACATAATTGTTCGAAATGAATTTCCATAATTGCGGTGTCGGAGAAAAATCACACCTCCCTACATTGAAGTTTCTGTTGAAGATCATCCGAGGCATCATGCTCCAATACCCCAGGGAAGGGTCCGCCAACCATTTTTTTTTCACCAGTGAGCAACATTTAAATGTAAAAAGAGTTGAAGAGCAACGCAATTATGGAAAATGTTCCTGGGTGCTGCAAAACAAGTGCTGTTGCCTATTTGGTAGCCCCTATGTGGACTGGCAGAATACAGGAGACTCTGTTTGGCAATACCACTGTTTTTTATGCATTAAAACTTGCCTCCAAACCAGGAATTCAAAAATAAGCACCTGCTTTGAGTCCATCCAAGAAGGTTGGTGAGCAACATGATGCTCACGAGCCACTGGTTGGGATGACTAGGGGGACATTACTGGCTGCCATTGACAATGATGAAGCAGTTGAAACATCATTAAATACCTGGATTTGGGTTCACATTCTCTAAAATACCCAGTGTCATCTTTCAGCCAACAAAGCCACCCATGTAATTCCATTACGCATCGACCTAAATCAAGAGTGTTCAACTGAAACCTATTTCTCTGATTTGAAACATTAGTGTTTTAATCGGATTGCGTACTTTTTTCATCTTCTTAAAACGTCTATTTAAAACCATTTAGCATGTCTAAAAGCCCATGAAGGACATTTTTAGCGATGCTTTATTAAAGATTTCCAATGAGCCGTGCAGTGCGCCCTATTCATTGTTTTGAAAGTACAAAAGTTCAACCGTCGAGTTAACACCACTTTTATCTCACACATTTCTTAGTCATTAGCAGTAATTATGGAGAAGAAATAGAAATGATCCAATAAACGGCGTGAGGAGGTTGTAGCTGCTCGAAATTCATCATCGTAATCAGGATATTGTTACCTGAAATGACTGAATTCTGAACAGTTGGACCTGGAGTGGGACCTCTAAGGCATGAGCTGCTTGACGTCACATTAAATAGGCACAAAACCCCCACCAGGCTCCTTGGTTCTTCATTGCCATGTTGTCTTTCTTTGGTCACTCAGCAAAATACTACATAGAAAATACTACATAGAACTTTTCAAGACTTATGTTGAGCTAAGTGCCACTGTAGTGATCAGGGTGTCGGGCTCTGCGGGGATTCATGCCAGGGACCTTTGGGTTTCTGGTTCAATGTCTTGGCCACTGGGCCAGGTGAGCAGCCTGCAGGGTTGATCACTATATATTATCTGGCCTTTGCAGCCCCAGCCCAGCAGCAGCCTGATTGCTTTGCAGTCAGCCAAGGTCTGACTCTGCCCTATTTAAGGCCAGCCCTCAACACACTCCTTGCCTAAGCATTGGTTTCCCAAACTAACAGTGTGGCATTGTCCCTAGCTAAGGGTTCCTGTTCTAGCCTCCTTGCCTTGCCTCAACTCTTCCCTGTCTTGTCCTGCCTAGCTCTGAACCTTGGTTTGATCTGCCTTACCTTTCAGTTCTGCTCTGGTCCTGCTTTAAATCTTGATCTTTTCTTGCTTTAATCTTGCCCTGCCCAGCTTTCCTTGCTATTCTAAATCTTGCCCTGCTCCTCACTCCAAGCCTGATCTTGCCTTAACCTTATTCTGCCTTGACCTTACATTTCTGGTTCCTGCTTCCTGTTCTGCTTTGACTTGTACCCTGTCTACATCTTCCCTCGTCTCGCTCTGCCTTTCCCTCTCTGGCTATCCCGTCCTTTCCTCCTTCTGCTATCCAGTCCTCTCACTATCCAGTCCTCTCACTGTCCTCCCCTTCTGCTCTCTATCCCCAGTTTCATCCAATCTACGCCCACACCGTCCTGTCCCATCCAGTCTGTTCCTGCCCTGTTCTTTGCCCTCTTCATCCTGTCTAGTCCAGTCCTGATCTTCACCTTGTACCTGTTCCAGTTTGACTCATCCCCTTCCTCATCCAGTTCCTGTACTTTTCCAGTCTGTGTCCCATGTGTTCAACCAGCTCTTGCCTAAAAGACTCGCTTTCCTCCTGCTGCCTCCACAGAGCCCCCTACATTATCCCTTCCACAGGGTAGATGCTATATGTTCTCTTTGACCCCATGGACATTATTCAAATGTAAGTCTTGTGAGCTCTGTTTAATGCATCTTGTCATTTAAGCAATGCCATGCAACTAAGCACTATCTATTATCACCTACAATATTTCCTAATGTGTATTCTACTGGTTCCTAATGTGCATATCACAGAAATGACTTGGAGCATGTTCTTATTGCTTTTTATCTACATATACTGCATGTTCCAACTGCTTTTATTACATCCCTTGAGCATTTTGTGAATATGGATGTTTGGGAGTAGTAGTAGTAGTAATGTGCATATAGACTGGCTTTGACGGCATTAATCCAATATGTTTGTCTTTTGATTACGGTTTATTATTACAAAAAAATGTCAAGATAATGAAGTCACATAGAAGACAGTGAGAACTGTAGAATAAGAAAAGGTGCCATACTTGTGTTAAAGTATGGAAATGGTGGCCTATACTGACTGGTCAATGTTCCACAGAGCATGGGGTTCTATTTTCATAGAAATTGTTGTTGTGGTGGTAATTGATAACCTCATGGACATCGGTTTTGAAAAGCAGAACCTTGAATCTGATGACTCGATATTTGATAATCAAAAAATGTCAAGATGATGAAGTCACGTAGAAGACAGTGAGAAACGTTGAATGAGAAAAGAAGAAAAGGTGCCATACTGGTGGTCAAGTATGGAAATGGTGGCCTATACTGGTCAATGTTCCACAGAGCTTGGGGTTCTATTTTCATAAAACGACAAATATTGTAGAGGGAAGAAGTACTGGAATTTCTGTTTTGTATTATTTCTAGATGTATCTGTTGAACCATCTCTAGATGGGAGCAGATTATATTTCCCCACCCTACAAGAAGTTTGGTGACAACATAGACTGATGTGAATGAGTCAAGAAACAGATATGCATGACCAGTTGGAAAGTGTCCAATGCTCGACAGATTGATGATCAGTATGTCAATTGGTTTTTGGCAACATGTTGGAAGTAGGTCAACAATATTATAAGAACAGATTTTGACCTTGAGTATTTGCTTAGTTGTATCTCTCTGTTTTTCTTTTATGCTTTCAGTAAACCTAATTAAACCTGGTAATGTTTTTCTTGGATTATTTCCATCACACGAAGAAAAAAAATAAATAAATAAATAAAAAGAGGAAAACTATTTTTTTTAATAACTTAAAATGATAAATCGAAAAATGTGTAAATATAGTTGTGAAAGCTTTCATCCAGAATTGCAACAGTGGCATCTGGAGACATGCGTGGGGAAATACATATTTTAATGTTTTTTTTTTTTTAATTATTTTGTTCATGATGTTCTTTTTTGGATATCCTGATGATGTCATGTTCTTTCAATTTTTTCCTGACTGTCAGAAAAACTTTGTGAAATAGAGATAACATCAAACAACTTCTGTTAAAACTGTCAGCCAATTTTCAATAGAGGCACAAAAATCATAGTATGGTTGCATTTCTTGATAACTAGACACAATACTCGATTTTTAGGTTTTTTTTGGGTCATTGAATAGCCATAAAAAATGTTATATACAGAATAATCAAAATATTTTAACTACTCAAATTTTTGCCCTTATCGCATTTTATGAAATGCTCTTATAGCTTTGGACAAATCTGCGGTCACGGTTGGCACCCTAAATTCAGAACTGATGCTAAGCACCCTGTTCTCGGCTCTTGCTTCCGCCTTTAACAGCCACCTTTCACCTCAGGAGGAGCCCTTGGCTAATCAGATGCCACAGTTCTTAATAAGAGAGGTGAGAAGCGAAGGGTTCACAACCAAGGGGCACAACGGTAAAGCAGAAGTCTTTTGGGCAGAAGGTCACAGTACAAGGTGTAGACCGAAAGCGAAGTTAGAACAGGCTGGGTCAGGGCAGGCAGAGTCAAACAGGCAAGGGTCAAACCAGGAGATCAAGCAGACGGGATACGGAATAGAGGAGTCCGTTACCAGGCAGGGTCAGGATTTCGGAAATCGGGATCGTCAGAAGCAGGCAGGGGTCACAACAGGCAGTCAAATCTCGCGCCACTGTGCGCTGACGTCATCACGCAGCGCACATGCGCCAATAAACAAGAAAGTAGCGCGCTATGCGCGCCTTAACAAACATTACTTTGCAGCCCAGAGGAGCTCCAGCATGGCAGGCGCCCCCACCTAAGAGGCTGCAGGCGTCCCTGCAGACCTCCTCCCACTAGACCACCAGGGTAAGTTGTTACATCTGCCCCACGAGGCACTGAAAACATTTCAACAATATTCAACATTTCATTAATAAAAGTAAATATAAAAATGTAAGGAAATTGAATAAAATAGATCAAATAAAAGACTAGAAATGAGAAACCTTTTTACGCGAGGAAACAAACGTCAAAGATAATTAAACTTTCATGGATGTAGTTAAAAAACTTATATCTAGTTTATATTTGGCTAAAAGTTTTATTTCCGGTGTTTGCATCATATAATATAAATAATAAAGACTTAATTGCGGTTACGGAGATATTACCAAGAGAAACAATTATTGCAGATTCTGCTGTTCCTGCTGGGGCAAGAGTTTAAAGAATTACATCAGTTGGTAAAAGATCCCTAATGGGTTAGTTAAATAAGGTAAATAAGATAATGATCCAAAGCAAATTTCATAAGAGCAAGACAACACTATTATATAATTCTCAGGCTGGTAATTTATAAAATCTCATGGGATTAAATTAAGTTGGATTTTTTCCCGATTTGAGATGAAAAATTAAGTGAAAAGTGTGAACATTTGGGCAAGTATTCTCAAAAACCTTGCATAGCCGGAAAAAAATAAATTAATGAAGAGACTACTCTCGACTTTGCTCATATGACCAAGTTTTTGCAGAAAAAAAAAAAAAATACAGAAAACTGGGCTTTACTTTTTTGAAACCTGGCTGACGGGTACAAAGCTCGTGCTGATTTACTATTGGTCATAGATTATATAATAATATTGCATCTGGGGTTGGAGGTGTCCTCAGGTTTTTTAGCATAAAAACAGTTTCCACTTTTAGTGGGTTTAGTAGCTTTGACGTGGGACCTCTCTCATTTTTGTTAGTTGTTATTTTGCCCTATACAAGTGCCCACTGTATAGTTTAGGTGCCACATGTTAGGAAATGTAGGGGGGAAGGAGGGTACCCCCCAAAAAAAATGTACAATCTTTTTCAGCCTATCACCCTTAAAAAAGGAAAAGACGCCAGCGTTTTTTGGGAGCAATCCCTATCTACTCTATTGCACTCCGCCTGGTCTCAGTTGGTGAAGGCAAGTCTGGCGCAAGAGTTAACGTTCATGAAAATCCGCAAGTTAGTGAATTAGCGTAGTTACGTCCATTCGCCATAGCGCAACTTGGCCTGGCGTAAGGGTGCGAAGTAGCGCTAGAGTAGGTCCACTTCGCTAGCGAATTTACGCCAGCGCCCGTTAGTAACTCAGTGAAGTAACAAAATGACGTCACGCTGGCGAATTTGCGCTAGCGTTAGCCGCTTCGCTCTGTATTGCCCCAGTATCTGACCATTCAGACTGCGGGTTGAACTGCCAGATATCGTACAAGGGGACTATAGGGCACCCAGGAACTATGACCAATAGACCTTGGGTGATCAATAATTGGTCACAGTCCCTTTAAATATTTGAATTTTGCGTCAAAGATGACGTCAGACGCAGCTCGACGAATATAAAAGGAAGCGGAATTGTTTCTAATCTGCAGCCCAGGTCCGACATCGTCATGTGTACAATGATGAGGAACAAGATGTTTTCGTGTGATAAAAATGTTTATTATTCATATTAACGTATATAGTCTATAAGTGCAATATAGCAAAGAGATGCTAAAAACAACACTTCTTCCCTTAGCAAAAGTTCTTTTTTATTTCAGACACCGTTTAAACGCATTAACATTAACAAAGACGTCTTTGGGGGCGACAGTTGCTCGTGAAAGTCCAGTTTTGGTGAAAAGATCGTGAACTACAGAGTCGCTCATTTCTGCACAAAACCATCACATTTTCTGAAGCTTCGAATTTGCTTATGTTAAACTGGAATGAAATTATTTCATTAGTAAACATTTTTTGGTATATACAGTATAACATATATATATATATATATATATATATATATAATACACAAAAGCTATAAATATCTTGTAAATTATATCCTTATAAACGGTGAGTTCTGATGTCATCAGTTATAAACGGTGAGTTCTGATGTCATTTCTGTCACATGACTCATTGAAACGTGTGTATTATAATAAATAAAGTACCCCCTGTTGCAAAATATGAGGATATTAGAAGTTACCTCGGAGTCCCATGACCTTCGGCCTCATACTTTTATATGGTCATGAAACTCCTGGTGACTTATAATATCCTTATAATTTACAAGAGGGGGTAGTTTATTCACTATATATATATATATATCCGTTGCAAATATTCTATTTATATATTGAAAGTTATTGTGTACATTTCCACTGAACACAATCCCTGATATATGGCTCTAATCCTGCCCAAGACACACACTCGACAGTTCGTAATTCTGCAGAAAATCGAAATCTCTTTGAGGCACCACATGGTAGAGTCCTGCGCGGGTCCATTTTTTTGGGACCCGTACCGTCAACCTGCAATCCGGACCCGCATTCTTACCCGCTTGGACCCACAAGTACCTTATCTGCAACCTGGACCCGCTGACCATCAAGAATCAGGAAATGTCATTGTAAACCCGAAGTGACGTCATCGGAAGTAGACGTGACCCGAAAAAAGGAGTCAATATCTCTATTGAGAAGACGCGCAGGCCGACCCACAAACCCGCGTCTATACCCGCAACCAGAACTTCTATTCGTAATCCACAGGGTACCGCAGGTTTTTGCAGGTAACCCGCGGGTACCCGACCCGCTGCAGGACTCTACCACATGGCACACCATGGCTCTTTAAATGAATCACAGGAACTTAAACTTAAAGGGGTGGTTCACCTTTAAAGAAGAACTAAACCCCCTTTCTAATAAAAACCCCTATCCTCCATAGCCCCCCCCCACAGGATAAGTAAATACCCCTAAGCCGGTAATTACCCCGTGTTGCAGAGTCAGCCATCTTCAGCCGCTTCAGGTCTTCTTCGATAATTTTTGTCAATTTCTAAGCATGCACAGTTGTTGCGAACCGGGAAAATGCTTCAACTGCGCATGCGCCAATATGGAGCTTCCTTACTCAGATTACCGAAGCGGCTAAAGATGGCCCCCGTAAACTCCGCTGCGCTGACTCTGCAACAAGGGACTACGGGCTATTTAACTCCTGTGTGGGCGGGAGCAGGGATTATGGAGGGTTTTTATTAGAAAGTGGGTTTAGTTCTCCTTTAAGTTAACTTTTAGTATGCTATAGAATGGCCAATTCTAAGCATATACTTCAATTGGTCTTCATGATTTATTTTTTTTTATAGTTTTTTTCAATTACTTGCCATATTCTTCTGACTCTTTGCAGTTTTCAAATGGGGGTCACTGACCCCCATCTAAAAACAAATGCTCTGCAAGGCTGCAAATTTATTGTTATAGCTACTTTTTAGGGATGCACCCAATCTTCGATTTTGGATTCGGCCGGAAGTCCTGAATTCGGCGGAATACCGAAACGAATCCTAATTTGCATATGCAAATTAGGGATGGGGAAAAAATTACTTCCTTGTTGTGTGACAAAAATTTACACGATTTACCTCCTCACCCCTAATTAGCATATTCAAATTACGATTTGGGCCGGGCAGAAGGATTCGGCCAAATCTGAATCCTGCTGAAAAAGGCTGAATCCTGGATTCGGTGCATCGCTATTACTTTTTGTTCGGGCCTCTCCTATTCATATCCCAGTCTCTTATTCAAATTAATGCATGGTTGCTAGGGGAATTTAGACACTAGAAACCAGACTGCCAAAACCGTGAGCTCCTGAATAAAAATCTAAATAACTCAAAAAGCACAAATAATAGAAAATTAAAACCAATTGCAAATAGTCTCAGAATATCCCTCTCTACATCATACCAACAGTTCATTTAAAGGTAAACAACCCCTTTAAACTGACGCTCTCTCCTAATCTTTGGCAGTTCTAGAAATAAAGGGATGCTCTGCTTCCTCTACCCATAAGTTTAAGTCACATGACAAACTATACAGTGCAGTAACATCTTTGTGTTACTGGGGAAACATTAAAATATTCAGGTTCTTACATTTTATTTAAACTTAATTCGCTACAATTTCTAAAGGCATGAAGGGCAAATGAGGGGCTATAACTCGCTGATAAAAAGGGGTATTTATCAGATATAGGGTCATTGTAGACAATAACTAATATTGGTCAATAATAGGCAGATGTATTGGATTCTACACAGACCAGATCCGTTGGAACACTGAGCCCATATACAGGCTGTTTCTCCTACTCAATGTAACTGAATGTGTCTCAGTGGGACCTGGATTTTACTATTGAGCACTGTTCTTATTTCTACCAGGCAGCTGTTATCTTGTGTTAGGGAGCTGCTTCTGGTTACCTTCCCATTGTTCTGTTGTTAGGCTGCTGGGGGGGGGGTGATATCACTCCAACGTGCAGGACAGCAATAAAGAGTGACTGAAGTTTATCAGAGCACAAATCACATGACTCAGGGCACCTGGGAAAGTCTAGCCCCATGCCAGATTTTAAAATTAGATATAAAAAAAAATAAATTTTCTCAGTTTGCAGAATTCTGCTGGAGCAGCACTATGAACTGAAAAAAAAACATGACAGCATCCCTTTAATAAGAAATTAAAATCCCTTACCTGTCAATGAGGGAGTCCCTCATGGTGGTGGCAATAGTACTAGGATGTGCGTCGCTCAGTTTAAATACACTTTCTATAACGGATAGTTCTGTACTGGTGGTATCCAAGCCGCAGAAAGCGCACCAGTCGTTCACGACCATTCCTGCCGCGATCACTTCGCTGCCGCGGTTTACTGTTCCCGTCTGCAAAGCCATACAGCCGTGTCATGCATCTTATTTAATGCACTACATCTAGTCAAGTCTCATACAGTCCACTTGCAAAAATAGTTATGCAGAGAGCCGCATGGGTAAGAACTCATGGATAAAAGAAGAAATGGTTGATACATTTACTGAAAAATTTGTGCGGGGTCTCTCTCATTTTCACCTTCCCCTCTTGTGCTGCTTGTGCTCTCGGGAACAGAAAATAAGTACGAGTTTTGAATAGAAAAATGGACTGTGAGACTAAATTATTTTATTTCCTATAGACTTGTCTTTCCATTCTTAATTTTAATGATGAGCCTAATGTATGAACATTACATAGACCTACAGGAATGAGATCCATTATCCAGCTCCGAATTATGGAATAGCTGTCTCGCGTAGACTCCATTTTATCCAAATTTTAGAAAATTATATCCTTTTTCTGTGTAATAATAAAACAGTCGCTTGTACTTGATCCCAACTAAGATATAATTAATCCTTATTGGAAGCAGAACCAGCCTATTGAGTTTATTTAACGATTTTCTAGTAGACTTACGGTATGAAGAGCCATATTATGGAAGGATCCATTATCCAGAAAACCCCAGGTCCCGAGCATTCTGGATAACAGGTCCTATGCTTGTACCTTGTACTTGATCCCAACTAAGATATAGTTAATCCTTATTGGAAGTAAAACCAGCCTGTTGGGTTTATTTAATGTTTATGATTTTCTAGCTGACTTAAGGTATGAAGATCCAAATTAGGGAAAGATCCATTATCCAGAAACCCCAGATCCCGAGCATTCTAGATAAAAGGTCCTATGCTTGTACCTTGTACTTGATCCCAACTAAGGTATAATTAATCCTTATTGGAAGTAAAACCAGCCTATTGGGTTTATTTAATGTTTACATGATTTTCTAGTAGACTTGAGGTATGAAGATCCAAATTAGGGAAAGATCCATTATCCGGAAAACCCCAGGTTCCGAGCATTCTGGATAACAGGTCCTATGCTAGTACCTTGTACTTGATCCCAACTAAGATATAATTAATCCCTATTGGAAGCAAAACCAGCCTATTGGCTTTATTTAATGTTTATATGATTTTCTAGCAGACTTAAGGTATGAAGATCCAAATTAGGGAAAGATCCATTATCCGGAAAACCCCAGGTTCCGAGCACTCTGGATAACAGGTCCCATACCTGTACAAACAAAAATATCTGTAAATGTAGACAAACCAAAAACATGGCTTACCACAAGAGGGACCTGAAGCAGAGAAGACAGTTCATCTTGATCCTCAATAGATGTTTTGGGATGTAGCAGGCCTCCTTGGTTACTAAAGGCACAATAACTGCCTACAAGCACTTGTTCGGCTATGGTCTGTCTAAATACCTCAACTTTAAGGACGTCTGCCAAGATCTCTTCAGTCTCCTGTAAAAGAATATAGTTAAATTATCATTTAAAAAAAAAAACGATACAATTTCAACCAAGAGGCTAAACACCAAGCAAAGAATAAACATTCAATTGTAACTCCAAAAACGTTAGGGATATGGGATTCGGATATGGGATTCGGCATTTTTCAGCCGAATGCTTGTACCAGGCTGAACCAAATCCAGGTATGGGATTCGTTCTGAATTACAGAAAGTCCATCTCCAATAGACTCCATTTTATCCAAACAATCCAAATTTTTAAAACCGATTTCCTTTCTCTGTGGAATAATATAGTGAATAAAGTACCCCCTCTTGTAAAATATAAGGATATTATAAGTTACCGAGGAGTTTCATGACCATATAAAAGTACGAGGCCAAGGTATCTTCTAATACCCTCAATATTTTACAACTGGGGGTACTTTATTTATTATAATACACACGTTTCAATGAGTTAT
This sequence comes from Xenopus petersii, assembly GCA_038501925.1. NCBI lineage: Eukaryota > Metazoa > Chordata > Amphibia > Anura > Pipidae > Xenopus > Xenopus petersii. The sequence continues at coordinate 116,425,877 of CM076689.1, forward strand.
GTGACAGAAATGACATCAGAACTCACCGTTTATAACTGATGACATCAGAACTCACCGTTTATAACTGATGACATCAGAACTCACCGTTTATAAGGATATCATTTACAAGATATTCATGGCTTTTGTGTATTATAAAACAATACCTTGTACTTGATACAAACTAAGATATAATTAATTCTTAATAAGACCAGAACCAGCCCATTGGGCTTATTTAATGCGTTCATGATTTTCTAGTAGACGTATGAAGATCCAAATTACAAAAAAATCCGTTATCCGGATAGTTCCAGGTCCCAAGCATACTGGATAACAGACCTGTACTAATTTGAACATAAAATTAGGGGTGGGAAGGGAAATCAAGTGACTTTTCGTTAAAAAAAAAAAAAAAAACATTAACACTTTTTCGGATTAGGATTCAAATTAGGATTCGGTATTCGGCCGAATCTTAAATAGTGGATTTGGCGCATCCCTAAAAAAACGTATCCTCTGCTAAAACACTACTGTAGATTTTAATGTTCATGCCCAGTTCATTGTAGGGATGCACCAAATCCAGGATTCGGTTTCTGATTCAGCCTTTTTCAGCAGGATTTGGATTCGGCCGAATCCTTCTGCTTGGCCGAACCGAATCCTAATTGCATATGCAAATTAGGGGCGGGGAGGGAAACTTTTGTCACAAAACAAGGAAGTAAAAATGTTTTCCCCTTCCCACTCCTAATTTACATATGCAAATTAGGGTTCGGATTCGGTTCGGTATTCGGCCGAAACTTTTTGTGAAGGATTCGGGGGTTCGGCCGAATCCAAAATAGTGGATTCGGTGCATCCCTAGTTCATTGATCATAAAAGAATTCAACTTGAGCCTAGTAAATAACACATTAAAAGAAACAAATAAAAAAAAAAAACGAATTCCACTTTGGCTGCAGGGTCACCGACTGAATGATCCAGGGTTTGCCCCGACTACTCAAAAACCGTATCTACTGGCTCGTTGGGCCACCACATGCGTTGCCAATAATGTATAAGAGGAATAAGGAGGTCACTGTACCCTGTCAAGATCTGGATGCACAAGAGCCACGTAGTCATTACATGCGATAACGTTGCCCAGGGCGGAGAGACGCTCCTCTACTCTCTGAATTCGCACGGAGTCGGGCAAACTGTTTCTCATGTGCTGAAGCTCTTGATCTGTTGTGTTGTTTGGAACCATCAGGCCATGTCGGTTGCCTGAAATCATAACATACGTTTGTCAAGATAAAGGAATACGGACTTTTACGCACAAACGTATTTTACATCACAGACTCGTTTTAAAAGGGGTTGTTTGCCTTTAAAGGGATACTGTCATGGGAAAACATGTTTTTTTTCAAAACACATCAGTTAATAGTGCTGCTCCAGCAGAATTCTGCACTGAAATCCATTTTTCAAAAGAGCCAACAGATATTGTTATATTTAATTTTGAAATCTGACATGGGGCTAGACATATTGTCAATTTCCCAGCTGCCTCCAGTCATGTGACTTGTGCTCTGATAAACTTCAATCACTCGTTACTGCTGTACTGCAAGTTGGAGTGATATCACCCCCTCCCTTTCCCCCCAGCAGCCTAACAACAGAACAATGGGAAGGTAACCAGATAACAGCTCCCTAACACAAGATAACAGCTCCCTGGAAGATCTAAGAACAGCACTTAATATTAAAAGCCATGTCCCACCGAGACTGATCCAGTTACATTAAGTAGGAGAAATAACAGCCTGCCAGAAAGTAATTCCATCCTAAAGTGCTGGCACAAGTCACACGACTGGGGGCAGCTGGGAAACTGACAATATGTCTAGCCCCATGTCAGATTTCAAAATTAAATATAAAAAAATCTGTTTGCTCTTTTGAGAAATGGATTTCAGTGCAGAATTCTGCTGGAGCACCACTATTAACTGATGTGTTTTGGAAAAAACACGTTTTTTCAAGACAGTATCCCTTTAAGTTAACTTTTAGTACATTATAGAATGGCCGATTCATTATTTATTTATTTTTATAGTTTTTTTTAATTATTTGCCTTCTTCTTCTGACTCTTTCAACTTTGACATGGGAGTCATTGATTGACCCCATCTAAAAAACAAATGCTCTGTAAGGCTACAACGTTATAGTTATTGTTACTATTTATTACTCGTCTTTCTTTTCAGGCCTCTCCTATTCATATTCCAGTCTCTTATTCGTATCAGTGCATGGTTGCTAGGGGGATTTGGACCATAGCAACCAAATGGCTGAAATTGCAAACTGGAGACCTGCTGAATAAAAAGCTAAATAAGAAAAAAAAACACAAATAAGAAAAAATGAAAACCAATTGCAAATTGTCTTGGAATATCCCTCTCTATGTCATAATAAAAGTTAATTTATGGGTGAACAACTCCTTTAAGTTTCTGATGCAATTAAGTGACAGCAGGACTTGTTATTATGGAAGACTGGGGGGGGGGGGTGTTGATTTCATGTTTTCTGTAAGGGGCATAAAAGCAATCCCTTAGCTCAAAATAACCAATTCAAGAGGTAAAACAGGCCCTACACTGAAGAGTTTACAATCTAATATGAGTGAAGAGCTTACAATCTAATACGAGAAAGGGTATAAGACACGAGGTACAGGGATGGGCAAGATCAGGAGCCAGCAAGGTGAAGATAAGAAGCTTATGTATAGAATGTATTCTATCTAGATGTTGCTGGACTACAACTCCCAGCATACTCCAAAGTAATATGAAGGGATAAATCATGCTGGGAGCTGCTATTTTAACAGGTAATGTGGGGGGATATTAACTTGAGGCTTAATCTATGCACCAAATCCACTTTTTTTGGATTCGGCCGAACCCCCAAATCCTTTGTGAAAGATTCGGCCGAATACCGAACCCGACAAAAAAATGTTTTACTTCCTTGTTTTGTGACGAAAAGTCACATGATTTGAAGGATTTGGTTCAGGCATCAGAATCCTGCTGAAAATGGCCGAATACCGAACTGAATCCTGGATTCGGTGCATCCCTACTTGCATCTGGAATGATACTCAGCCATGTCAGCAGTGGAGGACTCGGAGTTAATCCCATTGCACTGCTATATCATACCAACAGTTAATTTAAAGGTGAACAACTCCTTTAAATGGAATGGGCTAAAATCACAAAGCCGGAAGAATACGGCCGATATGAAACTATAAATATACAAGACAAATATAAGCAGCTACAGGTCTGGGACACTTCTTCAAACACCCAAAATCCAGACAAAAAAAAAAAACCACTCACCAACGCACATCCTCCCAATTATTCTGCAGCCGGCGATAGAGGCATGTACCACCGGAATGGTCTCGGAGAGTTCTCCTTCAAACACACTGCAAAAAAAAAGAAATAAATCCACATTGTATCTCAGTGTACAGACGTATAGAGGAAACGCATTGTCAGCAGGATCCCGACCTGTAGAAGTTCTCCGACCCCCCAATGGCCACAAGGCAGTAGGTGTTGGTCAGTTTGGCGAAGCAGCCGATCTCGTTGTTGTTTTCAAAAGACGCGCGGACGGCCATGTTGGCTTCTTAGAGATCCCTGCACTGCGGGAGAGGGAAACGAAAGAGAAGAAATGAGCTTTTCTAACACGACAGCCCCCCTTTCCCATGAACAGAAACGACCTTTGATTATTATGCTGTAAACTGTCACTTTAGGGATATGGCATGTCGATTGTTAGATTTGGGAAGGGACAGTTTTACCTATTGTATCAGTTACTGGTTGTTTTTGTATGCTCATCCGTTTGTTTAATGTGTGCACCCCTTTATGGGAGCACTGCACTATGGAACTGCTTTCTGACAGGCTGTTGTTTCTTCTACTCAATGTAACTGAATGTGTCTCAGTGGGACCTGGATTTTACTATTGAGTGTTGTTCTTAGATCTACCAGGCAACTGTTATCTTGTGTTAGGGAGCTGCTATCTGGTTACCTTCCCATTGTTCTGTTGTTAGTAGGCATGCACCGAATCCACTTTTTTGGATTCGGCCGAATACCAAACCGAACCCTAATTTGCATATGCAAATTAGGGGTGGGAAGGGGAAAACATTTTTTACTTCCTTGTTTTCTGACAAAAAGTCACACAATTTCCATCCTCGCCCCTAATTTGCATATGCAAATTAGGATTCGGATTCGGTTCGGTCGGGCAGAAGGATTCGGCCGAATCCGAATCCTGCAGAAAAAGGCCGAATCCCGATCCGAATCCTAGATTCGGTGCATCCCTAGTTGTTAGGCTGCTGGGAGGGGGTGATATCACTCCAATTTGCAGTACAGCAGTAAAGAGTGACTGAAGTTTATCAGAGCACAAGTCACACGACTGGGGGCAGCTGGGAAACTGACAATATGTCTAGCCCCATGTCAGATTTCAAAATTAGATATAAAAAAATCTGTTTGCTCTTTTGAGAAATGGATTTCAGTGCAGAATTCTGCTGGAGCAGCACTTTTAACTGATGTGTTTTGAAAAAAAAACAAAAACATTTTTTCCCCATCCCTTTAAGGCTCATTTTGCGGTGAAACAATAGAAGGATGACAGATACAGGTATGGGTCCTATATAGGGATGAACCAAATACACTATTTTGGATTCGGCTGAATCCCCAAAGATTTGGACGAATACCAAACAGTATCTGAATCCAAATTTGCATATGCACTAGGGATGCACCGAATCCACGATTCGGTTTGGGATTCGGCCTTTTTCAGAAGGATTCGGGCGAATCCTTATGCATGGCCAAACTGAATCCTAATTCGCATATGCAAATTGTGGGGAGGGCGGGATTTCACGCAACTTTTTGTTACAAAACAAGGATGCAAACCAATTTTTCCCCCACTTTTTCCTTTCCCGCCCCTAATTTGAATTAGGATTCAGTATTCGGTCGAATTCAAAATAGTGGATTCGGTGCATCCCGAATATGTACAACATTTTTTTACTTCCTTGTGTTGTGACAAAGAGTCAGACGATTTCCCTCCCTGCCACTAATTTGCATATGCAGATTTGGATTCAGTTCGGCCGGGCAGAAGGATTCGTGCGGAAAAAGGCAGAATCCTGAACCGAATCGAACCGAGTCCCTGTTCTTATGGGAGCGTTCTGGATAATGGGTTTTCGGATAAGGGATCCCATACCTGTATCTGTTACCGGAATCGGACTGGGCCAATGGGACACCGGGAAAAAAACCTGGACCTACTATTAGTGCGGCTACCTCAACTCCCTTCCCGACTACCAGTTGCCACCGGGAGCAGGATAAAAAGGAAGGCCCGGGGGCCGGAGGGTGGGATTCAGTGCGGGGGAGGGGACTGAGGTATCTTTGGCGCTGAGGTGGGGGGGGGTTGGGGACCCCAAAGCTGCAGCCCAGTCTGTTACTTGTTCTACTGCCCCTGATCAGACAGACACCCCCAGACTGACAGTTTGTGGCCCGAGGGGGGGAGGGGCTTCTATAAATTGCCACTGACTATTTCTTGGGCCTGTGACTACTTGGAACCCCAGGGCTGATGTGACTGTAAATCCAGGTCTGACTGCAGAGCCACAGATTGGGAAGAGCAGTGGCTCAGTGCTTCCCTCATTCCTGCTCCCAATTAACTCAGTCTCATTCCAATAATTCCCCGGAGAATTGAAGGCCCAGCCGAGTGTAAATCCTTCGTTTCCCCCCAACGCGCTGCTCTGTCCCCTTTACCTTCCCTCTCCGATGTCTCCTGCCGCCTCACTCAAGCGACACACGTGGTCTGACTTCCAACTGCACCAACGCGCTTCTCAGCAGTAGCAGCCGCCTGGGCCCCTGCTTCCGGGTTGCGAAAAGGATGACGGGAAACGACGGTGAGCGAGAGGTGGGGAATACAAGAGCGCGTTCGCCATTTGCAAAGAGGGCAGAGCGGTGTTCAGAATGTTTGGAGGCTGCTGTGCGCCTCTGCCCTCTATACAAACCTGCTGACCAGAGATAATGTTCAGTTTATACACAGTTTGAGCCCAGGGTCCTTATATAAGTAACCAGCTCCCTCCCCCACAAACTAGGGACATAAACATTAACCCATTTTGGCCTCTCCAGACCCCAGTCATTCCTCACATGGGAAAACCAAAACCAGCTCCACTGCTTTTCCCCACAAATCCCACTTCTTTTATGTCTCCAGTACAGGCCTCTGCCACCTTGTCTCCAAAACAATACCGGCCTTCCTATATTTCCCTATTTCCCTATTAATAACATTGGCAACAACAAGCAACATTGTTACTGGCCTAGTGGCAACCTACTCCAGAATAAGTAATCCCGCTCTCAGCGCTGAATTGCAAATCCACTCGGAACACGGACTACATACTTCTCTTCAAAATTTCATCTTTAATATGTGCATTTCAATATAACAATGTGAAAAGCGGTGAGTTACGCGTTTCTTGCCGCACTTGGCACTTCTGAGTCTTCGTCCTCTTAATCTTAGTGGCAACCTACTGCCTAACTGCTGTACCCCTATAATCCTTCTACTGGGACTACTGCCAACACAGACACAAATACTTTCATTCCCATTAATAACGTTGGTATCCGTTGTGGAAATTCAGAAACTGAAGATCACTTGAGGTAAATTATTTTATTTGACACGGACTCCGAGGATTCCGAGCTCACAAACGGTCAAGACCAGTGTCGGACTGGCCCACAGGGAGACCAGGAAAACTCCCGCTGGGCCCAGGTGTCAGTGGCCTCTTGCTTCTAACCATTTGGCCTATTTCATGGTCATTCCCTATTTCTTAATGGTGAAAAAACAAAAGAATATAGTATTGTAGATATAAGAAGAATATAAGTAGATATAAAAGACTAGGAGAATAAAGAGGTTGAGTGAGTAGAGGAGATATAATAGTTTGGAAAGTGGGCCAACAGTCTAAGGTTTTTCTGGTGGGCTTCTAGCATCCCAGTCTGACACTGGTCAGGACCTCTGAAATTTTATAAACTTAAAGACAGGAAGTTAGTGGTGGGAGAGTATTGAGATATCGCCCCCAAAGCACAGAAAAACAAATAACTGCTCTTACAGCCAAACAGGTGCTCCCACCTTAAGGCCAGGGTACTAGTGACCAAGCCTAGCTTCAAACCAGAATCCAAGTTAGGGGGGCTCTAGGGTTGACACCTTTTCTGGAAAAAAATACCAGGCTTCCTATATATTTATCAGTTTTCCCTATTAATAACATTGGGATCAACCAGCATTTTTACCGGCCAGGTGGCAACCCTAGGGGGCTCAGCCCTTTATAACGGAACACATATGGAATACACAGCCTGTATGGCTAATTAGTAGAGATGCACCGAATCCACTATTTTGGATTTGGACGAACCCCCGAATCAATTGCGAAACCGCCGAACACCGAATCTGAATTTGCATATGCAAATTAGGGGTGGGAAAGGGAAAACAGTTTTTACTTCCTTGTTTAGTGACAAAAAGTCACACATTTTTCCCCTGCCCCTAATGCATATGCAAATTAGGATTCAGTTCATCTGGGCAGAAGGATTCGGCCGAATCCTAAACCCAATCCTCGATTCGGTGCATCCCTACTAATTAGCAATTCATTTAGATGCATGCTGCAGACTGAACTGATTTATGTGCAGTAGGGTTGCCACCTTTTAGCGGGTGGAGACCAGGCAGAGGGCGGAGCCGCGATGCAGAGGGGTGGGCAGCCGATCGCCGTGTCAATCATAGGGATTCCTGCCCAGTTTTCCAAAGTTGGAAAACCGGGCAGTCATTTTTGACCTGGGCAGCACATCAAATTACCGAGCTGTCCGGGTCAAAACCAGACAGGTGTCAACTCTAATGTGCAGCCATACATCATGCATCTAAATGAATTGCTACTTAGCCATGCAGGCTGTGGATTCCATATGTGTTCCGTTTTAAAGGGATGAGGTGGCAACCCTACTCCCGGGAGAACACACATTCACAGAATTTTAGTATCAACAACATTTTTACTGACCAGGAGACAACCCGACAAACAACTGCCAGCTATGACAGGTTCCCTATGACATGGCCAACATTTGTCTTCACACCTCCTGAATTGGAAAAGGTCAACTGAGCCTCCCAAAAATGTTGTTTTCCAACATGCCAACATATTCCTCACAATTCACTATCACACACACCACAGTGTGCTCCAGGTCAGTAGGCACACTCTCGCATGGTTTATCCAATCAGACTGGGTGGCAGCAACTGAGCTTGGTGTAATTATGGTTGCAAGGGTGCAAGTTCTGTGATGGGTTGAGGCTCTTTTCATAATTGCTAAACTCCCAATTCACCTTCATTAACAAAATTGCAATAACACAAAAACCACAGAAATGTGTTCAGACTTTCATAACCTGCCAAATCTTGTAGAATGGACATGGTAATTAGATGGTGTGGCCAATACATTTTCACTGCATAGAGTGCGGCAAATCTATTTGCCCCTCTTTCTATTTCCAAAATGATGTTGGGTGGTATGTATCAAGATATATTTTGATCAACCCAAACCTGATCCCTTTTCTGGAATTCCTGGCCTCCTCGCCACAGCCCTTTCACCTGGGCCCTAGACAGGAGTCCTGCTTGTTTCTTTTTAATGCCAGCCTTCACAAACCCATCAGCCCTAGACTATCTCCAGGCCCAATGAGGTCCTCTGGTGATGATATTTTCTTTTCTTCTGAACAAACCTAAAGTTCTATCAATAGGGGATGAAATAATTTGAGGCCTAGGCACCAGGAGACTGCCATCTCAGGCAACAGAGGCCAGTTGTTAAATTATTTACCGTCATCTTATTTTATAATGAAAACCAGAACATGGATTGGATTATAGATTTGGATTTTAGTACATAATGAGAAGGGTCCTCTTAATCTCCTATATTTGTAGGCAATGTTAGTATGTATGTTTGATGTGTGTAGCTTTTTATTGTACAGCACTGCCAAATTGTATGTATATATTGTATGTAAAATATATTGCAATATATGGACAAACAATCCCTGTTATTTTTTAAAGGGTAAGGCATTTTTCAGTAGCAGTATGCACAAAATGTCTCTGTCTTAAATATATTGATAATGGGTTGAGTGCAGAGGACCTCTTGTATTTGTCTATATGTTGTATGTATATATTTATATAGTGTTTCTGTATCTTTTTTAATTTTTAAAAATGTAAGGTTCCACCGAGATTTGAACTCGGATCGCTGGATTCAGAGTCCAGAGTGCTAACCATTACACCATGGAACCTGTGCTTGCCCTTTAAGAGGATCACACTTCCACTGTCTATCTGGTTTTATCATCCAGGACAGTTAATGATACAGATTTATAGATGTTACAGCACGGCACAAATATATCTACAACTACAAAATAATTTCCAAAAAAAAGGCAAATTTGCGCCTATGTTGTTTCCTAAACAGCCATACTCAAATACACCACTAGAGGTCGTGCAAGGCATATATAGTATATACTGAGGCCATAAAGCACGTGCAAGGTAATTAGGAGTTTCCAAAAAGCTCATACACACAAATGCTTTAACTTAATTTCCTCATCTGCCCAGACTCGGTGTGTTCCCATATGATTTATCCATATTTTTTAAATCAGGGCCTACTGCATTTTCTTGTTGCATAAGGGAATATATTTTATTTTGTCTCCTTCCTCTCATAGGAGTTTAGCTTCCTGGCGCATTTGATTGCTGCATGCAGGACTGTTGCACTTATATCGCATACACTTATATCGCATGCACTTATATGGCATGCACTTATATGGCATGCACTTATATCGCATGCACTTATATCGCATGCACTTATATCGCATGCACTTATATGGCATGCACTTATATGGCATGCACTTATATGGCATGCACTTATATCGCATGCACTTATATCGCATGCACTTATATCGCATACAAGGTGGAGCTTATAGAGGATTTGCTGCTAATCTTACCCCAGGGAAGCAACCAGTCACGGAGACAACTGCATTCTACCCCTGCTCCCTAGAGGCCACTACACAAGACAGATGCAGTGAGTAGAGAAAGATTTCCCCATATTTTACCCTTTACAACACTTCATACATTTGCAATAAAAATTGCCTTAACTTTACAGAACATATAGGCCCGTGTAACCCAAACAAAGGTGATTATTGCGACGCAGCCTCAGATAAAATTGTATTAGGACATCATTAAACTTCGTTACAAGCCCTTGTGATTTGTGTCGCTCTGACGTTGCATTACAAGATACAAACATGTTTTTATTTCATTTGTTTAATGAAATTAGTTAAACCGACCCAAAACCAGTCAGGCCAGTTCTGCTTTGCAAAACGTAGAATCTGCAGTTCCTGAAGCTACAGCATATAAGCAACAAGTGCTTCTGGATATACCTCTAATACTGTGATGAGATGAACCTTTAATGTACAGATATGGCACCTGTTATCCAGAATGCTCGGGACCTGGAGTTGTCTGGATAAGGGATCTTAATGGAATCTTTATTTGAGGCAAAACCATCCTATTGGGTTTATTTATGGTTTAAATGTTTTTTTTTTGTAGACTTTAAGGTATGGAGATCCAATTTATGGAAAGATTTCCATTATGGAAGGTGATAGATCTTAAAGGGCATGTAAAGGCAAAAAAAAAAATCTTTCATGAAAAAGAAACTCTCCAATATATTTTTACTAAAAAATATAAATCATTTGTTGGATTAGGTTTGTGGTGCAGTAAGTTCATGTTAATGTTTAACATACAAAATACAGCATGTCTAGCCTTATTCTTTTTTACACTTTACTTCCCCTTTAAAGGGCACCTGTTATCCCCAACTAAAGGTGCGTGGTAATAGCCCACACTCTGTTTGGGGGTAACAGTAGTTTTTTTTTTGTTTTTAAAAATTGCCCCGACCCAACGCTAAGACACTCACTCACTGTGCGAGCGGCCATGTCAGTCGGAGCGCATGCACATAAGGTGCTTCTGACATCACGCACATCCGCATAATGAGCAAGTTGCGGCATTCGCTCATTATGCGCATGCATGTTCCCCAACATGGCTGCTCGAACTGGGAGCTCCTTCTGGGGCACATGCATGCGCATAATGAGCGAATGCTGCAACTTGCTCATTATGCGGATGTGCATGATGTCAGAAGCATGTTACTGCTACCCCCAACTGGAGTGCACCTTTGGTTGGGGATAATATATTTTGCCAACAGGTGCCCTTTAAAGGAGAACTAAACCCCCCCTACCATAAGCCCCCCCCAAGGATTCCCCCGCAATCTACACAAAGATCCACAAGATGGTGATCAGGAGCTCCGTTGCGCTTCTCTGCATTTAAGGGTGAGAATTTTTTAGAGGGGAGGGGAGCTCATGGTAGGGGGGTTTAGTTCTCCTTTAAGAAAGGCTGATGGCTTTCGATAAGCTGTTGGCTTTAGTTTATGGTGGAAGGTTGGCTTGGTTTGGCTGGAACACAACTCAGGAGGCTGGTGAATTAATACTCAACTCAATACTAGCTGGAAACCTTGGTACTGTGTATAATGTAGCAATAGTAGAACCTAGCAGTGTTTGGTGGCTTTACCTTTTATTCAATCATTTGTGTCCTCGAATTTTTTATTTTTAGAATCTATGTACAGCTTAATCTGTTATCAAACTTATATACGTATTCACACACACCATTGTATCTCAGTCACCTTCTGTGAACCCCAAAAGTATTACAGAAAAATTCAGAGTATCTGGTTTAAAAAACATCTCAACAAAGCAAGCTTTCCACACCTCCATGATATCCAGCACACGATTTTTCAGGGTTCAAGTTCCATCATACTCCATTGCCTTTGGTTTATGGGAGAAAAAGAAGTCTTTCAGTTCAGTAGCAGCTGGAGGGTAACCACCCGAGCATGTGTTGGTCCTGCCTCCATTTAAAACTTTTCAGGCAAAAAATGACAAATGATTATGGAAACAGATGATCACATACATTCTTGGGATTGTTGTTCTTCGGAAATGGTTTGTTATAACGCAAAGCAATATCATTATGTACATGCATTTCTGCAGTCTATGCATGTGTGGTTAGAAGTTAATTTGGCGTAGACTTGCACCCGTACTCTAAGCAAAATCAGATGAGGTGAAACTCGTTTATTTTTCAAATCGACTGAAGACTTTTTTTGTCATGTTATTGTATTGTGTGATGAGTTCCAGTTTACTGTGTCCAAGTGTCATTCGTTTGGAATTAATGGCCGGGATATCGTGTTTCCCATTTGTCAGGACTTCGCCGTCCTTTCTACCATCCATGCCGGCACCATTGGGAAGCTTATTTAGAGCTATATCACTTTTCATTCGGGGGGTCATCTTGTTTTCAGATTGCAAAGCCTTGCTCTGCAAGCCGCCAAACCTACCTATATATTGAGGAGTGGGCGGCAGTTGGTTTTTGTCGGTGAGAACAGGAGAAGACCTTGAGAGTGGAGACTTCTGCATAATCTGAAGGTTTTTCATGTCTGGTTCAGGATCTGATTGTCTACGTTCTACTAGGTTTTCCACCATCGGCTTACTTTGATCGTTTTCCTTTTTACTGATGTGATTGGAACCGATTACCCTCCCTTCGTGAATGATGGTGTTGGCCTGGTTCTTTGAAAAGGGAGGAGTCTTGACGCTTGATTGGCTGTCAGAGCTAGAGTCGCTGTTGGAAGGAGTCGAGTGCCCAAAAATGGGTAGAGGCGCGGGTGGGGTTTTTAAAGGGGTCCATCGGTTCCGCATGAAAGACCTGTTCTCATTTTCAGCGTTATTAAAATAATCAACTTCCAGTGATTCTGCATAGAGACATCTAAATTCCCTGTCAAACTCTTCAACTATATTTCCTTTGAAGTAAGTCAACATGTTGCTGTGCACGTGACTCGAAAGCCAACTGAAACTGCAGAAGAGAACGAAATAATTACGCATAAACTATATGTTATCCCTCACCACATTAGATATAGGGGTACATTTATCAAAGAGTGAAGTTCCGCCACCAGAGTGAAATTCCGCAGCTCTCAATTCATTTCTATGGGATTTTGTAGGTGACTTCTATATTCGGCCAATGGCACAGCAGGCGGTTGTGCAAATCATGTCCACTTGTGTGAATAGTTACAGGAATGAATATCTTTCCTTTATGGGGCAGCCAGGGGAGCAGCTATGGGCCGGCAGGGGCCCATAAGAGCCGGGGGCCACTAGGTTTTTTGTTCAGTCCAACCCTGTATATGGTTGCGCCAGTCACAGAGATCAGCACAATCCAGTGAGGTCAATGCACTTGCACGGGCGTTTCCATTATCATACCCACATTAAAGGAGAAGGAAAGCTCCAAGACAGTTTATTGCCAACATATTAGCCATAATAGTGCAAGCTAGAATGCTATATTTATTCTGCAGAATGCTTTACCATACCCAAGTAAACAGCTCTAGACACTGTCTCTGTTTGTTTATGATAGAAGCTGCCATATAACCTTGGTGTGACATCACTTCCTGCCTGAGTTTCTCCCTGCTCACTTACAGCTCTGAGCTCAGATTACAGCAGGGATGGGAGGAGGGAGGGGGAGAGGAGCAAACTGAGCATGCTCAAGCCCTAGCCCTGGAGGTTTAAGCTGAAAACAGTTAGTCTGATACAGAAGCCCATGAGTACACAATAGAAGGAAAGAAATGTGCTGTTTCTTTTGACAGAGGACTCAGAGCAGCATTACTTTGAGGGTTTAATGGTGTATTTATATAGACCTTTCTGATAAAGCTTACTTAATTTTTTCCTTTCCTTCTCCTTTAAGAGGCCACAACCCTGCATTGGTTCTGATGCAAAATTCAAAACAAAAGGATAATCAGGGACCCAGGATGTAGTTCTCAATGAGTTAAATTCCTGGGTGCACTGTGTTTCCCACTTATTCATTTTATTGACTCCTTGGGGCAAATTCACTAAAGTGCGAAGCGCCTTAACGCTAGTGCAAATTTGCCAGCATGACGTCATTTCGTTACTTTGCCAGGCGCTGGCGTAAATTTGCTAGCGAAGTGGACTTACTCTAGCGCTACTTCGCACCCTTATGCCAGGCGAAGCTGCGCTATGACGAAGGGACGTAACTACGCTAATTCACTAACTTGCGCATTTTACTGAACGTTACCTCTTGCGCCAGACTTGCCTTCACCACCTCAGACCAGGCGAAGTGCAATAGAGTAGATAGGGATTGCTTCAAAAAAAGTTGAAATTTTTTCTAAGTCCCAAAAAAACGCTGGCGTCTTTTCCTTTTTTAAGGGTGATAGATTGTACATTTTTTTGGGGTACCCTCCTTCCCCCCTACATTTCCTAACATATGGCACCTAAACTATACAGTGGGCACATGTATAGGGCAATATAACAACTTTATTTTATTTTATGAAGCTTTCCCGGGCTTGTGTAGTGTAATGTATTCGCTGCTACATATACGTCCATTGTACTTTAACTTGGCGCCGTATGCAAATTAGGCATCGCTAGCGTAACTTTCCTTGATGAAGTAACGCTAGCGCAACTTCGCTACCTTTCGCCTCCCTGAGCGCAACTTCGGATTTTAGTGAATAGCGGCGCCCTGGCGAAACTTCGCCTGGTGAAGTGTGTTGAAGGCTGCGCTAGTGCAACTCCGCAGGTTAGTGAATTTGCCCCCTTGACCACTCAAATTGCCGCCTTCCCTGATCCGTTGCTGTACCCCCCAGCTGTCTTGGTGCTGCAGTTTTCTCTGCATGTGTCCCAGATGGGGGTCGTAGCCTAAAAATTGGGGATGCACCGAATCCACTATTTTGGATTGAGCTGAACCCCCGAATCATTCGCGAAAAATTTGTCCGAATGCTGAACTGAATCCTAATTTGCATATGCAAATTAGGGTGGGAAGGGGAAAAAAAAATTTACTCCCTTGTTTTGTGGCAAAAAATCAAGTGATTACCATCCCTGCCTCTAATTTGCATACGCAAATTAGGATTCGGATTTGGTTCAGCCGGGCTGAAGGATTTGCCCACAAAAAAAGGCGGAATCCTGACCGAATCCCGAACCGGATTCAGTGCATCCCTACTAGAAATGACAGATAATAATATCCATATACAGTGCTACGCAATATGTTGGCGCTATATAAATACATGTTAATAAAATATCCCTTATCTGACCTACTGCTTACCTGTAAGATCCAGCAAACACATGTTCACAGTCGGTCATTAGAAACTTCTCCATGCACTGGCCAGTAAACTTCTTTCCTGATTTAGTACAATACGTGTCCCCGGTGATAGTGCGGATCTTCATATTCTGAAATCGATAACCTATGAGTTAAATACTGGTTGGCAAGGTACAATATGCATTAATGATTTAAATTGGGGCACTTTTTATTGGGCGCTGCAGGGATCACATGACACAGGCTGGCAACGACAGGAGCTAAATATGTTTTAACACATAAAGAAGGGGAACTCTTCCCACATACTCTATTGAGTGTGACTGCAAAGCACTGTTTTGTCTGATTCTAATGTGTTGATAGGCCGACACCTTAATCCAAAGACATGAGGGGCAATTATCTGCCTGACAGTTGGAACAGGGGTGCCGTGAGAAAAAAAAGGCCTTTGTGCCTGTAGCAAAGCTAAATTATTCACAGCATAGGTGCGGCCCTTTTACTCCGCAGAGCAGGTTGCTCTTTTTTCAGCCTCGTACATAAAGCAATGAAATACCATCACCAGCATCTCCTTATTACACACAGCTATAAGCTGACATTTTCCCACCCATCCCAAGTGGCACAGTACTATGAAAACACACTGGACCTAATGCTCAGCCTCTTTCAATTGGAGGGGAGTTAGAACTGTCTGCTTTGTTTAGGGGGTCCAAAAAAGGTTGACTACCCAAGGACGGGTAGATTATGGCCAGCAGTTGCCCTGCCTAGAATGGATAGTTCTGCTATGCTGTATACAGAAGAGGAGCGAGATGGCAGTTGCATGTGGTTCTCAACAATGGCAGTACTACTGATACTATCATAATAATACAGTAAAGCTGGCCATGCAAGGGCCTACAAAAAGCTGACGACTCAACCACTCTAGAGTTGGCGACTTATTGGTTCAGGACTGCCTGCCTAGTCAATAACTGTCAGGTTTAAAAATCCCACCATATTGGTGTGTTGATGTGGTCCTTGCTTGTGATGTTGTATGATCCAGTCATTTGCTCCTGGGCATAGAATAGGTTTATGGCAGTGATCCCCAACCAGTGGCTCGTAAGTTGTTGAACATGTTGCACTCATCTCCTTGGATGTTGCTCCCAGTGGTCTCAAAGCAGGTGCTTATTTTTCAATTCTTGGTTTGAAGGCCAGCTTTATTTGCATAAAAACTATAGGCTGTCAGTCTACAAAGGGCCTACCAATAGCCAATTACAGCCATATTTGGCACCCCAGGAACCTTTTGCATGCTTATGTTGCTCTCCAACTTTTTTTTTGCACTTGAATTTGGCTCACGATTAAAAAAGGTGGGGGACCCCTGGTTTATGGCATCATTCTGAGCAGACTGTGAGAAGTTTGGAGGTTCCCCTGCTTTCTACTCTTGTAAGGTCTATTACAAAAAGTTTTTGTCTCATTAATGTTAGATCAACTCCTTGTCCCCAAGGAATCCAGTTGGCTATCCTGGTAAGGGGGTTCTGAAACTTTAGAAGGCTATGGGTGGGAAAAGGATAAAGGTGCTGACAATGATAGGGTATTATTCAGAGCAGAACCAACACATGGAAAACCACAGAGAAATAGCACAAACTACCTTCAGTATATTTCCATAAGACAAACATAATAAATGAAGCAACACTGTCAGGCATATAACCATGCTTTATGACCTCAACGAAGCCAATCAATCACCCGTTAATGAGAGTACAGATGCTGTAGAGTCACACCCTGCAACATACGACACCCCGTGCATCTCTAACTGAAAAGCTGCAAGGACTGGATTAGTGACGTTCTGTTCCTCAACAGTTGCTTGACGTCTTTATAGTTTTAAGTAGTATAGAATTGCTTAAGACTGGGATAAAAAAAAAAAGAAACGTTTTGGTAGACAACAGAGAGACTTGGTATGTGTATACTAAACACTGATACGCCCAGAGCCTTTTTATATATTCGTGGAGTGGACCTATTTTCAGGTGAAGCTGAGGGACATGTGTCAGTTTCTACCTTCTGATATAACACTGCTCTATGCTTTAGGTGGTTTCCTACAAGATGTACGTCCAACATTTCTGGTAGAAAAGTGCCAATAGTGAGACAATAAGGGGGTTATTTATCAAAAAAACAAAACATTTACCATTTTTTTCTGAAAACAACTCCAACCAAATATGCACTGATTTTTTTCTGCCTATTTATCAAGACATTTTCCTGAAAATTTCTTGCCTGGGAGAGAATTCTGTAAAATCGTGAAAAAAATCTGAATACTGTGACATTTTTGGGCTTGACGCCTGAATACCACAACTTTTTCAGAACCTAATTACAAATCAGGATATCTTCGGGGCATCTGCTATTGACTTCTACATGAACACACCGGTCTGAGTTAAATAATTTTTTATTCAGACTTTTAACACCATCTGGATAGGTTGAAGTTTTTTTATACAAGAAAAAATGGTGTTTTTCCCCTTACAAAAAACCCTAAGTATGTGACTCATCTGACCTTAACTGATAACTATAAATAACAAAAGCACTTGGTGGACACACTTCTAAAGCTTCTGTAGAAATCCTTTGTTTACTGTCTTTGAAGTGCTAATATGCCTCCTTGGATTGTTTTCCCAGCATATGGCGACTATTTGAGCCAGCCTCTGGAATTGTATGTCCATCCTCTATTTGTGTCAACGTGTGACTGAAAAGCTATGGTCACATTCAGTCTGTGTATTCACACACATTATTTCAGCACTGGTTTATAGGTCCCTAAAGAAAGAAACATTTCGTTCCCTCCTTGTTCCCACCTATCAAAGGAGAACAAAACCAGCGACCACCCATTTTCAACCAGTCCACTCCCTGCACAGGCCTGTCTGCCCCTCCCATATGGTATCACCTGGCCACCTCAGCTCAGACCTGCCACCTTCTTCTGTAGCTCTTCAAGAAATACAGAGAAGTACAGCAGGGATGGTGGCCACCATATCTAATCATACTTCCAAGTGAGCTTCAATACCGAGGCTTCCAAGTGAGCTTGCTTCTGGTTGCTCCCTTTTAAATTAGATATTAAAATAGATATTTTCTCTACTACCTACAGCTAAGAAACAACTTATGGCTGTAATGTCTAAGATCACTTGAACCATCCACCACCATCTGAGTATCACTCTGAGTATCAATCATGTATTATAAGGGATAATGTACCCCCTACTGTAAATGCTAAGATTATTGGAAGTCACTGAGGGGTTCTGTGACCATATAAAGGCACAAGGCTACAGGGATGTACAATTAAAGATAAGGAATGCCACAGCCATACAGGACTCCTTACTTCAAAGGAAGTTTTGTTGAATCCCAGCTTTTCATACATGTCGATAAAATGCTCCAGGTTCTTTTCATCGAGCAGGAGGTACACTGGCACTCGCCGTTTGCTCGCCGCTTCGATGAGGTCACATAAAATATCCACGTCGGTGAATAGATCCATGACTGCAGCAATGACCTGCAACAGAGAGGGAAAGAAAGAGGGACAGTATCTAAGTTTGGGTTTTCAGCTTAGCTTGGACTAAGATGTGTTAATACCTTTGCCCAGTTGGGACATGGTGGATGCTCTAGTCCAGTGATCCCCACATGTTAGTGCTCCCCAACTCCTTTTACTTAATGTTGCTCACGGGTTCTAATTGTTGGGGATCCCTGCTCTAGTCTACATCTATGTAGAGTAAATACTCTTAAGGGTGATGGCACATAGGGTGCTTTGCTGAACCAAATGCCCTTCTTTGGAACTGAATGGGAAAAACATTTGGAACACGCAATTGCTCAATCAATTCCCATTCAGATAAGGCATTTTAAGCATGTTTTTGTCCAAGGGGGGAGCAAGAAAGTGGCCCATGTGCCATCATCCTAGAGCAGACATCTCAAGCCCTCCGGGATGTTTCTAAGGTCCCCAAACACTGGCACACTGTAACTAGGGATGTATTTGTTTTGACACACACCATGGCTTGACTTGAGTTGATAATGATCAATTTCAATGTAGTGATATGGTGGGACATAGGGAGCCAAATGGTCTGCTGCCCCCCATTGCCAGTCCCACCCTACCTGTGAGCAAACTGAATGGGGCACCAAAATGCCTTCTTAAAACTGTTCTGGATGCAGAATGGCTGCACAAGAAGAAGGTTGGTCTTTGTTGCTTTGTTTGGGTGTATCTAGTATATTATCTGTGCTGCTGCATAATAATGATAATAATATGATGTGCATGGCGGTATTTATAGTACATATAATAACTGGACGCTGAAAGTAACGAATGCGCCAGTCAATGTTTATAAACACGTGCAGTGTTTGTGGTTCAGCCCATTCCTTTTCCTTGATGGTGATTCATTGTTGTGGGTTGAACCAGACATTTTATTTCAGAAATGCAGTTTCCATATCCCTCATATACAATATTTGCATAGGGGTGTTTTATAGAGCACCTTTCCCCTCTCTCATTCTAACCGCACCTTTAGACCTCCAGCAAAGTCTTTTGTGCGAATAGCTAAAAATATATTCCATGGAACCGAAACGCTGTTTCTTGTGCCCCGGGCATTACAGGAGACACATCCTGGTTCTGGTGAACTGAAATGTATCCATGGGCAAAGAAACTGGATTAAATTAGGTAGCGCATCAGTGATTTCACTCTGATTCACTCACGCTATGGGAAGTACCAGTGTTTTTACCATAAACAATGAGTGTTGGAATCACATTGCAAATAGACCAGGCTACAATTTCATCATGTTATTTATGTCAGGCTGTTTCCGAGAATTTATCAAATGACTTATATGAGGAAACGGTGGCTGGAATTTGTAACATATCATATTTGGCAAGTGACATCTTAAGAGGGTCGCCAAATGCACAGTGACCATAGAGTAGAGCAGTGATCCCCAACCAGTGGGGGAGTAACATGTTGCTCACTAACCATTTGGATGTCGCTCCCAGTGGCCTCAAACCAGGTGATTATTTTTTAATTCCAGGCTTGGAGGCAAGTTTTGGTTGCATAAAAACCAGGTGTCAGAGCCTCCTGTAGGATGGCCAACCACAGCACTTACTTGGCACCACCCAGAAACCATTGTTTACATCTAAATATGGCTCACGGTTAAAGGAGAAAGAAAATCATTTTATATTTGGGGGTGCCAAAGGTCAGGCATCCTCAAGTGATTGTATTTACTTACCTGACACTCGGGTTGGCAGGGCCGGCCTTAGGCCTATTGGACCAATTGGGCCCAATAGGGCCCCGCACCTCTGGGGGCCCCGCACCACAGGGCAGCACAGATAATATTTCCCTCAGCACATGATGCTGCCTGGCCTGCCCCCAACTTTGAGAGTCCAGCCCATCCCCAAATCCATAGGACCAGCCCACCCCCAACTCTGATAAGCCAGCCTATCCCCCAACTCCATAGGTCTAGCCTGCCCCCAACTCTAAAAGGCCCAGCTTTCCTCCAACCTTGATAGGCCCTGCCTGCCCCCAATCCAACCAAGCCTGCTCCCAAGCTGAATCGGCCCAGCCTGCCCCAAACTAATTGGCCCAGTCCACTCTCCTATTTCCTCCCTCTCTCTCTTACCCTGTGTGCCCCTATTATGTGCCCCTATTTCATCCCTCTCACTCTCTTACCCTGTCTGCCCCTTTCCTTTCTATTTTGTGCCTGTATGCCCTTATTTTCCTAAATACTTGGTGTGTCAGTAGCCAGCAACACTTTGTCTAGGGGCCCCGCCAACATGGTCCCAATTGGGCCCCACATTTGATAGGATCAGCCCTGCGGGTTGGTGCTCCTCTCAGCAGAAAACATTACTGGCCCGTGGCTCTAACAGCGAGCACCACAGATCCATCCTCTTTCTGCTTCGTTCTTTCCTGGGGCAGCACATGTGCAGTAGAACAAAATAGCAGCTTTTTTGTTAAAATGTAGCTTTTCGCTGTACTGCACATGCACAGCCGCGAGCTGAAAGAAGAAGCAGGAAGAGGATGGCTCCGTGGTGGTGACCGGAAGAACCCTCGTGCCGGTGCAATTTCTGCTAATAGAAATTACTTTCCTTCACCTTTAAAAGAGGTTGCAGACCCCTGGAGGTTGAAGACCCCTGGAGTAGAACATCATGCAGAACAACCAAGAAAGCCCAGAAGAATAGAAGACATGGTGGTACTCTTTTCTTCTTAATGACTCACCCCACTCATTTCCCCTAGTGTTAGAGGACACCAACTAATTGCATTGAGCAAGTCAGACCAAGCCCTAGTTGTTCATTTAAGGATACACGTGAGGAGAGGGAAACATATTGGATTGCAGCCTAATTTCAAATATAAATGCATTGGGCTACACCCACCTTGCCTAATTGCATTATTTGCTCAGGTATGTTTTCTGCATTAACAGCCCAATTTCCCCATTTAATGACCAACTAACAAAGGTTCCAGCCAAGAAATAGTATCAAGAGGGCTCGTTTACACAGGCAAGCTCTGTATTCTTTGCAAGTTTTAGCACCATGTCCTTAACTACAGGAAGGAGAAGAAAGGAGGTCGGTCTCCTGTATCAAAACAAACAGCCGAGCAAAGAGAAATATCTCTGCCACGTGGTCAAAGGAATTCAGAAGGAACTGATGTTTAAAGAGCCACTGAGGTCTTGTATGTTGTTAAAGTTTGGGTCCTGATGGAAAACCTGTAAGTTAATATAGTATCCGGCTTGAATATTGGAACAACTTTGGCACTTTTTGGCAACAGGGCAGCTGCGATGGAGCTGTAGGTGGTACAGACGCCTGCATTATTGGAGCTTCGTGATGACCATATGTAGTACTGTTCAATATGGAAAAGAAGCCTCAATATCATACACGTAGTTGTAGTTACAAATAAATGGGTTTCCAAAGCAGAACATCATGGAATCACCATTGTGTTGGGGGGGGGGGTGGAATTTTGGACAGGTCCATTTACCCTAAGACAGGTCCTGATTATATATAAGTTTGATAGTCCTCATATCACCAGCTTTAGCAAGCTTGTACCTCTCTTTTCCAGCTTTTGCAAAACATTCGACTCCGCGCATATTGTATGGCTGAGCATGCTGGGACTTGATGTTCCACGCCCTGTCCTGATAGATTTTAAAAAATGCAGCTCAGTTTGCCTAAATGGGCTATTCCAAGTATGCATTACAGGTATAGGATCTATTATCCGAAATCTTTCTGTAATTTGGATCGCCAATATGGATTTATGCAGCTTAGTTACCATCACGTATGGGAGATGACCTGTCTGTAATTTGGAACTTTCTGGATAACAAGTTTCCAGATATAGACACCTATCCCTTTGCTACCTTTCTTGTTTCTTAGTTCATTGGCTATTGTCTTTCTACGTCAACAGTTTTAAACATAAACCTATAAGCCAGTTCATTAGGGACCTTTTGTGGTCTAAGCATGAGTTTGTTCTGCCCTTGGCCAAGACCAAGTGAAGAATTTCCATAAGATGATTTCCCCTTTTCCTGCAACTGAACAGACTAAGGAGCAGCCATGACAATGCTGCAACTGTCATAAGGTTTGGACAGCTGGTTCCTCATTCATGTGTTTTCATCGGATGTTCCACATGACTCTGTGAATCCAATTCTCAAAAACACTGTAAAAGTATTTTCATATGAATTTATTTCCTTGCAAAATCTTCTTCATGGTTCAAACCATGTGACAATCAAACCCCATTGTTGGAAAAATCCCAGTATGTGAGCCATAAACAAAACGGTTGGATATCTAATCTAAGCTTTAAACTTACTATTACACTTAGAAAAGTGCAACTGTAACAAGACATTCTGTAGAAATGTCATCTCCAAGCTTGGCTAAGCATGCTGGGACTTGCTATTCCACACCCATGTTTGTGTGTCATTCAGTTCTATGACACATGGAATTTTAAAAAATGCAGTTCAGTTTGCCTAAATGTTTTCTTTCCATTCCTGCCCCTAATATTTCACTCTCCTCCCAGAATAACTATTAGTTTATTGACTAAGCAGTGACTATACAACAATAAAACTATCATAGTTGAGTGGCAGTTTATGCACCAGAGTCATAGAACTTGAGAACTGGCCATCCTTTCTTCTACTTGATCTGCTTTGGTCAAGCCAAGGCCAAGTGCAGAACTTCCACAAGGGAATTCCACCATGTCTGCACCTGAATAGACTGCAAGTGTAAGGAGGAGTCATGGCATTCTTCAACTGTCATACTGATTGGACAGTTGGCTCCTCGTTCATCTGTTTTCCATATGACTTAGCAGATATGATTCTAGAAGACACTGTAAAAATATCCATGGCTTAAACCATGTGATATGTCAAGTCAAGTCACAGAGAGTACATGACCCCCTAAAACAGAGATATTTGAACCTAAAATTCAAGGACAACTTTTACTCTAATATATATCTATATATAGCGTAAATATTCAGTACACACATTTTATAGCTATGGAATGTTGGTAAGGTAGAATTTTAGATAATAACCCCAATGACTTACTATTTTTGCCATATTTATGTGGGACCTGATCAGTTCCTTGATCTCGTTGGACCTATGCTTCTGGAAGAAAACTTGAACTTCTGTTTTCCTGGCTTTAGTGGTCAATGGAATTTCGGGCCAGCCCAGTTCCAAGTCAGGTGCATCAAAGTCTGACATGAAAGGAAAATAGGTACCAGATGTCAGCTCAGATGGACAGTGGTCTTCTGATATGGTCCCATCAAGGTCCTTATCAGAAATGATAGAGTGATTGGATTTTTCGTTGGCAGCGACATTGTTGCAGATGAAGTCAATGTCCAAGCTGGACAGGAAAGGCAGTTCTTTTTCTTCCTGAAGGACATGCAGATAGGCTTTCTCCCCACGTTCCACCAAGGCATCAGTGGCAAGACGAGCTGTTTCATTGTAGTTAAAGACAAGGGGGGAGCTTTGTCTCCAGGGATTTTTAAGCTCTTCCACTCTGTTCTTCAGCTGCCCAGCCATTCGTACCCCTCTTCTTGCCTCTGGATTTAACATAATTGCAAAATATATCCACAAACCCAGTGACAGACTATTCTTATCAGGTGTTCTTCTTGGAGTTTCCACTGTCAGTTAAGAACCGGCAATTTAAATATCTTCCCGCACAGATCAGAATTCCACACTGAAAGCTACGTAAGCGAATACATGCACATGATCTCAGTCAGTTTCTGTTGAACTTCCTAATGCTTTAGCGATTCTATTAGATCTGTGATAAAGCAGAAGAGTCAAGCCCTGCCCCCCACAGCAACCTGTTGGGTAGGTTTTCTCAACCTGTATCGGGGGAGGAGTTGTAAAGGCAACCTGTCTTAGCAGACTGGAAAGGTGTTTTTTTCTCTCCAGACAACACAACGTGCAAGGGTTTGCACGAGTTTAGTGCAGGCTGTGATGCTGTGGATATCTTTGTGTTCATCCTAGTGACAGAAAATATAAATGTTCTAGAAACCCCGAGACCAAGACAATGGCTTGATTAGAC
Source organism: Xenopus petersii (assembly GCA_038501925.1). NCBI lineage: Eukaryota > Metazoa > Chordata > Amphibia > Anura > Pipidae > Xenopus > Xenopus petersii. The sequence goes on from CM076689.1 coordinate 116,450,368, forward strand.
ATTCCAAATGGGACATATCATGGTAATAATGACTGCTTGCCATTTATTGTAATTACATTTAGAATTTACATTTCAAGAAATGCTGGATCACTTTTGCACTTGTTCATAACTATAGTTTCAAATGAAAGTAGAGGGTCCGGCACTTTAGGACTCAAAGTAGTAGATTAATGGCAGTTTGAGCAACATCCAAGTGAATGCTCTTCTGTGTAAAGGTGCCCATAGACGTAACAATTACGATCTTCTTGGAAAAGATCTTTCCAAGAAATCTTTCGTTTCAACACACACCTGTAGAGCTAAATGGTCAGATATACATATAGAAACAATAGAATTCTACCTGTATCTGACAATTCAGCACTAACAATGGCCGATGTTTGGGTTCATTCATAGGCACCTAAACAAAATTTTCCGCCCAGCCCGATCAACGAGCCAACCGATATCCAAGTCTTCTACCAATATCGGTCGGCCTTTTTCCCAATACACGCACCAGATATTGTATGAATTTTTTTTTGTACAATATTATCTGTGCATCTGTGGTCACCTTAACTGTTGCAACATTTATCTTTAGCATTTGACCTTAACACGAGTCTTTCAAAAAGTTTCTCCAGAAAGGAAGGATTAAATACAAAAAGCCTAAAAAAAACCTTCTTTAGCTTGTTGAGCCATTAAATATCCATGATTAACTATGCTTTAAAACAACTGATCTCCAGCCTTGACCAGTAACTGACTGTGTAAGGTGTGTAAGTTTAAAAGTGTCTTGACTTCAAGTCGTACAAGTCTTGACTTCAAGTAGAGAAGTTGCTGCCATGTTTGGAATACATTGGCTACATGGCTTCATACTGGCACTAGTTTGTAATTTTTATTTGAGTGTAGCTCCTGTCGTCCAAAAGCTTAAGGATCTCCAGTCTAACCTATTTAGTTGATATGGGCCAGCAACATACATTAGCTGAGGATTTAGGTCAAGCTGAGTTTGCTGAAAGTATTTCAGTACTTGTTAGATACATGTCATCTCCTCACCATTACGGCCTAATGATCGACTGGAAAAGAATTGTTCTAGCCACAGCAAATATATGAGATTAACTAACTAAGAGGTTTTAGGCCTTGTCGTGAATAGAGCTAATTAAAAAAAGGGTGTCTGATGCTTTATTTTCAGGTTAATCAGTCTCATATGTCATCAAGCTTCTAGTGCTGTTCTGTTATCTAGTTAATTTGAGTTGAATAAATGCCATCCCCAACAAATGACACCCAGTGCACATACAGTATATACACACTGATACACTCACATATCCAGTATAAAAATATATGTGCACATACCTATACTTAACTAACTGTAGCTCTTGAAATGACTATATAGCTTTGGATATTATTCTTCTCCAAGTCACCCAAGCCTTTCGTAAAGGTATCAATAGAATCTTCCATTACAACATCATGCCCACCACATGAAGAACTATCTTTGCTGCTTCAAATTATAGTTTGATCTTTTCTATATGAGTTTTTGAGACATGGTCACTTGGCTTCCACTGAAAGCTTTCCATTTAAGTTATATCTGTGATAAGAGGCAAGAAGACCCACATCATGAAAAAGAGCCGAATAAACCCAACCTTTAGTGATGTGCAGGTCGAGAAAACCTTGACCCGACCCAGCACCCGGCTTTCCCTCTCTTGTTATAGACCAACCGATGGTGTCACAAAAGGGGCATGACAGGCACAGTCCTATAAAGCCTGAAGCTGGCAGTGTAAGGTCTCAGGCAGAAGAGCTCAACCTGGACCTGCCCGCGACCCACAAAAGGTGCGCAGAGGTTGGCCAGAGCCTACCCGACCTGTGGATCACTTTCAGCCATGATGTAATTCAGTTTCAGTTCAGTTTGTGAAAGTCTTTTCTGGAACTCCTCTATACAGAGTTTTATCAGGAAACAACATTTACCCAAGCACATTCATTCTTCAAGACCATAAAATGAGAGACCTTGCTCATCATGTTCAGATGCCTTTTCCCATGGTGTGCCTTTTGTTGTTAGCACGTTTATTGTTTCCAATGCTCAAACTGAAACTAATTCACTTGCCTCAGTTGCGCATTTCCACACGTGTGAGTAGAAACAGTTTATAGAAACACAAAATGAGACTCTTTCAAGCACTGGGGGAAATCCCCATCATTGGGACAGGAAATCTCAAGTCTCCATATGTTGTGAAATAGCTACAGGACTTAGAGATCAAGGGCAATGTGATTAATCCCAATTAGAGTTGCCCGAGCCCTATTCAAACCCTTCCTTGACCTCAATCCCTTGCCTGAGAATTGTCCTATAAGCTTGAACACCGTGGCTTGTCCCTAGTTCCTGCTCTTGCTCCTATACCGCCCAGTCTTGTCCCTTTGCCAATTCCATCCTGCTTTTCCATGTTGTGCCAACCCATTCTGATCCTGATGGGTAACAATCACTAGTCATGCCTTAAGGCCCCATCACCCATCTAATCTCTTACGGTATCATGCCCTGAGATCTATGAGTATGTGCACGTGAGTTTGTCATTATCTTACACAATAGAGGAAAGAATATATTTTGTTTTGCATAAATATATCAAAGCTTTGAACTCTCGTACTTGTTTCATGGTACAGGTATGGGACCTGTTATCAAGAATGCTTAGGACCTGGGGCTTCCCGGATCACAGATCTTTCCATAATTTAGATTGCCTTAAATCTATTAGAAAATCATTAAACATTAAATAAAGCCAATAGTCTGGTTTTGCTTCCAATAAGGATTCATTATATCTTAGTTGGGATCAAGTGCAAGCTACTGTTTTATTATTACACAGAAAAAGTAGATAATTTTTAAAAAAGTGGATTTTTTGGATAAAATAGAGCCGATGGGAGACGACCTTTCCATAATTCGGAACTTTCTGGATAACGGGTTTCCGGATAACAGATCCTATACCTGTATTTTGTCACAGTTTGCCACAATTCTGATGTTTTGAGTGCACTCAGTTAGGTCAACATTCCACCGTAATAAATGATTCTGAATGAGGTAGATGCAGGCACAAGGAACTGCAATGGGTCTAAATTGTAAAGGCCTATAGCCCTTGCAACGACCCACTCTCTAAATGGACCACCCTGCCAAATTGTTCCAAGCTTGTGCGGCCTTCTTGCATACTGCCACGACAACAGGACAAGGGCAACCAGTTGCCGAACAAACTCAGCAGTCTGCCTTTCTTCCAGCGCATTTTCTAAATCAACTGCTCATTGTCTTTTGTCTTGGAGGGATAAAAGCTCAGCTAATGCTCGCTCAGCTAGAATTTCTTCCAACTCTCACTCCTTATCTTCATTTGTGTTGTGCTACATTAAAATATGGAGAGAAACGCAACTCAAGTGGCAACAGTAATTGAACGATGAACATAACTCTCCACTCCCATGCAGTTTCGGATCATGTGTGGACCCAACATTTTTCGTCCGGCGGAGATCGGTCCTTTGGTTTGATGATCCATACGATCGGATTTTTGCGTCTATGACCAGCTTTAGCATTGGGGTGCGCCCTACACCCTGACATAACTGTGCTGCCTTGTCGGATATTCATGTGCTCTGCTAATCTCACCCAAGTGAAGGCACTTCCACAAAACACACCTGCCTAACAAAGCCGTTACTTTTCAATGACAGAGAACAAAGACCAAGTTCTGGTTATGGCGAGTGAGAATGGCGGGATATTTTTACTGACTTGATTGTTGGTTCTGTTTCCGTTTTTTTTGGTGCCATATATAACTTTGTTTTTCCAGCAATGTTGTGAGACAGGTTCACACTGGATGAATGATCAGCAAATAAGTAAGCCACTTTGCAACGTTGTCTTAAAGCAACACATACTGTACATTTTTTTTTAACAAACGTGTGAAAGTGCCCAAGGAAATCTGGGTCACAGAAGATATAAGGATGGGATAATTTGATCATTTTCAAAGAGATATACCTTGGGGGGATGGTTATGTTGAGCATTCCAGAATGCTGCATTTCCCTAAACCAACCATAATTCAGGTTAACCTAGGGGGATTCCAGTAGGGGGAACCCTACACCTCTTGAAAAACCAGAGATGGGCAGGATGGTCATGGGTATATAAATGATGACTCAATGAGCCTTCATTATTAATATACCTGTGCATGGCCCGCCCACCTTTGATGTCACTGAAGGGGGTGGGGCATGCAAGACAAGCATATATAAATAAGCCAACAGAAGGTAGCTGGCAGGGGTAGATTGTGGCATGGGAAGGTGGGGTAGTCCTCAGCTAGAGTTGGGCTCCCCAACCACCTATGACCCAGAGAAGTCTTTCGCACTTACAGGTATGGCATCTATTATCCAGAGTGGGCACCACCTTGACTTGTCTACTAAAAACACGACAAATAGAATTGTTTTTGCCATCAACATTGATTCATGCAGCTTAGTTATTATAAGCTACAAGGTTCTGTCCTACTATTAATGAGCAAAAAGCAATCATTTGGGAGCATGGGTTTCTGGACAATGCATCCCATGGCGTTTGGGAAGGAGGTTTAGAGATGTCAAAGGAGATCTAAGATATGGCTCCATCCTGACCTACAATATTGTTTTCAATTGTATCCAAGCTGAGCATAGATGAACACAATGAGATTTGTCTTCTCTTTGTTTCATTTGAATAGTTCCTCCACCAACCAGATACATTTCTCACTCTGTGAAAGTGCATTTACTTATTGGGGGTTGACCTGCTTAAAACTAGGAAAAACCTGTTAGGCCTGCCATTTGCACAGATGGGGCAGAATTCATAACAAAAATAGCCAGAAGGTTACAACAAGTCTTATTGCACAATAGAACAAATTGCTTGAAATATTTCCTCCTATTACAACACGAGATGCCGGACTTGTCTACAAAGAAATGTCTCAAGTGCCGACATGGACCTCCTGACCTGAGTGTGCTTGGATCAGGCCTGGATTACACACATTCACTTTCAGATATAAAAGAAAGAAATCATTATCATATGACTCTGTTGCCAGTGTATATTTATGTAGATATTCCAGAAAAGCCAAAGCAATGATGGAATCAGCAGCAGAACCCAGAGACCACGTAAGATTGTAGAAAACTCCCTTCTGCTTTATTTGTTGTAGTGGTAGATTTCAGGCACAAGAGGGAACCCTCTCTTCAATAACCAAATCTTGACCCATTGTCGGATGATTGAGCCAATTCCCAATGCCCCCCCCCCCCCGGTTCTTTTCTTTATGCTTTTTATTATTTGTATTGAAAAATTGTTTTTAAAATATGCCGAAGAAATGCTCTTTAGTTAAAGTACATTATGGGGTTTTCTGCAGTGGCATGAAACACATGGGAGAGGACCATATACTGTACATCTATCTATTTAGATCATATATCTGACACAAACTAAACTCCGAACTAATCTAATCCTTACATCCAGGTGAGATCAAAGAGGCCCCACGTAGGGGCAGATTTACTAAATTTACGCTATCCACTTTTCGCCAGAAATCACATCCGCAGGGACATTGCCAATTCACTAATAGGCGCAGACGTCAATCCGCTAGTGAAAGAGACCGTCGATATCGTGCGTTTGCACTCTATCGCCATGCAACTTCACTCTGGCGAAGGTCGTTACTCCGGAAATTCAGTAAAGTGCGGATTTTACGCCAGATTCGACTTCGCCACCTCAGACAAGGCGAATTGCTAAAAAGCAGCTAGATCTTCCTAAATCTTCTGTCACTTACAACATATCCTTTCTGCCGGAAATACATTTAGAAAAACGTTCGCGACTTTTTTTTTAAGCGTGATTGCCTGCAAAAGTCCTAACAATTTTTTTTTCGGTAACCGGTTTCATTTCATAACATTTGGACCATTCATTTTACAGTGGGCTCATGTGTAGGGCATTATATTAACTCTCTTGTCTTTATTAAGGTTCCCTGGACATTTGTAATAAAAAGTGGTAACTTCAAGCGTTTGCACCAACATTTATAATAAAGACGTCCATACAACTTTAAATTACCCGCCGTATGCAAATTGACCTAAGATCGCTAGTGAATTTTTGCTAGGCACAAGCGAACGCTAGTGCTATGAAATGTTCGCACTACCGAAGTAACGGTATCGAAAAGTCGCCAGCGTTCGTTGCCCAGGATACGAAAATACTGAAGAAGGCACCGATGAGTTCTGCTGCACTACTCTGCATGGAGAGGTCTGTGTCACTTTCTCTGATACTTTTCTTAATAGTGGACTATGCAGAGGAGAAAGCGGGGCAAATGGGGGCTATTAGTCTCTTTAGGAGAGGGGTCAAGTTCTCCTTTAAAGCTTTAAGACAAGTGGTCATAATGTGTATGGCAAGCAAAGGACCACTATAAGGGTCAGGGCACACGCTCAGATTCGGGGAGATTAGTTGCCCGGCGACAAATCCCTTCTTTGGGGTGACTAATCTCCCCGAACTGCCTCCCACCGGCTGTAAATCTCCGGCGGGATGGCACTCAGATCGCTTTGTTTTCCGAAGTCGCCCGAAGTTGACTCATGAGGCAGTTCTGGGAGATTAGTCACCCCGAAGAAGAGGAGATTTGTTATCAGATGACTAATCTCTCGTGAGCCCTGACCCTAACTCCACGTTTTCTTATCATCCCCCCCACAGCCCTCCTGTTGTGTTATAATCCCCTTACAAGATGTCAGAATGAAACCCTAAACTGGGACTTCAATTATACTTTTAATATAGAGAGAATTAAAAAAAAACGATGCCAGTAGGGATCTGTATTAAAGAAAATGCTGGCACTTTAAAATTGGGATGGATACTGAGCTGGGATGGGGGTCTTATATTCAAGTAACATTTTAATATAATTTTACCTTAAGTGACCTCCAGAAGATGGAGCGTCCAAAACTGATAACAAGTCATATCTTTGTATCATCCTCCGTCAAAGAGCTCCTTGTCACTTCCCATTAATATTCCTTGAAAAAAAATCTAAAAACTTCCCTTTGCGCCAGCTTGAGAGCTGTTATTTTTCCCCTGTGCCGACCGCAAAGAGCAATTTGCCCCCGTTCCAACCTTAAATATAGAGCCTGTTTTTACAAGGTTTAGCAGTTTTGCAACCGTGATGTGGTTTTGCCAGTTTAAATTCTTCCATATTTTTCCTTGACGTTGTCACCTTGGAGACAAACACAACGCAGGAAACATCTAAAAGGAAAGATTTGGAATACAAAATACAGCAACCGCTTGTTTAAACCCTGTAAATTTATTGTTGTATTCCTTAAAGCGACACTGGATAAGGACCTGGGAGAAAATAAATTACACATTTTTATATGAATTTTAACGAAGCCAAGGCCCTTGCACATTAATTTTTCCATATATAATAGGAATGGCAAGATCCACATCTCAAAGTTTATTTTGGTACCGGTATACTTCTCTCCCATTAAAAAGAAATTAATCAGCAAATTCCTCCACAGCTAAGCCCTCTTTATGTAAATAGAATCCAGCTGTAATGCATTACAAGGTGATATTGTCTCACGTAAGTGGTTTCTGTGGCCCTCACTTTGCAACAAAAGCATCTAAAGTCAACCGAGAAAGCTCTGTTTGCTTTGTAATGTTGTTATAGAAGTAGAATATACCTCACACTTATAAAGTTCCTTTATATGACTCATTTTATACCAAGTTAAAGTGAGGAAGTTGGCCTTAAAAAACAGAAGGAACTAAATGGCTTTTTTTTTAGTTCGCCGGGAAACGGACCCCGTCTCTGGCGAGAAAAGTTGGCAGCTGAGAAATGTTCTCAAGAATGAGGTCCTTTAGAATAACATGGGAGACGGAGAGGAGAGTTTTGTCGGCTTTGATAAGGTTAGGCCGCGGAGCTTGAAATTCGACAAAACGTATGGGATATATTCAATAAAAATGGCTTTTCTGTCGGCTGGTTGGAAAGTCTAGAGGTGTGTAGGAAACTATGACGTTATTATTTAATAGAGGACTAAAGGCCAAAAAAGAATTAAGAAAGGAAAGCTACAACTTAAACCTCATTCATGGGCCGACATACACAAAGCAGCCTGTTTTTTTTGTAGAATATTAGAACGGAGCACAAAGATCTTTGTCTGTCGGACACCAAGGCCTTCAAAGCAATAGAGAAGTACAATTGTTCACGTCATCCAACAACACTGCACAGAACATTGCCCCAGGAACGGGCTCAATAGAGTGCTCAACTCTTGTGCCGTTGCTCATCAACCCGGGGCAAAGCTAAATGTTTTGGATTTCTGTACCAGCCTCTAAAGCTGCCCATAGACGCAAAAGTCCGATCGTACGTTGATTCGTACGATCGGACTTTCTCATCTCCACTAACCATTCAGATCAAAGTCTTACCATTCTGATCAAATAAAGTAGTAAAAGAACAGATCAGCCGATGTTCTGCGCCTGACAGTAATCGTACGATAGTTATGTCCGACAAAAGCTGGTGACAGTCTCCCACTGAAAACCGTACGATCGGCAATACACGCAGAGCTATTATCGGCAGCCGACAGAAATTTTCTAACCTGTCCGATCGACTGATCTCTGCCGGACGAAAAATGTCGGGACTCTCCACACACGGTCCGAAAATCGTACAAATCCACGATTCGTACGATCAGATCGTTGCGCCTATGGCCAGCTTGAGGCACTGTGGCATAGCAAGAACTAAGAGGCCTGGTAGGAAATGATTTACAGCGAAGAATAAATAAATCCATAAATAAATGGCGTAAAGTCTTAACAATAGGTTGCAGAAAGAACATCTAAGATCTAAAAAGTTGCTGATTTTTCAACAATAATTTGCCTTCCTATTTTGCAGACCTTCCACCTTGGAGAACAGAAGACAGTAGGGTAGAAGCTTCTTTATTTGCCAACCTTCACAATCTTGGAGAGTAAATAAATGGGAAGATGTTGAGTCGTAGGCGGCGGAAAGAATAACATCGATCTAAGATCTAAAAATTTGCAGATTTTTGTTTAACAATATTTTGCCTTTTGATTTTGCAGACCTTCCACCTTGGAGAGTAGAAGACAGTAAGGTAGAAGCTGGAAAATTTGCAGATTTTTATAAACAATAATTAGTGTTTCTTTATTGCCAACTTTCACAATCTTGGAGAGTAAATAAATGGGAAGATGTTGAGTCGTAGGCGGCGGAAAGAATAACATCGATCTAAGATCTAAAAAATTGCAGATTTTTTAACAATATTTTGCCTTTTGATTTGCATTTCTTCTACCTTCAAGAGTAGAAGACAGAAGAACAGACTTAAAAATGTTCAGATTTTTCAACAATTTGTGTTTCTTTATTGCCAACCTTCACAATATTAGAGAGTAAATGTTAAGCTGTAGGCTTCGGAAAGAAAAACATCTATGTCATCTAATATCTAAAAATTTGCAGATATTCCAACAATATTTTGCCTTTCTATTTTTCAGATCGTTAACCTTAGAGAGTAGAATACAGAAGGATAGAAAATGTTCTTGCACCAAAGATTATTGATCAATATATTGAGCTAACATCTAAAAAGTTGCAGCTTTTTTTCCACCCTTCCTTCAGCGTTTCAGTTGAAGGTGCTGTCTTATTATTAAGCAACATTTTAAGTTCGAGTCAGAAAACTTCCAAATGAAGAAAGTGATACGATGGCGTGGAATTACCGAATAAAAGCAACGAGTGCACTGACCAATGAAAGATAACATTATGGGACTCCGAAATCTGCCCAAGAAAACATTTTACAGGCAACTTTTGACTTCAGGATGTGATTGTGTTTAATTTAAATTGCGCGTTGCCACAGTAATTACCATTATTACGCAAGCTGTTTCATGCAGTAGTAATACTGTTATGCTGAGTACGGATGAACATGTTTATTGTTGCCGAGACTGGAAGGTCTCCAAGATCAGTTAAAAAAAGTGCTGACTGGTTTTTGGTGCACGACTGCATTTATACCTTGAACAAAATGAATTTGCTTCTTTTAAATATTTTTCTTCTAGGAGTTTGTTTAGATTCGTGCAATTTTAGAGTTTTTTTTTTATCTATTTGGCATAATCTCACATAAAAAAAACTTGAATATTAATTAAAAAATCTGAATATATAAAAACCTTAATTGAGTTACATGGTGGAAAAATAATAGAATACCTAGATTTTGAGTTTACAAACTCAAAAAGCTTGAATCAAAAAACAAACAAACCATTGACTTTACTACATGAACTCGGCAGCTTTTAGATGCCGAATTTTTCAAATGGAGTTTTTTTTTTCGTGCCACTACTTCTGTTCCACTTTCTCTTGTAAAATGTGTACCGACGTACAGGAACCCTTAAAGGCAGTGGTGGCTTCAGGATTCCCACAGCAATCTTGGCAACTTTGGTGAAATCCACCCGGTGGCACATGGAATTCTGTGCATCAATTTGCAGAGGCATGGACAAGATGTGCAGCTTCATTTTCATGTAATTACTAAATTCTGATTTAATAAATGTTTGAACGTAGGATAACAAAGAAGCAGTTCAAGTAAAGTTCCAGGTGATGTTTGTTTGCAGAGTCCCAACCACTTTCTTCTGCATTGTCTATTCTATTATACCTGGGGTCCCCAACGTTTTTACCCGTGAGCCACATTCAAATGTAAAAAACGTTGGGGAGCAACACAAGCATGAAAACAGTTGCAGGGCATGCCAAATTAGGGTGGTGGTTGGCTGTTTAGAAGCATCTACGTGGATTGACAGCCTACAGGAGGCTCATTTTGGCAGTAAACATGGTTTTATGCAACAAAGACTTGTCTCCAAGCCAAGAATTCAAAAATAAGCACCTGCTTTGAGGCCACTGGGAGCAACATCTAATAGGCTGATGAGCAACATGCTGCTCACGAGCCACTGGTTGGGGAACACTGCTATTATACAATTACAATGTAGATTTACTTTTACCCATCAACATTGCATAACCAGACTAGGTTAGAGAGAACTTTTCTTCACGACTAGGCCATGCATTGGGCCAAATAATACAAATTGGGACAGGCAAACTGGGTTCAAGCCAAATCATTTTCCTCAAAGGGCAGATCTGCATGGACACATGGACTGTTTAACATGAATATATATTTATTTCAGCATTACAAACAATAATGCAATGAAAGTAAAACACTAGGTAGCATGAACAGGGAAGAGAATGCCTTTAATGTTTGTAATTATCATTATGACCCATGATAAAACTTAAGTTTCCTCAACCACTTTGTGCTCAAAAAGTAAAAATTTTAAGAAAAGGCTAAGGGCCACAGTGTTAAAGTAGATAATATACAGGTAGAACATGATGGAGATGCTGCAAGTTAGTTTAGGAGAATCAATGCCCTAAAAAAAGTGCTGGAATATATGCGGCAAATAGCTCTTTAAAAAGAAAGAGGAACTGCCTCTCTCCAAGGTGCGGTCTACTTAAAGTCTGTTCACAGTTCCCATAGCTAAACGTTGCTCAACAGCAAGATGCACCCTGACACTTTTATCAAGGAATTTTTGATCCTCAGCATTTTTCAGAACTGGTTTGAGAAATGATACCCCCAATGTAATTCAAAGCCATTCAATGTGCAGCCATTGAGATGTCATTGACCTACAAATGCCAGGACTAATGGATGGCCTTCGGTCTCCAGTGGATGCTGTTCTACATCAATTAACATATATAAGGCTGCAGATTAGAGTTTGACTAAAAAAAAAACCCCAACTGCAATGTCATACTTCTGTCATGGACATTTGGTGGCCAGCAAGATACCTCTAAGCCTGGGGACCGGGGGAAAGGCCCTACCAAAACCAGCCTCCATCTTCCTTAGCAGCAACCTGAATACTTGTATTTTTTTTCCAAGATTCTAAAAAAATTATACATAAAACAGGGTGAAATATCCATAAAATTAGATTAAGGCTTCAAAATATTGCATGTTTAATGACTTTTGGCACGTGGGAGATACAGAGATAAAACGTTCTATTGCATGTACGAAATGGGGTCCTATCTATCAAAGAATGAATACAATACACAAGACGAACTGTGATGAACCATCTCTTCAGCTCTTAAAAACACATGTATAGCTCCAATCCTTGATTAATCAAGTTCAGAAAAAGTAGAAACATATAAAAAAAAGGTTAACCTACACACAAGCCGACCCCCATATTTGTAGAACTGGTGCAACTGGCACCCACCAATCAGACACCTGTTTTCATTATTCTAACTGCACTCGGCGGATCAAAGCAAATTCCCGACTGCTGCGCCTTCCTACCTGTGTGGAAGAACTAGAACAGGAAAATAAAAAATAGACACCAAAGGATTCTATGACATTTTGTTATATTCCGACTAAAAAGACAGAAACAGAGATTTAGCTGTGAGCTTGGTATCGGTCAACTTGTTCAATCCAAGGAGGGCAATGAATGGTTGTATTGCACAGTATAATTCAACTAATGGAGTAATAATGATTGCGTCAGCGCCATTTGCATGTACAGTAACTCCCTGAATATTTCTGTAAACTAATTCACTCCGAAAACTCTTTTCACATTCTGTATCATCTGACATAAACCATGGTGGATGACCCACTTGCTTGTCTTCTCTCGTGGCATCCAACAGGGATTACGTTATGAAGTCCCCTGGGGCGATTTAAAGTCCTTCATCGTTATACGTTGGTGTTGACGGTTTCAGAATGCTCTGAGCATCTTTTTCCACCAGAGGGCGCCAGACCACTTCACCAGTCAACAGAAGGTCTTCTCCATCGAGAGTATCCAGGAACTGCACCTGAAATACAAAGCAGATTATTGCAATGGCTGGATTATTGGCCCGGGGTTTATGTTAAATAAGTCAGCCAGTTCAAATAATCAGTTATTCATTAAACAAATAATCAGACCCAGTTCTGGCCGGTGCGGAGTCAAATAGAGCAATACAGAGTTTCCAGGAATAGCGGAAACCGATTATCGAGGGGAAGTTGCACGGCAGGTTAATGCACCGTGAATAGAGGCTGTAGAACAGAAATTAAAGCAAGTACTTCTATACTGTTAAAAGTTGCGGAGACAAGCATAAGCCTCATTATAACAGCAAGCAAAATAATGAAATCCACATGAGACATTTAACCACTTGCCTACCATAGATCATAAGATTTATGGTGCTAACTGTCAGGTACCGAACTGCCAGCATCTTAGCTTTTACGATTCTACATTTTCCTTTGATCTACCCTTCCAGGCAACATGTTGCACACAAATGTCTACAATTCCTAGCAGACAAAGGGTAAAAGGAACACAAATACCAATATTTGCAATTTTTCCAAATGATGGATGTGGCACCATCAACCGGCTTCTAAGGTTTTCAGCTGTACAGTGGACCAGTCCATTCTGGCATAAAAAGAACAACCTTTACTTTCCTAAACTGAGTACATGGAAAATTGCCTATGGAAAACCCGTGTGAAGTTCCACTGGATATCATGGTCTGTTCTTCTGAAAAAGGCCACTTTTGCCATTTGAGTAAATTCCCACAATATGGGGCTTAATATGTAATTCAATGATGTTAAGAAGGTTGGTTGAAGACACTTGCAAAGAGGTGTGGAATATCTACAAAAATCTAACTGAAGACAGTAGTTGCTGGTACAGATATACCAGAAGGACCAGCATAGAGAGCTTGCACCATCACCAACCCACTGTATGAGGTATCATCCAACGGGGTTGTGCTCTATGGCTCTGTTTCAGCTATTTCCTTGAGCTCCTGAATTGAAGGACACCTGACAAGTTCTCTGCAGTGTGGCTACAAGTCGTCTTCTTTGGGGATACGAGATATGTCAATGTCTATCTGTGAAACTTTAAACACTTGGACACCAATACTAAATTCAAAGGTTCAGACCTACTATAATATAGCTTTTATTTTTATTTTTAAGCTTTTAATATATGTCCAATGCCTCTCAAAATGTCATCACCAGGATCACATGGTACCTACCATGTGATGGAATTTAACAATTGCTTCTAACATATCCCTGAACCCTATAAAAAACTTCTGCACATCAGTTACTGGAACCTCAAAACATCTGCTGCAGATATGTCTAACCCCCACAAAACCTCTTGGACATCATGTCTGGAACATCTGGAAAGCCCCAACTCTTCTGAGATAAAGCAACACCCCTCAGCTCCACGTGGAACAAACCATGTTGCTGCTGTGGCCATTTTCACTATAATTTGGCTGAAGAACCAAGCTACATGTTGACTTAAAGTGATCTTTCCCAATGAGGTGTTTTTGTGCAAAGTATCCTTTGTAAAATCCTGGAAATTACAGGAAGAAAGGGGCTCTAAAATGATTTTCTAAAGTATAAAATGCATGTTATTAAATTACACAATAGGTTTTTGTTGTTAATGAGGGATGTCCAACTTTCTATTGGAAAGTTTAGCACCTTCAGTTTTCCAGGGGTGTTAAGAGTTTCTTTTAGAGGGCTGTGGAGTAGGTATCCATGATTTACTAAGCTTTGCTTTATGGAGGGGGGGGGGGCGTGCTATGCTTCCATAACTGCATTGGGTCCATTCTCTATCACAAGCCCTGCTGCTTTCCATTCACCTTTGCTTTACCTGCCAAACATCACACTAGTGAGGATTTAGATCAACAAACCCTGTCCCTGTTATATTTATTTTTTAGGAGATCTGAGCGCTTTCCTTTGGAAAACAGGGTGTAGATCAAGACATATGAAATCAAAATTTTAGTAGGTTTTGCTAATTTGTAGTCAACCTCACCAATCATTAGCATCAGACCTCAAACAGTGAGCCTACAGAGTTCTCCTGTCAAGTCACCACTTTCTACTATACTGACATAGCCGAATATTGTTCAGCTTTTTCCACTTTCATGGATTCGGTTTCCTGGATCTTGACACTCTATCCCAATGTCTGTTTAACTGTGTAGCAATGGTTGATGAGTACATATAGCAACATACACTTCTGTGCCATTCAATACATGGCGATATTTTGTTAATTGTAAACGTTAAAGCGGGGACTCTGCTCCAATATATAACTTCATATGATACAAAGCCTTCAGGGCAGTTTGGCCGGACTACATTGACATCAGTTGTTGGTCTTACATAGATAGAATTGACGAAATCTTTATTTTATCAAATGTGTTTTATAAGTATCCCATAAAATTTGGATACAAACAGCCACACTACAGGTATAGTAGGGAGAGATGGTGTCTATAGTAACAGTGGGATAATAGTCTCTGGGAAGGGAGTGTGACTGTGGGATAGCAGGTATAGTAGGGAGAGATGGTGTCTATAGTAACAGTGGATAATAGTCTCTGGGAAGGGAGTGTGACTGTGGGATAGCAGGTATAGTAGGGAGAGATGGTGTCTATAGTAACAGTGGATAATAGTCTCTGGGAAGGGAGTGTGACTGTGGGATAGCAGGTATAGTAGGGAGAGATGGTGTCTATAGTAACAGTGGGATAATAGTCTCTGGGAAGGGAGTGTGACTGTGGGATAGCAGGTATAGTAGGGAGAGATGGTGCCTATAGTAACAGTGGATAATAGTCTCTGGGAAGGGAGTGTGACTGTGGGATAGCAGGTATAGTAGGGAGAGATGTAACTTCAGAAGTTAATGTCTGGATATAAACAGAGTAACTTCAGGTGGTCTAATGTCTCCAGTTGTGAATCTTTGGAGGTATGCTGTAGTTCATGGCAAATCATTCATCAGCCCTTGTAATGATGGGGCAGAAAACAAAGAAAAACTGTAGGTTATGATCTTCAGATTGGTTCTAAGGTCTTATTTTTGTTCTGACCAGCAGCGCTTGTCCAAAAAAAGGGTAATTTAGCCACCAAGCAAACAGTTACATTGCAATGGACAACCAATGCAGCAAAAAGGCTGATGAAATGAATGATTGTGCCTTCAAGGAGAGCTTTACCATGGTGCATGCATCGTTGTGGGTAAGGAATTATTTCCTGCTGCTCTCAAATTTCAGTTCCTGAAAAGACTAAACAGCAACATTGTCCTTTATGATAAAAAAATATCAAACATAGAAATGTAGGTATCTGTAGGTATCTGGTTACTGAAGGAGCCAACCCCACCGACCAGAGCAACGAGCTTGGCACTGGGGCGACCATATTCACTTCCAGTTATGGGAACGGTGGTTTCCATGGCACACGAGGGTTAAGGTCTACTCCAGAACTCCTTTCAACCGGTTATATCTTCACAAAATATCTACCAGAATCCTTTTAAAGAGAATGTAGTCATTTGGGAAAGGGATTACGTAACACGCAGGTGTTTTGCAAAGCTAAACCCAACCACAGACGAACTTAGAAGAAAAAAAAAAAAATCATTTGAGATTAAACATTAAGACATTCTTTAGAAACTGAAAGATTATTAAGCATGTCACAACGGTGTTTATTTCACTTTACGGGCTTCGGTACGGCCATAAGACCAAGGATAGGCCATAAGACTGATGACGGAGAGGACACCGTGCTGAAAACCTTCATATTTGCTCTCCGAGCCGTAATGGAAATTAGCATGCAATGATTTTCCTTGTCCCTGTGTACCTGGCGTGTCCATATGCAAGTAATAAAAGAGAATCAGGTTTGGACAGAACCATAATAGCAAATGCCCCGAGTGGGTAATTATAGCACATGCCAGGTCTATGTGTAATGGGTCTGTGCAATACAAGAAACAGTCGCCGAAGTACAGAACTCCAGACTCCCCTGCTCAATGGTTTGCTCAGCCACCTGCTTCATATTAAACGTGGATAAAAGAAAGGCTTTATAATGTATTTCATTATTTGCTACCAGAATTTGTTGCAGGTTTTATCTGTTCCTTTAAGGTTTTTTTTTTTTCCTCTTTGGGAATCTGGTTAAAGGGATACTGTCATGGGAAAAAAAAATTTTTCAAAATGAATCAGTTAATAGTGCTGCTCCAGCAGAATTCTGCACTGAAATCCATTTCTCAAAAGAGCAAACAGATTTTTTTATATTTAATTTTGAAATCTGACATGGGGCTAGACATATTGTCAATTACCCAGCTGCCCCAAGTCATGTGACTTGTGCTCTGATAAACTTCAATCACTCTTTACTGCTGTACTGCAAGTTGGAGTGATATCACCCCCTCCCTTTTTCCCCCCAGCAGCCTAACAACAGAACAATGGGAAGGTAACCAGATAGCAGCTCCCTAACACAAGATAACAGCTGCCTGGTAGATCTAAGAACAACACCCAATATTAAAAACAACACTCAACAGTAAAAACCCATGTCCCACTGAGACACATTCAGTTACATTGAGAAGGGAAAACAGCAGCCTGCCAGAAAGCATTTCTCTCCTAAAGTGGAGGCACAAGTCGCATGACCAGGGGCAGCTGGGAAATTGACAATATGTCTAGCCCCATGTCAGATTTCAAAATTGAATATAAAAAAATCTGTTAGCTCTTTCGAGAAATGGATTTCAGTGCAGAATTCTGCTGGAGTAGCACTATTAACTGATTCATTTTGAAAAATTTTTTTTTCCCATGACAGTATCCCTTTAACCAGATCCCTTTAAGAAGTAAATAAAGGTTTGAATGTCTCTGCTACAGAGCTCAGAAGAGACAGCGATATATCCAGTCCTTTGAGATTCACACACTTAGCATGGGTTTCAGAAGTCATCTCTGTGCGTGACTCCTGCATAAAGAGCAACATGTCCGGGTAACTGCTGTTACTGATATTTCTTGGTGGACCTCTCCTGTACCCATCAAAAACACAATATGGCCAAGCATATGTCGATAGCCCTTCTAATTATTGGAATTGGCTATTTAAACCACACCACTGACATAGGTTCTAATACATCATACAATTATATTCTTATCTCCAGTTTGGAAATGCCCTTTCCTGTTTCACCATCAACAATGTTCTACCATCTAGTCCCCAAACCAGTAGCTCGTGAGTAACATGTTGCTCCCCAACCCCTTGGATGTTGCTCCTGGTGGCCTCAAAGCAGGAGCTTATTTTTGAATTCCAGGCTTGGAGGCAAGTTTTGGTTGTATAAAAACCAGGTGCACTGCCAAACAAAGCCTCAATGTAGGTTGACAATCCACACAGGGGCTACTAAATGGCCAATCACAGCACTTATTTGGCACCCCAGGAACATTTTTAATGCTAGTGTTGCACCCCAACTCCTTTTACTTCTGAATGTTGCTCATGGGTTCTAAAGGTTGGGGATCCCTGATCTAGTGTAAAGTCTTCCGAGATGAGTAGAAGGTAAATGCTGGTTTAGCAGTAAAGAGAGGACCATAGTTAAGTTGCTTTAAAATAAGACAATCTAGTTTCCGTACACTCACACACAAGTTAGTCATGCCATTCCTCATGCCAGTGTGGAGCAAATTGTGCCTTAAACACCAAAGTACATAGACTATTCCTTGGTGTGTCCAACTAACCCTCCCTATGGCCTTTACTCCTACACTACTGTGTGTGTGTGTCGACTTGTATCTCATGCTTGACTTCCTGTCATATATATATGGGTTGTGCTGTTGTGTATTGTTTTAAATGTTTAAAATAATAGAAGAAGACCATCATTAACCCCCTTCAAAGGAACCAAGTTCATATTACTACTAGATTAAATCTTAGAGATGGCTTCAAAAGGTTGCAAGAAACTCTTAGGGGCCATTTACTTTACTCGAGTGAAGGAATAGAGGAAAAATAGTTCGAATGGTTTTTTTGGCTACTTCGACCATCTGAAGGGCTACTTCGACCACAACCTTCGAATCGAACGATTTGAACTAAAAATCGGTCGACTATTCGACTACTGTATAGTCGAAGTACTGTCTCTTTAAAAAAAATTCTGACCCCCTAGTTCGCCACCTAAAAACTACCGAGGCCAATGTTAGCCTATGGGGAAGGTCCCCATAGGCTTCCTAACAATATCCTTCAATCGATGGATTAAAATCCTTCAAATCGTTCGATTCGATCATAGGAATATCGGTAAATCCTTCGACGTCGAAAGATTTTATTTTGACAATCGAATATCGAGGGTTAATTAACCCTCGATATTTGACCCTAGGTAAATGTGCCCTAATTGTTAAGGGATTTATGAGATTGCTTGGGTGGTCTTTGGGTAGCACAGTGGGTTTTGGGTGGCCCTCTAGCTTGGATTATAGTTTATTCAGAGGTTGCCTTTGATATACAGTGTGGATTTTCATTAAGGACCTGGCATGGTCTCCTTTACTAACATCTCAGCTTCTAACATCAAGGGCTTATCTTATAATCACCCACCCACTTATCTATGTGCCTTTCTTTGAAATATCGGACATGGTGGATACAACTCATTTCATGGAGACAAAGGAAAACCCTTGTTATGAGCGAAATGCGCATCTTCATAGCTCAATAAAAAGCAATGAATACGCAAAGATCCATGAAAGCAGATCAGTGTTTTCCCTAAACCAGATGGTCACCCCCACAACAGCAGTCAGTAGGGATTAGAATAGTGTGTTTTCTATCTGGTTGAGGAGCCACACGAGGAAAGTGCAGTAACAAGCCCCAGCCATTCATCAGGAACCGTGCCTGTTATACTGGGCTTTTGGCCAGAACATTGCGAAGAGTATTAGTTCCCTGTTAATTAAAATTAATTCATCATTCCTCTCATTTAAAGAGTGTGGCTTCTCATGCACACATATGTGGAAAAGTTGGCCTGCAGTCAGTGCTATAGATTGCTGGGCATTGGATAAGTTCAGGAACCGTAACAGAAAACTGCCAAGTACCAATGAGAAGGGCATTCAAGATACTTTGGGAGAGGACCTCATCAACATTCCAATGCAGTCCTCACAATGGGGTATTAAAACCTTCCTGATAGATATATACACAAAATTGGGTAGGCTGTCAGGGTGGGCCCCTATGCATGTATTTAAGCTTTGACTTGGCCTGAAGAGTTAATGGCATTAAGATAGACCCCCAAGCTCCTGTTTTGGCACTCATAGTTGGGCCAGCTTTATAATTTCTAAACCTCTGCTCTGGTGGGAGTCCGGTTGGAAGAAATGTTTTGAGGGCACAGTAAACACAACGATGTTACAACCAGTGGGACCCTGAACTTTGTCACCACACCCAATTTAGTTTGTAGAATGTGTGAGTCTAGTATTGACACTGGAGAGTTTAGCACTGGCTGAATTTGTAGAGGAGCCATAATATTAAAAAAACTAAATAGAAATGTTGAATAAACATGCGCCATTGAAATCTTAAGATTTGGCAATTTCTTTACCTGTTTCCGTACATATTCCACCAATAGTTCCAGCTTTCGGGGGTCATCACATTGTTTGTTTAAAAGGTTCCTCCACAGGGCGGCAGCCAGAATTCGGTCATCAGATATAATTCCCTAAAAAGAATGTAAATAACAGGCTGTGGCCCTATATATATAATATATATATATATATATATATATATATATATATATATATATATATATATATAAGCAACATATAAGGAATACAAATCCTAAATTTACATATTTCATATTGCCCTTTAAAGTGCAAACTCCTTAGTGTTAATAACATATGAAATGTTTGCTTTCATACCTTAACCAGTAAATGCTACTTGCTAATTGGTTGTTATGGGTTACAAGACCCCAGAGCTGCACCCTTTATCACATTGCTCTGTTAAGAGTATTAGTATAGAATACCTCATCATAGCCAAATATTGCAGCATAGAAAATCTCGGTCATAGATCTCATACTGTTCTTCAGGGTCACGGAATCAATCTGAAATGCAAAAAGACAAACACTTCAGTTCATAGTCATTTTGGTGCACTAAAACTAATCGTATATTAAAAGCATTGTAAATAAATGCATATGATGATTACCTATCCTTGTAAAGGGCTCTGGTACATATGGCTATTCTGTCTGTAGTGTTGATTAGCACAGGGGCACCAAATTGCCTAAGATTGTCCCCCACCCATTGCCTATGATGTGAATGGTCTTAAGGTGGCCATACATGGAGAGATCCGCTCGTTTGGCGATGTCGCCGAACGAGCAGATCTCCCTCCGATATGCCCACCTTGAGGTGGGCAATATCGGGCTGATCCGATCATGGGCCCTAGGGCCCAACGATCGGATCCTAACGATGCCTAACGGGCGGTTCGGATCACCGGACCGCATCAACGAATAGATGCAGCCTCGATCCGACGCGATTTTTTGTCCCATCCAATCGAGATCTGGCCAACTTTAGGCCAGATCTCGATCGGTGAAGCCCTTCGGGGGGCTCGATACACGGGCCAATAAGCTGCCGACACGGTCTGTCGGCAGCTTTTATTGGCCTGTATATGGCCACCTTTAGAGGTGAGAGGTTACTGTTGCCTAGAAAAGTTGACTGCAGCCTTATCAGGCAACAATTGCTTAACAAGCATTTGAGCGAACTCTTTCAGGTCATTTATAGTGGCAGTGGTGGGGGGACTTAGGCGATTACAGCTTTCAAACCAACAAACAACATCTGTAATAATTATATCATCATAAATGGGTGTCCTAGACCCTTCTTTGACCAAGCCCAAAAGAGAAATAGTCCATCTGACAAGTGCCATGTATGGAGGAGCTGCCGTTGCGTAAAGTGGTAGATCATTCAAGCAGATGTACACCTTTTGAAGATATTTATTGTTTTTTGCCATTATTTATAATTTGAGACCATCTGGTTACAAGTTGAGATGACAAGGCCAAGAGCAAGCAAAGAGGACACAATCTTTGAATAGATCAACTGCTTCCCTTGAACTGAGAAGTCTCCAGAATTATCCATCGGAAAGAATATACTAAAAGAGGTCCAAGGCTTATTCATTTGGCATCTGCAATGGTTTTTAGAACAATTTACAAGAAAACAAGGATTATGATCACATACAGACCAAGAATTTTCATCATCAATGGGACAACAAACGCCATTCTATAAAGTGTATGCAAACTGCTTGAATATAGATGACCCAAAGCAAGAGATTCGCCTGCGCATTAAATTTCTTTTGGATACAAAGACAAGGTCTGTGATTGGGACAGAGGTCATTTGTATAAACACTTGAAGCACTGTGCAAAAGTTGGAAAATATAGATTATAAAGGAGAATTAATTCCTGAAAGGTGGTAATGGGCTGAAAAACAAAAGTTCAAAACAGAGGTCTCAGCTGCAGCGGCGCCTTAGCCAGGTCTCAGGAGGGCTTTACTAGGTAATAACTAGCCAACTTTGTTTTAGAAGGCAGACATAGCTTGGAAGTCCTTCTGTCTAGAGACACTTAAGAGCAGGTCGGCAGAGCAGAGGTCTGAGATGGAGACCTCGACTGGGCTGTCATCCAAATAGGACCCTCAAAACAGCAGGGGGCCTTCTCAGCTCCCAATGACTAGCTGTGTCAATCAAAGCAAAGACGACTTGGTCTATCCATCTTGCTGTGAGAATGTAATCTTTGCTCCCCCACCCCCCAAAAAAGAATTACATAAAATTTAAACATTATTGGTGTATTGGGAAGGAAAGCTAAATAATGAAGTCATTTTTTTAGATGGCTTTCAATACATCTGGCTCCAATTCGGAAAGAGGGAGGCCGCAACATTACCTTTTGCTATACTTGTGTTCTTTAATCTATTATGTGTCTGTACAAAGACCCCACTTCCACACCTTATAAATATAACATATTTCAGAATGAATGTTAGTATATTAGAATGGTGTGTAATTTAGATTTTTTTTTTTCCGATTTGGTAACGGCATCTTGTAAATCAACATGTTTTAAAGCCAAGAACGTTTCTGTAAGTCAGGATGTTTATATGCATACATGGACATATAGATGTGAAATAATGGGGTATGTTTTTCTCACTTTTTTAACTCATGTTCCCAATGGACCCCTGATAAATATCAGTACATAACAGAGATTCAGTCTAAGGAAACCAGTAATGCCTACCCTTAATATATTCTATAGAAAGCTTGTGGCTCAGTTATGTACATAGAAGATGCTTCCACTACTGGAACAGAAAGAACGATCAAAAATTAAACTAACAACCCAAGTCTGGAAATAGCATTCTTGGCTGTGTTTTTGACATTTGTACTCATCTTTTCTATTGCTATGTGTGCTATGATATATGTTGTGTTTTTAGCTTTTTGGTTATTGGCTACAGGGACAACTGAAACCCAACTCTTTTTGTCTAAACTGTCTACCTTTATAGAGGTCATGGTCATGGTGGGGTTTACTGGCTGAGCCATACCCAGGAATCAATTGGGCAGGCAAGGTATACTTTTTGACTACAAAACAAACAGAATTTAAAAATCCAGTAGATGAGCTTCAGTCTATAGGATAAACAAAGGAATCAGGTTTTAATTTAAGGGGTGACCGTCAGTCTATAGGATATTAAAGGGAATCAGAAGCAAGACATAGGGGCCGATTCGAGTGAAGGATTCGAAGTAAAAAAAAATCGAATGGGCTACTACGACCTTCAACTACGAATCAAACTATTCTAACTAAAAATCGTTCGACCATTCGATAGTCAAAGTACTGTCTCTTTAAGAAAAAACTTCGACCCCCTAGTTCGCCATCTAAAAGCTACCGAACTCAATGTTAGCCTATGGGGAAGGTCCCCATAGGCTTTCCTAAGTTTTTTTGATCAAAGGATATTCCTTCGATCGTTGGATTAAAATCCTTTGAATCGTTCGATCCGAAGGATTTTATCGTTCCATCGAAGTAATAATCCTTCGATCGTTCGATCGCGCTATTTGCGCTAAAATCCTTCGACTTCAATAATCGAAGTCGAGGATTTTAATTCCCAGTCGAATATCGAGGGTTAATTAAGCCTCGATATTCGACCCTTTGTGAATCGGCCCCATACATTCCATCAAAGGATTCCTGCTGTTTTACATACAAATGTGGAATGGGTGTCTGGGTGTCCTAAGTCCCAATGGATCACTACTGAAACCACAGCACCAGAGTCCCAAAAAGGACCACACTAGGCCGATGGTTTGAATTTGTAGCTACAGCGGTTTTGAATTAAGGGGTCATCGTCAGCCTATAGGATATTGAATGGAATCAGAACCATCCAAGGATTCCTGCTGTTTTACATACAAATGTGGAAGAGGAGTTTGCGTGTCCTCAATCCTAATGAGTCACTGCTGAAACCACAACACCAGAGAGTCCTAATAATGACTTACCTGGACTGTAGTTAGCATTTGCAGCTACACTGGGTTTAAGGATGAGCTTCTCAGGAAAATGGAAAGATTGGAAGGAAGTTTTGCATTCCTTTCCACGAGTCCTGTTGAATAGGATCAAAAGGTGGTCTACACAAAATTAGAACCACTTCCCAAGTTTACATCTGCTGATTTGAAAGCCCTTAACTGCACTGAATGGCCCAATTGGGGCAAAAACCAGTCTACAATTGGAATGTTATCAGCAGTGGGCTTTAAAACAAACTGGGTCTATAAGGCTTATGGAAACAGAAAAGTAAAATTTGTATTCCTTCTAGGAAATCCTGCTGTTTTGCATAAAAATGAGGGGAGGGTCTCCTCAATCCCAAGGTGCTGCTCATGTATCCTTCTGGCTACAAATTCTATAATTCATCTATACAGAAAGCCCCTGTTTGATCAGGGTAAAATATGAGCTTTCTAATGGAGTGACAGCGGCAGGTAGTAGATCAAGCAGTAAGAAACCTGGAAGCGTACAGTGGTATGATACATTTACAAAAGATCTTCACATGGAAAGATGAAAACATACAATTCTACCCTCCAATGACATAGGAACTGCTGGCGCTGTGTGAATTCTAATCATACTCCTGTTGCTCTGGGCAATGAAGTGTGACGCAGCTTTATGAATTTCCTTCCTTCGGTAATATATAATATCTGGCCATGATCTGAAAACAGAAGCACTTTCTATAGCTCTCTTTATATGGAGTGTATAGATTTGTTGCACGTCATGATATATGGGAAATTTAAGACACACTTTTGCTTTGTAGTTGCAGACACGCTTTGGCGAGCTTACAATTCCCTTTAAGTCCACTTGACAAAATCTATGAGCTTTCAAACCCTAAGTGCTCCATAAATTCTTTCACATAAACAGGACAGTTGGCCATTAACTCTTTTAAGTGCAGCTACATGTAGATTTCATTACATGGTGATGTGTTTCCAGGCTCACAGGACTCCAGCTGAAGCACTGAGACGGGTTCTGCAGGAGATAAAGAGCCAAATAAGCGATATCCTTGCCATAGGAAATCCAGATGACAGTGGACCATATCATTACTTTTTTTTTAAGGTTTAGTGAGGTTGAATAATATTTTTTGTGTATTTTCACCTAAATAACCCTTTCTAAAGTAGCAATGAGCTCTAGAGATGGCTAGGTTATCAGTAAAAGACTTTATGGAGCCCTCACCAGATCTGAGAAACTGAGCCAGACAATTCTTAACACAAGTACACATGGGTCAGGTTAGACAAGTGTTTAGTCTTTACATTGTGTTACTTCCTTAACGCACAGAAGATATTAGATCCAGTATTGACCAATTGCCATTGGGAGCCTGGGGGTTGAGAAGGTACTAACTATTCTCCAAATAGAACAACAGTTTATGAGAAGAAGAAAGGAATTCTAAATGTTGACTGATCCGCTTGTACAAGCAACAGCTAATGGCACCTCCTTGAACCTGTACAAGGTAGTTCCTGTCACTATACTCTTCTCCAATGAAAGCAAAAGCTACAGTATCGGAATGATTATAATTATTTTTTAAACTTACTATATTTTAGAGATCCAGCTCTTGTACATTAAAAAGTAAGGATTCACTGAATCCACTATTTTGGATTCAGCTTAACCCTTAAATCTTTCGTGAAAGATTTGACTGAATACCGAACCGACCAAGTCACATGATTTTAAGGATTTGGCCAAATCCGAATGCTGCTAAAAAAAGGCCGAATACCGAACCAAATCCTGGATTCGGTGCATCCCTATTGAAAAGTTAGGTAAGAATGTGAAGAGTTCTGTTTGCTAGCAAAGTAACAGCAACAAAGTCAACATCCTGAAGTAGGAAAAAGTGGCAGTAATTCAAATAAAATTTTCATTAAAAGGTTACAATCCATATTTCAATTTTAAGGAGCTTTAAAGGCAGGGGTCCCCGACCTTTTTTTTACCTATGAGCCACATTCAAAAGTAAAAAGAGTTGAGGGGCAACACAGGCATGAAAAATGTTCCTAGGGCGCCAAATAAGGGTTGTGATTGACTATTGGTAGCCCTATGTTGGGTCTGTTTAGCACTACACCTGATTTTTATGCAACCAAAACTTGCTTCCGAGCCTGGAATTCCACTAAAACAATGGCAGAATCATCATTCTCTCCACATGACTTAAACATCCTAGTCTCGAGTGCAGGTTCGAAAACCTGCAGTTACCAACATGTTGACCACTGCCTGGGAGGGTTTGGATTGAAATTTTGCCAACCATCTGCGGGTTAGGGTTGGGTGCGGGTCAGACTGCGGAAGCACACTCCTCCACTGCTCCCAAAGATTCCCTTTCTTGGCGCACCCAGAAGTAATGTAGAGCGCGAGAAAACGTGGGTATGGGTTCAGTGTGGGTTTAACAAAGGCGACATTTTGCTAGTTAGGGTCAGCTGTGGGTTAAGGTTTTGCTGTACAGGGTCTGGTGCTTGTTGAGTTTTTCCTGTCCAATGCAAAGATTGAACAGCACCATCAACTCGAGTCATTTAAAAAGCCTTTATTTGTGCTTTTGTGGGCATCACCACAACGTTTCAAGCTTGATAAAAGGCCGCATTGCCTGAAACGCTGCGGTGATGCCCACAAAAGCACAAATAAAGGCTTTTTAAATGACTCAAGAGTTGATGGTGCTGTTCAATCTTTGCATTATACTGTTTGCCAATGGAAAGTGGCCATTGCAGAACGTGCACCGTCCTTAAAGAGTATTGAGAATCCGTGTGCTGACTACTCTTTCTTCACAGAGTTTTTCCTGTCCCACACATCAGTACAAGTCTCTATCCTTAGAAAGTTCAAAAAGCTGTAAAACCATAAGCCAATAATTTCTCTTTATAGTTTTTTTTTTGGATGGATGTTAACAGAAAAACTGTTCCTACTTTACAAACATTCCAGCATGGAAAACAATTATCTGAAATCATTCTCCCTGCTTGTGATTTGCATCGGGATTAAATATTCAGGTAGGTGTTAATGCTCAGCGTTAGGCCTTAATACTCAAAAATACACATTCTAACCAACTAATCTTTTATCAACTTTTTTTTATTCAATAAAAAACTTTTAAGGGCCACCAAATTGGAGATTTTGCTGAATCCAAGAAACCAAAGCAGAATCCTATTGATCGACTTTTAAAATGATCATGCCGCCTTAGATGGGAAGTGTATCCCTAAAAGGTCCTCACCCGCAAAAAAGAAATTGATAAATGGTCTTGAACCTCTATAAACCTGCCCTTACGTTTTTTGAATTATATACAAAAACACAAAATCTGAAATTATTTTATTTCTGCACCCACAAAACGACTCCTGTGACACCTTCTGGGCCTCGCATATTTCAGTAGCACGGGATGTCCAACATCCCATTTATTGAGTCATGGGAATATTTAGCGAAACTTCCTTTTAAACATAGGCCAAATACACCAAACACACCAAACTTACACCTTGTTATGTATGTTCTGCATTTGCACAAAGTAAATATTAAACCCCCATAAGACCGACTACTGTTTATATATAATGTTTTGAGAGCAATTTGCTCAAGCTGTTAAAAAAGGACCAATTGACTGTACAACGGCACATTTTGAAGGGGTTAATGCCACATTTTAAAACGCTCAGCAAAAGCATACACATTTAGGTAACACGATACAGGCCTTCATTTTCTTCTCTCTCTCCGAGCTGTTGGTTTTTACTTCAGGTACACGGCCCCCGACGTATCTCAATTAAAGCAGTCAATGTTTATTTTCCCCCGATTCTTTACATTTGCCTGATGCAAGTTTTATAATAAGTGTTAAGCAATTCTCAAGGTAACAATTTTACGGTGTCATAAAAAGAGCATAGCAAATATATCGCGAGGCGCGGAATTTGTTTATTTAAAAACGGAGAGGTAATTTATGGAGTGTGCGACATGTAACCCGGCCTGCCTTATTAAAGCGAAGTAATGCTAATTTACAATGTATTCCTTTGAGAAAAAACATGTCTTGTAACTGGTTTTAGAAAGCGCCGCGCTCATTGGTCAGACATGACATCACTGTTTGTGAGCACCATAAAAAATATAATTGGGCCAACAGATAAGTTGCAATCATAATGTAAACCTTCCAATGTGTCTTTTGTTAGTTTATCAAGGGCTTATTAAAATATTGTAATAACCAGATGTCAGTGGGACCGTGATCCCTTGCGCAGGTGTTTATAGTCGGGAAAAACAAAATTGTAAATGATCCACTCATTGCTTTTATATGATGGAAAATTGATGGCTGTATATTTAAAATTTTACTACAAGTTTATTATAATGGCCAAATAGTTTCGCAAATTCTGCAAGTCGCAGGAGAGTTGTCAGAGCTTTTGGTTAGGTTCTCCCCTGCCTGCTTTGTTGGTGATCGGGGATTGTATTTTCCCCGATTTAAAGAAACACCAAATCGAAAGGGTATTTTGTTTTTCTGCAATGTGGAACAAGCTGAGATTTTATTTCTATTCAACGCATCAACTGGGGATGTTATTCTCCTTGCACCTTTTAAGGTGGCCATACACAGGGAGATCCGCTTGTTTGGAGATGTCGCCAAATGAACCGTTCTCTCCCCGATATGCCCACATTGAGGTGGCCGATATCAGGCTGATCCTAGGGCCCAACGATCGGATCAGAGTGGAGGCCATACAGGTGGTCAGATCATGGGACCGCATCAACAAAAAGATGTGACCGCAATCCGACAGGATTTTTTACAATGCCGATCGGCATCTGCCCAACTTTCGGAAAAGATATCGATCTGGGCCGCCTGTCGGATGGCCCCACACATAATAAGCTGCTGACTCGGTCTGTCGGCAGCTTTTATCGTCACGTGTATGGGGGCCTTGCCTTTCTCATATGGTTTAGAATCAAAATATACATATTCTACAGATATATACAGGTATGCACTATTATCCAGAAAAATCCAAAATATGGGAATGCCATTTCTCAAAGAACCCATTTTACAACATGATCATCCAAGCCTGTCTTCTTTAAGGCCATTACAATATCACCCAGCAGGACGTTCCACAGCCTCATCATGAAGAAGCATTTGGGCTGCTTCAAGTGAAAGTCAATTCGAATTTCAAAGTTGTGATTTTTTTTTAATAAATTTAAATTTACTCACAACTCAAATGGGAGGTTATTTATGAAAAACCTTGAACATCTAATATTCGATCGAATACGAACAACCTAAAAATTCGAATCGAAATCTCTTAAAAAAAACTTGAATGTCAGGAAGGCAATTAACATCTTCAAATGGTTCAAGGGACCTCTGCCATTGGCTTGTACATGTTCTCGGCAGGTTTTAGGTGGCGAATATTGACATTAGAACTGTTTCCAGGGTCGAGGTGTGATACATTTCGAATTCACATTTGAGTTCGTGATTTCAAATTCGAATTTGTGAATTGACTGAAAAAAAAATTTAGAAAATTCTAATTTACCATTTCAAACTTAATACATCTGTAGTCTATGGGGATCTCTTGTTCTTTGCTATGTGACATAAGATCCTCTATCCGTCTCTAATGTCCTTTAATGTATTTGTAAGGAATAATAATGTCTCCACTCCAATTGCATTTTCTTCACTAAACCACCCCAACCTTGGTAGTCTTTCCGCGTAGCTCCATTCTTTTTACCAGTTTGGTTGCACATCTCTGCACCTTCTCCAGCTCATTAATATCCATTTTAAGGATACTGAATACTCAAGATGAGGCCTTACAAAGGATCTGTAGACAAGGAATTTAAGAGGAAATTTTTTCTGATGGGTTTTAGGTGAAGAAGCCAATGGAACATTAGAAGTAGGTTGAAAACTTTGGTATTTGTACCAAAACAGATTTGTGATGCGTTATAATCAACCTGAAATCCAACATGTGGCTTATTTAAGTAGTCAATAGCCACACATTGCTAAGAAATGTTTTTACCTTCCAATGGATGAAAAGGAAAAGATCGAACCTGGTAGACACGTGTCTTCACTTACTATGTAACTAGGCAATAAGCAAGAAAAATCACGGTAAGCACATAATCTGCGTGTTTTATGGCTCCAGGAGGTCACTCATTCTAATAACCAGATTGCCTTTTAAGGTACTCAATCAAGAGAGACAGAAAAGAAAGACCATTTAAATAAAGATTATTGGGAAGTTTGTATTGAATGATACAGGTATGAGACCTGTAGCAAGAATGTTTGGGACCAGTTTTCCATAATTTGGATCTCCGTACAAGTCTACTAAAAAATGATTTAACCATGAATTAAACCCAATAGGCTAGTTTTGCTTCCAATAAGGATTAATTATATCTTCATTGGGATCAAGTACAAGCAACTGTTTTATTATAGAGAAAAAGGAAATTCGTTTTAAAAATTTGGATTATTTGGCTAAAATTGAGTGTATGGGAGACAGCCCTCCCATAATTCAGAGCTTTCTTGATAACGGTTTCCGGATAACAGATCCCATATCTGCATTTTGTTTTTATCTGTAATCCTTTATCCTAAACTGGTATGGTCATCTGGCCAAGTCAAATGGCTCACCCGGACTTAAATGAAACACTGTGGATAGACATGAAGGTCACATGTTCATGTAATGGCACGCTTGAAAGTTAAGAGTGCCTAAAAGAGTTCAGTATTTAAGAACTGGTCGATATTTCATCCAGGGTAGCTCCAGGGTTCCCCAGCATCAGTAGGGTGATTCAGCAGTAGAGACTGACACAATGGTGCTGAAAAAATCAGTATAGAAGTGCAAGTAACTTTAATGAATGGCATCAATAGCGGCAACTTCTTCATCCATTTTAGCACAACGTCAATTGTGGCTGCGCTCTAAAATGGCCCTTTAGTTTACTGGACGCTTAGATTAGGTAGGGCTTGATGCCCGATGATGTCCTATGTGTCAGTCTTCTCGCACCTTAAGAATTAAACTTTATGCAACAGGGTCGTACACAGAACCACATACAATTAGTATTGCTTTATACGATCAATGGCGATCATAAAAATGATATTGATATGCACAGACAGAGTCAGGGGGCTATACAAAATTATAAGCTATTGGGTAATGAAACAGTTTCATGCTGTGAAGAATAGGCTTTTCATACTACACAGCTGGTGAATAGTACAGTTTGTCCAGTTTTTCAGAGAACTTGTGTGATCGTGTTTTAAAGGTAACACAAAACCGCGCTTCCTTTATTGCCAACGTAGACACTCTAGAAATCAGTGTTAGATTGTGCTGTGTATTTGAGAGCAGATGAAAAGAGCACTTGGTTTTCGGCAGGTTGTGTGCCCCTAGAGCAGACCAATGGTTAAACATGCGCTTGCCAATGTTTTAAGAGTGCAGAAGGTTCCAAATTACAGATAAAATAAACAATGACAAGCCTGTGAAAACTTTGGGCTGCCATGTTCTCTGATCTTAACAAGGGTCTCTTTATTACTGTAACCTTTCAGAAGTGAATAAAAATTATTGCTTTGCCCTGGTTCTGCTCTCAAGCATTAGGAAGGAGGGAGGACGGCACTCAAAAGAAGGGTGGAAAATAAGCGCCGCAGTAAAATGGTAGCAGTGTAAAGCGTCGTTAAAAATTACATCTTTCAGGGCATAAAAACCTCATCATTTGTCGAAGATGGATTTATGAAAAAAAATATGAAAAAAACCAAAATACAAACCTAACGACCCGTCCAAGATTCAAATTAACTCTACTTTTTGTAAAGTTGGTTTCGCCAAAAATGACAGCATAGTGTAGGATTACCCTTTGCCCTGCCAACTTTCCTTAATGAAAACATGGTTCTTAGTCTTTGCTTGCTCAGTGCCAGAATTAGCATGGGGGATCAGGTTATTTATCTACAATGCAATGAATTCTTCCTTAAGTAAAGATCTTAGTGTCCACTGGCCAAAAAAATGATTGCTTCAGGTTGACTATAAATTTGCAATAATTTGTTGCGCCTTCAATAATGCTGTCTGGATGCAGTTTACTTTATAACTAAATAGGCCTTTCTTCCTTTAAGTTACCATCCTTTGTTTTTGAAAAGGACTCCATTCCAGAACATAAACCTGAAAGGTTTCTACTGCTATAAAATGGATTTGGCTAGACATTATATACATTAGTCCCATGATACTGAAGATCCATTAAACCAAGCCTGTCCATATATTTCTGACCTTGGCCAAACCTCTGTGATAGACGCACTACCCATGCTCTGTAGGCACCTACAGGACAATGGTTGTTGCACACTCTTGTTTATAGCAAGGTGGAAAAGAATTCATCAAGATATGGAGTTTTGGTGACAACTCTGGAGAGATGAACCATCCTTGATCATGGGCATTGGAAAATCTAGGAAGGTTGAGAAGCCCAATTGCTGTACTTTCTTAATAAGACAAGAACAAGTCCTGTATTTTCAGATTCACTGTGTCCAAGGAGGAGACTGTGGAAAATAAATCCAATGATCACTATCCTGGAAACTTAATATACAAGGCAAAACATTGGGAAGATATGGACAAGGCAGTGGGGAGTTTCATTGTAAAAGGTACTCTTATTAACATTTGAACATGGGTCTGTCAAACAAAGTGTGTAGTAGATCAACCCCAATTCTATTTTCATTGTTCATTCTGATATATATATATATATATTTATTTATTGTGGTGCAAAAACAGGGTTCCTTTAAGAAGCCTGCATAGTAAGCAATTTGAAGTTGCAATACGGATACAAGTGCACTCTGCTTGGTGTTTTGTGCCCAAAACTCTATGCTCTTCCTCACTTGGTATTGGTGATGAACCAAATCCAACCATCGTTTTTTTCTTTGCAGCAGATTTCAGAAAAAAATTGCCTGGCCGAATCGAGTCTCTAAAATCATGTGACTTTTGACATAATGGCTGGAATGTGACATCACTATGTGTTTCAGTTGTTGTTTTTTTCACATTTTTAAGCATTTGAGTTTCAAATTCTGTGTTTTCTACTAAATGAGCACTGAATTAGATAAAACCCTGGGAAGTAAGAAGGGGGCCCCCTGCTGTTTGTCAGTATGATAGTTTCCCTGCTGATCAGCCAGGGACCGCTTGAAGTTTCCTATCCACAGCAGTCAGAGTAAGTTAAAGGGCGAATTTTACTGCATACATTTTCTTAATAAAACTGTACACATTTTTTAAGTAAAGTATATTGGAGATAGGTTTCTTTTTCATTAAAGTAAAAATGGGATGTTATTTCTTTGCCTTTACATTCGCTTTAAAGGGAGAAAGCTGCCTCCTTTTAGTGCTAAATATATAGAAACATAAAAGTGGTATGTTCATCAACTACTCCTGGGGAACACGAATTTGAGTTTACAAACAAACTCTTACCCGAGCGGCTAAACAGTGAAAGTAATTCTAATCGTTCTAACATGGTTTATGTATTTACAGTATAACATAAAACGTTAGTGCCAGGCTACATAGTTATCTAGTACAAGATCTTCAGGAGGTTATACACTTGGTTGCTCCAGGGCAGCAAAATAATGGGCTTCTTACTTGGAATGTACCCATACCAGCTCAGGCCAAAGAGATCAGACGTTGTTTTCACAGCTGTACTAATCTTGAATCTTTGATTCAAATACAATATATTTTTAAGAGAGTTGTGCAAAATGCTAACTTAACAAGTAACAGTAAAATAAAAGTGTATTTTTTCCCTATAAGTACACACACATCCATTAAGAGAGAAGCATTGATGCAAGGGAAGTGTTATTTTCGGTCTTTGTAAAACCTCACTTGGACCCTTTCTTGAATAAGGGATACGGAGGATATTTTCATGCTGGAAAATGTGCAAAGGCAACAATATTAAGCAATGAGGGGGAACGAGTGAACTTAGGAGGAAAGGTCTTCCAAGCCAGGTTGGTTTAAAGGGTTGCTCACCTTAAAATTAACTTTAAAATTAAAACTATGGCTTTTATTTTGCAGTTAGAGAAAATTATGGGATGTTGGTTAGTAATATCTGGTCATAGATACCTTCACAGTTTGAATTCTGTTCCCTATTTCATGAAACACACTTTTTAAGGGTTCTGAAAAACCACATGGCTGCCAACCACCTTTTTGTTATAATTCAAAGCCTACCAGATACTTTGTACCTCCCACAGGTCCTCTTTATTCTGAAGAACAATGCATTTTCCCTAGGGGCTCCAATGGGTATGGACTGTTTGAAAGAGATGGTGGAGCTGATAAAAATGTGCATGGTCCTTACGGATAGGGGGTGTAGCTACAATTTCATACATATTTAAATGGAAAATGCTGGGAAATATATCAGTCCTGTTCTTAATCTGCAGCCCTTCTCTGGCTGGCTGGATTCAATAGCATAGTGTAGAAAAGTAACGTATGGTGCATTTATGGTGCAAGTGGGTTAGAAAATTAATCCAGTAATGGGAAGGTTATAAAAGCTTTTAATATAACAGGTGCTACAGGTCTAGTAGCTTATACTAAGCAGCATGTACTGTATTTAAGAGATAGTGAAACTATTTCCCCACCTTAGAAAAGGGAGAAGGCCTATGGTTGGGGGAGAGGGTTACCTTTTCCTTAAATGCAAAAGCATTGCCCCCTCTTATTATATCAAAGCCTTTTACAGGAGCAAAAGCCAATATCCAGCTCACCCAACTTAAATGTATCTCCTCCTTAGGTTATAGTGGATAGAGACGTATTGATCCAATGGGAAATGGTGACAGGTGGATAGAGGCGTATTGATCTCCTGGGAAATAGTGGTAGGTGGACAGAGGTGTATTGATCAGACCAAAATCAGCAGTCTTGTGTTGTATTCTATGAGCACTGGCACATGGAGTGATTGTCTCAATGACACATAGCTAATGCTTGACTTCTCAGGCACTGGCACTTTCTCTACTGATAAAAATCCAGGCTCAATTCCGCCAGTTTAAATCACGTTCCCATTGTAAGAGCCCATGTATCCGGAAAAGGCGCAAAATACATTTAATGCAGTATCCATTAACAAGACAAAAGGGACTTACCCCCATGACTTTCCCACGCTGTTCAACATCTTCCCACATGGAATGGACTATGTATCTACACATATACTTTCCAGCACGGCCTTCCTGTTTCATCCGGACCAAGCACATCCTATGAAAACAAATCAAGGTGGTTTAAATGGCTCTGAATTAAATGGATTGTTAATGCTCAGAGCCTGACAAGACTAAAACTGGCAGCTTTATGACTACACACAGGGTTTTTTTTTTGTTCAGGTTGGCTTTGACTAAAACCACAGCAGAATTAACAGCAATTGTTCAATTGTGGTGGCGCCTTAGCGATGTCTGGGGAGTATGCCACAATATGGTGTATTTTGCTTTTAAAAGCCATTGAATGCTCGCAGAAATAGAAATGTGGTTAAAGAAGAAGGAAAGGCTTGGTGCACCAAATGTTAGGCACCCCCAAGTGATTGTATTGACTTACCTGAAACCCCGGGCCGGTGCTCCTATCAGCAGAAAACTGCACAGGGTTACACCAGTGAGTACCACGGAGCAATCCTCTTCCGGTGTCTTCTTTCTTAAAATTTCCAGGGCCAGATGCATGCACAGTAGAATGAAATAGCGACTTTTTATTTAAAGTTTGACTCGCTCTGTGGTGCTCACTCTTATATTCCCAGGCCGGTGCAGTTTTCTGCTGATAGAAGCACCAGCCCGGGGTTTCAGGTAAGTAACTACAATCACTTGGAGGTGCCTAACATTTGGCACCCCCAAGTGCGCCAAGACTTTCCTTCTCCTTTAATTATTCATTTCAGAGTACTGTACTGTGCACATGTCCACCTAGAATTTTGGTGGGGAGAACAAGAAGGTACCAACACAGTGCTCAGCCTTAAGGCTGACCACATGCTTCAGTATACCTTGCTATAGGCCTCCTACTGTATTATAATCCCATTACAACAAGCTAAGGGATGTGGCCTAGCAGCCAAGTGGACTGGCGTTATTACCATGCTGACAGCCAGTCAGGGTTGTGAATAGCACTTTGTAAATGTTTAAAATCCAATGGCCTTGAGGAATATGTACAGTACAGTTGTCAGGAGTGCTTTGTTACGGAGTGCTCCGCATTCAAGGTGGCAGTGCTAAAGTCATTGGGTGCACCTACTTATTGTTATTCCGGTTCCTGACCTCCTGCTTAGACTTTGCTAATTGTTGCCTGCCCTGATCTATTGGCTCTGACCCCAAACTCCCGGCAACGTTTCAGACCTATCATGGTCTTTTTTCAAGCCTGGCTTGAAAAAAGACCGTGATAGGTCTGAAACGTTGCCGGGTGTTTGGGGTCAGAGCCTATGTCCCAATAAAGGCGTTTTAAGAAAATAACCCATTGATTGGTGCCGTCTATTACCACAAATTGAATTGATGAATGGATTGAGGTTGGAAACCGTTGGACGAGCACCACAGAAAGTATTTTGGAGGTGAGGGTGCTGACTGTGAAAATTGTGAAATTGATTGCCCTGATCTATTGCCTGAACTGGCCACAAACTTTTTTAACCCTTTGGATACCGCAAATTGGACTTTGCTGCATACAGCAATCCTTGGTCCCGACTCCTAACCATGTGAGCCGTTTGGCCTTGACAATAGCGTATGTGCAGAAAATCTTCTATTTCGGCTTATTTATCCATATAGAAGAGCCTCAACATTGTTAGACGTTTATAGTATTAAAAGATTTAGACAAACATTAATCCTATATTTCTCCTGTATCTTGTATTTCTGGTTAGTTTGCAAGAGTTTACTCTAATTTACAGTATCTTCAAGGGCAAAGAGAGCCCCCCCTAAAGGATATTGTAGACCTGTCAATCAAAATCTAACTCCAACTCCTGCATGAAGACAGAATGAAGAGACACAGATGCTGAGGGAGGGAGAGTGAAGAGGCATTTCATTATTTCAGAAAGGGTACAGAATTTTTAGTTGATTATATCTATAAAGTGAGAGGAGTGAGAAACGAATGAAACTATTTAATTTTTCGCAATCGTTTCCATTTAAGCTACACGAGTATAGACAGAAGATAATATAATACAATTTTGCCAACCGTATGTTACGAGTCCCTGCAAGTTGGCAAACAAACCTTGGCCCTATATAAAAGGGGATATCATGGACTTCTCTTTATTTTGTTAAAACAACAAACAAGACCCTTGAGTAAACGTCTGCCAGACATGAGGTTCCATTTTTGTCAGGTTCCAATATCGTCAGTTGGAGAATAATCAGGCCTTGTGCTTTTCATGTGGTTTCTCCAAACAAAGTCATGTCACTCTGTTGACTTCATGTCACTCTTCGAGTTTTTTAACGTCGAGGAGAATGTAGAGGCTTGATGTAGTGTTGCCGACCAATTTATCAGTAGAAACAGTGAGGCCATGGAATTTTTTATTTTTATTTTAAAGTATTGCAGTTTCCTTCTCTTTTTCAAATGCAACTGCCATCTGGGGTTTAAAAGACATGTTTTCTCAGCTATAATCAGGTCCATTCGTTATGCCCGGTCCTGTAGAGTCGGACTCATCATTGTCAAACCACAAAGGTAACGCTGGATTTCTGTTTACAAAATTTTAATAAACCTGCTAGAATTCAGAGCTTAAACACTTAAGTAATATTTTCCATAACCGAAATCATGTTTTTTCTTCTTTTCTTTTTCACCTGACTCCTTCAATGTCATTTTGAATATGCAGTGTTTTATCACATGGAACCGACAGGGAATATATGATGATTCCTGTTGGATTTCAGGTGGAAAATGTTGAGATCATTGAGGTCACCAAGGTAAACATCTCATCTGACACCCACCAAAAATGTTGACTTGGAGAAACAGCAGGCTTAACTAATGCATCTGGTATACACAGCTACACCCTTTTTTCCACTATAATTAATGATGCGCCATGAACATTGTGCACACCAGATGCATCAATAAAAACTATTCAATGTGTGACTTTATTGACACCATGGGTAAACCTTAGCATCTGTCTTGGCCCACTATGATCTACAACGGATGAGCTCTGTGAGATACTGGTATGAGAAAGATTTCTCAATGATTATTAAATCACTGATGTATGGAAGTTCAGTTTAGTTACTGAAGATGTCTCCAGTGTTCCTGTCTCCTGAACACTGGTAGACTGAATTCGCTCAAGAACTTGAGCAACTCAGGGGAAGGGGCGTTGTGGAACCTGAATACTGAGTAAACCGCTCTTTGCACAGTTAGTTGAACACTATAAGAATAAAAGAAGAAGAAATTATATAGAGTGACCATGGGACTCCTTAAGCCATATCATGTCTTGCAAACAAGAAATCCTCTGAGCTTACCCATTTCAAGATAGTAGATAAAGCTACTAAACAATGTCCCTTCCTTGTCTATATATCGTAATATGTTTAAGCTGGCCAACTAAGTCAAAGTCATCCCTGGTATGGCTTGGTATGACTTTCGTCTGACTAATAAAGAATTCTTCTCTTTCATTATACATTTTTCATCTACAACTTGTTTTCCAAGGTTAAACTCCCAAACCTTTTTATTGGAAACCAAAGGAATCACCTGACCGATGATGGGAGCTACAACATGGAATTGGCACTGCCCCTTTATAAACTTTAGAACATTTTAAAGTTGTGCTCTACACCAAGCAATGTCAACCCATCAGGTGGGGTTGCAATGAGGCTGTGACGACAAAACACATACAGCAAAAGCCAAGAGATCCTCTGCACTCACCCGTATGAATATATTAAGGACATTTAGAGCTGTTCTACCATGGGCCTCATTAAGCACTCCAATCATAGTTGCTTGACAATATGCACACAAGACATACTAGGTACATACCCATATTAATATTAGAACATTAAGACATATTGTGCATAAAGCTACTAATTTATGCCTTCTCCTCTAAGCAAACCAGATTTTTTTTATCCACATAATATATATATATAATATATTCAGGCTGGTCGACACTATCATAGTCATCTCTGGTCTGGCAAGTTCTACATTCAACATCTGAGTTTTAACCTTGGAAAGCAATTTGCAGGTAAAACCTAGTCCCTGTGACAAATATGTGATGAAATAGGGGAAATCGTAATGAATCAGAACCATCAAATGGTTCGAAATAGTTTAATGATAAACACAACATTCCCTTTTGCTAGAAGGAGTAGCCCCCTACTAAATTCGCCAAAGACTATTGTGCTGTCTAAGACCTTTGTAAATGGAAATTTTGACCTCAATTTTTGATGAGAAAGGAGGTTTCTAAAGGACGAGGTGTGATATCAGTGGCAAAAGAGAACAAGATACAACAAAGCCTAAGTCCTTAATAGTGGGTAAAAATAGAACGGATGTCAAAAAATAGTTCCTTAGGAAATATATGTTTCTAAATGCACTTCAACCAACAAGAACATGCATCAAGCATGCCTATTTGTGGTTTCTGCCACATGGTCTCTGCTCAAGTGAATGATTATATGGATGGAAGAGTGCTCTCTCTCATAAGTCCACTTGGTCTTCAAGGTCAAGTAACATTTCCAGACAACCCACCATAACCCCAGTCCTGCAAAACCTGTCTGCCCGAACATTCCATATCTGCGGCTATACAGAGGGGGATTCCAGACCTAAAGAAACAGTTTCATGGCCCAAGATATTAAAAATACTCTAGAGTTTAAATAAGGCTCCATACATTTCTTCTCAAGGCAGACTCGGCAATCAGTTCAATTTATGATGTGCTAGCTCTTGCCGGCATGTTAGCAAATGTTTGAATGTACTTTAGCAAAGGTTCCTGTTACACATTAAGAAATATACCTTCCTCCTGCAACACACTGTGACCTTTTCAATAATGCTAGATTAAACAATATTTTTTTTCGGGGGGCTATTTACTTCGGAGATGAAAAGGAAAAATATTGCTGAGGCGTTAAATATTTTCACAAGCAACAAATCTGCAATTTAGGAAAATTGCATGTGGATTTTTAAGGTGTAACTTAAATATCAGAGCAATAACTCTTCAAATCCACTGAGAACATGCAAGGAAAATCTCAACTGGGACGTGTAATTTAAACCACTTTTAAAGAACTTAAAGCAGTAATATATGCTGCTATTTTCTGCATTCTCCGTGGTTTAACAATGCTACCTGCAGCCCTAGGGATCCCTTGGTTTCTGAGACAGGGATTTTATGTTCACGGGAAACACATTGCCTCTTACAATCCCAACCCTAAGCCCCCGGGTAAGTATGGAATACATAAGGCGATGCAGAAAATACATCAAGATGATAGTACCATAAGACCTGTGAGTACTGACCCTCAGCCAGCATATAATATCTGGTTATTGCCCTATGATCGTAATGATTTTCATAAAGTCTAGTTGGATCAGTTTGGGAAAGTAAGTGGTGAAAGTAGAAATATTTAATTTATGATAATATGTTATAAGCAGCTCCCGTGCAAGGAAGAAATAGAGGTGGAATCTAGACCAAACAGTCAGATCTGTTGCTTCCACCTCTATAAAATATTAAAGAAAATGGTGCGCAGTGCCAATAACTATACCATTATTAATCATAAAGAAAATATCAAAAAATAATTAATGAAGGGAAAAAATTAGACACAGTTCACCCCAGTCCATGGGTGCCAAAATCCAAAACAGCAAAAAGTTTTTCTCCAAAAGTAAAGACCAAAATTAAGATAAAAAATTCAAATCATTTATTGTGAAATACAGATGACCGCCTATTGCGTTTCGTGCCTACTGGGGCACTTACTTATAGGAATCTAGACCAAACAGTCAGATCAGACAACTGCTTCCGCCTCTACACAAAAGGGCCCATTTTTTATTGACGGCTGATACTTCATATTTTACTTACCAGACATGAAGTTGAGTTACAAGGAACCAGGAGTTTAATGTATCAGGGAGACTGCATTCTGTATTTGAAAAGACACAAACATACGTCTATAATTAAGAATTTTATGCAACTATACTTTACAGATTAAACCAAGAATTGGGAGATATATCCATTTAGTTTATACATTCGCCACTAGTCTGGCTTCCTCCCATGTTCAAAAACAATACTGGTACAGCAATTCTGGTTGGTGGGAACACAAAAAAAGTGTAAAACAAAGGAAAACATAAAATCAGAGGATGTAAAACTAAGGTTAAATTGTAGGTATATAGAGATGAATATTCCCATGCGTATTGGCCTTCAGACTGGCCTCCCCAAGAATATTTTCCAAGCAAAGCCCCAGTTTGCATTTATACATGTGGTATTTCTTTGGTATCCTCTAGGGGTTCATCTCCAATGACCGAACTACTGACTGGTTTCTATGGGTTACTGAAGCAGAGCCAACTTTGACCAAAAGGTCATCTCAAACATAGTTACTCCTAGCTCCACAGTGAATGTGGATATTTAAGTTTGACACTGGAACCTAAACATTCTTCCAACATCAGAGGAACATAAAACAGACTCTTTTTGTGGAACAGTTGTGGGATCTAATAACTGGAAATCCAAATAGACAGAAAGGCCATCTCCCATAGAGACGACTGAGCATTGAGCAAATAATTCAATTAAAAAATGATATCTTTTCTCTGTAATAACAAACATTGCCTTGTACTTGATGGAAACTAAGCTGCATAAATCCATATTTGTGTCAAAACAATCCTATTG
The DNA here is from genome assembly GCA_038501925.1 of Xenopus petersii. NCBI lineage: Eukaryota > Metazoa > Chordata > Amphibia > Anura > Pipidae > Xenopus > Xenopus petersii. The sequence continues at coordinate 116,491,934 of CM076689.1, forward strand.
GGACATTTAATGTTTACATTTTTTATTGGCTTATGGTATGGCTATCCAAATCATGGTTCTTTATTCAGCCCCCGAAGCCTTTCAGACCTGTATACAGTTGGTCCCACAACAAAAGTTTTTGAGGTCCCCATTTCCAAAACATTTCAGAAAATGATGTCATAACCAAATGTTTTTCTTCAAGACTTTGCAGTCAGGGAGTGGACCACTTTTATTATGCTACCAAAAGTATCAACGTTTCGGGGGGGAGAACCTCCATTCATCTTCTCGATTACACTCCCCGAAATGTTGATACTTTTGATAGCATAATAAAAGTGGTCAGCTTCCTGACTGCATAATCTCATGTGTGTACAGATCCGTTTCTAAATGATTGCTGTTGCTAAAGGACAAGGCCGGGCCAACGGAGGACCAGCACCACCAGTGCAGTGAAAGTGAATTGCAGGTGTGCGGTGGAATAATTACAATTACATTGCTGACACGCATAATCAAACACAAAGGACAGATTCCCTTTAAACAACCATCACGCCTTTCCCACAGCCCTGCAGAGTTCAAAATAACAACATATTCAGTTATATTCAGAACATACTTACTTTCAAAAAATTCATCATAATCTATTCTTTCCACGCAGCAAGTATACATGCGCAGGGCAGCAATTTTAATTTTCTGCAATCGAGACAGAAACAGAATCATAATTAGATATGAAATCATGTGAAATACAAGGAATATAAAGAACTGACTGACTGTAGGAGATGGTGGGCAAATATCACCATGAAGGTGAAGTCATTACTAGTCACTATAGTTTGCCACAAGATCAATTAAAGGAGAAGGAAAGTGGTTTACCACTTGCGGGTGCCAAATGTTAGGCACCCCAAAGTGAATGTATTTACTTACCTGAAACCCAGGGCCGGTGCTCCTATCAGCAGAAAACTGCACCAGCCTGGGGTTATTCCAGCAAGCACCACGGAGCGATCCTCTTCTGGCTTCAACTTTCTTCTCGTGGCTGCGCATGTACATTAGAGTGAAAAGCCAAACTTTAACTAAAAAGTCGACTTTTTCATTCTACTGCGCATGCGTTTGCCCCGGGAAATTTAAAGAAAGAAGAAGCCAGAAGATCAGGGCTGGGGCAGTTTTCTGCTGATAGGAGCACCGGCCAGGGTTTCAGGTAAGTCAATACATTCACTTGGTGTGCCTAACATTTGACACCCCCCAAGTGGTAAATGACTTTCCTTCTCCTTTAAGGATGGCAACACATTTTAAAGATCTGCTCTCGGGCACTCAGACCAAATTATCCTATCACAAATAGGGGAAAATGATTGGATCACAACAATGGTAAATACAGGCCACCTGATGAGAACCACATCAACTAGATAATACAGTCTTTGAAGCAACTGGATTTTTAGACCAAAAAAGGACCAAATCATCATCTTTTATTGGCCCTTGTATGGCCACCTGAAGTCTGGTAAAAGAAGAGCAGGTGCTCCAATTGAGCTTTGGAGGTGGGGGCGGTGGCAGTCTAGAGGGAGAAATGCCAGACCTTCACAATGCTCCAGTCAGTTTCTGCCACCAGCCTATGCTCCTAAATGCATAAGGGCAACTAATCATAATCTGGGCACATTCCTTGACATGCAGTCACACATTTGACTTATGTTAGAACAAAGATGTACTCCTAGAAACTCAGGCTAATTGGCTGAGGAGTCTATGGAACCAAGTAATGAGCAGCTGGAGGACCACTGGTTTCACATTTCTATATAAATCTGCCAACAGAAATCTGGCACATGAAGCTTTAGAGCATACTCTTATTTTCAAAATTAAGATATGAGCCTGATGGCACAGGTTCACTGTGAAACCAACCGATACACTGAAAATGCCTCATTGGCCAAGGCACTGCAATCCCATGGAATATCTTGCATTTAGCAAGTGAAGTCTTCAAAATTTAGACTCTTTATGTAAATTTGAAAGTGGTCAAAGGAAAGTTCCTCCAAAGGATCTTAAGGTAGCAAAATACAGAAAAAGTGTGATTCAACACACCCAAAATGGCAAAATCTGGGCCTAACGTTTTCATTAAATCACTTAACCTTTATTTAAAAGGAGTTAAAATGTCAGCATTTAGAACATGCCAGATGCCACAAACCCACAAGGAACAGATGTTGTACAGTTTGCACACTAAATACTTCATAGAGCACTGTTATTTTCTTCTTCAGTTCAAATAATAATTCTCTGGAAAAAAAATGGCTCTGGCTTCCACTTACTGATGTACATTAAGACTTTTTTTTCTTTTTGCCCTAAAATTAAGTACGTTGAAACTATTAGCGTAAATGGAAAATGAAGGCCATATTTAATTTTCCACTGGAAAAACCCTTGAACATAAATTCACATTACATTCTAGACTAACTTAGTGACTTTTAGATCAGTGATGAGTTTAATCCATCTTTGCACACCACTATCCAAATAAAGAGCAATCTGGTCAGAGTATTTTAGTTGCAGAATTTTCGAAAGGAATATATAACAACACCAAGTCAGGTCAAACAGGTAAAACCTAAAGCAGGCCATCCAGTTTAGATAGGTCTTAATGTGTCAGCATTACATGATTAACTGACATTCACAAACTATTTTATACTGAGTTAAAGTCAATATATACACTATAAAAGTATCTGGGTGCCCCTTTAATTACCGGAACCATCATTGTTAACACAGGTGCCAATGTATCATACAATGACATTCTTGACAATTCTGTGCTTTCTACTTTGCTGCAACAGTTTGGGGAAGGCCCTTTCCTATTTCAGAAGGATAATGAACTCCCATACATACAGCAAGGTCCATAAAGAATTCATTTTTAGAATAAGAAAACTTGACTGGCCTACACAAAGCCTTGGCCTTAACCCAACTGAACCCCAGATGCAACCTGGGTCAGATCTCCCAAACATCTGTAACCAAATTTCAAGTATTCATAGAAGCAAGTCCTACAGAAAATGTTCCATCATCTAGTGAAAAGCCTTACCAGACGAGTAGAGGTAGTTATAGCTGTAAAGTGATGCTCAACTTCATATTAATCCCCTTGGTTTTGGAATGAGATGTTGGTCAGGTAGGCATACAATATACTTTATCCTTATAGTGCATATGTATCTACACACTACACCTCTGTATTGATGATAATCATTGCTTCAACCTTCCCTGTGGCTCATCTTCTATTACTACATAGCCCCTCAGCCTTAGAGCTATGCAAAAAAATAATTTGGTTGTGTAGCTTAATACACTCACTCTAAAGTGTTTACTGATCCACTAAATGCATCTCACCCATTTGTTGTACTTCAGAGGTCCGGTGAAACCCATTGCTTCAATTATTTTAGTAAAAGTTGAAACCTCTTCCTCTGATGGCTGAAGCTTGTCTTTTGTTGTCTGGTTCTACATGAAATAAAAACAGGCCTGAATAATGACAACACTGAGGAGTTTCTATAAACATAGTTTTAACAAAATATACAATGAATTAGGCAATTCAGGATATCAGTTATGAAGACACATTATAAAAGGATAATTTGCTTCTGCAAGTGTCATGAACACTGCTTCAATGTTACCACTTTATGATATTGGCCAGGAACCCTATCTTGGAAACAAACACAAAAAAAAGAGCGGTGATCAACCAGCCACCACTAAACTAACATCTCTTGGTATACTGGGAGTTTTAGAACTTGACAACCACATCTTGAGCATCTCTTCTACAAATTGTATTGGAAACACATTCTTAAAATTGCTCCAACAATAAGAAAGCACATTTCTGGCCAAGAGGCACCCTACTGAGACTAAAGATCCAAGAGTTATGGATGCCAGGCATCAGGGCTGGAACTAGTGGCAGCAGAGGTGTGTGGAATCCATAAGTCCTGCTTTATCAGGGTTCTCTCTGCGAAGCCATTTTGTACATATGAAGAAACTGATTTTGTTTGAAGGCTCATGTTACTTGTGTCAAAGTTTCCATTTCGCAGGTAGGGGGGAATTTTCGTCCTGCATTTCTTCTGAAACTGTCAAATATATTAAGGGCTGATTTCAAAGAGTCTGTTTTTAACATTTTCACACTGTAATGTTCTGTGACAGCAGGAAAGAAAGAGAAATCAGTGCAGATAAAGTTGAGGGCCCCAACTGATTGGAAAATAACAGTCTGCTTCATTCCGTGAACATTCAAATGTTATGGTCTATTTGCATTCAGGCAGGGTCCAGAAGTGTGTTCCACTGCTGCTGTCAACAACAACCCATACTGCCTTCAACAGCCCACATACATGTCCTATAATTATTCGCAAGCCTTTTGGACTTGTAATTGGTCAATACAATGAATTCATGTTGTAGTTGACCATTTACGTTATTCCAATTCCAATATAGACAAACCAGGCATGGAATCCAATAACCATTCTTACCATGTGAGTAACATGCAGAGGTCTCCATATTTGTGATGTTACGGCAGGGGTTCTGTGTACAGGTCCACTGAGTATTTCTCTCAGCTCACCCTTAGCATGACTCAGATGCTGAAAAACATCAACACACAAACAAAAATATTTTACAAAATTAATTTTGTTTTGCTTATTAATGGGAAAGAACAAGTCTACAGAGGGAGGGCATTTATTTAGACCTCTGGCCACACTGTGCAACAATGCAGAAAACAACCAATCCTGCCCACTGTTACTACAGTCACTCCCACTATGAAGGTCTGAATAGGTTCACCCAGAAGTTCTTTTAGAAGTTCCTGGTGAGTCCATACTACACCTCTCTCAAGCTGGTCACTCTTCTTTTCCTTTCTGTTCTGCCCCATTTGCTGTCCATTGGCCCATAACCAACCTCCTTCTAATTGGTGCATACTTCAAAATTATCTAAATTCTAGGGAATAGCTCACAATATAAGTTAGGGTTATATTACATGGTTAGCACTATGTATGTTCAGAAATATCTACTTAACTGTTTTCATCATTTACTTTTTTTTAAGGCAAGTCTTTGCAATATGTAGGAAGAGTATACAAGATATGTAGTTGGGGGGGGTCTGGTCAATTGGAGGTTACAAAAAACAAGTCACCAGGAGTTTTGCAGAAAACAGGAATAAGTTAATCGCAATACCCACAGCGCCCTCTGTATATAAAGCTATGAAGATAACCCAGACTGAGTATAATTCACAGCAAAGAATTAGTAGTAAGCTGTTTACTGGCCTAGTAAATGTATAAATAACAATAGTTAATGGGTTGGTTGGTTGTGGGTTACAGGTGTCCTGGAAATACTGTAAAGAAGGCTACACAACAAGACAAACCACAATTTCTTTAACAAAGTTCCCGGGGCTCACAAACCAGACTTTCTTGATCCTTTTCATGGACATGCTATATAGAAACCAAAAAAACTCTAGCAGGAATAAAGAACATTCAACTCTTATTCTGCAGGATGCACAACTAAATTCCCAACTTGGCCAATATAGCCCCCCAAAAGGACCAGAGGCTCTATATTTATACCTCTCCCACTTTCTTTTCAATTTCTACTCTCTGAAAGACTTTTTGGTGTTCTACAGGGATAACATCAAGATTCTTCTCAACGTGGATGAAGAAAAATTGTGACTTATACGTTACGTAGTAGATATTAGTATGGCAGTGTGGTGAATTCCACTTAAACAGCTTTGTACCAATCCAAGAACATGAAAACTTATTAACTCATCCTGTATTTGATGTGCTGTGCTTGTGCATACATGCTAAAATTACTGAAGCCATCTTCTCCGCCTAAATCAATACCAATCTTCTTGCCCAAAAGACATCCACCCCCCATAGCCATAATTTACAAAACAAAAACTGTGCAGATTTAAGTCCAAGTATTACACTGCACTCATAAATTGCCGTTGAAAACATGGAATAAAGCATTTCGGTGCAAATGCTTAGGTATCCATACTTTGGTATGGGACCGATATGCCACCTTGACTGCGAAATAATCACTTTTTGTATGACTGCCGAGGAGATGGGAACTGCAAATTCCAATCATCTAGCAATAGTATCCTGTGAACTGTAGGCCTTGTGCATTGAGGCTTCTCTATCCGGCTCTGCATCTCTGAAGCCAGATTTCCTTACTGTCTGTGGTTTGCCTATAGAAGAGAATGTCTCTAAAAGGAATAGCAGGGAGCTGAGCCCACAATAGAAGACTGTTCCGCAGCTATGTACTGTGTTCGAGCACTTGCCAGTAAAACTTTCAGTATCAAAACAATCTCCGTGGGTACCAGCGCTCTCACTTCACAGCAACCCATGATATATAGGTCATCTTCTCGGGGCTGCTGGCGCCTGGCCTTCCTGTGTCATAGCGCTGGCAGCGACGCTTCACGCCATGCCGTGTGCTTTTCACGGTTATATGCTTTTTTTACATTACACGCCTGCACTTTTGGAGATATTTTACATTACTAACATAGGATAACTCTATAAACAACGGCATTGGAATTTCCTCTAAAATAATTTCAATGCTGAGATTTTGCAGCTGACTTTGCAGTGATTTATGAAACATATTTCTTACTATTTATGTACTTTTGCCTGATTAAGTGTCATTTGAAAACATCTGGGGATCATTGAGGTATTATGCCATGAACAGACTTCCACTAGGATCTTAGTTAGTGCTGGATAATAAACACAGCTGTGGATCTTTAATGCCATTCCCCCATGCATTCATTTGTACCAGAACATATGTAAGGAAAGTGCTTGAATGTCAGATTTATGAAGATATTGCAGACATAATGGAAATGGCCAGATGATATGTGTATTTGTGCAAATTTAGGGTTAAAATGACAGTGGTCAAGAAACTGTAATATTAAAATCAAGGACAGTTCAGGCCCACACCCCCAATCTGTCCTAGCCATGTCCAGCCACACCCATATCACCCACACCGCTCACTTTACAATCATTTCTGGGATTGTCCTACCTAAACGGAGACCATTAGGTATAGGTAATGAAATAAAACCTATAAAGCTCTAGTAACTTTCAGCAATCAACGATTTCAAGCCTCCATCTAAAGCTTGCCAAACAGTTGAAGATATTGGGGAAAGTTCCGACTGTTTGTCAAGGTTGTCTGATATGCCCACATTGAGGTGGGCAATACTGGGCTGATCCGATTGTTCACCCTAGTACTCAATGACTGGATTACAACAAAAGATGGTCGGAGTGAGGACTGTATCAACAAGCCGCGTGGTCCTCGCTCCGGAGATATTTTTAAACCTGTCTGATCAATATCTGGCGAGATGTAGAAGACACTCCTAACAAAATCCAAGATGTGGCAACTTTGAAGGCCTGGATCATTACTTCTATAGAGATGCTGATCCTTTACGATGGTTCGATAAGTTCAAGCCTCGGTGAAACAGTAAGGACAGGGCTGCCTTGCTACCACTGGAATGAGACCCAGGAGCTACTGACTTTTGAATGCTCATTAAGGGGCATATTTTTGCACTCCTTAGGGCTGTGGAACTTGCATCCAGGGTCATAACAAAGGTCCCTAGGGTTTTCGAGAAAAACTGACCCATAATGTAGCAAACCTTTTGATGATATTACAAATACCATATTACAGTATCAAATTAAAGCTCTACAACTAATTGTAATACCTGCCCCCTCAACTCACTTGGCCAAAAGGAACAAAGTCATCTCCGTTTCTAGGAGGATGCAAACAATGTTCCAAACAGCTGTCCGATGTGCTTGTTTGCGCTGACGCCTGCGGGGGCCAGCGGGGGGGGGGGTCAGGTGACGCGTGTTCACAACTTGGTATGACATATAGGAAAATCATTATAATAAATTGCTGTAGTAAAAAAGAACAACATACCCCTAAATAGCTATAATATGGATAATAGACATATCAGCACAATCTCTTTTTCCCCACAGTTATGGAAAGAATGTTTTTCCCCCCGTTTGATTTTCATTTCATTTTTAAAAACCTCACATACGGATCATCAAAAGGAGCTAAAATAAGATTTATTTTTTTCTGGTATCCATGATGTTTGAGGAATATTACAGTGAAAACATTACTGACCTTTAAACAGCAAAATATTTTGTACAGTTTCTGCTGCTAAGTAACCAAGGTTATTTTCAATAATCATCCATGCACAAATCTTTTGAGACGTAGCAGGTGCCATGCTTTCGTATTTATGGCCAAAATGTGGAGCTGGTGCCACTGGTGACCCCCACTTTTAGGTGTAAAGGGGAACTTAAGTGCAAAAAGAAAGCTTTGCATAGTGCTAGAAGTCTGGATGTAGTTTATGTCAGGTGGATAATGATGAGATGGTCCCCATGGAACTTACAGTGATCTTGTACAGTACTAATCAGCGCTTGGCCACCTAATGTAGCCTAGCTGGTTCAATGCTATATTGTGAAGGCTGCCCAAAATGATATGAGCATATAAAGAAAATTTTTCCTTTACTCCTTAACATGCTTGTCTGAATGATGCGTAGGCAACGGGACAGGTAATGACTTATGTGCTGCCATGCCCCTCATGAATACAGTGCTGACGAATGCAGAAAGCGAAGTATTCATGGGGAAGACACAGGTCTTTGTTCTCCAGTTTGGACCTACAACTATTCAGAGTGTAATTGCAGTATATGGTGGCTTGCACCTGATTTTTGCACCCTGGTCTGCTTTTTTTTTTTTGGTCTGCCTGATTTTTGCACCCTGGTCTGCTTTTTTTTTTTTTTAAAACGAGCCTTTATTTGTTATCCATGCAGGAGTCTGACAAAAAAGACAGCAGGTGTGCCTAGACTTACCTGGCCAGTACTGTACCGTGCTGCCACGCAATGGATGGGCACAAATGTGCTCTGGGGTAATGCACTGCAAGCTGCTATCTGCGTGTTTATTCGCATCTAAAGGGTTTAAGAAAACAAGACAAGAAGCAGATTAATAATCAATCTCTGGTAAGGCTAGAACAAACACATTCAATGGAAATACTTACAGTAAAAGAGAAAAAATCCATTATTCTGCCCTAAATATGTAATTTATCATTCTTATTGGGTACATATTATCGGCTATGCTGATCTCACAATATCATGTTCTGCATCATACTCAAAGTTAAGTGAAAGGTGAACAACCTCTTTAACAGGAGGCATCAAAGAGTTGAAAGATCTTCTAACACACCACTTACCGTCTTCACTTACCAAGCAGACAATTCATATCTTTCCATATACCACCCCACAAATTGCCCCCTCAATCTGACTTACTAAAAAATGTGCCTGGGTGTGCCCAGGACAGATAAGGTATTATGTTTTATTTTCAAATTTTGGGAATAGCTGGTTACTCTTCAAATAAGCAAGACTTAAGGTGACCATAGACGCACAGATATCGTACAAAACTAATTTTCGTATTATATTCCGCGCATGTATGGTGGTAAACAAGCCGACTGATATTGGCAGAAGACTTGGATATCGGGCTGGACAGAAAATTTTGATCAGGCGCCTTTGAAGGCACCCAAACATCAGCCATTGTTAGTGCTGTATCTTCAGATACAGGTAGAATTCTATTTTTTCTACCTGTATATCTGATGATTCAGCTCTACACGTGTGTATAGAAACAAACGATCTTTCTTGGAAAGATCTTTTCCAAGAAAGATCGTAATTCTTACATCTATGGCCTTCTTTAAGATGGCCATACATTGGCAGATATAAGCCAATACTTTGACCCCTTTAGACTAAGTTGGCAGTTTATCTGCCCATGTAAGGGCACTTTCCAACGGTCACTCCAGCAGAAATCTGTCTGATTCTATCTTGTAGGTATTGTACATAAACACCCAAATCCTTGAGGGTCCTACAGCAGTCATTGGGTTTGCAGTTTCTAGTGGTATGTCACGAAGTCAACAAGCTGATTAGTCCCCACCATACCATAAAGAGCCACAGACCTGGAACATGTCCATTTAAGAAGTAAATATGTTTCATCGGAAATGATGAGCATTTAATGTTTCTTAGTATTGTTTGCTTTCAAATAACTTATTTGGAGACTAAAACAGGACAGCACCTTTAAACAGGTTAAACTGTAAACTATACACAAGTGAAGCCTGAATAAACGTATTATGGTCATGGTCCATTTCAGGGACGAAAAAAAAAAAAAACCCGTAAATCGCACTTAAAATGATCCGAGAAGCATGTTTTTATTTAAATGATGTATGGACTGGTCATTATGAAGAAAGTCTTAAACATACACTTAAACAAGGAAAGAAGATGAACTACGATCTTGGTAATGTATTGTATTGTAATGTGTTGGTCAGTCAAGCGACTCTTGGAAAGCATGCTGGAATGTCAGTTTTGAGTTGATGAGAGGCTGTGGAAGTCCTCCCACATCACTCATGACTTACATCTAACAATATGACATAGCCATTAGTTTTAACAAGAGATAGCCTCTGGCTTAGTCATGCCAGCATAATGCACATGCTCAAAAACAGCTCCAGACCCATGGGATAAAACCTGAATATACGCTTAAATATAAGTTGAAGGGGAGGGGGTAATGCCAGGACCTGTGTGGATCCACATTCTGGACTGTGTGTATTTCTAGGATCTTCTACCTCGTTAAGATTAAGCGTTAGAAAGCTACACATCCTGTTAATTAAGCTTCCAAATATGATCCAGCCTTGTCATTAATTTAAGTATACATATATCTAAGTGCTTTGGTTCTTGGGTGATTTTCATGCATTTAGTTTGCTTGGTTGGACCTTTCAAATCTACTTTGGTTTAACTTTATTAAGATCAGTGCAAGATACTTTAGCTCAGTTAGATTAACGTACATGTACATTAGCATTCTATTGTAAATTGGACTAGAGTTTATGGCCAAAACCTGGACAGCATTTTAAACTAGTAAGCATGCTCTAAGGAATTTGGTGGGTCCTTGCCAGCTATTCCCCAAATCTTCTGCATTCCATCCTGTATCAAGATCAGGTAATCCTTACAGTGCTGAAAATCCCTCAAAGTCAGGAGCATATGTTCTGCAGGCAGGGATAAAACAAAGGATGTCATACATGCCCATAGCATGAACAACAATTTGGCTTCAGATTTGCAAGAGTGAAAGGAATGTCCAGCATATGGTTAAAGATGTGACAGCAATTGCTTCTCCTGCACTGATACACCAAATAAATGAGGATATGCCCTGTTGGTCCAATTTGCATTTTCTGTTTTAAAAGGTTTATTCTGTAAGGGTCTGTGACATTCCCATTCCTAATCTTCGGCCCTATGGCTAGGCTTGTTCTCACTGCCTTTAATAGTCTGGCAGATTCCTACTGTCTAGGATGCCTTGACCTTTTTATTTGTAGAGCATTCATACTCAAGCCATAAATAAGAATTATGCGAGGTTCCACTGAACACAGCAGATTTTGGCGGTCTTTATTTCACCGGCAAAGCTAATTTTTAGGAGTACCGGATAAAAATAGCAGATATTCTAAAATTACGTAATTATTTTGCTTTACTGGTCTTGTAAGATTGTATGTATGTTTATTAATATATTTTAGGTGGGGTTTAAATAGCTGCTGGTTTTATTTGATAAGATTTTTTAAAAAATAAAAAAGTAAGTTTGCTACCTTGAAATTAATAAATTCATTAATTTCATGGTAGTGATCTTATTGCCATACATGGGCCTTTAAAAGCTGCTTATTGACTCCATATAGATGGCCCACAGTTGTGCATGCCAACAGATATGTGTGGAATAATCATGCAGTTATCAGTAGAACAGGTTTAATTTTTCCGTCCATCGAAGCGGGCATTGCCATGTTAATGTACTCTTCATCCGAAGGTTCTGTATGCCCCTCTCTATCTATCATGGAGCCAAAGATTGGATCAACCCAGTCTGTGGGTGCCAAATCCGGCCCAGATCAAGTCTACATGCCTTGGGATGGCCAGATAAGGTGGCAATATGGCATGACGATATTATAGCATCATGACAGGCATTATTTTCTTAAAAAGGAGCACTGACTCAGGAAACAGGAGTCTAATATACTGCTCCTCCTCCACAGCATCCTTGTCCTTTAAGGAAAAAGCTCACCGTAATATATCATGGTGTATTCTGAGCTACACAAAGTTAAAATGTTACATAAGCCACTATAACTGCTGTGTGTGTCTGAATTCACCCTGTTTACACAGGAAATATTTCACTGAATTGCTGACCAAGTGCTTCTATATAAAAGGTTATTTATTCACTATACAGGTTTGGGATCTGTTATCTGGAATGCTTAGGACTTTTTTCCTGTACTCTGCATCACTGTAATTAATCTACTAAAAAAACATTTAAACATAAACCACATTGGATTTTTACGCCTCCAGTAGGGATTCATGCAACTTAGATACCATTAATTACAAGATACTGGCTTATTAATACAGAGAAAATGGTAACAATAAAAAATGAAAGAATAATCTGTTTAAAATGTATTCTGTGGCAAATGGTCTTGCCATAATTCTGAGCTATCTGGATATTGAATTCCCAGAGAAGGGATCCTAAATACTATATAATAATTAGCCTATAATAAAATGAACAAGTTGCCTAAAAAGGTCAACGGAGATCTTGAGCAATCTGGGTGCCATACAAGTCTTTTGGGAGGCCAAAAGGATCTTGCTTTAGAGCAGGGGTCCCCAACCTTTTTTACCTATGAGCCCCATTCAGATGTAAAAAGAATTTGGGAGCAACACAGGCATGAAAATTCCCTTGGGGTGAGAAATAAGGGATTTGATTGGCTATTTAATAGCCCCTGTGTGGACTGGCAGCCTACAGGAGGCTCTACTTGGCAGTATACTTAGTTTTTATGCAATTTGCCTTCAAGCCTGGAATTCAAAAATAAATCCCTGCTTTTAGGACATTGAGAGAAACATCCATGGGGTTGGAGAGCAACATGTTGCTCACGAGCTTCTGGTTGGGGATCACTGCTTTAGAGAGTAAGGATATACAAATTAAAGAGCTACCATTTTACATAAGCAAACATTTTAGAACTAGAACCGATTCACAGCTACAACTGGACTTTGTAGAAGAGAAGGCAGGAAGGGCCCTGCTCGAGGGGCTTACAATCTAAAGTCTTGCTTGGAATTTCTTCTCTCGCAAGATATTCCCTGGCTGACTTTTCACCTACGACAACCCAACTCTGTGACTTTTAATGGCACAGCAATGCTGCCATTTTTAATTCTTTTCTGAAAAATACATATAGAAAACATTGAAATTAGATTCTTGTCGTGGGAGCACAACGAATGAAAGTAAAACTTCTCCGAAATAGCGGAATATTCCATGTACTGGAATTCATACTGATTACCTGTTTGTGCTTTGTTTATCATACCGGAGTTACTTGTTCAACATCTATATATTTCAAGACTGCTGGGAGGAATTCTCTTCTGTAACGACCCTCAATAAAAGCTCAGTGAAATGGATTTTTAAAACAAAAAGAAGCTAATCTAGATTTGCCACCTGAACGTATATAGCTGGATTCATGAATCTGATTTGCTTAATGCCCTGCTAGAGAAACAAGTTTGTACAGAACAACGGCTGTGACAGAGTCTTGCCAGAAGCAACATCCGGCCTTTTGAACACAGGATTCCTCCGCGCCCTTTTCAACATATGAACGCTGTTGATGTATGTGCAATGCCACCTTGGATTATTCACGATATTCAGTGACACCACAATTATTTTCAAGCCAAACATGCAAATGCAGTTTGTTTCTAGAATGCTCTCCTGAAGACCATGAAACATTCTCATTTTCAATGCAGGCGCAATGGCAGTGTAATCAAAGAATAGACTGTTTATAAAGTGCCACATCCATACGGTATCTTGGAAAACTACTCAACGGCTTAATTCGCCTCTCAGTCAGCAGAAGACATCTAGGCACACACGTGTATCTATGCATAGACTCAGAGATGAGGGCTTTGATAGCAATCACAATCAATTCGAAAAAATGTATATTTCATAAATGATATTCTACATTCTCTTGGTGTTCCATGAGGCTCTCAGAAGTTACACTGTCACTGGGGACCTGTAGCCAAATACTAAGGGTCTTGCAGGGTTACATTCCACCTGTCGCCAAATGATTTACAACTGTTGGAGTCTCATAGGCGGCACTCTGGATCTGATGGTTGGCCATAAACCTATTTGCTCCCTGAGATGAATGGAGAAGGGACTGTCAGATCATCAAGTCCCAGATGTCGATGGGACCCCTCCGATGGTTAATACTACTGTAATGCTCTTCCTGGTGCTATATAATACATGATCATCTGTGTGGAGGTATGTGGTAGCAATCATTATGCACTAAGTCTCATTTACGACCTCAAGCACAGTTGCTTTCCCGCGAAACCTCCCCTCAGTCAGTTGTGCTTAAAATCATATTCAAAACGCACCCCTTGTACTTCCATATAATTATACGTTGCACCCACTGCATTCCTGTTCCGAATCAGCCTTTGATGCACCTACTGACAAACAAACATTTAAAATTAAAGGGGTGGTTCACCTTCCGATGTTTTTTCCAGTTCATTTGGTTTCAGATTGTTCACCAGAAATGAATCACTTTCTACGGTATTTTCTATTTGTGACTGTTTTAAAACCATAACAAACTGAAAGCAATTGCAAAAAAAAAAAAGTCTTATTTTATTAGTGAACCACCTGAAAACATCTGAACTGAAAAAAAAAAAGTGTTTGGAAGGTGAACAACGCCTTTAAATAAACCAAAAAGCACACTCGTATTATTACAGGGAGATAGGGCATTGTTTAAAAAGCTTAAAATGATCTGCTTAAAACGATGGATTCCCGTAAAGCTTTTGGGATCCAACTTGTGACGTCACATTTTCTGGAAATCTTAAACAACCATCCCATCTCTGATCTTATTTTTTCCTATTTGCATGAAATTATAATTTCTACCGGACACATGACAATCGTATTGAATCCCACTACTATACAGTCGGAGGATCTAAATCATATTGAGGTCCACACAGGATTATTAACATGTCATAACAGACTGTCCGTACCTCTTCTGCTGCTTACACTTGTTTTGGCCCTTACCCTTCAAGCATTGAGCGGATATCTTCAGCGTGCCGGGTCGTCAGGGCGCCCAATCATGCACAAGAAATCGAGGCAAGGGCAGAGATCTGGCCGGCTAGGATGCCTATGGCACCCAGCTGGCTTGGCCTGCCTCTGCTTACAATAAAGCAATATTAAAGGAGAATTCAATGTCCAATAATCTACATAGTCTCCCCCTCGCATACGTGATTACCCCTGAAAAGAGCCGCCATCTTCCGGCTATTTGGTATTTTACGGGTCATCTTCCTTCCCTTTGGCAATTTCCGGCACTTTTGGCGCATGCGCAGTTGCTACGAACCGGAAGACTGCTCCAACTTTGCATGCGCCAATAAGGCGCTCACTTCACAAAGAATACCCAAGGGTGGGAAGATGGAGCACATGAGCTCCGCTGCTCTTACTCTGCACCTCCACGTGAATAATGGATTAGGGGCATTTTCAGGGGTAGGCACCGCATATTTACACACTTTGATCCGCAACCTGACCAGCAACTGCCTTACCCGCAAACCGCTGACCACCTTCAAACAGGAAGTAATGTTGTTGCAAACTGGAAGTGACGTCAAAAGGGGGTCGGGACAGAAACAAGTTTTGTCAAATTTTAAAAGGACTAAAATATAGACAACATAACATAAGAAATGTATATGAGACCAGCAAAACACATCTATACCCGCACCTGTACATCCTACCCAGGTACCGCTTTTTTGAGGGTAACCCGTGGGTACCCGACCCGCTGCAGCCGGGGGGGGGGACGACTATGTTGAGTTCTCTTTTAAAGGGGCTGTTCACCTTAATGTCAACTTTGAGAACGGTGTGGAGAGCAACATTCTGAGACAATTAGCGATGGGTTTTTAATTCTTATTACTTGCGGCTTTTGAATTGTTTATTTTTAAATCAGCAGCTCTCCAGTTTGCCGCAGCCATATGGTTGCTAGGGAAGGAAAGACTCTAGCAACCACGCACTGATTTGAATTATATGAATAGGAGAGGGACTGAATAGAAAAACGAGGAATTAAAAAAAAAATCAATAACAATACATTTGGAGCCTTACGGAGCATTTGGCTGTGCCAGATCCGATTCTGTAATAAAGGCGGTTTTATCACTACATGGGAGTGCTGCAATTTACTATAGAGCGTTTGGTTTTTTTTAGACGGGGTCGGTGAAGCCCACATCAAAGCTGGAAAGAGTCAGAAGGCCAATAATAAAAAGAAAAATAAAGGCCAACTGAAAAGTTGCTTAGAATGAACCAACTAAAAATTAATTTAAAGGTGAACCACTCATTTAATCTCTAAAGCCAGTGAATCAAGTCCGGGAGCAGCTCCCAGTGACTCCCCATTGATTAGAATGAGGACACAGGGTCACCTTGTTCAGTAACAACCAGTTCACACAGAAATCACTTCAGCGTCTTCCAACGTGAGGCGGATACGTAGCTTCACGGACCGTACCACTATGACACGCACGTTGGGGGGGGGCGCGCGGATAAAAACATCGTAAATTTACTTACTCCTAATCTGATGAGCGCTGCCATAGTGACGCCGGAGAGTTTACTCGCAGAGTTTATCTCATCGTCTCATGCCGAACTTGAAACACTTCCGATGGGTTAAAGCGTCACGCATCCGCCCCTTTTCTCTCAGATCAGGGCCGGCGATTGTCCGCCATCTTGTGACTGGCACGGGTTTTGTAGTTTGGAGTTTGAAGAGCGCGCTGAGAGAGGAAAACTTAGCGCAGCACTGCTAATAGGATTGGTTTAGAGACATTATAAACGTAATATGTATTTTGAAGGGGATATTAGGCAGGTGTCCCCTGTGTAATGGATATTTGGGGTGTGGAGGCAACTGAGGGGAATTAGGGCAGAGACAGACATGGGGCTCGGGTTGCCTTGACGAGGAAACTTTGGGCGACTTTGGAAAACAAAGGTCTCCGAGTGCCGTCCCGCCTACAATTTATATTCTAGACGGTGGGGAGGCAGTTCGGGCAGATTAGTCGCCCCAAAGAAGAGGAGATTTGTTGCCGGACGACATCTCCCCAAAGCCAGGTGGCGATCCCGGCCCCTCCGCCGCCTGAGGCAGTTGCTGGTGCCCCCCTCCCCCGTGCGCTTACCTTTTTGCACCTGAGGGGGTCCACGAGGGCGGTAGCGAGGGCCAGTACGTTAGAGCAGAGAGCCTAACTGCGCTCTCTACGCTAGAAGAGCCGAATTTCCGGTTCTTAAAGTACCAGGAGTCGCATATTTGCTGCCCCTGGTACCTAGTGGGGCGCTGCTGCCTGAGGTGTCAGCCTCAATTCACCTCATTAGCGAATCGACCCTGCCCGAAGCCACTTGTGTCTCTGAGTGAGTAGGGTGTTGTTGATTTGGGGTCCCCATACTTTTGGGAACGAGACTTTTTATATTGAGGCTGCAAGGCCCATTACCTCAGGGACCACCACACTCCCAGACTTTTTTCCCACCCAGGGTCGGACTTGCCCAACGGAACACCGGGATAAAACCAGATCCGCACCCAGAAACAACTTTGTGCAGTGACCTCCCTTTGTCAGGTGGTTGCGGAATAAACATTGCTGTGCAGCGTGCCATTGTGCCGGCACAGCATGGAAGGCCAGAGGCAGCCCCGGGCCCCCAAGTCTGACCCAGTCCCCACCCCTATTAGGGTTGCCACCCGGCCAGTAGAACCCTTGCCGGGGCTGTTATTACAGATTTACCGGCAATGTAGCTGCCGGTAAATTTGTAATACCCCCTAACAAAAGTCCTTGGCCCACCCCCAATCTGCTTAAAACGTACCTTTTCTTAGCCTTCTGGCCATTGTGTGATGTGGCTCCACCCACTTTTACATCACAGTTCGCCCCTTTTACGTCACAGCCCACCCTTTTGTTCCTACCACCGGCCGATGGAAATTTTATGAGAAGGTGGCAACCCCTGTACGTATGCTTTCTACTTTTTTCACCACAATCAGGAGAGCGACAGCACAGTAGGTGTGACAACAAAGCAGATGGGGGTTAGCATTTCTTTCCTACAAAGCTAACTTATACAAAGTATTACCCTGAGCCACCATTGATAAAACCTCTCATTACGTCAACCCACAACTGAAACAAACCTGCAAAACCATAACCCTCACGCGAACGTGCGTCTTCCAGCTCTGTACGCTACTTCTGTGATGGGCTCTGGTTCCAAACAGGGAATCTTCAAGAGCAGAGGAAGAACTTCCCTAGTCTGACCCAGTACCAACCTGTAGTGTTTGCCCAAAGTTCAACCCGTCTGTGTGTTTCGGGTCAGTCCACTGGTTTATATAAATTACTGGACTTCAGAACTGCAGTGGCCATAGTCCTGGTTAGTATTTTCCTTGCCCAACCAGCACAAATAATAAATCCCAGTGGCGAAACTACCGGGGGGGGCAGGGGGTGCGAGCGGGCCAGGGCCCGCACCCCCTCTAGTTACGTTACTGATAAATCCATTATTAATAATAGGAAATAAAGTTTAGGTAAGGAGACCAGTAATTTTATTCTCAAAAAGATGACAAATCTACTTAGTGTCTGATATACAACAGTATCTGATGGCTGGTGTATTTTATGCTTGTAATGCGTATTAGAGACCCTTGCATGGAACAAGCCCATGAATAGCAAAACAGAAGACAGGAGCAGCCAAGACTGCCAGTGGTGGTTTAGCATTAGGCCTATCCTGGTTGCCCAGACCCAACACTGTAGAGTTAGGTGTGATAGAGATGTGGAGGGGCACAGTCCAGGGCCCATGCAGTATTTAATCCACCCCTAACACTGCCATAGTTCATCAGAACTGTTTAGGAGGAAAACGCAAAATGCTCTTGAGTGACCTGGATCCACACGAGAGTACTAATTATTCAACTTATTCCACCAGCCTAAAGTTTTAGCTTCTCAATAGCAGCAGTGATCCAAGACTTCAAACTTTTCAGAGGGGGTCACCATCTTGGAAAGTGTCTCCCTCAAGTGACCCCACTAGAAGTATTTAGGATAGTGTTTCTCTGTGGAATGCCCTATACCCTGTACAACATGGACGTAAATTTACAGAAGTATAATGTTCCAATGGCTATTTCAGTTCCAAAGTGTTTGAAGGTTAAAATATAGTTTATGGCCCTCTAGTGTGTATACATATATACTTAAACAGACCACTTCCCATGAAATGTCTCATTCAACACATTTCTTTACAAAGCTTTGTAAGGGTAATGGCACAAGTGGAGATTTGTCACCCGACGGAAATCTGCTCTACCTAAGAACGACGGATCTCTTGAAAATACCTTTTACTTTACCTTTTACTTTACCTTTGGTGTGAATTGATGGGGTAAAACACATGAGAGCAAAACTCCTAAGAGCAAGACAGTTACCTCCTCACACAGCAAGAAGTAAATGCAATCACAATTCATTACTCTTAGCACAGCCTTTAAGGACAAGGGTTGTTCTAGTCAATGGTTGTTCTATACCTAGCTGTGATGGTTAAAATATCTACATCTTCTACAGTATGTTCCCCTAAAAGTGTGGTAAATCCAAAGAACTTCTGAACATGTGATACATGTAGTAGTTGACCTGCAGGTTATATCTACAAGCTTTTCTGCTTTATGCTCCATACACAAACCTACCCATGATATTAGAAATTGTTGCAGCCTTGCCATTCTTGCGTACTTCAGGGCATTCCATTTCATCCAAGATCCAACAATAATGAACTAATACTAGCATAACAAGAACCACCTGTCACAAATCTTCCCAAAGAAAACCCAATCATGGTTGCAACTCTGTCGGAATATGATTTGGGCTTGCCAAAATATTCTACATTGTGAGGAAACATACTGTTAGAAGACTTGTAGGAACATCATTGCCACACTGCTCTATCACTGCTACTCTTCCAGCTGTCTCCCTAATGCAGAAAAGAGCTTTAAAAACTCCACATCTCATGCATTCACCTTTTTCTTAGATATTTCCAATCTACTTTTGATGATGATGGAGTCATTTTGGCTTGGGGTCCTACTGAGTGGGACTGAAGTTAAAATAAACCAGCTTTTTATATTTTTTAAATGTTTTAACTGGGTCTTGGTGCTGTGTCTAATACCTCCACATTTAGAAGGCCCTGTGAGAACTTTTTTATGCAGTTTCAAAAGTAAAGGTGCTCGTGTTCTTTATATAAAGGTTTATCTGTCTGATGCTAAGGGGGCTGAAAAACTTCCAACCACTGAAACATGCACGCTAATGTTGTAACAGCCTAGTTACCTCTAGCAACAAATCAGATGTTTGCTTTTGTTGTTCTAACCACAGAACACCAATTAATGGGAACTGTTGATAGGTTGCTATGGGCTACTGCTCACGAAGAACATTTTTCACCTGTTACATATGTTTTAAATGAATGACTGTGTCATCACAGACAGCAGTGACTAGAAGCAGACCCATCTATGTATATGTTTAACATATATGTTTACATTTTGGGCAACACCAGAAGTACATAAAATTTACACCTTAGGAGGACTAACAGCACAAAGCCTATTCATTCCTCAGTGAACATCATTCAGTTTAAAATCTGCTGTATCCAAAAGCACAAATTCATTAAAAAGAAATGAAACCGTCATGTAGATTTAAGACACAATAACGAAAGGTCATCACTGACAACACCACCGTACAAGCGCAGATTTAACATAAACAAGAATGTTGAAATAAGTTGGGAAAATGAAATATACTTAGAAACAAAATTGATTCAGAATGTAACATTTTCCAGCCTGTGGTTCTACCGTGTGTACAAATTGGCAAACTGCCTCATTCAAACATGTGAACTTTGTAAAAAGGTGCATTGTTAACTTTCTTCTTCCTAGACAGCAAAATTTAAAATGTGCTGCCGAAATGTCTGCCAGAAGATAAAGAACTTTATAATGTGGTCAATGAAACTTAAGAGTAAAAGCAGAGCAAATGAGTGATGAGGTCAAACCTAGTGAAATAATGTTTCTGGTGAAGAAGAAACCATTATTCCTTCTTTCAGAATATTATTGACATTGCTGCAAATTATCTTTTTTTGCTGCGGGAGCAGATATTGAGAATTTCTAAATAGAAAAATGTTTTTGAAGCTTTGGTAATGGGTGAAAATGTTTGATCAGTGGGTTTTTCCATTCTACATGCGTAGACTGGCAATGTCCCAGGCCAAACTCACAGTTCCTACTAAAGGTTGGTCTGTAAAGGTAAATGTATTGATTTCCAATGGTATGAACTTTTCTTTGTTTTGTAAGTATCTTATACACAGCAAGTGATGTTGACAACTAACAAGACTCACTGTATGTTCTCTTCTTTGTTACCTGCAATGGGGCAGGTGACTTTAACCCAGAATCATTTTGAATCAAACCCCTTAGATTACATCTTTATGAACTTCTGTAGAAGATCGTCTGGTTTTAGTTGCTGAATTTCTTTACATTCAGAATGTTGAGATTTTTGTAATTTATTAATTTTAGAAATTCACCTTCAGAAAACTCGGCTTCGGAAACCTTCAACATCACGAGATCTCAAATTTGATTACATCTGTCTTCTAATGTTGGAGTAAGGAAATGGAAGCATAAGAGAGAATTGCAATTAATTTTATGTTGATTTCATACTTTTTCTATTCCTTGAGTAATTTACTATTAAATAATTGTTGCATAAAGGTGCCTTACAATGCAACAGGAGAGATATTCTTAGATTTAATGACCATAACTGTCTTAAAGACCACAGATAAAGCAAACTGGTTAGATTAGGTTTACTGAATGGATCAAAATGTCTTAACTTGAGATATATAAGAAACTACAGGTACAGGACCTGTAGGACCAGAATGCTCAGGACTTGGAGTTTTCCATAATTTGGATGTCCATAGCTTAAGTCTGTAAAAATAATGTAAACATTAATTAAAGGAGAAATAACCAAAGCCCATTCATATTCTCTTCTGGTCTCAACATCGAAGGGAGCTTGCACAGTTTGAGCCAATTCCTGACCAGGCCCAACTGTGCATGCTCCTGCAGGCTTCATGTCGGCGAAGATACATAAAAGAATACGAAAGGGCAGAAGATGATGCTTGGGATCTTAGTTCTTAGTTCTCCTTTAAGCCGAACAGAATTGTTTTGCCTCTGATAAGGATTAATTGTATCTTATCTAAAATTAAAAATGTAATTGTCTAATGGAAATTACCTTCCCGTAATTCGAGCTTCCTAGATAACAGGTTCCTAGATAACAAAACCTACTAAACATTTCTCAGTTTACTTATACTCCTGGCGTTGCCTGTTTTCCATTGAATGTAGATGGTGTCTTAGAAAGTTGTTATATTTTTTATGTTATGTAATAACTCAATGTCATAGTTATTGTGTCAATTAACTTTTGGTCATAAAATATGCTTGTTTTGAAAAACTAATACAAATTACAGTCCAAAAAAAAAATGTAGATGATGCAAATGATGTAGCATTTACATTTTTGGCTTGTATTAGTTTTACAGACTTTTATGGTGGACTACCGAATAGATTCAGAAAATCAAACATTTAAGGCTTCCAACAAAATGTATTTTTTAAATATTTTCATTGGATTCCTTGCCTGCTTCTTTGATTTAAATCTGTCAATGAAATTTGTTGTTTATTTTTCTTCTTAGGTAACGGCAAGTAAAGATGGTGTTTGAAGTGAGATAAAAGTGTGCTCTATTCTCAGAGGAAAAAGTGAAAAGAGTGCACCCCCTAAAACCAAAATGTGCTGGAAAGAAACGTGTTTCTTCAAGTGTTTGTGAAGGTCTTCAGATAATTCAGGTCCACTGAAACCATGATTTGGAAAAGTGAAACCCTTTTTTGCCCTGATAACTCCTAAATGGCTCTGTAAGGGAATCAACTGCTCAACTTCTCAGTTCTAAATGTTAAAGAGCTTTCTGAGTGTCATGATAAGCTGCTTTCTAAAGTCAACAGGTTCCTCATTTCCTCTTCGAACAGCTACCAGTGAATTTATTACGTTATTTTTATACACTTTAACAAAATTGTTCACAGCAACCCTGACCCTATAGAGCTTTAATCTAAGTTGTTCTAGAACCTGGGACACCAGCACCCCAGCCAAGGTGGCAATGTTAGCAACAGTGTCACCAAAAAGTATTCTTCTTAGACCCACTCATACTGTATATTAAATGAAGGTGCCCTTATTGCCTTCAATGTAAGTATATAGTGACTATCCTAGAAAGTATACAGTGAAGTCTATCATTTTTAAACTTTAATACGTTTAAGGAATGTTACTGTATTCTAAAATTTCACAAGGAATTCTAAAATGCCACCACTTCGAATAACACAACCATTCATGAAAACCGCACTGCCTAAAATATATGTTCCTTGGAAGGCATCATTCATGTTTCCTGAAATTAAAGAAGTTCATAAAGTCTCAATTTTATGAAATTCTGTGATGAAATTTGTATCGCTGTGCGGTAACATGCCATTCAATAAATATTTACCACTTCACAGAAATGTAAGTACCATACTTGCATTTAGTAAAAATTTGCCTATTTGGAATTCTTTTCAATGAACCACTCTCAGTATTTAACAATGCCCTCTTTAAAGGAAATCTAAATCAAAATTCCTACTTCTTCTGTAGGGGATCTCAACCCAAAAAATTAATTGGTGTAAACTTTCCCATAGTGCTTATCTGATAACTTTACATTCATTTTCTGTTTTTAGTGGTTTCTGGGATATTTTGATTGCTAATACCAGGTTTTTGGCAGCAACCTGAGGGGAAGTGCTTAAACAGTACATAGGCAGTTAGGGTCACTGACCCTCTGGGTCTTCAAAAAGAGTTGCTGAACCAAGCCTATCTATCTGCATAACACTGTCGAATCAATCTCATAAATGACTTAAAGAAATTCAGTCATGATTTTTATGGTGTAGTTTTTATTTCTAAATTACACTGTTTACACTGCAAATGATTCACTCTACCATGTAAAATGACATGACAGCATCCCTTTAAAATGGAAAATGAATGTAAATAGCAAAATGATCAGAGGCTCACAATGAATACGTTTACAGAAACTGCGTTTAGATTCCTCTTAAGAAAGCCATTTCCCAAACTGCCACCAATTTTGATTCTTTAAACTCTCTGCGATCGCAATTATTTTCTAATTTTCTGCGTTTTCCAAACTCAAATTTTTGAGAGTTATAAAATAAATAAAAATACCGTTAGAATTCAATGGGAGATATATTTAAAAATGTAAAATAAAAAAAATTGGGTTTTTGAAAAATTAGCAATTCAGGTATAATTTACCGCGGAAAACACTTTTTACTTTTTATAGCATTTGAGTTCAGTTTTTGGAATTTCGAAAATTGTAAAATGTGAGTTTTTATGAATCTCATAAAAGCCATTTTTAAAAGGGAGGGATCCACCGTTAAACTCTGCTGGGAATATTTCTATGAGCCCAATAAATGCATATTCCCTAGGATATTAAGGAATGCAGTATATATTTATTGCTTTAATACAATTCACCAGCATTTTTCTTTGTCTTTAGTGCATAGTATATCTAACCAATAAGGCAATTATTGTGCAGTTTTGCTGTTTGAGGTTTTCATACATCAGAATTCTACTAAGCAGCTGTGAAGGTGCGATACTATTAATGTTCCCAATGTTTCTAACGTTGTTAGGTCTATTTAAAATTACCGTATCCTTTTTTGGCAGCAGTTAGTGCTGAAAGAAAGTTGGCTATCAGTTGTTATATTATCCCGCAAATGTAATTTTCAGGTTATTGACAGACATTTAAGATTATTTTAAATTACACTCTTGTCTTCTTCTCTGGTTATGGGGTTTGGCAACAAGTAAGCCTTCAGTTTCCAAGTATGTGACCCTGTTTCTGTAAATTCAATTTCTTATGCCCCTTCCATATAGAATTGGTCATCTCAAGTGTTGGATTCAGTGTTCCGTGGGACATGTACAGACACAGCAAGCAATAGAAAGAAAGCTCCGGAAGTAAAGGGGGTGATTTAGACCATTTATTATGGCAGAGGTACAGGTAAATACATGTTATTTTATGTCAACCTTTCTTGAGTATTGACAAAAGTGATGCGTGTGAGACATTTCAGAAAATGTTACATGGTAATCCAGGGAACAAGATCACCACTAAAAATATGGATAAACGGAGGGCCATTTTCTACTATACATTGTTTATTTCAACCTTTCTTCATTTGAGTAGACTTAGTAAAAAATTTAGCAATTTGTGGATTAAAATCCAAAATATGGAGAGCCTTCCACTTTATAGTGGACAGAGGAAAAGATCTTTATGGTAATAATGCTGCAGACCAAAATATGAATTTAATCTTTAATACAAGTGGCGTTCCTTACATATTTAATAAATAAATAAATATGTATATATATAAATTGCTAAAGATGGCACATTATTGCCGAAAATATTATAATGTTATATATATGTGTATATAATAAAAATGAAATTCTATTAATTCAAAGTCACTTGCAAGAAGTTCAACTAGTTATGTGGCTGTAAGGTTTCTTGAATTGAGCCAAATTTCTCACGTCAAAGAGAGAAAAAAAACAGTGGCGGCTGATCAGACGAGTTATTCATTGGAAATTTACCTATGGAAATTCACCAATTTAATTCACAAGCCCCCCGTGCATGTAGTTTAAAAAAAATCCATTTTATAAAGTGTAACCCTACGCCCACCCCAGTAAAAATATCCCAGTTCATCCTCTTTCACCATTAAACATGTGGTGTGGTCTTCCGGTTTCCCCTTGGAGCTCAGGTTAGTAGTAATTACTTGTTCAGAAAATATTAGTTCAGTTTGGATGAAGATTTTGCTGTGAAAGCAGTTTTCAGACTAGTCCGACCTGAGCTCCTTTGGAAAGAGAGTACTCCCCTATTAAAATAAAAAAAAATCAGAAATAAAATGTTTTCTATTTATAGTACTTAAGATTTTTTGGTTTTGAAAAGGGAGATGTCATCACATTGCTTAGAGAGTTCAGTTTTGTGTAATGCACTTCAACTGTTTCTGTTAATAACCAAAAGGAGATTTTGATATATTACACCTATAACTAAATAGGTAAAATTCCATGACGTAGGATGATAATTTTATTGTTCAGTTGTGAAGTCATTATTCATTTTCCATTGCCATTAACAAAAATCTATGGATTGGACCCTCTAGCTGGTGTTGATCTACAGCTAGTTGACTTCAGTTGTTGAAGCATCTTGGAAGGACTTTGTATTAAGGATAAACTTGTTATTGAAATATACAATAACGATAAATCAGATCGGGGGGCAATCCAAATTAGCACAGAGTTTGAATTATGACATAATACAAGAGATTTAGGGGCACATTTACTATTGGTTGAATATCGAAGTCGAAGGATTTACCGCAAATACTTAGATCAAATGATTTGAAGAATTTTAATCCATCGAACTAAGGATTTTCCTTCGATCAAAAAAAGCTTAGAAAGCTTATGGGGAAGGTCCCCATAGGCTAACATTGATGCTCAGTAGGTTTAAAGTGGCGAAGTAGGTAGTCAAAGATTTTTTTAAAGAGACAGTACTTCGACTATCAAATGGTCGAATAGTCGAACGATTTTTAGTTCGAATCGATCGATTCAAAGTCATAGTCGAAGGTCAAAGTAGCATATTCGATGGTCGAAGTACCCAAAAAAAAAACTTTGAAATTCATTATAATCCTTCCCTCGAGCTTAGTAAATGTGCCCCTTAATAAGTAGAGGAAAATACTAAATAAAAACAGTTTTAGCCTTCTACAAAAGTCTTGCAGGAAGACTCAAGTGATCCCAAACACCAGGCCAAAGTAAAGCAGTAGTGGCTCAAGAACAAAAAAGTCCTGCCAATCAGTGCAGTATTTGAAAATTCAGTTGTACAAGTGTCATCCAACATTCTGTATCAAATCTTCCTGAAAGAATGGGGTAGAAATCATTCCTACACCGTATACAAAGCTGATACATAGTTCATATTTACTAGATACTCCTGCAAACATAGTATAATTTCAAGGTTATTTTTTTCAATATAATTTCAATATCAAAATCTGAAATTTTCGGATTATTTTATTAAAAGAAAGTTTGAGCCAACTAGAATCCATGATTTGACCTTATTTATTATAAAAAAGCACGATTTAATCAGATTGGATAAAAACTCGTTAAAATCGAGCGAAAATATGAATCTTGTGAATTTTTGCCTGAAATTGTCGGATTTTCAGGCTAATACCAGTGCAGACCACACTTCCAAATAGGAAAGGGATCTCTCCCATTGACTTATATACAATCTCGGCAAGTCTGAGGTGGAGTATTTTCAGATTAAAACTTTTTCCATCCTGGGGGTATAATAGATCTTGAAAAATTTTCTGATTTTACTCGAATTTTTCAGGTTTTTTGGATTTTGGATTTTGGTATGACTATAACTTTCTGTACCTCAAACCTCTTCACATCGACTTATTTCTCCTAGATAGCTGGGTTAGATATATTTCTGATCAATGCAGTTGTTAGGAAGAATATCTACTCTGCATTAGATTTTTTATATAGTTATATACATTGCTTCACATGCCACTGGTTTGTTTCTATAAATAATTCAGATAACCCCTATGCTCCTTTTTTACCAGAGTGGACTACCGTGAAAGACATTTAAAAGAGCAAAATTGGTAAAATGCAAACTGAGGCCAGATAAAAGAGTATATTTATGTAAATGTTTTAAGGATTAAAATTTATATTCTTGCGTGTGCTGTGCTGAAGGAGAGTTTAAAGGGATACTGTCATGGGAAAAAATTGTTTTTTCAAAATGAATCAGTTAATAGTGCTGCTCCAGCAGAATTCTGCACTGAAATCCATTTCTCAAAAGAGCAAACAGATTTTTTTATATTCAATTTTGAAATCTGACATGGGGCTAGACATATTGTCAATTTCCCAACTGCCCCCAGTCATGTGACTTGTGCTCTGATAAAATTCAATCACTCTTTACTGCTGTACTGCAAGTTGGAGTGATATCACCCCCACCCTTTCCCCCCCCCCAGCAGCCTAACAACAGAACAATGGGAAGGTAACCAGATAGCTGCTCCCTAACACAAGATAACAGCTGCCTGGGAGATCTAAGAACAACACCCAATATTAAAAACCCATGTCCCACTGAGACACATTCAGTTACATTGAGAAGGAAAAACAGCAGCCTGCCAGAAAGCATTTCTCTCCTAAAGTGCAGGCACAAGTCACATGACCAGGGGCAGCTGGGAAACTGACAATATGTCTAGCCCCATGTCGGATTTCAAAATTGAATATAAAAAAATCAGTTTGCTCTTTTGAGAAATAGATTTCAGTGCAGAATTCTGCTGGAGCAGCACTATTAACTGATGTGTTTTGAAAAAAACATGTTTTCTGATGACAGGATCCCTTTAAGTTGTGGTTTTTTTTTTTGGTGTATTTTAAAACAGGAAAAGAAATTTAGAAAAATTCTTTTTTTCCGTATTTAATAGTAAAAAAAACAAAAAATTGTTGAGTTTTTGGCATTCAAACTTTAATAAATAACCTCCAAAATGTATTATTTAATTATAAAATCATTTGGTAAAAGTCGTAAATCAGAATTGAACTTTATGCCTCACATCAAGCCATGTTAGTAATGCAGAATCTGTAAAGAGATCTCGCCGTGTCTCCTATCGCTAGTTATCATAAGGGCTTGGATCCCCCCAGTAATTCGTTACGCGCCAGCTTGGAACCACTAAACGTATATTCGTGATAATGAGTGCACTTATTACAGTTCCTAATGTGCTGATAAATTCGGCCAATAAAATGAATTCCCGCCCGTGGCCAAAAATCTGCCATCCAGCCGTTGTTGCAGACATTGAACATATGTAGTTAGGTCTGACTGACCAAAAGAAAGAGATAAAACGATGATTATAAACTGAAACTGCACCGAGTAAAGAAAGAAAGAAAAAGCGCTGCAGGGAGAAATTGGGCTCTTGGCATGAATTTACCCTGCGGGCCCCCCATGCATGCCCTCGCTCTCCAGTTACTTAGTATGCCTAAATGGTATAATTATCTTTTCACATGCAATTATTTTCCCCCCGAAGGCAGGAAATAGTTGAGTTCAACTGATGTAGTCATTTATGGTCCACTGAAGTACTATAAAAGGAATTCTGTTTCAGTAACTGCAAACGGCAACACTTCAATTCACAAAGGAATAATGGCAGCTCTTTATTGCTGGCATTTGTTAAGTGAAAAGTTTATACGTCAGTCACTCATTTGTAATGTTAGAAAAATATCGAACTCGTTTAGGAGGCATAAATCTTAGCAGAAGATTAAAATTAGAGGATTATTTTAACAAAATCGAGGCATTATTGTACTCGTGTCTGTATGAAGTCTCTCCCTTTCGCTCTCTCAATTGCTTCCCTTTTCACGCCGCTGCCATTCCTTCTCTAGGTCTTCCTCTGGTCATGACTGATCAAGCTGTGTCAAACCTTTTAGCCAGAAGAAATGCTTTTGCTGATTGGTAATATTTTCAGTTAAAACATAACTAACGAATTTGGAAAAAAAAAGGTGGAGACGGTTCATTGAGGTGCTTTGACCTGGAAGAACTATAGTGTGACAAAGTCATAAAGATGGTTACTTGGTTCTCCGATGGTGTAGTCATGACCTCAAGTACGGGCTACTTACCCATATGATGTGATGTCCTAAGCCTTCTCCGGTAACAGGATACCAACATAGTAAAAGAAAATTATGAAAGGACTAAGAGGTGAAGTTAGATGACACCTATAGGTGATTGTGCAAATGCATATCATCACCAGGCAAGAAAGCTACCACTGAAGAGCAAAGCCCCTACAAACAGGTCCTGAAATATCTCTGCTGCACTTGATCAACAATATAGACATTGTTATAAGTGCATTAGTCAAGTGCCGTATCTTGTGCAATTGCCCATTTTCTTTTCTTAATGCAGTGTTCCCACCCCCCAGAATTTCACTGTCATTGTACTCAATGCGTGAGCTGCACCTGATGCAACTGTTGCAACCAATGCTTAATTATTTTTTGATTGGCCTACTACAGTAGTTAGAAAATGAAAGCAAACATCTGGTTCTGACAACTCCGTTCATGCAATTTACCCCCTATCTTAGCAAATATACGTAGCCTAGGCCTTCTCAATCCAATTATATATGTCCCTCTAAAAAAGAGAATGTTGGCAGGTATGGTAACTGCTGCACACACACATATGCAAAAATACCCAAATTCTTTTCTTAAAGGGATACTGTCATGGGAAAAAACTTTTTTTTTTCAAAATGAATCAGTTAATAGTGCTGCTCCAGCAGAATTCTACACAGAAATCCATTTCTCACAAGAGCAAACAGATTGTTTTACATTCAATTTTGAAATCTGACATGGGGCTAGACATATTGTCAATTTCCCAGCTGCCCCTGGTCATGTGACTTGTGCTCTGATAAACTTCAATCACTCTTTACTGCTGTACTGCAAGTTAGAGTGACATCACCCCCCTCCCTTTTTCCTCCCAGCAGCCAAACAAAAGAACAATGGTAAGGTAACCAGATAGCAGCTCCCTAACACAAGATAACAGCTGCCTGGTAGATCTAAGAACAACACTCAATAGTAAAAACCCATGTCCCACTGAGACACATTCAGTTACATTGAGAAGGAAAAACAGCAGCCTGCCAGAAAGCATTTCTCTCCTAAAGTGCAGGCACAGGTCACATGACTGGGGGCAGCTGGGAAATTGACAATATGTCTAGCCCCATGTCAGATTTCAAAATTGAATATAAAAAAATCTGTTTGCTCCTTTGAGAAATCGATTTCAGTGCAGAATTCTGCTGGAGCAGCACTATTAACGGATGCGTTTTGAAAAAAACATGTTTTCCGATGACAGCAACTTGACAGCAACTTGACATTGGTCTTCATACATTGAGCCCAATTCCATTAGACATGCTAATCTGGCCATAGCGCCCCTTTGAGTTATTTATTAAAAAAAAGCACTCTTCAGTGGTGACCGATAACTGGCTATAGCATAGGAATGCTTTTCATTTCAGCTTGCAAATTTTAGCTCCTTGGACACAGAGAAGTTTGTGTAATTTCGATATTTAGCTAAGTGCTTAAATGTGTGCTTGCTTCATGCAAATATGACTTTTCTTGAATGCAATGCTTGAAGGTAAAGCACAATACAATGCTATGTCATCCTCTGATGAATACGTAAAGGTTGTATACCTTGATAGAACAAAATCTAAGTAAAGTAACCTGTATATACTCATCTCGGGGCTTCCTGTATATATGTCTTCATATCAATATTTACATACTGTATAATCCACTACTGCCCTTCCACCCTGCCTGCCCCTGACTTGCAAGTCATTAACACACACAAGTTGGGGAGCAGAAGTAGATGCAACTCTTGGAACGCTCGGAGTAGGCTTGTATATGAGCTTGGTGTTGTCTCCATTAATGTTTCTGCACATAAATGTATAAAAAAAAGCTAAATATATGAACATAGGTAATAACCAGATCACTTACCTCTAGAAAGATAGCCAACAGCCATTTTTATGTTAATACGGGCCACTACTGCCCCTTTCAATTTAAATATATTCTCCCATCATGACTGGCATCCCTGACCCTAAATATTTGGGGGAGGATCACTACCGATGCACCCTTGTTCTTTAATCGTTCTTTGACTTATTGCACCAGACTATAACTCGATATAGTCATCACTTTGCTATGGTAGTAGGTAGAGCAAGATGGCAACAGTAGGACAAGATACCAAAGATACGGTGGGCAATATGGTTATGGTAAAACTTTATATCAGTGCCTGAATTACCCATATATCCCAACAGCTGAGGGCTGGCCATAGCCTTGTACAGTACTTTGTACAAATAACACATAAGTCTGTTTTGCCGTAGCACCATCACTACTAAGCCTTTAGCTGACATTTCTGCTCAACATTCACAGACCTTTCCTTTTATCCTCCTTGTGTTTTCTCCCAAAATATACAAACTATGTCTTGTGTCATGTAAACACCAGAAAAATAATTCTATAAGTGGGTCAGAGGTGGGCTTATTATAGATGGTTTCAGGGGTTAATCGGTGCTACATTTTTGAAAGATATGTCATTTTTAGGCTAGGCTATAAACACATTAAGCGTTTGTCATTCGTTGCCTTCAATCTTTTTTTTTTTATACCCGTCTGGGTTGTTAATTGCAAACACATTTTCATCAGGCTCGTGAGAAGCAGATGTAATGAAACCAGTATAAACATAGACATACATGCCAAAGGGTGGGATAACCCTGCTTGGTTGCTGCATCAATGGCAGGTGCACGATGAGCAAGTTCTCTGATGGCCCAAGAAGAACAACATTTGTTCGGATTCATTTTACAATATTGAGTAAATGTTTATGATCATGTTAAAGGCTTGTCAGACATGGTGCAAGAAGAGTATATGAAATATTATTATAAGCACTAGAGATTCTGCCCTGCAGTTTTCTTTGTCTACTTCAAATGATAAAATGTCCAATTAGCAGTTCATACCATGTTCTTATTTAATGTAGGAAGAAGGAACATTCACCCAGTGACCATGGATACCTCTTCATTTGTCTTAAACAAACCAATTACAGTAGATTTTCACCTGACATAATATGGAAGAAGGGGGCACATCAACATAGAACACCCAACAGAATTCCCTTTCCGCTTCTGGCCCTAAAATCTGGGAAGTCTCTAAACCTGGACCGGCCCTGCCATCTTCCATCTCTCATACACCCTCACCTGCCCATCAATGAAAGGTCAAGCTAGAGATGCACCGGAGGAGACTGAGGAGGAGGCACAAATGTCACTAAGGTAAATTGTCAGCTCAAACCCACCTAATTAAGGGCATCGAGATTGGGTTAAAAATAAACCTGAGGGTGTCCTGACTCATTTAATGCTTAGCTTGTGCTGTAAGGATGCAACATGAACGGTTGTGGCACAAATGAGTTGATACATGACAATTAGGAATGTTCCTGGAATCTGAATCCAATAAACGATATAAATAAGGCCCCGTCTGAGCCCTGGGCCTCCTGTTGAATAGTGAAAGTGCTATAACCCCCACCATATATACAGCCTATCGACTGGAATGAAACTGTGTCCTGTTTTGTTTTTTTTTTACATTTTCTGCCTTGTTGAACTCTTTTTGGCTGCTAATACAAAGGTGGTAAACTGATCACTGATTGGTTTAAAAGTACATAAATGAGTCTATGTTCTCAAATGTTATATGAATTTTAAAATTAATTTTCCAGTATTGTTACAGCTGGCATCTACACAGAAAAAGCGACCCATGTCCTCCCAGCCCATATTTTAAACATATGTTCTCCCAATCACTTTTAGCCATTGTAAATTTGTGTGCCAATTCATCTCACAAATATTGTAATGTGCAAATAAAGGGTATTTGTGTTCTGCTCAAGGGTTTTGGCATGGAACGTGCATATTGCATGCCAACTTCACTCTTAGTACTTTTGGGGCACTGAAATGTGTTAGGATAGAAATAAATATTGAATGCTGCTAGCTTAAATATCAGCAGAGAATGTTTTCTAAAATATGATGTATAAATGTGAATATTTTACAGAGAAGAGGTTTCCCGACTCTAGCGTTGACCCTCTTGGAGGTCACCAAAGATGCAGATGGGAGAACACAACTTAAAGACAAATAAGGGTGGTATTGATGGTAAATGTTTATATATGATCTTTCAGATAATACTTAAAGCAAGTAGGATCAGAACTGGGTTAAACATTTTGCTGTTGTAGATATATATATAGCTGATGTGATATTGTTATTTTATCAGACCTTATTATTAAGAGGGTCCAACCAAATCTGAGATGTCAAAGGTGGGTCTTAAATATAAGGCCTGAAAACTGCTGCAGAATAGAAGATGCTGTCATTCCTTTTAATCTTAGAAGAGATCTAAAGATGGAATAACTTTGGAGAGTTAAACAACTTATTGAAGAGAATTAGCCATCTTTCAAGAGTTGGACTCTTATTTGACTCTCCCAGACATTTAGAATTTAGATATCCACACCAAAGAATCAGAGACCCATCCTGGCCGGTTTGTCTTAAGGTAGCCATACATGGGCAGGTCCTTCTGACTCACCAAAATTCCTCTGACATGTGGACACCGAGTTATGTGAAGAATAAGATCCTTTTGTAATGTTTTTAACTGCAACAAATATTCAGCATACATAACAACATTAGTGGTAGAGCTAAGGGAATCTATGAAATATCCAAGTACCTGGAGGCCTGTTTATTGGAGGTCGAATTTTAGATTAGGTTTATGATTATGATTCTGCTCTAGGAACCTAACCTAATTAAACTCTATTCCTCTAAAATCAAGAACGCCTTGAAAGTAATTAAAATATCTGAATACAAAAAGTATGAATGAAAATAGCTGCCGGAAACATTCAAAATCCACCAATTTTCATGAACAAATGAAAAATTTGTACGACAATGAATATTTTGATGGTCGAAAACTTCTTAAACCACAAAAGAAAGGCTGATCCTTCCATTAACTTCTACGTGACCTCAACAGCCTTTACTTGCCGTACTTTTGTATTCGATGATTTCTCTTAGTCTACATTCAGCACCCTTCAGCTGTGTTGCTATTATGGCAGTTATGTTACCTAAACTTGTAAAACTTGAACAGATATGTTTTGTGAAGACAAGACGTGTACTTGACTTGACATACTTTATGTAAACAGCAAGCTTTTTTTCTGCCACCGGGTGGTGTACAAAATGTGATATTCTACTTCCATTGCCAATTAATATAATTTTAATTTTTTTAGTTTCAAGTATGGTGGTAAAAAAAGCAACTTCTATCTTATCCTTTATCCAGAAAGGTCAGAACAATGGACCATCTCCTGTAGAGTCCATTTTATGCAAATTGAACTTTTAAATTGATTACTTGATCCCAACTAAGCTGTACGACTCCATATTGGTTTCAAGACAATCCTGTTGGGTTTATTTAATATTTAAATGACTTTGAGCAGACTTTAGTCATAATGATTCCAAAATTAAGGAAAGATTCCTTATCTGGAAAATCTGGGATTGAAATTTAACAGTTCCAACGTATGTTGGTATCCAAGCCCTTATGTGTATTGGAAACTGATGGGACCGCGTAGCACTTGAACCAGGTGCACATGTTGTAACAACCTAGGCAAAACATGATTTTCTAGCACCAAGCTCAATATTTCCGTAATGTTTAAGGAATGCTACAAATGTTGCTTCCTGTTCCATGGAATACAAGTAGGTTGTTCAGTTTTTAAACAAATGTGTTGGTTCCGTGTTGAAAGACACAACTCACACTTATTTCTAAGAGCATGCTGGAACAATTATGATGTTTGTATCCCGGGCAGTCAAGCATAAGTTAGAAAAGATATTTCCTCCAGCTGAAAACCCATACTCAGACCATTTTTTGGTTACGTTCTGGAAACTTTCATACATGTATGTGTGTTACGATCCTCTCTGTGTATAGAACATTACATTTTAAAGGGGTAGTTCACATTTAAGTTAACTTTTAGCATGTTATAGAATAGCCAGTTCTAAGCAACGTCTCAATTAGCCTTCATTTTTTTTTGTCTTCTGAATCTTTCCAGCTTTCAAATGGGGGTCACTGATCTCATCTAATAACAAATGCTAAAAACAAATAAATAATGGAAACCCAATGCAAATTGTCTCAAATGATCACTCTCTACTTCATATTAAAAGTCAATATCAAGGTTAGCAACCAATGATCAGTCCCCTGACCATTGTGGCCATAAATACGGATGCTCAAATAAGGTCTCTGATGTTGGTATCTGCATACATTGTGCCTTTCTACCTTATAAATAAGGGACATTTGTTTTTGTTTTTACAATTAATTTTTATAATTTTAGGGTGAGAACAATAAATTCCAGTGTAAATTAGAGGTCTATTTATTAAAGGTCGAATTTTAGTGGGGTTTTTTTTAGAGGTTTTTGAAACTGGTATGAAGGTTTTCATTCATCCAGGTCAAAGAATATCTAGTAGAAGTAAATCTAGAGCAACTGGACTTGCTGATGAATTATCGAAGACATTTCACTACTCATCCAAGCAGCTTCTTGAGTCCAACTGACTGGTATGGGAACCACTTCACTTGTCACCTCTTTTAATAGTTTCACTCCTCCATTGTGATTGGATTGGAGTTTATATGCCAAGAATTTCCCATACCAGTCAGTTGAACTGAAGAAGCTGCTCAAATTTTTAGTGAATGGTCTTCGATAATTAATCAGCAAGCTCTAGATTTATATATGCAATTAAACTCTTCCTCTAAAAACTACAAATGATGCCTTGACAATTGGAGATCCAATAAGTGTTATGTTTTTGTTTGAGACATTTATCTGGGACTTATAGATGGCCAAGTGGAACCACAGTTGATGTCTCACAGTTGCTTCTTAAAGTCTGTATGTTCCTCTTGTGTTTGCCTAGGTTTGTGTTTGTTCTGGTTTCCTTCCGCAGCATAAAAATACGTCGGTAGTTTAACAGGCTCCTGATTAAACTGACCAAAATGTGTATTTGTGTATTTGAAGTTGTAACATTGGTCTATAAGCTCTGCTTTGAGTGAAAATGATGTACATGATTAAAGATTCTCTTTAATGATTTGTAGAATATGTTGTTGCTATATAAATATAGGGCAATCATGAAAGCAGCTTCCCCTGAGAGCATAAGGCAATAGCGCTGGAAGAGTTGGAAGAGTTTAGAAACACGTTTCCTGGTATTAGTATAAAAAAATATCATGATCAAGTATTACAAAAAAAAAAAAAAATTGAGACAATTAGATTGATTCTTAGAACCATCCAAGAACATTTTCTAGTCCTACACACGCTCATCTTCTCCTTGACGATAATTGATTGCACATACATCTGAATGTCACGCACAATTGGCAGTGGCAGTTTATCTTCTGAACTAGAACCAGAATTGGTTTCCTCCCCTTTTAGTTACTTAAACGGCCAGTTTCCCATGTAACTGCAAAGCACTCAACATGTTGCCTTCAGATATTTCAAAAATCTTAGGGTTACATAGTCCCATGAACCCATATGTTCTGCTTGATGCATCAGCAATTTCATAGAAGCAGAAGAAGTAAAGTAAAAAATGTATTGCCTGATTAGTTGGAAGTCCCATAGACCATACCATATTGACCTTCATAGCAGTGAAATATTAGGTATTGTAATGTCATATACCACCCATTTCACCCCCAAAACCTCAGTTTTACTTCCAGTGGCCTCTTGGGTTCTTTTGCCATAATAGTGAGTATTGTACTATATAGGAATTGGGAAGAATTACTAACTGAACCATCCACGACATCTCTTAACATTTTATCAAATATTTTTTCTCAGTGTATTGAAGTGAAATTATTTAAATTCTGTTGTCCTTTGATTCAAAATGACTGGCTTGCTACCATTTAGAATACGTTCACAGCACATTGAACCCAAACAAATGTTCCTTGGGGTCTATATTTGGAGTGACGTGTGATTTAAGCATTGTCATATTTGGCCATATATCACCCTACCAGCCTGTTCTTTGTTGCACTTTGCTTTTTCCAATTCATCATTTGCTTTATTTGGCAAAGACTCTTGTTTCTAACCTCATGCAGACTACCTTGAGACTGAAGGATACCAGGTCAAATTCCACCTGGTATTCTTGGTGACTGCGTTCTATGTTTTTTAACCAAGGCTGGACTTTGGAAACACTTCTTTTAAGCATCAATAAAGGCCTTATAGTGGAATCTCTGAGGGCTTCTTGTGCTGACTGAGATTTCGCTCTTTTACCTCTCGTTTGGAATGTATTCTTTAACATATGGTAATGCAGGGGTAGACCAGAATCATATGTTTCCTGGCATTCACTAGAGTAATTGCAGTTACATATGCAACACATGATCAGTTTTATGTTCCCAGCTTATTCGGGGGGTTTGAAACCAATACCTTAATGTAAGCATAGTAACAATGTAAAGAATCACATTGTAATACGTAGTTATGCTGGGGTAGGATCTGTTATCTGGAATGCTTGGGACCTAAGGTTTTCACAATAAAAATCATTAAAACATTAAATAAACCCAAATGGATAGTTTTGCCACCAATATGGACTCCTGTGACTTTGTTAAGTATAAAGGTACTTTTTTGTATTTATTTTGCTTGAAATAGACTCTATGGGAGATGACCTTCTGGTAATTTGGAACTTTCTGGATAAGGCACATATCCTTCATATTCTACAATGTGTTTGCTATTATAGAATATCTCTTCAAGTGGTTTAGATTTTATGTATTCTTTGTGTATCTCATCCCTTCACTTTCTGCATTTCTTAAGTCCCCCATAAACGGGCCAATGAAAGCTGCCAACAGACCGAGTTTGTGGGGCCCTGACTGGCTTCCCCGATCGGTATCTGGCCGAGAGTCGGCCAGATGACGATTGGGCAGGGTTAATAATCCCGTTGCATCTGTTCGTTGTTGATCCGATCACCCATATTGCTTCCAGGCCCAACGATCGGATCAGCACAATATCGCACACCTCAATGTGGGCATATCAGGGAGTGATCCGCAAATTTGGCGACATCACCAAATGAGCAGATCTCCCTGTCTATGACCACCTTTATTTAGCAGCTTATTTCTCTTGTACTTGGTCCTCCTTTCCCAACCTGTTCAATCTTCTCATTGTTCTTTGCTCATTATTATTCCATTTACAGATAGGTTCTCTTTCTCATATTCCAATGTAATGACCGTTTTGTTTACTTTTGCTAGTCTGGTCCATCGAAAATGAATGTATCTTCTCTTCTTTATTGCCCTTCACAAATCTCTTTATGCATTCAGTTTAATCCATTCTACTTCTGGATTTGCCATCGTGTGCTTCTTCATCTGCCATCACACACTTTGAGTGGTGCAATCAAGTAGTTTGTTTCTTCACCAGCCAATTGGGGCCTTATATGTTGGAGGGCTAAACATAGATAATAAGCTTATGTTTTCCTTGATAAACTAATTCCAAAGACAAAAAGCATACCAATTGTCTCAGGTCGTAATGTGAAAGCGCCCATCTTTTTCACTTGGAACTGACATGGTAATTGACAATGGGGCTCATTATTCATGTAGTTCTTTATTTAAGTCAAAAATGAAAAGAGTGAAGCAGAATGCTCTGGTGGATCTAAGTGGGACTTCATAAAGGGGTATATTTATCAAAGAGTGAAGTTAATAATGAAGTTCCGCCACTAGAGTGAAATTCCGCCACTCCCCATTCATTTCTATGGGCTTTTTAAAGGCGTATTTATCAAAGGGTGACCTTTCACTTTCACCCATTGATAAATAGGCCTTTCAAAATCCCATAGAAATGAATTGAGAGCTGCGGAATATCATTCTAGTGGCGGAACTTCACTCTTTGATAAATTTACCCCATAATGTGCTAGAGACCCTAAATGCCCAAAACAAGCAACATTTCAGCTAAAAATCTTTTTGCAAGCTGATAAAAGGTTTTTTCGACCTGAAATATTGCTCATTTTTAAGTGCATCCATTAACAAGCATCCATTAAAGCCTCCTGTGGAGTTCAGGTAGAACACTGGGAGGCCACCACCTTAAAATAGTGAGGGTAAAGTCCTACTTTTCTTCAAATGCTGTGTCCCTTGGAAAGTTCTCCAGCGGTCCCTAATAACGACGTCCTCATGTTCCAAGCCTCAGTCTGGCATTGTGCTTTCAGGATAGAGAGGAAGAATAGCCACGGGGTCACATTGTGAACCCCTAATGTGGTGATTTGAGAAACACCACCGTGCAAATGGAAGCATTTTTTGAAGTTGGTTTTTTTTAAGCTCATAGTGAATTTCCCTTTAAACAACCCGCTCAATTTTACCAGCTCTCGAATTTATTTATATAACTAAAATGACAGTGCTTTGCTCATGTGCTCAGTTAATCTATTTATTTTACCTGTGTATCTAGCAGTGGGTTTAGCCCCTGTAGCAGAACAGGGCAAGCTGTCATAACAAACATGGTTTCTTGTTTCTTTTTTTTTTTTGTTTTTCGGTTTGATCAATGGAGAAAATGTGCAATTCCCGAAGAAATCCAGCATGTGGATCTGACAACAGATATGGGAAGATAAGTAATCATGTCTAATATTTTGTTTCCTTTTTACATATCTGACAGTTTCTCAAACATCTAGTGAAGGAAACCCATACAAAATCTTTATTTGAATTTCACGTAGACTGGCCAATATCTTGTTCTAGTCCTAAAGGCTAGCAGTTTATTATTGTTGATTTGTAATAAGACATTTGCTTTGCAGATCCATTCAGTAGATTCTGAGCACTTTGGACTTTCCTTATTGATCAACAGTATGGAATTGCTGCGCTAGTAGAATTTTTTTAACGTTTCAATGCAGTAGTGTAAAGTAGCACCATGGGAAAGCTCACAGTCGGGGTACAGATTGAATTTTGTCTCAAATGATCAATGCTCCTTACTTTGTGGCCACAGTTTGAGGTTTCAGCAGGGTAATAAGTGGCACCATACGCAGAGTAAGCTCAGTACAGAATGGGTTTGCGGAGATGGGAATTGAAGAACTTGACTACACAAAGCCCTGACCTCAACCCAAGTGAACCTCTGTTGGCTTAATTTGAGTCAGGACTGATCACTGAAATCAGTGCCCAACCTCATCCACATGAATGGAAGCAAATCCCACGAACAATATTCTAATGTCTAGTCGAAACCATCCAATAAAATCAGAGGCAGTTATAGCAGCAAATTAAGGAGAAGCTTCATATGAACCTACTTAGTTGTAGAGTGAGATGTTGGATAGGCAGGAGGCCCCATCCATTTGGCCATATAGTGCCTTCTCAGTTGGCATTTTTATTTTATCTACTTATTTCTGACTATATTTGTTCAAAGCAAACAATTGATCGGTTGATTTTTGTAACTATACTGAAGGTTTAACAGTTTTATGACTTTCAAGACAAGTGCTATGTTCTACAATGTATAGCTAGACTCTATAGGGTAGATTCAATAACGGGCGAATTTTCGCCAGTGTCAGCTTCGCACAGCTCGCCAGGCGCAAATGTGCTATGACTACACCAATTCACTAATATGTGGAGTTTCGTGCGAACGAACACTAGCGGCAGTCTCTTTCGCTAGTGAATTGACGGCTGAATAGGCGATGTCCCTGCAGATGGTAACGCTGGCAGTTGTCCCTAGCGTTAGCCACTTCGTCCTTTAGTGATTTTGCCCCTATGTTTTATACAAAGCCAAACTGCTGTTTTTTTTATAGAAATAAAATGCAAACAGTCTTGGGTAGTAGTTCTTGTTCTTGTATAGTTCATTTGCTATTACTGGTCCAAGCCGCTACCTTTGGTCATACCAAGATTACAGATATATGGAAACTATGGCCATTCAGCAATAGTTCCAAGAATATGAGCCAGCAAATAAATGTAGTCTCCAAATCTCATCAATAGGGGTATATTTATCAAAGTGTGAAGTTAATAGTGAAGTTCCGCCACTCTCCATTCATTTCTATGGGATTTTTATAGGCGTATTTATCAAAGGGTGAACTTTCACTTTCACCCATTGATAAATACGCCTTTCAAAATCCCATAGAAATGAATGGAGAGCTGCGGAATTTCACTCTAGTGGCGGAACTTCACTCTTTGATAAATTTACCCCTATAGTGTTTCCAGGACTATCTATGAGGGCAAATAAGTATTCTCCGCAAATATCACCCTAATCGGAGTTCAGTCAAGGACCCCCAAGCCAAGGGAAGGGGTAAATTTGGTGTAAGACAAATATTAGAAGTGCAGGTCAAATCTCGCATTTTGAGAAAGTTCTTTATTTTCGCTACACCTTATAATTTAAATGATATGATCACTTTTTGCCCTGCATAGCAGATATTTAGGTATTCTCAGGTGGGCAGCACATGTCAAAACATGGGGCAAATTAACTCATCAGCTACTGTGTTTCTCCATAAAATGGACTCCAAAATAAATTGAAATGTCTCTATTTTTTAAACACTTTCAGAAACGCCACTGAATATTTATCTAAGTGCATTGAGCTTTATGATGACAGCCCAGCAGCTATAAATTTTGCTCAAAGTAAACAGCAGATGCATTAGCCGAGTTGGACCCATCACTGAAAGTTTTTTTTTTTCAAATGCCACTTGGAAGGAAAAGGCAGAAAGACTTCTCTGTGCGCTCTTTTTTCCCATTTGGCTTAAAGTGTATAATTTACTCGCAGATGATACCCAAATTTACTTCTCCATTCCTAATGTTACTGTAAAAACTCAGACACAAATCTTCCAAAACAAAATTCGCATTTTCATCAGTCGTTGGCTCGGCACCCATTTTTACCATCAGCGTGGAGGGAGCCAACGCATACACTGCTGAATCAGCATGATTCCAGAAGAAAAGTCCACTTTAAAATGAACTTGTTTGAAATTGTGGAAAATAGTTTGCAAATGCTCTTGACTTCTTTTTTTTTGTTGCTGTCTTTTATGCTTTGGTTAAACGGGCTGGGACAGTAAACATGTACCTTAGAATTTCTGATTTGTATAAAATATTAAAGTATTATTGAAAGCAGTTGCATTGGAATGGTATGAAGGCTTGTATCATCTTCTCCTGTTGAAGGAGAAGATGATACAAACCTTCATACCATTCTAATGCAACCACGACTTATTGTTCAAGTGCACAATTATGGCATGTTTGTGGATCTTGGTTGAACAAGATGATAACGAATATCAAGAATAAAATTCCCAATTCTCTTTTGTAGTCACTTGATCTATTGTTGAGTATCCTACAACCACTTTTGACATATCTGGATATTTCTCATTTGGTCTTACAAAGAACTAATAATTCCTTGACTTTTTGCTACAATTGATATGTCCCTTCTAAGGCAGTAGGAGCTTCTAACCAACCATAGCCTGGAAATGATAAATGTGTCCTAGTGGAATACTACAGCCTCCTTTATTGCTGCTACTTGTACTAAATATGTTCTTGGAAGGTAAGCTAAATGCCTGTATTTGCAAATGCCATTAAACTATTTAAATCCATGCAGAATATGGCATCTTTGCAGGGACATAGGGATATATTGTTTATCTGGCCAGCACAACGGCTCAGTCAGTAGCACTTTTGCCGTATGGTGCTGGGTTTTTTTTCGTGTGATTCTGGTATGAACAGATTGGAACAGGAAGGTGCCGGCAAAGAGGACAAGATTGGTTTAGGACTAAGAACTAGCCTAGGTTCAGAGAACAGGAATAGAATTAGACTAATGCAGGAGTCAGAGCAAGAACCAGGAGTAGGAACAAAAACAGGTCAGGGTGCAGGACTAGACCAGGAGCCAGGAACAGAAACAAGGCCAATACTCAGGCACTGACTGGGAGGAGGGCTGGGCTTTTATAGGACAGAGTCAGCTCTGATTGACTGACCCCACTCAACCAATAAGGTTAGTAGGGTGAACAACAGACCCAAGCCAACAACCAGGAGGTCCTGGGTTCAAGCCTCAGCAGAGCCTTTCATTACCTAGTCTAGTTGCACATCTCTGCAGCTTATAAATGTCCTTCTCAATAACAGAGGCCCAACACTGCACTACATACTCAATGTAAGGCTTTACCAGGAGGGGGAATTATGTTTCAACCCCTCAAGTTAATAACCAGTCACTACCATTTAGTGTAGAACTCGCACTTATGTTATTTCTAGTGATGGGCGAATTTATTGGCCGGGCACAAATTTGCGGCGAATATCCACGATTCACCGGCTCTAATAAATTCACGAATTTGTCGCGAAAATTTACAGGCGTTGAAAAATGTTTGCGTCTTCCGACGCCAGCGTTCACGGTTTTTTTCGACGCCAGCAATGGTACCGATGCCAGCGACAATTTAGGCGATCGATTAACGGACACCCATTGATTATTGCTGGCGTCAAAGGTCCCGGGACAAATTCGCCCATCACTAGTTATTTCTCCCACAGTGCATAATCTTATACTTATCAACACTGAACCTTACCTGCTGCCCAGATAAACAAGAAGGTGGTGTTATTCTGCTTCTTTCTATGGCCCTATCTATAATATTTAATACAGTTGTGATCTCTAGTCCTCAAAAGAAATTTCTAAGAATGATAACATTGTTGACTGCCCATGGAAGTGTCCTCCATTGAACATTTTAGGCAGATGTGCAGCCCTACCTCGATCTCTTGATTATTTTTCTATTTTAATGTGAAAAATGATAGAAGTAAATCTTGAAAACGGATACGATTATTTCCCGAAAATTCTACTTCTGCCTTCCTTTTATGGATGGCTTTCAATGTTGGTTCTTCCAAGAGTTGTTAAATCAGATGCTAGCGTCGATGAATGTTCAAGTGAAAATTATGATTGGAGCTGAAACTTTTTTTTCTTCCTCAATTCAAATTATTTTTTATTAGCTTTACCCAAGTTCTTGTAAAAACAATATCTTTTGACACCTTTTATTATGCAGGTGTCTAGGGATTTTTATGTTGCTCAGAGTTAAATTCATGGAGCCTTCATGGACGGCGACTGCTTTCTCTGCTGTACAAACAAGTGGATTTTACGCAGGAAATGACATATTCATCTGAAAGTATACATAAACTTTAGGAACACATGAACTGTAATGGGAATGTATTGTTTTAAGTGGCACACTTTTAGG
This sequence comes from Xenopus petersii, assembly GCA_038501925.1. Taxonomy (NCBI): domain Eukaryota; kingdom Metazoa; phylum Chordata; class Amphibia; order Anura; family Pipidae; genus Xenopus; species Xenopus petersii. The sequence continues at coordinate 116,536,494 of CM076689.1, forward strand.
TTTACAGGTCCAAGCTTCCCCTTCTGTTGTAGCCAAATACAACATAAATTATCCACGCGTACCTGTCTTGCAGAGATCTGTTTATTTCCATTGCTGGCCTTCTTTCAACTCTTTCTATGGTCAGGTACTGCATTTTAAAGATCATGTTTATTCCCAAATGAAACATTTTTAAAATAATATTTAGCGTATAAATCAGTCTGCAGTGAAAAAAAGGTTTAGAGCTAAGATTTAGGTTTGTATCTTTGCCATATACTTCAAGTACAAGATGCTTTTGCGTCCTCTCTTCGCACTAAAACCCCAGAAACTTCTTTTTAAGGTCAGATACATTGGACAGTGTGTTGAAATTTCTTTGTTTGCCAAAATGACTTACTTGCTTTCTTTAGGGGGCCGATTCACTAAGGGTCGAATATCGAGGGTTAATTAAACCTCGATATTCGAGTAGGAACTAAAATCCTTCGACTTCGAATATCGAATTCGAAGGATTCAGCACAGATAGTTCGATCGAACGATCGAAGGATAATTCCTTCGATCGAACGATTAAATCCTTCGAATCGAACGATTTGAAGGATTTAAATCCAACGATCGAACGATTAAATCCTTCGAATCGAACGATTTGAATGATTTAAATCCAACGATCGAAGGAATATCCTTCGATCAAAAAAAGTTAGCCAAGCCTATGGGGACCTTCCCCATAGGCTAACATTGACTTCGGTAGCTTTTAGATGGCAAACTAGGGGGTCGAAGTTTTTTTTAAAGAGACAGTACTTCGACTATCGAATGGTCGAATAGTCGAACGATTTTTACTTCGAATCCTTCGATAGTCGTAGTCGAAGGTCGAAGTAGCCCATTCGATGGTCGAAGTAGCCCAAAAAAAACTTCGAAATTTGACGTTTTTTAACTTCGAATCCTTCACTCGAAGTTAGTGAATCGGCCCCTAAATGTCTATTCAACCCTTACCTTACATCATTCCAGAAGAAGGTAACAAACCTTCATAAAGTATCATCAGTTGCTTTTAATACATGAAATCAAAATTTGCAGGGCAATATATAAAAGCTTAATCAACTGTCAAGGAGACAGACTTTTACTATCAATTAAGATTATTCTGCCTTTAATAAATATATTGTTTTGTTGGCTTTATCGCTGCAGATTGACCTTGATACAGTTATTATCTACAGTTTCATCTATTTGAAGGGGAACAAAAATAGAAATTAATGTGCACAAACATTTCCCCATTTAACATTAAGACAAATATTTACAATGTTTTAGGATATTCACTAATGTTTCTTGTATTTTTCTTTCTGTAACATTTCTCTTTTTCTTCTCTCGGTCTCCCTGTGATGGAATCGGTTTTAGAGCACTGAGCGCTTTGACCGGTCATCAATCAAAGATTGAATGGTTGGATCATCTAGTTAGCTGCTGGTTGCCTGAATTCCTTTCATTCCAAGTGATTCCTGTGCCTTTGCTTCCCCTGCTTGTGATCTGAGATCTACCCGACTGGCTGGGAGTAGGACAAGTGCCTACAACAGGGTATATTTTGGAAAGAAGGGCTTAAGGAAAGCATAGATTTGGAGCCCAAACTAGGAAGTTTTAAGAGATCCCCTTGTGTCACTCCTAGAGGGACAGAATGTCCAGCAGAGCAGGGAGAAAGATCCATTAGCTTAACTTGACCTGGAGGTCCAAATGCGTATAAGTCCCCTGCCAAGCTACAACAATGTGGAGAGTGTCAGCACTGCAAAGCTGCACGTGGACTCCAGCGTGCCAGCTCCTGTGAGCATCCCAATGAGTAAACCACAGAGGGGAAGCTATTGGTAAAGTTAAAAGTTTGCAGACCCTATTTGAGTTTTTGTTTGTGTGCCAGCTATGTGAGAACAACAACCTATTCCAAGGAGAGGTACTTTGGGGAAGGTAACATTACCACTTTCTACTCAGCTTTATTTCATCTCCCCATGAGATGGTTTTGGTTGATTGACAGAGCCCTTAGCTCTCTGATTGGTCATCTCCCTTTGAAGACTGAATACCTGCCCAGAGGCATTAGAGATCTTCCACCTTGATTGTAAAATGTTTCATCAAGACATACATATATAAAAAAATCTTCACTTTGTTGAAAAATTCAGAATTAGAAATCAAGGTGGCAGTCTCCAAACAACCTGCGGGCAGGAATGTATTCTTAACAAGTAGACAACTAATTTGGGAGCTTCGCTCTATCAACCAAAACCACCACCATCACAGTGAGACAAAGTAAAGCTGAGCAGAAAAATACAAGAAAAAGCGACGAATATCTAAAAAAAAAAACACTGCAATTTGTTTCCTCATGAATGTTAATTTGGGAAATGTTTGTGCCCACCTAAGGATTAAAGCCCAGAAATTTCTAGAAATATAAAATAGGCAATGTGCTGAAGGCAAACTTGATGATCATTTGTAATGCTGTTCTCCAACCCATCCACCCAAGACTGACGAATTTCCAGTGGAGTGTGTGTTTGTTTTAATGGAAAGTTTGCTTTTACAAGGTCAGAGGTTTATAACTCCAGTCTCAGGAACCTTAAATGTACAATTTGTTATCTGTACCGTTGCCTGGCTGTAAAGTAGATGAAAAGGATTACAATTGTTATTAGTGATGCATTGAATCGAGGATTCAGTTTGACAGAACCACATGTAACTCTCTGGTTCCAGGCCCCATTGGCCATAGATAAATGGGCAGGTGATTCTAGTTGAGAAAACTAAAGACTAAGCTTCTTTAAGGCCTCACCAGTCCTTAAAAAGTTCCTAAAAAGTCTCAGTTCTTAAAAAGAATACTAGCAGCCATCTTTGGCACTGAAGATGCCTATTTATTTTCAATAAGCAATGGAGCGATTGTTATTGAGGTGAAAATACATTTTTCTTCAACAGATGGGACGGTCAATTATATAGTTCATTTAAGGTGTCAAAAAGACAATATTCCATCACGGTCAACTCCTCCAAATGATTTCCAGTGTTTGTTTGTGTACGTATATCTATACTAAAACTAACTGTAGATTTTAGTGTCACAATTGTCTTGGATATTATGCTTGTCCAAGAAGTCATCCAATTCACTCTTAGGGGTATATTTATCAAAAAATTAAGTTAATAGTGAAGTTCCGCCACTAGAGTGAAATTCCACCACTTCCCATTCATTTCTATGGGGTTTTTAAAGACGTATTTATCACCCATTGATAAATACGCCTTTTTAAAATCCCATAAATGAATGGAGAGCTGCGGAATTTCACTCTAGTGGTGGAACTTCACTCTTTGATAAATTTACCCCTTAAAGTCAATAATCTGCCATCACAACATCACCTGGAATGGCTTCAGCAACCTCACTGCCCTCACTATGAGGAACCATCTTCGCTACTTTCAATAAAAGTTAATTTTCTCAAGTCTAAAGAGATTTTCTCTTGTTCTTTGATCTGTCAACCATATATCACCATAGCAATAACAAGCCTTTCCAAACACAGCATGCAGATAGAAAATATAAGCGGTTGCCCTGAAGTCTTTCCATATGGGTCAGTCAAGGAAGAGCAATGCGTTACCAGTTAAATTCAAGGATGAACAAGCTGAAATGCAAATATAATGTAGTACAATCCAAACTACTTCAACATTTGGAATCATGTCAAAAGGTGCCAGCAGAGGGAAAAAATATGCCTGATGGTTTGGCAAAAAATATTTCAAGGTCAAATCTAAACAAAATGTTCTCTATTCTTTATTGTCAAAAACAGGGGCAGGAGTACAAAGGAAAAGCCAGGCCACAAACCATGGGTGACCTATTGAACTCCAGATCAGGAGTTGGGAAGAAAATGTGGTAGCAGCGGCATGCCGTAAGTTAAACATTGTGGCATTTAGACATTTCTTTTATGGACTGAAAGCCACATTTTGCAAGTGAAGCTCTCAAGACAAGATGTCTACTCTCCACTGCAGATGAAGCAACATGAACAACCATGAATATTTGCTAGATCTTAAAATGTATTTGCAATCCAGTCTTGCCATATGTCACCCTTGGGTGAAGTGCACCATAAAATTGTTTACAGTTAAATGAATATTTACAAATTCTTCAACCTTTAATTCACTTTGCTTCTTTTCAATTGCAATTCATTTCTTAAGAATTAGTAGCCCAAAGTACAGAATTCTCTAAATTGGCCATTCACTCTTAAGTTGCTCTAGTTCATATTTGAACATGAAGCCCTGCTTCCATATTCTAGTGCTGCCCCCATTTATTTCTGAAGCAATGGCAGAGGAGTTGGCAAATGTTTAGCAGCCCTGCTCATTGTTCACTGCCTGCTCTGCGGCAGAATAGCCTTGAAGAGTTGGCGAGGGATCAATGTTCATATTTGGCCTCCTGCTTATTCGCAGTTCCTGCTCCTCATTCCAAGCTATGAGTCCTTCACAATCCTCATGGACCACATTGTGATGACAGTTCTTAGTATGCAGACGGCTGTGGTTTCTACAGAATTGCCTAATCATGCATGGTCAAGAGAACAGGGAAGGATATCGGAAGGCTCTTTAATACCAAACTTTTATTTCTTGACTTCTAAACAATCCCATATCTTCTAAGCTCAATGTTATTTTTAAATGAGTTACAATGCTGAATAACCTGTATCTAATCTTTTTTATAACATTTTTTGAAGTGTGTGGACAATGTAACGTCATAATATTAAAGCCTTCACTCTTCTAAATAATTACTCTAATCCTCCAACCTTAGGGAATAACAGGTTCTCCTTTGTGTGGACAATTCTAGTCTACTAGTAAGCCTTTCATTTTCTGATTTAGGATTGGTGTGAACACCAGATGTGCTCTGATTAAAATGTCCTCTACTCTAAAGAATTATGAGGTTTTTAAACTATTGCAGTCATGATATTTCATACAACAGAATCTTTGTTTCAAACATTGGAAATGTTACTGATAATTTAGACGATCATTGCAGCGCTGTCAGAAACACTCCACCTCTTTCTAATTCTCCAACATTCAGATCTGAGGGTCCGACTCAATAAATGTAGGGCATTTTAGGAACAGCAAATTCAAATTTACATGTTTATTTTCAACGTATGAATAGTTCCGTGGGTTTTTTTTGTTTTGTTCAAGTTGTCGTATTAAATTATTACCACCAAGCAATGCAACAAATGACTCAGATATATACACCATGCATTACAAATATACAGAAGCATATTACAATAATTTATTTTGTTTTTAACATAGAATCAAATGCCTTCTTACCACTCCAAGATAATGTATTGTGTTGACCGACATTTGATAATAAAAAAAAAATCAAAAGCAATTTTACTAAGCCTTTTAAGATCTAAAAAGCAAAGAAAGTTACTTTTTAAACATATATTTATATATATATATATAGATAAAATAAACACTTCAGATCCAGTCTTTCTATTGCCTTCATAAATACAAACGGTTGTAAAATAAATCATTTTCAGCTCACAATTTATTCATCTTTTAAGGGAAATGGACTTGATAGTGTTGGTGTAACCAGTATTGACTTCATATGATTGTGCTGTGTCAGCAACTGCCATTTCTCATCATTCAGATCACTCTCAAGTGTCATTATCTGCTCAGTTTTGTGTCATTGTATCCATCTCAGACGTGTTCATATTGTCACATGTAGGGTTTATTTGATCATATCATGTATGCAGTTCTGAAACATTAATATAAAACCCTTTCTATACAATGTTTATTGTTTAAACCCTAGTTTATTTATTTTTTTGTAGATGTTCCTCTTAGGCCCAAATCAATGGCAGGTTACATATTTGCTACCTACAACCACAGGACTCCACAACCATGTCTTCATATTGTTTGTAGACCACATTGTTGGCAGAGTCTGTGTAAAGGATGCTTATTGGACTTAGTCTAGTTGGAACACAACAGGTTGGTGGCGTAGTCTCTGGGTCCATTGAATTCATTAATGTTTGGATCACTGCATGGTTGGTAGGCTCTAAATGAGATCTCAGAGGGAACTCACAAAGCCCTTCACAATGATATGCCTCATACTCCAAAGGGGCAATAATCCAGTCATCCCAACCCATATCCTTGAAATTGACATGAAGTGGTTTCTTGCTACATCTTGCTTTTGAATTCTTATTTGGCCTCTTCCCTTGCCTAGTTGACAGAGGGGCTCTTCTCTTTCTCCTTTGATTGAATAAATATTCATAGACAGTTTTGTCATCTTGGCCAGACCTGGCTTTAATCTCATTGAAGAACAAGTCCCGTTTCTTTGTCCTACCAAAGACAAGAAAAATGGCTTTCTCATTGGTCTGCCTCCCTGTTCTATTAAATCCCACACTTCTTAAATCTGCAGGTTTCCCCTTATCCAAAACTTCAAGCTCAAAACACAACTGCACAGAGTTTTTGAAATTTTTATACAGCTTCCATATGTCAAAGACCTCCCATTTTGGGGTATCAATACTGCTGAGGGGCCGAGAGTCCAGAAGGCTAGCGGATTTCTTGTTCGCCGGGCAACTGTATAATTTTACCTGCGACAGTTTGGCAGCTAAGTTGAATTTAGTGTCGGTCGGCCTTTTTCTTAGAATACGCAGTTCAGCTCCTAATAAACCATCTTTTTCCAAAGCACTGATGTCAAAAATGTACTTTTGCCTCCTTGCTGCTGCCATCCATTCATCTAGGGAAAAACGAGAAAGACAGCATTTTATTTTAGAGAATTTTTGTATTCTATGTCGTAAACCCACGCAGGTTATGGTCTGCGGTGACACAATCAGTAATGGATTTGTTTTCATGTATATCTTGATACACATCTGATGCACTTGGGTCTCTTTCTTCTAATTCTTGTTTCACCAAGTGGCCAATATGTTTAACTTTTTAAAACATTTTCTCAGATGTCTTTCTCAACCTACTAAGTGGAAATTAGGCTTTTAATTATGAAACAAAAACAACAGATCTTCATATATACCTAAAGTAAATATGGAAATCCTGACCCAAGGCAGTTCTGCTAAAGTGTCTATACAAGGCTTTAGTAAATGAACCCTTTAGATGTAAGGAAAAAGAGGTCACTGCTGTGGTGCGCTGATATCTGACCACATTTTGTGCAAATTTGTTTGCTTGTTTTTCCTTCTTTGATGAAGGACTTAATGACTTATATCATGAGGCAATTCGCATGATTTACTGCTCTCGAGGAAACCGAGTGCCGGTCTCTTTATTAGTTTCAGGTGTTTACAATATAAATTATGCAATACTTTGCTGAAGTGCCCTTAATTAGTGTTTAACGCATTTCACATGTTGGTGGATTCCATAAACTGATTAAAACGAAAAGCATGGCCGGCTAATATCTTAAAGCTCTGCATTCGAGCGTATCACACTAATGCTGCAATGTAAAATCTATCATTAATAAAGAGCTTTTGTAGGAATGCTACTTTAAGAGAATAGCTATTTAGATACTAACACCTTTAACTACAGTCTAAGGAAAAGTTTGGAACAATGTTTTGCCTGTTTGAGGAAGCAGACTCATTATTTATTTTCTGACTTGGAAGCCGAGTGAGTTTCTGTTAAATAACATCGTTATGGTTCCTATGTAGTGCAATGCTGGACTGCAATAAATTTTGTATTATTGCTATATCATACTGGAAATAATATTGAATATTTTTATTAAAAACAAAAGTAGCATATGAGGAGATGGTTCTTGGCTGGTGGCAATGACTGTCTGAGGAACTCATGAATATTATCCATATATCAATAAGATTTGGGTAACATTGACACGGCAAGTTCTTTATTTAGTGGCGAGTCTCATTTTGAACTTGATGTACGACACCTGTTCAGTTATACACGTTCATTAAGATCTTTCACCTACACCTTAAAGCATGTAGTCTATGAAAAAAACGATGGAGCTGAGTTGGAGGTACATCGACGACAACTGTTGACTACACTGCCATTATCAACAAGCTCCTTCAGTAATATTTTTCAAATCCTTAACATTTTTGATTTAGGGCAAAATGAGTAAACCTTGTTAAAATGGATTTTTACTATAAATGACACTAATAAGAAGACATCGAAGCTAAAAATATATCACTCAACATCAAAACACATCACAAGGTTGGCATTATTTGCATATTTTACTACAAATTACTCACTTTCCACCTAAAACTTCTCCACATTTCCTACAATGCTTTTTCTATACATTAAATTTCAGCTGAAACATTTTCATTTTGGCTTATAGGAGCATGGCTGTATCTTGCACCAACTTGTATGGAACCTATATTAAAACCATATTCACTTATTGTGAAATGAAGTAGATGTTTATCCTTAAATATTATTTTATTTAGATTATATAACCAATCATCTTACCTTGAGCTTTGTCAATGAAGCTAGTGATAGTATTGGCTAATCCTGCCTCGAGTTTCAAGCTTCCATTAATGCCTTTCCTTTCAACATCTGAAAGAGTCCGGTACAGTGATAACATGTATTCATGTGGCGTAATGAGGGGGTGCTTGACAGAGTCTTTTTGCTCTTTTTCAGTCAGTGGGTTTGAAGGTCTCCTGGGTTTGAATCCAGCAGAATCTGCGTGGATATTTATTAGTTTGGTAGAGGCCTTACTGGTAACATGCGGAGGCCTTGGGGTCTCGATTTTTACCCCAGATTGCCCATTTTCAACGATTTTGTCCTTGGCATGTGGAATAGCTCTACTGGAAGCTTGTTTTTTGACGTCCTCATTTTTAGAGAGAAAAATTCTACTTTGAACAAGGGGAACTTTGGTCCTACCCTTTTGAAGACCAACTCCATGACCCAAGATTCCAGTCCTGGTTGCATTGACCTTTGGTAATGGGTTTCTCTCTTTTCCTCCAGTTACAGCAATGCCTACTTTGGTTCCTGGATTACTTTGTTCAGAATGGCCCAGTGCCAAAGGAACTAGTTCCAGGGAGTCCCAAATCAGATACCAAAGCAGTAAAGGAATATATTTCAGTACTTTCATCCTTTGATCTTCTCTTGAACATCACCAAAGAAACAAATGGCAAAGGTTCCACCAAACTGGCATGAGACAACATGAAAGAAACTGAAAACCAAGGCCATCAGAAACAGCTTTCTTCTTACTCTGCTTTTCAAATCTGTTTGCTTAATGTGGGTATCCAGTCCCATAGTGAAAAGTAACATGTGTTCTGATCTAATCTTACTTTCTCCAGTGTGTAGCTGAACAGAGGTTGCTCTTGAAAGGTAAACTTTACCTCCCTCTTTTCTGCTTCAAAACTGTCTGACTACTTGAAGGAGTCTTGTTTAAATCCAAAGGTTTTTTTTTTTTTTTTTTCCAAGGAGGAAGAATGGCGTAATGTTGCCTCTGTGTAAATCCTTTTTTTTTTTTTTTTTTTTTTAAGATTTGAATCCATTCCAGTGAAAATATTTCACACACAGAGATTCGCAGGTGCTCAGAAATCTTTTACAAACCTGAGCTCAGGAGTTGGAAGCGGAATTCCAACAAAAACCAATTTAATTACTCTCTGATGTCATGCTGTCTAAACTAATTTAAGTGCGATATATTTCTTGAGAAAAAAAAAATCTTCCTTAACCTTTCCATTAACATGACTCATACCCTATGTTAAACCATTCTGTAGGACCTGAAACTTCAAATTATGTCATTTAAAGGGGGGGAGGGGGAATGATTCTGCATTAACCTTACATAAACTTCAACGAGAATGTAAACATAAATATCTTTTTTAATTTTTTTATTGTTTTTGAATCGACCCTAAGTATTGCGTTGTGACATCTAAATATAGGCTTTTTTCATTGTTATGGATCTTTTATTTCTATTTCCCAAAACAAATCAAACAAACCATTAAAAATTAAAAAAAAAAATCATGCATTAATGTGGTAATGCCGTAGCACTTTAAAAATACATTATAAAATGTTCTATAAAATTAAGAATTGTAGCCCAGAATAAATGGGAAATTTAAGCACGGGGGGGGGGGGGGGAAGAAAAAACTTTCCATGCCTGGTATAAAGCAATGCTATACATTTCCAGATGTTTTCATTTTTTTCCCAGTGTGATGTAAAGCAGCAGTGTCCCCTGCAGTCTGGATTTAAAATAGTAAGAAAAAAGATCAAGGAGGGACCAACATATATTAAATATATTATCTACCTCCTTTAGGAACGATGTTGGTAGCACTTCTTGACTCTTAGCATGAAAAATAGAACATTTTGCACCTGATTTTTTTTTTTATAAAAAATAGATACAGCCCATATTACTGCAGTGTTGTAAAACGATCCTCTTTTAAAGGGATTCTGTCATCGGAAAACATGTTTTTTTCAAAACACATCAGTTAATAGTGCTACTCCAGCAGAATTCTGCACTGAAATCCATTTCTCAAAAGAGCAAACAGATTTTTTTATATTCAATTTTGAAATCTGACATGGGGCTAGACATATTGTCAATTTCCCAGCTGCCCCTGGTCATGTGACTTGTGCCTGCACTTTAGGAGAGAAATGCTTTCTGGCAGGCTGCTGTTTTTCCTTCTCAATGTAACTGAATGTGTCTCAGTGGGACATGGGTTTTTACTATTGAGTGTTGTTCTTAGGCAGCTATTATATTGTGTTAGGGAGCTGTTATCTGGTTACCTTCCCATTGTTCTGTTGTTAGGCTGCTAGGGGGGAGAAAGGGAGGGGGGTGATATCAGTCCAACTTGCAGTACAGCAGTAAAGAGTGACTGAAGTTTATCAGAGCACAAGTCACATGACTTGGGGCAGCTGGGAAATTGACAATATGTCTAGCCCCATGTCAGATTTCAAAATTAAATATAAAAAAATCTGTTTGCTCTTTTGAGAAATGAATTTCAGTGCAGAATTCTGCTGGAGTAACACTATTAAGTGATTCATTTTGAAAAAAGTTTTTTTTCCCATGACAGTATCCCTTTAACTGTGGTTCTTTTGGTATAAAAATACCAAACCAAAGGCAAAAAGGTGATATTTGCTTTCCTCTTCCCACAATTCCCAGGTTAAAACCTGGAATATTTGACTTTGTGCAGAAATGTAAGAGCTCGGACACGTCTTTTTACTGGATGTATGTTATATGTAAAGTGTTTTTGTTTTAAGGGGCAAATTTATTTGCATTTGAATTTAATTTTTTATTGGAATTCTAAGCTCAAAAAAAAAATCTAAAAAAGCATCTAAAAAGCTGGTGAATTTATCTGGACGTCAATGAGAGTTGTATTAGCAAAATTCAAGATATTTTGAGTTTAATTCATTTGAAAATGAAGGGTAGATTGTAATTGCACTAGGACTAAGTTTCATAAAAGTTTCCAAAAGTTGCTAGAAGTTTCCTCTTGAGGCAACTTTAGACGACTTCCGAGAATTGAAGCAACACATGGGATTTACCGCCAGCGATTCAATTTATCACTGATGGGAGGGCATTTAAAGGAAATTAGTCACCCGCAGAAGAGGAGATTTATCGTTGACAATTAATCTCTTGGTGTGCCATCAGCCCAGGTTCAAATTTGCCCAGATAAATAAGCCTCACTGTGTTTATCTTCCATAATCTAGGCCAGTGATCTCTAACCAGTAGCTCATGAGCAACACGTTCCTCACCAACCCCTTGGATATTGCTCCCAGTGGCCTCAAAGCAGGTGCTTATTTTTCAATTCCTGGCTTGGAGGCAAGTTTTGTTTGAATAAAAAACAGTTGTACTTCCAAGCAGAGGCTCTTGTAGGCTGCAAGTCCACATAGAGGCTACCAAATAGCCAATCACACTAGGGGCTTTTTTCATGCTTGTGTTGCTCTCCAACTCTTTTTACATTGGAATGTGGCTCAAGCGTAAAAAAGGTTGGGGAACCCTAATCTAGGCTGTCTGCCCTTGGGTTCCAAAAAGTCAGCATGTACTATGTAGTCCCCAAAGGTGTGTCTTCATATGTTCCTGGTTGTTTCATAGTCACCACCTTTTCTCACAAGGTCCATTTCCACCATAAACCTTTGTCTCACCAGTGCCCACCAACAGATTGTAAAAGGGCAGTCACTTCCTTGTAACACTCTCTACTTTTTTGTGGTCATTAAATAGCCAACTGACCATCTGTATGAAGAGAGCTACAAGCCTTTAAGGTTTTATTTAAGTGGTCTCTCTTTGCTTCGTTTTCTGAGCAATAACAACATTGCTCATCACCTACTCTTTCCAATCTACGTCCAACATCATATTTTTCATTTCATAATAATCGGACATTGCACTTGGATCTTGTAGCACCTGAGCAGGTTTGAGATCTCTTATCTCACCTTAACACCACTTTTGTTATGCTTAATTTTAAAAAATATTACCCTGCAATTGGTTGACTGGCTAAAAGGGTTGAATTATGTAGGATGACCACCCACAGCAAGTTCTCATTCATGTATTTAGGAAACATTTTCTTATTGGTTATTGAGGTTGGATGACCTCCATCAATAGTCGTGGTCAGAATGCTTCTATAGCAGGGAAGAGTGACAAGGTCAGAATACAGGGACTTATTTTCAGATGTAGAAGTGGATTAGTTCTAGATATAAGGGCAAACTTGGTGGTTGACCAGGGCACAGAGATTGAAGGGTGAACAGGGTTGTAAAGAGTTGATTTGGTTCTTTTTAGGTAAAGAAATGACTGTCTTGAGAATGTAGGGTTTATTTTTAGTTATTTTTACAATATATCTTTTCTGACATAAAACAGAGCCTTGGGACTGGCAGGTCTGGACTGAGCAAGTCCCTCCATGATTAATATGTGGTAAGGTACAAAGAGAGCCATCATTAAGTAACGGCACAATGGCATTCTCATTATTACTAGAGCATAAAAATATACACATATTTGTAAAAACACGTGGAAAAACAAAGAATTTCTCTATATTGAAAATGAGCATGTTTTGATATTCAGGAAATTAGGGTTTTTCGTGGAACTTTACAAGAATGAAGACTGTAGTTGTGCACATCTGGCAAGATGGAAATACCCTGATTGGAGGCAAACGTTCCTTCCTTGTACTGTTCACCGAAGCAAAAAGAGAGAGAAGTTGATAAACAAAAGTTAAAGAAATTTTAATCAGGAGCGAAAAAACAACGAAATTTAGACTTGATACTTCTCATAAAATAGTGAGACATAAAGGAATAGGAATGAACCAACAATGGAAATAAAGAAAGTCACCTCAAGCTCATACTTTATCTTCTCTCCTTCTGTATTATTTTTGACCCAGTTTCTTACCCCTGATCTGACACCCTCTGTTACCTTGATTTGTTTATTCTTAGCTACTTCTCCCCACTTCTACTTCTGTTATAGGGCTGCTGACTGGACAGGCTGGGACTGTAACTTCAGAAAATAAAATTCAGAATTTCTACCCGTCATTTGTAGGCTTCAATTCTGGCACAAACCTTTCAGTCATGACTACCTGCAGTGCTGCTATACCATACATTGTAAATAATGGGTTTCTGACCATTGTGACCTGATTGTTTTGTCATAAACTGTTATGAACGGAGTCCCAACCCCAGAACTAGCGCCATGATCCCAATCGCGGCTCACTCTTCCGACTATAACAACCACCTTTCTCTTTAGGAGGAGCCCTTCGCTTCTCAGGTGCCACCAGGTCTTACCGTTAGAGGACCAGGGAGAGGGTTCTGGGCAGACAAGGGAACCAAACGTTGTAACTGGAACGTAGAACAAGGAGTGTGGTTGAGGAACAGGCCAGGCCAATACCAATCAAGCGAAGCAGAACAAATTTGAGAGACAAGAGAAAAGTTGAGATCACAGGCCGAGTCAAACACACTAATAACACAGTACACAACAGGATCCAGGAGAGAAGTCAATAACAGGCAAAGGTTGGGCAGCAAGCAAGAGGAGGTCAGGGGCAGGCAGGATCAAGAACAAGGATTAGACAGAATATAAGTGCAACCAGGAATTTTAAAAAATAGACCTACGTTGGACAATGAGTAGTAGGTCGAGGGCCCTATAAATATTTGCGAAATTCAAATATTTAAAGGGCCCTCAACCTATTAATCATTGCCCACGTAGGTCTATTTTTCATGATCCTTGTTCTTGATCCTGCCTGCCCCTGACCTCCTCATGCTCGCTGCCTGACCTGACCTTTGCCCGTCAGGTTGAAGGAAGTTTTGGCTGCAGGCGACGCACCACTGGACCACCAGGTATCTTGCCATAAACCAAGTTAAATGTCAGCAATAAAGCATGGCTTTGTGGGAGCAATAAAGGGGCTTGGCTATTTGAATGCACATTTCAAAAGTACATTTTCATTACCCTACTAAAGGCATCAATACAGATGACTTTTTTCAAGACAAATCTCTTTAAATTCTGCTACAGCTGCTTTTTTGCAGTTCATTTCTTTGCACTCTTTTGCCATCTAGTGGTATAATTCCAATTTATTTTTTCTACATTGACCTTGTTTGTCCAGATGTTTTTATTAATTGCATTTATTCTTTCTTCCCTGACATGCAGTTGGTCTTTGTGCTATAAAAGTATATTCCAGTAAAGGAGCAGAGTCATGTATGGCCTCATTGCAGTCTGCCCCCCAGCTAAAGTGATATTTTCTATATAGGTGCCCCAAGGGCCATGTCCATCCATTTAAATTCTTTTTAAAAAATCCTAGTCCATTACTGTCATATGCACAGACTTTCTTCTTTTTCAGGTGAGATCAGAGTACCTATTAGTACTTCTATATTTGGGACTAAATGTTTTTTTTAAAAGGGGTTGGACTCCAGAGCACTTTGACTCGTGTAGCTCCGTCTATTCCACGATCAAGGATTGGCTGTAAATGTTTACAAATCTTTTGTTGGCTCTTAGTTTTGTTGACTATGGGCCTGAAATGTTTCTTTTTTAGTCTCTGGGAAGGGAGTGTGACTGTGGGATAGCAGGTATAGTAGGGAGAGATGGTGTCTATAGTAACAGTGGATAATAGTCTCTGGGAAGGGAGTGTGACTGTGGGATAGTAGGTATAGTAGGGAGAGATGGTGTCTATAGTAACAGTGGGATAATAGTCTCTGGGAAGGGAGTGTGACTGTGGGATAGCAGGTATAGTAGGAGAGATGTGTCTATAGTAACAGTGGGATAATACTCTCTGGGAAGGGAGTGTGACTGTGGGATAGCAGGTATAGTAGGGAGAGATGGTGCCTATAGTAACAGTGGATAATAGTCTCTGGGAAGGGAGTGTGACTGTGGGATAGCAGGTATAGTAGGGAGAGATGGTGTTTATAGTAACAGTGGATAATAGTCTCTGGGAAGGGAGTGTGACTGTGGGATAGCAGGTATAGTAGGGAGAGATGGTGCCTATAGTAACAGTGGATAATAGTCTCTGGGAAGGGAGTGTAACTGTGGGATAGCAGGTATAGTAGGGAGAGATGGTGCCTATAGTAACAGTGGATAATAGTCTCTGGGAAGGGAGTGTGACTGTAGGATAGCAGGTATAGTAGGGAGAGATGGTGTCTATAGTAACAGTGGATAATAGTCTCTGGGAAGGGAGTGTGACTGTAGGATAGCAGGTATAGTAGGGAGAGATGGTGCCTATAGTAACAGTGGATAATAGTCTCTGGGAAGGGAGTGTGACTGTGGGATAGCAGGTATAGTAAGGAGAGATGGTGCCTATAGTAACAGTGGATAATAGTCTCTGGGAAGGGAGTGTGACTGTAGGATAGCAGGTATAGTAGGGAGAGATAGTGCCTATAGTAACAGTGGGATAATAGTCTCTGGGAAGGGAGTGTTACTGTGGGATATCAGGTATAGTAGGGAGAGATGGTGCCTATAGTAACAGTGGATAATAGTCTCTGGGAAGGGAGTGTGACTGTAGGATAGCAGGTATAGTAGGGAGAGATGGTGCCTATAGTAACAGTGGATAATAGTCTCTGGGAAGGGAGTGTGACTGTGGGATAGCAGGTATAGTAAGGAGAGATGGTGCCTATAGTAACAGTGGATAATAGTCTCTGGGAAGGGAGTGTGACTGTGGGATAGCAGGTATAGTAGGGAGAGATGGTGCCTATAGTAACAGTGGGATAATAGTCTCTGGGAAGGGAGTGTGACTGTGGGATAGCAGGTATAGTAGGGAGAGATGGTGCCTATAGTAACAGTGGGATAATAGTCTCTGGGAAGGGAGTGTGACTGTGAGATAGCAGGTATAGTAGGGAGAGATGGTGTCTATAGTAACAGTGGATAATAGTCTCTGGGAAGGGAGTGTGACTGTGGGATAGCAGGTATAGTAGGGAGAGATGGTGTCTATAGTAACAGTGGATAATAGTCTCTGGGAAGGGAGTGTGACTGTGGGATAGCAGGTATAGTAGGGAGAGATGGTGTCTATAGTAACAGTGGGAAGTCTATGGGAAAACTAATGTGCTGACTAGCACCCACTTTCTAGAGCAGTTTTGAACATAATTGTGCTCTAGATCATTGGATGGAGCTTGTACAACATCTGTCTTCTTATTATCCCATTATACAAGATTCTGAGCTTCATAGACATCGTGCCGATTGTGACACCATTATCGGTGGGCTCAGCATCGCTGTTTCTATTCCCTTTGCACCGTTTCTCCCTACTGGCTGCCCTGTTGCTCATGCTCCGTATTCACTGAGAGTTTCATTCTGGAATTGCTGGGCATTAACTGGGGTATTTGTTGCAGAGTTACTAGAAGCTGTCATTCCAAACTGGAAGGTTAATGCTAAGTTATTGCTTCCCAACACTGTTCTGTCTCTCCCTGAAATCAGAATCTGTCACTGGGTCCCCCAGCCTAACTCCGCTCCCCTGCAATGCTCTTATATATTCACCAGATGGTGCTGAAATACCTACAATTCCCATACGGATCCTGCTTATTTAAGATATTTCTCATGTGCCGTTGGCTGGCAGCAGACAAGAACATTAACATTTTTGGAGGGTTTTTGGACAAGATTTCATTTGAAATTAGTCATACAACAAATTATTTAGAGAAAACACACACTATAGGGTCGTTTTAACTTTTGACCCAACTTTTTCATCAAATACACCCATGCGGCATGCCCTGTCCATGAGAAATATCAATTCCAAAATGACAATTAGGGTTACCGAAGCCACTGATCCCCCATCTTTCCAATACCCCAATCTTCTTCTTTCAATACCTCCAACTGATGCACCAGCCAAAAGAATGTCTGGCCAGACCAGTGGAGCTCTTAGTGGGCACCAACCTTTGCATTTTTCTCCATCTGTTGTGAGTGGTTACTCATGTCAAGTTTTTTGGTGGGAACTAGGTCACCCATCCCAATGCTGTCCAACACTTAATCAGCTTCTGCATCTCCCAATCCACCAACCTTTGGATTTCTAACTTATAGCAATCATCCAGTAGAGTTCATGGGTCTAATAGACTGGCGTATCTTTCAATTTCCCTCCTTACCCTATTGGGGGGTACAAAGTACCTACAAAGTAGGGAGAATTTTTAGTTGAGTTTCCAGTACTACTGGCACACAGGGTAGAGTCCTGCAGCGGGTAGGGTACCTGCGGGTTACCCGCAAAAACCGGTGGTACCCTGCGGGTTGAGGATAGAATTTCCAGGTGCGGATATAGACTCAGTTCTCCAGGTATGTGGGTCGCTCGTTGGGCCGCTTGTCTTCTCCATAGTGATTTTTACTAATTTTTACTGATCACTCCTACTTCCAATGATGTCACTTCCAGTTTACAATGACTGTACTTCCTGTTTTACTTCTTTTTTTTCTGACCACACCTACTTCCGATGATGTCACTTCCGGTTTACAATGACAGCGCTTCCTGATTCTTGATGGTCAGCAGGTCCAGGTTACAGATAAGGTCGGGTCCTTATCCTGCGGGTTGTGGATAGAAGTTCCAGGTGCGGGTATAGACTCGGTTCTGTGGGTTTGCAGGTCGCTCGTTGGGCCGCTTGTCTTCTCCATAGCGATTTTTACTAATTTTTACTGATCACTCCTACTTCCAATGATGTCACTTCCTGTTTACAATGACTGCACTTCCTGTTTTACTTATTTTTTTCCTGACCACACCTACTTCCGATGACGTCACTTCTGGTTTACAATGACAGTGCTTCCTGATTCTTGATGGTCAGCGGGTCCGGGTTGCAGATAAGGTCGGGTCGGGTAGCGGGTCCAAGCGGGTAAGAATGTGGGTTGTGGGTCCGGGTTGCAGACTGCAGGTTGGGGGTATGGGTAGAGTACGGGTTCCAAAATATGGAGCCACGCAGGACAATAACACAGGGTATTGAGCTGCTTAACTACAGCTCAATGGGCAGAACCCCTTTCTTCTCTTATTGGGTGTAGGAAGAATCATATAACTAAACCAATGAACATAATAAATATGGACATTTCAATTCTCCGTCCTGCTGCTGGCACACAAAGAACTAAGCTCCTTACCTAGAAAAATGAGCAAAAATCTAGGTTTGAACCAGAAGTATCACCACAGCCCCAAGCCTTTATGGAAACCACGGAAATGGCAGCTTTGCTGTTGCTTTTTTTTTATTTTTACAAATGACGAAGCGACAGTTGTGGCACATGCTGAGTAAGTGAAACCTCAAAGATAAAAGGGGAGTTTTCCTAGTTCCGAGTCATGGAACGGAATGGGTGAAAATTGGGTGACTCACTGTAGGTACTGCCCCAGCCTTTGATTTGACTCTTTGATAAAAGTGAAACCCGTGATACTCATGACCAGTAAAGAGTTTTGTCATAAAGAATTTCTGGAACCAGTCACACACATTATCATCAACGTTGCACCAACAAATTAAACAGAGCTTTATAGAGATAATAGTCATCTATGAACGCCAATTTTCGTACTAGACAAACACTATTAGACTTTCCATCTCCAGTTAATCAGCTTTAGCGCTGTGGGAGGAGAGCCAAGAAAACGATAGATGGAGATATTTACTTACAGTATACTCCTGGTGCAAGCGGAATAGAACTAAGGGGCATTAAAGTGTGGCCATTGGTGATGGCTGCACTTTCTTTATCCATTGAAATCAAGGGCGAAGTGGTTAACACTAGTGACTTTTCCCAGAAATCATATCGGCAGGGACATCGGCAATTCATTAACAGGCGCAGGCGTCAATTCGCTAAAGAAAGAGACCGTTCGCACTCTTTTCACTCTGGTGAATGGTCGTTACTCTGCAAATTAACTAAAGTGCGGATTTTACTGAACGTTACCTCTTTCACCAGAGTTGACTTCGCCACCGCAGCTAAATCTTCCTCAATCTTCTGTCACTTACATCATATCCTGTCTGCCGAAAATAAAAACGCTGGCGACTTTTTCTTTTTTTTTAAGCGGGATAGCCTGCAAAAGTCCTAGCAAACTTTTTTTGGGTAAGCGGTTTTCTCCAGACATTTCCTAAGATATGGACCATTCATTTTACAGTGGGCTCATGTGTAGGGCATTATATTAACTCTCTTGTTTTTATTAAGGCTCCCTGGACATTTGTATAAAAAGTGGTAACTTCAAGTGTTTGCACCAACATTTATAATAAAGACGTCCATACGACTTTAAATTACCCGCCTTATGCAAATTGACCTAAGCGCAAGATCACTAGCAAATTTTCGCTAGGCACAAACGAACGCTAACGCATCTTCCCTATGAAATTCTTTCACTGCTGAAGTAACGCTAGTGATAAGTCGCCAGAGTTTGGCACAACTTCGCATATTCGTTGATTAGCGTAGTGGTAGCAAATTTGCAGCCGGCGAAGTGGTGCAAGTTGTGTGAAGCAGTCGCTGGCGACAATTCACCCTTTAGTTAATCTGCCTCCATGTCTTTTTGTTTAGTGCCAAGGCAAAGCATGTTGACTTCATGCGGTGGTGGGTTGTCAAAGGGCAAGGCATCTTCATGCCCTAGGCACCACCGTTTTGGATCCAACATGCTGCTGCCTAGAACACTAACCAGCATTTCCATTCTCATCTCAGCAAAAATCATGAAAGTCATCAAAGATGCCATCAGAAATCACAGGCCCATGCGACAAAATGTCCTGGGCCCTGCCCTCGCCAGAGCCCGTCCTCCACACTGATGGCCATGGCCAGGGATTAAAAAAAAAATTGGTTTTCAGTGGAACTTCCTTTAAATTTCAGTAGGTTGCTTTCATCCTCCTCGGCGAGCGGCTTCTTCGTTCTTTTGCATCGTGACTTCTTCGTCCTTTTCTTTTGCGACTTCTTCATTCTTTTCCGTAGAGGGTTTCCTTTGTTCTTTTCCATCGCAGCTTCTTTCTTCTTTTCCAGAGTGGTTTTCTTCATTCTTTTCCGTAGAGGGTTTCCTTTGTTCTTTTCCTTCGCAGCTTCTTTCTTCTTTTCCAGAGTGGTTTTCTTCATTCTTTTCCGTAGAGGGTTTCCTTTGTTCTTTTAAATCGCAGCTTCTTTGTTCTTTTCCAGAGTGGTTTTCTTCATTCTTTTCCGTAGAGGGTTTCCTTTGTTCTTTTCCATCGCAGCTTCTTTCTTCTTTTCCAGAGTGGTTTTCTTCATTCTTTTCCGTAGAGGGTTTCCTTAGTTCTTTTCCATCGCAGCTTCTTTCTTCTTTTCCAGAGTGGTTTTCTTCATTCTTTTCCGTAGAGGGTTTCCTTTGTTCTTTTCCATCGCAGCTTCTTTCTTCTTTTCCAGAGTGGTTTTCTTCATTCTTTTCCGTAGAGGGTTTCCTTTGTTCTTTTCCATTGCAGCTTCTTTCTTCTTTTCCAGAGTGGTTTTCTTCATTCTTTTCCGGAGCTTCTCCTGCAGCACAGCCAGGCCCCTTTAAGAACCTAAAATCGCTCCGGCCCGGGTCAACAGTCACCCTTGTGCATACCCTGATGGCGGCCCTGAAAGTCATTGTTTAATGTAGTGGAACCTGTATCAGCAATGGGTAGGGCTTAAACAGTCAATATCAATAATTTGAAGGGCTACCCTCTTACTTTTGGCCATAAAGTGTATTGGACAAGCGAAAATCAACAGGCGTGTAATGGCTGGTACAAGAATAAGGCCACTAAATTCCAAGCACTCAATCCCATTTGTTTTGTATAATTACATGCAGGCTTTGGGATGTTATCATATAGAAAAGAATATAAAACGTTAACTTGTCTTCTTTATTAAACCAGAGATATTGAGAAAAGTAGGTTTCACCCACCTTCCTTTCTGGCATTGGGGCTGACGGGAAGCGAAAATCCACCCCCATGACCGTAATCTGCTGATTCAGAGCTTGGTGGTTATTTCTGGAGCCAAGTTTCATAATATAAACTGACATGACGGCAACATACAGTGGTTTAAAACTTACCACAAAGGGAACATACACCCAAAGTAGATCGAGTATATTTTCCTTTAAACAGATAACAAAGTGTGGAAGTTTCTTGTGATACTTGTGTTGATGCATATAGGTCGGATCTACAATATAATTATACATATTGCCAGGGGTACAGTATGTGTGATCATTGTCCAGCCTTGGCAGATAAGGGTGCTGGTGTTATAGTCACAGAAGGAATGGTGACTTTGGTGGGACATTGGTTATGAGTTGGGTTGGAGGCAGGTTTGGGTGCTGATCTATAAAATTGAGTTCACCTCTTACTTTGATTTAAGTTACACTACCCCTATCCAAACTAAGATAATATTCTACTCTTGTTAGTCACACAGGGTGCAACAGTTATGTAATAAATAAGAGCTATCAGTCACTTGTACGCATGGACAACCTTATGTGCACCACTAGGACCCCCAGTTATAGGTGTGGTTGCTGTTCCCCACAACGTGACCTCGGCAGTTCAGTTATCACATGTCACAGATTCCCTGCCAAACCAAACTGTTTCCACACTTTTGCATTTCAACATAGACACTCGTGACCTCGTGGATGATGATGATGATGATGATGTTTAAAGGACAAGGAAAGTTAAACTAAAGAAGTAGACTAGAAATGTTGTAGATTATGTTTTGGGCTTATGTATCAGCAGAAGGCAACCACAGCCGTTTAGTAGGGAAGATCTGTGCCTCCAAAGATGCCCCAGTAGCTCCCCATCTTCTTTTCTGCTGATTCCCTGCACATGCTCTGTGCTGCTGTCAATTACTGAGCTAAGAGACCCACTCACAATATACAGTACACATAAATATAAATATCACAGTGTAATTAATACACATAATTACTACATGACAGCACAGAAACCAGTGCAACTAGCATCAGCATTTAATTTTCCGCCCTATACCATCAGCTTTTATTACAGACAAACCTCATTTTCTGCTGGATAATTAGTGACGAGCCCTAAGCTTAGCTTCTCAACAGCCAATCAGAGCCCACTGAGCATGTAAGTGTTGAAGACACGTTCCAAGATGGCGACCCCCTGTGACAAGTTTGAAGTCCTGGATCATTGCTGCTATTGACAAGCTCAAAGTTCAGATTATAAAATGTGTAATTTTTAGGGTTAAGTTCTCCTTTAACCCTAACACCTTTATTGTGCAGATGTTCTTGCCAGGGTCGCCCTGTAACCATTTGCTTTGTGTAAAATATTATCAATTTGTAAAGTGATGTCCGGTACATATAGTATGTCCAGTCTGGTCTTGTTACCAAAAGAGCACACAATACCCAAGTGATGAATCCCTGCCCTTGTCCCGCCAACCAAATTACCCAGCACTGCACATACACTAAGCGCCGAACGCTAGCGTTAATTCGCTAGCATTTGGCATTTTCGTTACTGCGCAAATTCACTAACGAACGCTGGCGTAAATTCGCTAGTGTTACTTCGCACACTTACGCCAGGCGAATTTTCGCTAGCGATGTAACTACGCAAATTCACTAACTTGCGCAGTGTACTGAACGCTACCTTTTACGCTAGACTTCCTTCACCACCTCAGACCTGGCGAAGCGCAATAGAGTAGATAGGGATTGTTTCCAAAAAAGTCACATTTTTTTCTGAGTCCCAAAAAACGCTGGTGTGTTTTCTACATGATGGGTGACAGGCTGAAAAAGATTGAAAAAATTTTTGGGGCTCCCCTCCTTCCCCCCTACATTTCCTGACTCATGGCAACTTACCTAGACAGTGGGCACATGTGTAGGGCAAAATAAAATTCATATTTGCTGATTTGAAGGTTTTCTAGGCATTTGTAGTGCTGATACGTGTTCCTCCATTGAAATTTGAATTTCACGCCGTATGCAAATTAACCATCGCTAGCAAAACTACGCTTCGCTTGGCGAATTAACGCTAGCGCAACTTTGCAAACTAACGCTACCCCTGAGCGCAACTTTCGGATTTTAGTGAATTTGCGGAGCGATGGCGAAAATACGCCTGGCGAAGCGGGGCGAAGTTGCGCCTGGCACAACTTCGCATCTTAGTGAATTTGTCCCAATTAAAGAGAGCAAAGTTGCATGGGTTAACCTTTCATATCTGCTTCTCTTTGCTTTATGGGTTTTTTTGCTCATCCTAAATTCATTTTGTAGACAAGGTTTTCAGCCCATGGAAGCCAATATATGGCCAAGTGGTCTTTCATGCGAATACCTGCAACTAGCTGGGAGAGGTGTATTTTGGCCAGAAAACATTTTTTAAAAGTATATTGAAAAAACCCAGCTTAGAATAAGTCTCATGCCATAGGCCTTATAGTTCCTCCATTAGATGATGAGACATCATGCATCCATCCTACATTGACCTCATCCGTAGCACTGATGTCTTCCACTGTCATAGATAACTTCAGCCAAGTTTCCTTCAGTGTCGTCTGAGTGTATATCTAGAATCCTTGGCACAAAACAAGACAGGACTGATGTTATTAGCCAGGGTAACCCAAAATAAACATCGCTTCACATAGTGTCTCTTCCAAGCACGTTCACAGAAGAAGTGAATAAGAAGGGCTTTCTTTGATATGTTCCTCAGAGCTGTGTGTCAGCCCTCGATAAACAGAGGAAAGTTAAGATCTAGTCATTAGTAATATAATGGAATTTTAAATATGATTTAATCTCCTTTGCAATGTTCAGCAAATATTTTAGCTATTAAGTGGCTTTCATGTGCAGGCTATGAAAGGATGAAGATGAGGATTGTGGATGCTCAACAAATGCATCGCCCACCAGCTAATTAGCCTTTCAGTTTAAATTAAAGGCCGAGCCGCTGTACGGTAAATTGATTCTTTAAGACAGGCTTGGGCGTGGCCAATTTGTTTTGTGTCTGGCATTCTTTGTAAGACACCTGGTTCCCTTTGTGGTTATTTGTGTCGTCCAATGAAAGCCCTCAGCTGTGTGTTGGGTATTAAAAGGTAACTATCGCTATTTATGATATAACTGGGAATGCAGTGGGCTGCTATAGAGTGCAGAGAATAGAACTCATATAGTATGGAGCAAGGGCTACAGATATGGCATCCATTATCCAGAAACCTGTTCATAAAGATCCTAATTACGGAGAGCACTTTTTCTCTGTAATAAAACAGTAGCTTGTACTTGATCCCAACTAAGATAAAAGTAATCCTTATTGGAAGCAAAGCCAGCCTATTGATTTCCTAGTAGACTTAAGGTATGAAGTTCCAAATTACGGAAATATCCATTATCCGGAAAGCCCCAGACCCGAGCATTCTGGATAACAGGTCCCATACTTGATTTATCTCAAACACCAAGCTGGCAAGGAAAGAAATTGATTTATATGACACTACCCCAAATTCATTGTTGCGAGCATTGTGACATCACCTCCTGGTGATTCTACCACCTAGGTCCTAGGCAAACATCATCACAAATTAAACTATCCCTAAACCTTGCCATATGATTGGTCTCATTAGGTCTTTTTACTGAATATGCTTTTTCACTGCCTGCACCGACCATGCCCTAACTCTGATCATGCTTCTTGCCTGACCCTTTTGATATTTCGCTTTTTCATTGCAATCCCCATTACATAACTTTCTGAAGATCCTGAAGACCATGTGACCCTGAAATATTCCTAAAGACTTGGAACCAGTTCCCTAATTTAGGTCCATCTCACAGAAATCCAGCTCTTGAAGAAGTTAGACCCCAGTAACCCAATGCTGTTGTTGAGAGATGGTTGAGCAATACCTAGTACAGGTTCTACACTCCTCACCTAGATTACCCACAAATTCATATTCAACTTGCATTACACATGTCAGGTAGACTTTCAGCAGGTAATCAAAGCACCCATTGTGCCACAGACCCAAAAATGTGTTGGGATCCGTCCGAATCATAAATGGAATCCTGTATTCCAAGCATCTCTGCTTCCATTACGGTTGTAGAATCTTTTCATAGACATTTCTGTAAAAAAGCCTTCTTCTACCTCCAACTTTCTTCTCACATTTTGATCTCTTTATCTTCCACAGTGGATAAAGGCCTAGTTTTGCTTTCCGTGCCCATTCCCTCTGATTGGATAATCACAGCTATACTTTTCTGCTCAAAGCACTGAGCAATATTGCACATAGAGTCTAGATTCAATTTATAAATCTAGTGGTAACTTGTTTTTTTTAACCAATATCCGTAGTGGCCGACAAACTCATCCATTCGTTTCATTGATCATTTACCACAGTCCTTGTCTAATTCGGCTCACATTTGTTGGTTTCTCAGGATACATTTGTGGAAATCTGATCTGTAACTAAGTGGAAATGAAACATCCTGTCTCTTCATATAAAATCCATGAGCTTGGATTTTACTCATTTGTGGTCAATGGACCTTTCCTTTCTTAGCAAAGACAAAGAGATTCCATAAAGGGCTTCAGGCACTGCAGTTTGTGGTATTATATCATGGCTGCCGTTCCAGAGAAATCCGCACCAGGAAGCAAACATTCTGCACAGAAAACAAATAAGCTCTTGTGTCTTCAGGTCATGGAATTTGGAACAGTCATATTAATTACATTTGCTATCATCATGGTGTTCTCAATTAAAATGCAACGTAGAACTTTTTTTTAAGTCTCTGTTTAGCTTAAAAATTAGCCAAAAATGACATTATACCCCAAGATAACTTCCCTGAATGCCAGTGTAATTGTGCCTGCAGCAATCAGGTGCAAAACTTTGTACTGGTTAGGAAATCTCAGGTAGGACATGGTAGTCACTTTATGCCAATTGTTTGTTCAGCCAGAGCACCAGTGAGGGCTCTATACTTCATCAAGGACCTGCACCTCACACACCAAAACAGGGCTTATTAGTGAACAAGCTAGATTAGATTAGATATTTAGCAATTGTATTTCTAGTTTAGGATTATTTATCAATTCAACCCGTCTCAACCCGTTCTTGAGTTGCACAAGACCTTTTTTTAGACATCTATGGTAAATCATCTAAAGAATTCTCAAGAATTCTTGAGTAAGTGGAAGAAACATGGTAGAAATATGTTGATTCAAATCCATGATGACGTGCCCATTTGATTGGAAGCTCTGAGCTCCAGAAGAATTTGTGCTTGAAAAGCTTGATAATAAAGTAATACTTTTTAATTTATTTAAAGGTCTATTCATTGATTTGTTAGTGCTTACTACAGTCTTTTGGTAAAATATATGGATGACCCATGTCTGTAGGAAACAACACTGGCAGAATAAGCCTGCTCTAGAGGTTCATATATCATGCAACTGGTTCCCTTGCTTTGAAAATGTATGGCTCTTATAAACATGGAGCACTGAAGGTCTCTTGATCGCTTCTGTTCTTTTTTAATGCAGTGTTTAATCGAGGCAATTGATGAGCAAACTCATGGCTTACAGGTTATTGTAATATTAAATAAAGAGAATAGACAGAATCACACTGCCCAATTCATGTTTCAGCTAGAACAAGCTTCATTTGGGACCTTCTAATCAAGTCTCAAAACCACAGTGATTCACCTACACTAAAGTACATTGTGTTGATGCTCTTCTTTCCTTTGATGACACCAACTATATAATTACTGCTTCCCAAGGTGAGTTTGTGTCAACGGTGTACTTGCCTTGAGATATACAGTAATTCACAACCATTGAGTATTTCATCACTTCTGGAAATACAGACAAATGAGTTCATCCAACCTACTGAATGGTCCATTTGTTATTGTAGTAGTTATTTGGATTCATAGTCGAAGGGACCATTATGTATTAAAGGATAGCAGGTGCCCAATTCAAGATAAAGAACTTATTAGACACATGTAGAGATCTTCTATAACACTCTAGGAATTACAGAGTTACCACATCTATAGTAGTAGTCCTTGATGGATACAATGCAGAGCATTAGCTCACCAGTCCAGGTATTCTGGAATTCCAAGTTCTTCCATTTCATAGTGTGACTGATGAGGTCAACATAAATAAAAAAGGATGATAGAAGTCTAAAATCCATAATGTTAAATATTAAATTCCGATTTTGACTTTAGCCCAAGATCCATATATAAGGAAGGTTCAAGAGAGAGAGAGGCCATTCTTCACAAACATAATTAAAAGGGTACCCCACAACCATGTTCATTTGTATTGGCTTTTACAATATTCTTTTATAGACTTGTCTTCCTAGGTGTACAATACACACAATTATTATTGATGGTGGCTTACCTTCCCTTACATTTACATATATAATATGTATTTACATTGACAGTATCCAGTTCTTAAGACAATTACCATTATTATGTTTTTTTATGAGTACGGAAAATGCTGTAGCCAAGACAAACAGTGTGACAGCACCTATTGCTCATACCCAGAGTGGCAAGGATCTGTACAAACATGAATCTGTGCCCTTAATGAACCTGAAATGAGTTTATAAACAGGCCCTACTCTCTTCTTGAAGCCAGAGGCTAATCTTCTGTTTCTTAAAACCTGTTATCCCCACCCTTTCACTGTTTCACAGGAAGAATAAAGTCATCGCTGGCAGAGGACGGCATTTTTCGTTACACAATTTATGTCTTGAAATTAGATTTAACGTGTAACGTGGGAAAGCCATTCAGACTGATCGTACTGTAAGGTGTTGCTCACGGTAATTTCCTTAGCTTGTTAATCAGAGACTTTACCCCATTACCTGATATTCGTGTCATTGTTGAAGAGCAAAAACAGAAAATACCATTGTCATAGTCCATAACAATTGCAGGGGTAATGTAAAATACCCTCACCTCAGGTTGGACAGTTTGTTGAAAGACAAAAGGTGATGGACACTCAAGGATTCCACAAAGACCACAAGCCACTCTCATAAAACTACACTTAAGGGTTAGTCCAAACAATTAGATTCGGGGAGATTTATTCACCTGGCGACTAATCGCCTCTTCTGCGGGGCGACAATCTCCCCGAATCTCATCGTGTGGACTAACCTTATGCAGAAACAGTGTTTTTTTATTCTAGTTTTTTTGTGGCCTTTCATTGTCCATCATATTTATGTTATTTGACTTTGTATATGTTCCTCTTGTTGTCTTAAAATCAGC
This sequence comes from Xenopus petersii, assembly GCA_038501925.1. Taxonomy (NCBI): domain Eukaryota; kingdom Metazoa; phylum Chordata; class Amphibia; order Anura; family Pipidae; genus Xenopus; species Xenopus petersii. The sequence goes on from CM076689.1 coordinate 116,564,672, forward strand.
ATGGACAAACTGAACTCATCATCTTCCCACCATCCATTTCAGTTCATCTGCCCAACATCCTTATCAGTGTCCAAAACAGCCTTAACAGCCCCAATTTCTCAAATCTGCTGCTTAGAAGTCACTATTGACTCTGCAATTTTATTTATTTCCCACAAATCGATGCCTTCAAAATAATTCTGCGTCCACCATATGAACATTTCCCCTATTCAACCCTACCTCACGCAAGAGACAATGCCCTCGTCATATTCCATATACATTTCTGTAATACACTGCCCTGTGCTCTCCCTCTCCAATGCATGATGGACCCTCCAATGCTTACCAGACTCATTCATCTCTCCTCCCTCTCCATGAGTGTTGTCCCTCTCTGTCAGTCCCTTTCATTTCAAGATACTTTTACTCATGAATAGTGATGGGTGAAAAATTAGGGAAACACTTTTGGAAGCTGGCAACAATTAAAGTCAATGGGCGTCCATTAATCGTGGCCAGCGTCTAAATTATCACCAGCGTCAAAATTTGCAAATTTATTCGCCGGCTGCAAATTCACCCATCACTACTCATTTACAATGCACTCAACAGTGTTGAACCAACATTTATCACCTCTCCAATTGCCTTTAGTCTGTACATGGCCTTCTTCTCCCCTCCCTATTTACTCCCACAACCATGAAAAAAACTCATCCTCTGGGATTCTCAACCATATCCCATTAGACATTTCCAGAACTTCCAATCTTTCAAATTATCACTTAAAACCTGTAGAAGCCTATAACTTCAGTAACTTGACCACATTCCCGACCCCCTAGTCTTCACACACACACTAGTATACTAGTATTCCATTTTCCATTATGCACTTATCATTGCTATCCTAACATATAAGACCTCTACATCCACACTAGATATGTCTTAAGCTCTCATGAGGAAAGACCTCCTACTATTGACTCATAACAATATGCAATTGTAATTGTTCATCTATTCAAGGTACAACAAGCAGAAGCAAGTCAATTCGATAAAATTCCTTGCTTAAACATCTCCAGTGGAAATACTCGCACATATCAGTTTTCCATTTTCATTTCCCTCTGCTTTCCTCCAGATTCCGTGAGCATTTTAGCAAGAAAGCGGATATCCTAGAAGCTTCATTACACATTATTACCGATGTTTATGGACAGAGAAATGGCCATAAGTCATCAATCATTAGCATTGCACCCAGAGGAATGCCACACAAACTCAGGGAGACCTTAGCAACACCACATAGATAAAGTTTTTATCATAAACACCTTTGAATAGTTCAAGTATTTGACAACATTCACAAGGGACTTATTTTTCATAGAAACGAGGAAAAATAAATAAGCGGTCTTGACCCAACATTGCAGGAAGAAAGATTTACAATGTAGGGATCAGCACTTCAGGGAATGACTAATGGATCCATTTTGATGGCCCATCTGTGTTAAGGCTAGTACAGTAGGAACGTTCTTATGTTTTTCTTGTTTTTACCGTGATTCCTCCTGATGTCTGCCCATGGTTCTCATTTACAAGTGAAGTGACGCACAGCTACCAACTAAAAATGTGCTTATATTGTCCATTTAATTGGCTAGTCAAAGAAAATTTGGGGATTGGTTGGTATGGGTCTGGCAGTTGACAAATACTCAATAGGGTTCCAGCAATGAGCAAAGTATGTCCATGTCTCCAGTGTAGAAGTTAGCTAACGCACAACCCAATATTTCACATATTTGGAATGATTTCCATACTTCCACCATATTAGTTCATGCCAACGTCCCCCCCGGCTGGGCAGCTTCTGTTTTTCTACATATTTCAAAACTACCTTGGAATTTTTTTTTCTGCTAAGAATTCTTATCTCTTTGCAGTTATGTCAACAGCAGCTTTAAGATAAGGTCGGAAACGGCTGTGATTGAAATTAAAATGCTAAACTATAAAGACAGCTAGAATTTCAGCCATAAAGCAATAGTAGAACTGTTGAAGGAAGTGTCTTTGTAAAATGTAAATAAGACAATCCTCCCAAAACTGATCTACTCTACAAAAAGGACATTCTAAAAGGGCTTGTTCACATTAACCAGTAACATATATCAAGGACTATTTTTAACTTCCCCTATAACCTAGAAAAGGCACAGTCTCCAAAAGTCCCAAAAAGTTGATTCTGAAGAGGAAACATAACCATTTGTTCATGCCAACTACTGATTCAATCTTTCAGACAGAAAAAAAAAATCCTTTTGGACCCCAAAATATCACTTTATTTTCAAGCAATCATTTTTTTCTATTTTTATCCACCCACCTTTACCTGGAGACAGACCTTGGAAGGAATAAAGGATTACATTATATATTATTACTAATGCTTTAACAGTACTCTGTCTTTGTTTTAGGAACATGTTCTGATTGAAATGTTCTCAAAACATGAACCTTGGGGATTTTCCATTATTTCAATGTCATTCACAGCATGTTCTTTCCTATTATGGTTCCTCTCAATTGTGTATAAAACATCTCTTGTTGATGAATTTATATCAGTTTATTAACTGGCACATTTGCACAATTGCTAATAAGCTATCTGCCTTCAAAATACAGTGTTTTATTTGCATTTTTTTATCAAATGTAATTAAAAAACCTTTCTTTTCCTAATGTTATTAGTTTTCAAACATTATGGGGCCGATTCACTAAATTCGGGTGAAGGGTTAGAATAAAAAAAACTTCGAATTTCGAAGTATTTTTGGGCTACTTCGACCATCGAATGGGCTACTTCGACCTTCGACTACGACCTTCGACTTCGAATCGAACGATTCGAACTAAAAATCGTTCGACTATTCGACCATTCGATAGTCGAAGTACTGTCCCTTTAAAAAAAACTTCGACCCCCTACTTCGGCAGATAAAACCTACCAAAGTCAATGTTAGCCTATGGGGAAGGTCCCCATAGGCTTGCCTGTGATTTTTTTGATCGAAGGATTTTCCTTCGATCGTTGGATTAAAATCCTTCGGATCGTTCGATTCGAAGGATTTAATCGTTCGATCGAACGAAAAATCCTTTGATCGTTCGATCGCAGGATTTGCGCTAAATCGTTCGTCTTCGATATTCGAAGTCGTACGATTTTAGTTCACAGTCGAATATCGAGGGTTAATTAACCCTCGATATTCGACCCATAGTGAATCGGCCTCCCCAAATCAAGAAAAAATATAATCTAGGAATGATCTTGAATATCTGGAAAAGGCCTCAAAGGAACATGACACATCTTCCCCAGGATATGGGCTTGTGCTGAGGTTGAGGAACCTAGTAAGGTACAGTCATGCTTATATGAGGATGTACAATTTTTTCAGGTATCTCTTTGGAATACTCAAATGCCCCTTCCACTTTTCCTGAGGAAGATTTCAGAGATTGTTGTTGTATAAAAAAAATGTTCTAAGAAAAACAGAAATTCATAGCTACAAAGTCTGACTATATGTTTGAGTCCAATAGTTCCTGTAAGTGCACCCTCAAATGGAGTGGAAGGGAGCAGCAGAAGATCCCTCACTTTCTATCTATAATGTCCTCTAATGTACTCATGTCCCCTTTCTCCAAATAAACCATACTCAACCATACTCTTTCTTCATAGTTTAATTGTTCCATTCCATTTACCAGTTTGGTTTGGTGTGCTCTTAATATCATACCTAAGTAAGGAGGTCCAAAACTGCACTGCATATTGAAGATGACATCAAACAAGGAATCCATAAAGAGGCGTAATTACACTTACAATCCTTGAAACTCAATATCAGCCTAAACCAGTGATCCCCAACCAGTAGCTCGTGAGCAACATGTTGTTCTCCAACCCATTGGATGTTGCTCCCGGTGGCCTCAAAGCAGGTGCAAGTTGTGGTTGTATAAAAACCAGGTGAACTGCCAAACAGAGCCTCAATGTAGGTTGACAATCCACATAGGGGCTACCCTACCCTTGTAGAGCCAAAGCATTTATTTGGCTCTACAAGAACATTTTTCATGCTAGTGTTGCTCCCCAACTTCTTTTACTTCTGAATGTTGCTCAAGGGTTCAAAAGGTTGGGGATCTCTGACCTAAACCAACAAGAGGGGGGTGATAAAAATCCCATTGGCATTCTTGAGGAGAAGAACTTCCCCTGGACTCCTAGGTTCTTTTATTACATTCTAGAAACTTTTTTCAAATTTACTTTTCATTTTGGATAGAGGCTTGATGCAGGTCTGCTGGTTGTGGTGACTGAATAAATTGACTCTTTCTACTATATCATTCCACAACCTCACTCTCCTTCAGTAGTGGTGTGACAGGACAGGACCCATACAACTAACCCCACCACTGCAACACTGATAGAACCAATACCAATGTTGGTGGACACATGTCAGTGTGTTCTGTAGAAAGTGTTTTCTTTTCCAGATGTAACATTTCAAGCTTTTCTTCTGGTCCTATACTTCTAATTTCCAAAAAATATCAATTTTCCATCTCCGAGGTGGCCTCAATTTAAAAATCCACTGTGATTAATGCAGTTGTTTTTGCAAATCCGTCAACATTTAAGTTCGGCAATTTTTCATGTGGTGTTGTTGTTTTTCTTCAGGAAGCTAAATATTAAACCGGTTAAAAAAAAGAAAAAATTGGAGAGTAAGTGCCAAAGTTCAAATATAATAACATGGGAGGTAGAGGTGCCCTCCCTATTCCATGCAGTAAAGAATGCGTAAATAGAAAAGAACCAATGGTTGCAGGCACTGTTGTAAACTCCCCAGTGAGTAGATGTAAAAAACATTAGTGTAAACACATCTACAAGCAGACCAGAATTCTGAAGGAATTCAGAATTTGTTCTTCCCGTGTGACAGAGAAATGGTTAAGTCCCCCCCCCCTGTATCCTGTACTGTAAGCCAAACTTTAGAAGTTATCTAGTTCCTTCTTGAATAGAATTTTGAAATACTAACACAATATGTACATCTGCCAAAGATTTCCTACCTAAGGCTTCACAAGTTGCGCATTGTTCACGTAGGAATGTTACTCAATGGTCTGTGAGCATATCGGCAGCCGGGAAAATGATTCACTTTACTCCTTTCAAAGCATCAACTCATATCTTCTTGCCCGCACATACATGTAGTAACATGGAAAAAGTATTCCTTGCCCAGTAACAGTGAGCTTATTGGTAAGGCTGGGGAGAATTGAGAAAAATATTACTTAAAGCCCTATGGACTGTGACCAAGTTTCTCCATAACAGTCCAGCTACAGTTCCTTGTCCATTCAGGTGACCAGATCATGTAGAGCACCTCCAACATTAGGTTCAAGTCTGTTAACTAAATATCTACAAACATATACTGTAGGTTCAATACCACAAGATCGTAAGACCGATCCTTCAGTACACAGCATGATGACACATTGACATGAAGACTTCAGTCTTACAACGGTTATTGTTCTTAGAACGTATCTGTCATCACATTGACCATGCATGAACATCCAGCAGTAGGATTTTCCATTATGACTTTACATTTGTTATATTAAGACTGGCTGTTTACGTACAGATATTGTCATATGACTGAAGGTATACGACTAAAGCCTGTTCCTACCTTTGGAGTTGTCCATCTCTTCAGCTTGGTCTATAGATGGAAACTCAGCTGTAGCTCCCCCTGTGGTTATTAGTAATAACCTAGCTACTTCCATGTTTGTTTCATCTCATTGTTTAGGGTAATGGCAGACATGGCGGCTGTATGAGTGTGAATCGTGACCGAAATCTTGCCTGATATTCAGGTGTGACAATTGGGCTATGTCCATTGTATAAATAAATGTCTGTGCAACAAACTCAATAATGGTGTACCATGCCAAGTGCCATAACTCTCTGGGATATTCCAACCCCTCCATGTCTACAAGATCGGAAAAGTTGTTCTACACCAACAAAATCAATTTGGGTGAAACATCTCATGAACACAGCAGACCCATCTGCAGCTCTCATTGTCTCACAACACAAGCATTCATTGGAACGTGGGAGTACATTCGCCTTACTTTTGCACAGACGGTGTGGTTAACGTGGTTTAATGCATTCGCACTTTATGGAAATACCAGCATTAAGTGACTTATTAGGTGATCTTGCTGTAAATGACATGCAGCAGGAAAGTACTGTGTGTGTAAATTCCCTGCTAATATGTTGTTATATGAGATACATCACAGAGCAGATATCCATTGTGAGCAGGGTTTTTCCAAAAAAGAGCATTTGGAAAGGGACTAACCAGCTTCCTGATGAACTGGAGAAGTTGGTTAATACTCATTTAGCTGAAGCCTTTATTTATCCTACTGTGTGTTGGTTGGTAATGCCTTGCTATTAGAGAGCTCCGGGTTAGGCAGAGAACATTTACTTCTCAGGTTGGTCCTACAAAACGACGTTGGTCCTCTCATTTGTTTGTGTTTATAGGAAGGTCTGGTAGATCTAGATCAGTCCAACTTCTGCTTTTAGTTACTGTTTGATGCATCTGAAAGTAAAGGGGAAGATATATCTCACCCTTCTCCTGTACTTCCTTGGAATAAACACTTACTTATGGGTACTTCTGCCCCATACAGCTCCTAGGGCAGAATTTCCATAAAATGATGCAGTTAAAACACACCTACATAATGGGTCTCTCTTTTGGTTGACTTTTTTTCTTTTCCTCTGAAACAGATAGGTGAGTGATGTTCTGTCCGACTAATGTCACACAAGGCATCTTCTCCATTGGCTGAGAAAACAAACCCATACCTAATTTCAACCATATTAACTATCTGGACATGTAGGTAACCTCAGGGGTCAGCTTGGACAAGTGACGTAACTAGATTTTACTGGACTCCTTAGCAAATTATTTTCCAGGCTCCCAAAATGTCTAGAGGTTGACCTGTTTTAGCAGTATTTATTGAAATTGTATATGAATTAGGTTCATAGGGGTCCCCTATATCTCCTGGGCACCCCTGCAGCCACAGTGTCTGTTTCCTCTGTTGTTATGACCCTGGCTTGGACACATCTGCTATCTTATCATTTTACAGATAACCATTTATTGGTGGGTTCATGATGGCCAATGATCTTTACTCCCTATAGTATTTGTCTATTAGCAAATATGGCCTATCATACAGTTCCAGTGGGATACTTTTAAGTTTGGTCATTGTGTCAACATCCTAACTAGGATAACACAGGGCTCAAGCAACAGGTAGCATTACCTCTTCCAAAGTATCTTCCGTTGGACCATGGCTGCTGCTTCTACATTGTGGGTACAAATGGAGAATATGGTAGGTTCCTCACACAAGGCCCAAAGGCCTGAAATACTTTCAGTATCCACCCTATGATGACTAACTCACTGGGGTGCCCTCAGTTGACCTTACTGCAGTGATTCCCAACCAGTAGCTTGTGAGTAACATGTTGCTCCCCAACCCCTTGCATGTTGCTCTCAGTGTCCTAAAACAGGTGCTTATTTTTGAATTCCAGGCTTGAAAGCAAGTTTTAATTGCATAAAAACTAAGTATAGTTCCAAGTAGAGCCTCCTGTAGGCTGCCAGTCCACATAGGGGCTACCAAAATAACCAATCACAGCCCTTATTTGTCATCCCAAGGGATTTTTTCATGCTTGTGTTGCTCCCCAACTCTTTTTACATTTGAATGTGGCTCACGGGTAAAAAAGGTTGGGGACCCCTGCCTTACTGGGTATCACATCCACTGCTCTTGTGCAGTTGTGTTGATCACCTACTGGGTAACTTCAAGCTTGTCTGGTATTGGATCTGCCCAAGAAGGCTAAGCCCCTTTAACCCCTTACACCAGCATTCCAACAACAAATTGGGTCCTTAGAGTGAACCGACAAGAACCGAATTCAAGTTCATTACCCCTTTAAGTACAAAATCCCCTGTCCCCAGGCATTGAATGGCTCTGTTTGCATACGTTTAAGTAAATATTCCTGCCTGCTACTAACACTGCTATCTCTAAACCTGTGGTTACCATACACATAGTCAAGGTGGAACCTAAGCCAACTCTTCACCCTTCACTAACAGCAGATCAGTTACAAATACTACTTACATGAACCATTCCAGAGTACCATTCATTTTCTAACTCCAAATAACTGAATATATTACCGTGTCCATCACCGTTGATTAATACACCACTGAAGGGGTCTCATCCTTTTCCCCTATCATTTATTTCTTGTATGTTTACCCCTAGTGAACTGACGCCTTCACAATGCAACTTGTGTTTTTGTGTTGTATAATTACCTGCGATGAACTCCGAGGAGAGGTCCAGGTGGCAGCGCAAGGCCAGATAAGAAAACTACAGAGGAACAGAGATAAGGAGTGGCTACTACAGAGGAACAGAGATAAGGAGTGGCTACACAAAAGAACGTTCCTGAGTTGGTTTGTAGGCCAATTGGTATTGTCGTATACAATGGAGGTAGTTTTTTAGGTGCAGAAATATTATGATGAGTATGGTCTCGCTCTCCTCTGGGCTGCTGCTATTAGAACCCACCAGAACTTTCTAATGCAGGGACTTCTACTGAGGCCCAAGGGCCATCAGTTGATTTCTCAAGCTTTAATGCTTATCTTACAGAAATTAATGAATATGTAATAATAATATAAATAGATATATCCTCCCTTTTGAAGTGTTTTAAGGCGCATTATTGACCTTTATCTTTTCAACAGTTTAAATCCAGCGGACAGCCCTTGGCATCTGATAATACCAGAGCTTCCCACACAGACCACACATGATCTTTTATTTACTTACTTTTCAAAAAAATGTTAACATCTTCATCAGAAAATATGTCACACTTCCTCCCACTTCTTCTTGGCTTCGTGGCAGAGCAATGAGAGGAAAGTTGCATCCTCTGGGCACTGAAAAGTACCCAAAATAGTGTGTAATTCACCACCAAGTGGCCTGTCCTCAGGATTTATCTCCATGGATTTACCTCCATGGATCTACCACCTACCATGAGACCTCCATAGATCTACCACCTACCATGGGACCTCCATGGATCTACCACCTACCATGAGACCTCCATAGATCTACCACCTACCATGGGACCTCCATGGATCTGCCACATACCATGGGACCTCCATGGATCTACCACCTACCATGGGACCTTCATGGATCTACCACCTACCATGGGACCTTCATGGATAAAGTAAAACGCAACCAGGGACAGTGAGTAAAATAATGTTTTTATTGATTAAATAAAATGCCTGCCAGTAATGGATGAAATATATGTTTAATTGCAACATTGTTTAAAACATGGCTTACACAGATATAATGGACTGGAATGAACTGAAAGAGTTAATCACACAAATGGTACTAATGAGATGTTACATGGATGAGAAGGGAGGAGTTAAGGGTATAAAAATATAGCACTGTGCACTTTGTGAATTTATCCTGAAGAAGGGAGGCTGCGTCCCCCCGAAACGTTGAATTTTGATTGTTGGTGGCATTAATAAAAGGGGCACAATCCCCGACTGCAATATTGGTGTGTGCGGACCGTTTCTCGAATCTAAAAGGCAATAAGGTGACCAGGCAAGGTCAACGGAGGACCTGCACCACTACGCAGAGAAAGTGGAAGGAGGTGTGCGGTAACAGAAAATTTCATTGAACCTTCATGGATCTGCCACCTACCATGGGACCTCCATGGATCTACCACTGTTTCAAGCTGTCAGACTGTACAACATACTTTGTGCACCAAACATCCCTTTTCTTGCAGAGGGTCAATAATATTAATATAAGTTCTCGAACTTTTTGCACCCATGAGGTTATCTGCAAAAATGACCGTTAAGACGATTTCCTAAAGGAAACCTACAGCTCAGCAATGAATTCGATCAGAAATGTTACACAAGAGGACACATGTTCATCTGCAAGTGCAGTGAGCACAGTCTCCATGTTTTTTTCGCACAATGCAGAGCTTCCCACACACACACACAGTTCCATTGTCTTTGCAGTCTCAAAGGGGTCGATGATCGTGCCACCAATCTGATCTGATCTGCTTGTCAGGTCGCAAATCAGGTCCATTTGTGCCAAATATGGCTGCCTGGTGTCATTTTATGGCGTCGATCAGTTTGCAAGAGCAATTGAAGTGCATTTATTGGCACAGGACACTGAGGGAACCCTGGCGATACCTCCTGGCTTTAGAGGTGGCCATAGCTCCAGGGTTCCCCTGCGCCATATAGAGCTGCAACACTCGATTTGGAGAAGAAGGCATGGAGGACTTAATGGCACCAACTATATGAAAGTGCAAGGAGCACCATTAGCTCCCCATCTTCATCATACTGATTTACAGTGCCTATTGACTTTGGGGAAAGTGCGGGGACATGGCACGTTACACCCATTATTTTTTTATACACTTTGTACCCTACGTGTCACATGACAAATAACCCCTTGTATAATTGACCCTGTATCTTATGATGTGCCTAAAGGAAGGGCAGGAAAGTTCTGCACATAGAAATGGTTCTACTCATGTACCTTATTGTCTGAGCAAGGGGAAATCAAGGAGGACACCCCCCCTCGCAGCAGAAACATATTCTCTTCTCCTTTCCAAACGTTCGTAGCAATAATCTGATATAATCGGAAAAATCTGCTTTGTTTTAGGCAGACGCCGCTGATAGACAGGATCTGGAAACAAGTACAGTTCGATGTTATCTGCAAATGTAGAGGAAGGAGAGAGAGAGAGAAAGATGTTCCGGTGCGGTTCTGCTGTGTCACTGGGGTCTCACAGAAAAAAAAAATTCCCCTTCACCAAAACATTTTGCACAAAAGAAACTGCACAAACTGACTGGAAACTTCATTCTGAAATGTCACTTCAAAGAAACCCAGTTATAAAAAGGAAAGCAGCTTAACCACCAAAACTATCCTGACCCATTTACACCTGACCTATATACCCCACTCTCTATAACCCACTCTCTATACCCCACTCTCTATACACCTCTCTCTATACACCACTCTCTATACCCCACTCTCTATACCCCACTCTCTATAACCCACTCTCTATACCCCACTCTCTATACCCCACTCTCTATAACCCACTCTCTATACCCCACTCTCTATACACCTCTCTCTATACACCACTCTCTATACCCCACTCTCTATACCCCACTCTCTATAACCCACTCTCTATACCCCATTCTCTATACACCACTCTCTATACCCCACTCTCTATACCCCACTCTCTATACACCTCTCTCTATACACCACTCTCTATACCCCACTCTCTATACCCCACTCTCTATAACCCACTCTCTATACCCCACTCTCTATACCCCACTCTCTATAACCCACTCTCTATACCCCACTCTCTATACCCCACTCTCTATACCCCACTCTCTATACCCCACTCTCTATAACCCACTCTCTATACCCCACTCTCTATACCCCACTCTCTATACCCCACTCTCTATAACCCACTCTCTATACACCACTCTCTATAACCCACTCTCTATACCCCACTCTCTATACCCCACTCTCTATACACCACTCTCTATACCCCACTCTCTATACCCCACTCTCTATACCCCACTCTCTATACCCCACTCTCTATAACCCACTCTCTATACCCCACTCTCTATAACCCACTCTCTATACCCCACTCTCTATACCCCACTATCTATAACCCACTCTCTATACCCCACTCTCTATAACCCACTCTCTATACCCCAATCTCTATACACCACTCTCTGTAACCCACTCTCTATACCCCAATCTCTATGCACCGCTCTCTATGCACCGATCTCTATACACCACTCTCTATACCTCACTCTCTATACACCACTCTCTATACACCACTCTCTATACACCACTCTCTATACACCACTCTCTATAACCCACTCTCTATACCCACTCTCTATACCCCAATCTCTATACCCCACTCTCTATACACCACTCTCTATACCCCAATCTCTATACACCACTCTCTATACACCACTCTCTATACCCCAATCTCTATACTCCACTCTCTATACACCACTCTCTATACCCCACTCTCTATACACCACTCTCTATACCCCACTCTCTATACCCCACTCTCTATACCCCACTCTCTATACCCCACTCTCTATAACCCACTCTCTATACACCACTCTCTATACACCACTCTCTATAACCCACTCTCTATACCCCACTCTCTATACCCCAATCTCTATACCCCACTCTCTATACCCCACTCTCTATACCCCACTCTCTATACCCCACTCTCTATACACCACTCTCTATACACCGCTCTCTATACACCGCTCTCTATACACCGCTCTCTATACACCGCTCTCTATACACCGCTCTCTATACCCCACTCTCTATACACCACTCTTTATACACCACTCTCTATACACCACTCTCTATACACCACTCTCTATACCCCACTCTCTATACCCCACTCTCTATACCCCACTCTCTATACCCCACTCTCTATACCCCACTCTCTATACACCACTCTCTATACACCACTCTCTATACCCCACTCTCTATACAAGTGAAAGTCAGATTGTGGTGGGAACATGAGCAGCTCAAGGTGAATAAAATGAATGGGATTAGTATATACCGACATCTGGCGGATTGAGATTTGCTTTTTCAGTACAGGAATGGGATTTGTTATCCAGAAACCAGTTAAATCCAGAAAGCTCCGAATTACAGAAAAACCATCTCCCAAAGACTCCATTTTGACCAAATAATCCACATTTTTAAAAATAATTAATTTTTTCTCTTTAATAATAAAACAGCACATTGTACAGGAATGGGATTTGGGGAAACAAACGAAATACGAACGTTGGTAAATCGTCCCCTTGATAAAGGCTGGCAAGGGCTGATGGGATTTGTAGTCAACAACAACCGAAATATATTTACGATGCTTATACCTCTCTACTGATCCCTGCGCCCTCCCTTTCCAGTCGAAATTCCTTTTTCTAAGGGATACGCGGCTAAGCATATGTCACATTATGTCACAACCAATGGCTGTTGGGGGATGCTGGGAGTTGTTGTTCCCATCCCCACGCCTGCTCTTAGACATTTGCATGTTTCGCTTTTAAGGTCAGACCACACACGGCGTTGTGGGGAGATTTGGTCATCTGGCGACTAATCGCCTCGTTTTTGCGGCGACCAATCGCCTTCCCTGACTCTGTGCCAACTAAAATGAAAAAACGCGGCAGTTTGGAAGTACTTTGAGCGACTTCGGAAAACTAATTACCGCGTGTGTCATTTTAGTCGGCGACAGTCAGGGAAGGCGTTTGGGGAGATTAGTCACCGCAAAAAATGAGGCAATTAGTCGCCAGGCAATCAAATCTCCCCAAAACGCCCTGTGTGGACTTACCACACTTAGGAAAAAAAATGTCTACATCATTTCCTTTTTTCCATGCAAAAAAAAAAACAAAAAACAGTTTTCAAGTAGAAAGAGAAAGAATTTATTGGGCCGTTAATGGGAAGCCACAAATACTTTCCCTCTGAAACCGAAAGACGATTTTCTCTTTTCTCTGCAGGAATAACATTTACTCGCAGCCAACTCCCACCTCCCGGCCAATAGCAACGCAGCTCTGAGCTTTCAACCAGGAAGGAATGGTTTGTTTTTCCTTTGCTCTCTCTCTTTATTTTTCCATTTCTTTTATTCTCAAAGCGTAAAAAAAAAAAAAAAAATTCTTTATGGGGCAAAGTTTCCAGAAAAGTGATTTAAAGTCACGTGAGTAAATGTCGTGTGAGGTTAGAGCCAAGCCTGGGGGTCCGAGAGGGTTTGTGAGATTTCCTTCAGTTGTACCTGGAAGTGTTTTTAGCTTTCACAACACACAGGACAATAGAGATTTATGGGTTCTGACATTTATCTACTGAAACTTTGGAAAACACTCATTTTGCAAGTAACGGCATAGAAGGTGTGAGAAATGGTTGTTATATCAGGGGTCCCCAATCGCCGGGCCGCAGACAGTCAGTTATAATTTTGCTAATGAAGGTGAATTGCCCTTTAAGCTGTGAGTCTAACTTCTCCCAAGAGACCGGTTATCCTATATTGTTACAATTACTTATTTGCTTATCTCGATAATTGCTACAAAAGTATCTTTGTGCACCTGGTGGCTGTTCTGGGCTCTCTGCCAAAAGCCAATTAAGTTAGAAGCCATGTTTCTTTTTCTGGCTGTTCACAAATGTTACTACATTTCAGTAACAAGCCGGGACTGCGGGTTGAGCTGTCAAAATCGGGAGACTGTCCTGCTCAAAATGGGACAGGTGGGAGGTATGAGATTGGGAGGTTGATTGGGCAGGTTTAATAATCCTCCCCATTGACACATTGATGTTGGTCCTCACCTCCAACAGCCTATATCCCCACCATTGTGATCTAATTTTTGGCCTTCAGGACCAAACAAACCAGGTGGACATATCAGGGAAAGATCAGATTGTTTGGTGAGGTCATCATACGAGTGGATCTTTCCCTGATATGTCCACCACTATCCATCTATCAATCCATCTATCTAACATCTGTCTGTCCATCCATCTATCCATCCATTCATCTGTTTATCTATCCAAGTATCTATCCATCAATCTATCTATCTATCCATCTATCTATCTATCTATCTATCCATCTATCCATCCATTCATCTGTTTATCCATCTATCTATCTATTTATCCATCCATCCATCCATCATCTATCTATATATCTATCTGTCTATATCTATCTATCCATCCATCTATCTATCTATCTATCTATCTATCTATCTGTCTGTCTGTCTGTCTGTCTGTCTGTCTGTCTGTCTGTCTGTCTCTCTGTCTGTCTGTCTGTCTCTATCTATCCATCCATCTATCTATCTATCTATCTATCTATCAATCTATCTATCTATCTATTTATCCTATCTATCTATCTATCTATCTATCTATCTATCTATCTATCTATCTATCTATCTATCTATCTATCAATCTATCTATCTATCTATTTATCTATCTATCTATCTATCTATCTATCAATCTATCTATCTATCTATTTATCCATCCATCCATCCATCATCTATCTATATATCTATCTGTCTATATCTATCTATCCATCCATCTATCTATCTATCTATCCATCCATCTATCTATCTATCTATCTATCTATCTGTCTGTCTGTCTGTCTGTCTGTCTGTCTGTCTCTCTGTCTGTCTGTCTGTCTGTCTGTCTGTCTCTATCTATCTATCCATCTATCTAACATCTATCTGTCTATCTATCTATCTATCTATCTATCTATCCATCCATTCATCTGTTTATCCATCCATCTATCTATCTATCTATCTATCTATCTATCTATCTCTATCTATCTATCTATCTATCTATCTATCCATCCATCCATCATCTATCTATATATCTATCTGTCTATATCTACCTATCCATCCATCCATCTATCTATCATCTATCTATCTATCTATCTATCTATCTATCTATCTATCTATCTATCTATCCATCCATCCATCATCTATCTATATATCTATCTGTCTATATCTACCTATCCATCCATCCATCTATCTATCATCTATCTATCTATCTATCTATCTATCTATCTATCTATCTATCTATCCATCCATCCATCCATCCATCCATCTATCTATCTATCTATCTCTATCTATCCATCCATCTATCCATCCATATATCTATCTATCTATCTATCTATCTATCTATCTATCTATCTATCTATCTATCTATCTATCTATCTATCTGTCTATCCATCCATAGATATATCTATCTATCCATCCATTTATCTATACATCCATCTATCTATCTACAAGTATTTAGTGATTCATGAAAGGAAAGAGAATGCAGATGAATTACGTGTATGTTAATAAGTGCTGATATCTATAGGCCGGGTGACAGGCAGGATGGAGACAAGTCTTCTGATTCACTGCCTGGAAACACAACACCAGTGGGCGATGAAGAGATTGTGTTGATGTCACAGTGTTACTTTCTGTCTGATTCAATTCTACAGAGGAATTTAAAGGGGAGTTTTTGTTGCCCTTTAAAAAATGACTTTGTGCCATCCACATGCAATAAAAATCTGCTGCAATGACGGAAATTTCTAGGCAATCGGCCTTTTCTTGAAATGCTGACTTCCACCAACATTGTCATGTAGTTTCAGCCCATTCCATTGATAAACGCAGGTAACGCTGCATTTCCTTTGCCGGGTGTGTAAAGCCAAGTAGGACAATGAGATTACTATACAGTAGGTGTTGGTGAATAGGGAGTGGGACACTTTGTTGTATTGTTGATGTTGACTCACTTCTGTGGGTGTTTGCTCTGGCTGATATACTTTATCACACATATCAATGAATATGTCTGAGGATATCCAAAAGCAAACATTCATCACCCCATTTATCCTTCTCAAATGATATGTGTAGTACATCTATCTATATATACATACATATATACCATATGGGGTTCCAGCAGAGAATACACCCCATCTACCATCAGCATAAAGCTGCCCATACATAGGCTGATAAAAGCTGCCAACAGAGAATTTTTATGGGGCACAAGTAAGAGGCCCCCTACTGTTCATTGATGCAGACCTCGCTCCAACTACTCCTATTCCCAAGGTTGTGAGACAATATCCCTAAGGCTCAGCAATCGGATCAGCCTGATATCTCTCTCTTCAAGGTGGCCATATCAAGCAAAGATCTGCTCATTTAGCAACCTCTCCAAACAAGTAGATCATCAACTGTATGGCCAGCTCCTCAAAGGAGAACAAAACCTTCCAATTATTGGCATTAACACAGGGATCCCCAACCTTTTGAACCTGTGAGCAACATTCAGAAGTAAAAAGAATTGGGGAGCAACACTAGCATGCAAAATGTTCCTGGGGTGCCAAATAAGGGCTGTGATTGGCCATTTGGTAGCCCCTATGTGGATTGTCAACCTACATTGAGACTCTGTTTGGCAGTGCACCTGGTTTTTATACAACCAAAACTTGCCTCCAAATCAGTAATTCAAAAATAAGCACTTGGTAGGAGGCCACTGGGAGCAAAATCCAAGGGGCTGGAGAGCAACATGTTACTCATGAGACACTGGTTGGGGATCACTACATTAACAGTTTATTATAAGTCTTCAAACTATCTAGTTACAGGTCTTTCATTCACTCTTGTAATGCAAGGGCAGGTCTACAATGGGTATAGCATTCCATAGAACCACCAGAACCTTTAATGCACAAGTGAGGACATCTTCATTAGTTGGACTGGGTCTCCACCAACCCCAGTTTCAGACCTTACTGCTCATCGTGCCAGTGACTTAGAGCTTGCCATCCGTTAACCAGTCTGGTTGGCAATTATACTAAACTATATTATACTAAAATGATAATACATGCCAATGTTATGGAAAGGGGGAGATGATGCTGTTTCTGAAAGAGGAAGCCTGGTACTCCTTTAGAGACTCCAATGAGGTTCAGAGCAGAACCTGCTCCTCTGTCCTTGGCCTTGGCCAGTTGTCTATGTTCATCTCTGGAAAAGTATAAGGATTAAAGATCTATATAAATAACTATATAAACCCTAATCAGAAACACCAGCTGACTAGTTAGGCAACGAGTTCATGTTGAAAAGAGGAGTGAGCCGGAGTGGAACAGTTTCCCTACACGAGGTTAGAAGATTTTAATGGTTGAGGAATGCACTGGTGCCGGAAGGCGATAGGTCAAACAGGGTTGATAGAATGGAAGATTACAGCTAATCTGGAGGAATGCATGACGTTACTATTTTTAGTGCAAAACTGCAAGACCACTTTAAGCATTGACCGTGAACTCCAGCAAAAATGTGAGAGCTCAGAATATGTGCTTGTTGATACTGAAGAGGTGGGCAAGAAGCAAAGTGGCTGTGTTTAATGGCATAGACACACTTTCTACGTTACCTGCATATGGTTCCAATGATAGGGCAGGTCAAGCAGCAGGTAAGATTAAGTCTAGAAGGGCCTACATACAATCCCTCTATTATGCAAATTCACTAAATGATCTTAAGCAGGTTTTCTCTAAGGCCAAATGTCATATTGTGCAGACAATGAGAGGTGGAGACCACTACCCCAAAATGTGTTAATGAAGGTGGCACCAGCCAAGACCTTCATTCATAAATTGAACAACGGACAGGTCTGAGGAGCTCTCCCTTGATGTAGCCTACAGTCTATGAATGGGCAAGTTGTATTTCATATATATAAAGAACATTAAGGGGTTACTATTGTTTATGGTAGCACAGTGCTTCTTGCTGCAACTCTACTAGGGTTATCCATCATGCTACTTGTGGCACTCAACTTTAGGTCTAGATGCATTATGGAAAGTGCTCCATGTGTATTTCCAGCCACACAAACGTCACTCATAATGAAGTGTATTCCAAGGTTTACTCCACATTCTGCTTCCACCGCACTCAGCACTGGGTGCAGGATTAGAATCAATATAAAAATATAAAGGACACAAACCCACCCAAGTCAACATGGTGCACCAGCTAGCCCAAAGGCCTGTGATCCTCATGAGAACACAAGTGTGATTTTACCTCCAATATGATAAATGGCTTCCCAGAGAAGATCATTGTTCCTCAACAAGAACAACCAGTAGTTATGAGTCTGTGACTCCCTAGGGCTTAACTAAACAATCTGCAGATCCTACAACGCTCCGGTGGTTCAGGAGGTATTGAGGGCTCTGTGATAAGCAGTTCAATATATGTTTATAAAAAAATGTTTTATTCCCAAATGGTAGGGCATTTGTGATGGGGCACAGTAGCTTCTTCTACCAGGGTTCCTGCTACAGGTTGTCCATTCATTGCCTTTTCCTCTGTGTCACATTTGGACAACATCCCCAGTCTCCTGTGACCTCAACCTACTATAACATCCTAAAGACAGTGTTGATATAACTTTACCATCAGGATGTTTGCCTCCAATGAACCATTTTCCTGCCTAATTTGGCAGTAGTTATATCTTTAACCAAATTGGGTGGTTTGCTGCCCTCTAGAGTGACCCTATGTTGGAAATCGTATATGGTGGTGAGGATATCCTGATGCTTTTCCCAGATCTTCCTGGATTTCCCTCCAGTGCTTGTTGACCATCTGCTGAGAGGCAATTCTTCCTGTTGTACAATGCACTACTTCCTATTGCTGACCCCATAACCTATAACCTCAGGGCGCCACTTTCCCAGCTCACATTACTTTTGCGGTAGGGAATGAAGAACGACCTGTTGCCATAAGAGAAACAGTTATATGATACTATCGATGCCAAGGGGCTAATGCAGTTATACTGGCCTCTATTTTAATTTTGAATGGACACATGGGAAAAAAAAGGAGCATCTACACCTTTCTTTCAATCATTTTGTTTTGAACTGTTCCTGTAACTCAGCTATGACTCAAATGGCCTTTGGCACCAAAGGAACAAGTGGAGATTTGAAAGCCCCCATGGAAAACGCTGCTTAGTGAGATTTTGTAAACATTTAAGCTTGATCAAGTCTTTGCAGGACTGAAGATATTGTAAAGGTATGTCTTGGCGTCACTTGCCTTCTCCAAGAACATTACTTAATATTAGAATTAGCAAATCATATATAATAGTGATCTGTACAAAGTGGGTCTTGTATACAAAGTACAAAAAGTGACCAAATTTGCCATTTACCTACCCACAATGCATCAGCTATTCCCAGAATTGTACCATAAACTCTAAGGTGGTGTTGTGTTTATTTGCACCAGGTTTTGCCGTTTGCACCATGGGGCAGGCCCAGTACAGTTTGTACACTTTGTACAGTAACAACAATGATGATATCCATCCCAAGAAAGGGACATTCCATACCCTATAAGGGTGACTACCCAGGGCCCTGCTCATAAGGCCCCTCTGAGTTGTAGTAGTGGGATGGAAGAGTTGTAGAAGAGCAGAGTAGTAGAAGTTGGTATAATAGGATAAGATGACAACAGTAAGACAAAGGCCACCCATAAACATGGATAGTTCCACCAATACAAGGTTATAACCAAAACCCATCAGGTTTTACAGCAGTGTTGTGAGAAAGCTCCCCTTTAAAGTGGCTCCTATAGTGCCTCCTTTTTAAAGGCGCTTCCACAATGCCTCCCTTTAAGGGTGTTATTTAAGTGCTCTGGAAAAAAGTCTGAACTTTCCCAAGCTCTTTCACAGGCCAATGAAGAGTGTATTTAATTTCAAACTTTGTATTGCCTAAAGGGTATCATGTTTGATTTTTTTTGGTTTCCCAGCTTGGCATTATGTTCTTTTAATTTTCAGCCAACTCAACAGCTTTCCTAAATAACAGGGTTTCCTTCGAAATCTTCATTGGATCTGGTGCTTTTTGTAAGAAGTGTATAATAGTGTGTGTGTATGTATATATATATTCTGCCTCATGATATCATGTCTACATGATTGCCAACTGTAGGAGGCCACACACAACCAAATTCCCATGTAATATTCTCAGCGCATAGGATTTTCAGATTGCAAGCTCCTACGCTGTCTTGGATCAGCTGTCACTCGTGGTACTAGCAGACTGGTACTCGCTCTACCTGGACAATCTAATGGGACTACAAGACAATATGTAGAAACTGTTGGATAGAAAGTAGGAGAACCATGAGTTTGGCAACACTGATGGCCCTACTGTAGTCTTGACCTTCCAAGACATTAAAGTGGCCATACACTCTTTGATATGGTCACCAAATGGGCAGATCTTTCCCTGATATGCCCACCTTGAGGGTTGATCCAATTGTTTGGCCCTGGGGACAAACTTTCAGACCTCTATGAAGAGGATACAGGCCATTGAGAAGGTCCACATCCCCTCCCTCCTTATCCACTACAACACCATAATCCATATCATATATATGGAACTTTGTTCTCCATGTTCTCCAAGAATCAGGTATCATTTAAACATATTCAGTCTTTTTTAAGCCGCCCTGTACAAGTATGGATGTGGTTAAATCAGATTACAAAGTACAAGGTTTTACTTAATTGCACAATCCGTGAGGGATTTGGTTCCTTCTAAGAAGCGCTGCTCGGGTTTGCTTCTGTTCTCCGTCCTGTAAGCCGAACGCTACAATATATCAAGTAACCGGTGATATCATCTTGGATCTGTTAAAATAACACAATGTTCCAAGGATAAATCCATAATGTCAGGTTTTATTATTGAAAAAGGAGGGATTTGTACAGTAGAAAGAAAATAAAGTGAGGTCACTGTTACCAGGCAGACTATGAGGTCACTTCTATGGGTGCAAGGAAATCAATGTATGTAGAAATGCCTCAAATCTGGCTTTGGTCTGGACACTTGAAAATGACCAACAACCCCTCTGTGGGGCCACAGCAGTAGTAATAACTGGAGATGGCCTGCCTGATGGATAGCTGGCTGCAGATTGGACAGATATCTACTGGGCAGGTTTTGAAACACATTGGATGAGGGTGCATGAGCCATTGATGTAGCTTCTTCCAATGTCTGGGTGGTAAACTGGGCAGAGATCTGCTTGTTTAGCAAATGTATCAAACGAGTGAGTCTCAACGTGTGCACAGGTTCTTTCATTTAATTGGGCACTAACGCACTGTGAATGTGTCTGCGTGACTTCTTTACTATATGAGTATTTACTTCTCTGCCTCTCTTACCTGGAGTCCATGCCACCAGCTGCCTGTGACCCAATTCCTCATACCCCCCCCCCTGCACCCAAACTCTGCTCCGATCCTGCTCGACACTTTCTTCAATGAATAGCAACTGTCAGTGATAAATAAGGGGAGCCCTAAAATCTGGTATTTGCCCAGGGCTCCCCACCACTAACAAAAACGCTATCAGGGCAGAGACATTCGGAAAACGAAGCACTCTGAGTGCCAAATCTCCTCTTCTTCAGGGCAACTAATCTCCCCGAACTGCCTTTCTGCCGGCTAGAATGAAAATCGCCGGTGGGATGGCACTCAAAGCGCTTCATTTTCCAAAGTGCCTCGTGAAGCAACTTCGGGTGACTTCGGAAAACAAAGAGCTCCGAGTGCCTCTTATCTCTTCAAACTGCCGGCTAGAATGTAAATCGCCGACGGGAAGGCAGGGAAGGAGAAATTAGCCGCCCCGAAGAAGAGGAGATTTGTCCCCGGGCGACGTATCTCCCCGAATCTGCCCGTGTGACTCTGCCCTTAGATCCGCTCATTCGACAAGGTCTCCAAACAAGCGGATTTTACACCTGATATGTCCACCAAAAGCAGCTGATATTGGGCTACACCATCGGGAATAGAAGCCGACAGGATGAAGACCACATTAAGTAGCCTCTGCAGTCCTCCATCTGGGGGATTGATGAAACCTGCCTGATTGAGATCTTGTGGAGGCCTGTCGGAGGTCCCTATACATTGGCAGACATTGGAGCTCAAGAAAACGAGTGGTGCCCACTCTGCCCTAGTTCCTACATAGATGCCACTTTGCTCACACTCGGACATTATTCACTTTGCTATTATACAAGCTCCGTACAACTTTTCATCAGTACGGGGTGTAATAGACACCGAGAAACCCTGGAATTAAAACCTTCCCTTGACCTGCCAGTAACTCCAGCTGCTCCTAATGGGTTGCGCCATCACCATTGACTTGCGCCCAGTGAATCCCACACTAATGCCGCTATTCAATGAACGATGCCATTCAATTACTTTCCTTCCATGAAACCTGGACTCATCTCCCATGGGTTTTCCAACAGCCGATTCCTTATCTCTATCTGCCTCATATTATCAAACACACCCCCACATTTACTGTACCTTGAATTCCCCTCGAAGCTGATACTGAAATCAAGAACATTTCCCCAGGAGGCTGGTTGTTATCACATCCCAACAATGAACATCATGGAAGTCATTTCCGGAGAAAGACTTATCACTGCCGTTCCTATCGGAGAAACTCCGTGTTTAGCCTGTGGGGTGTTCAGAGATAACAACAATGGGCCCCGGGTATTTCAATAAGGTCTTATCTCTCTTCTAAAGAACTGGCTCTTTCCACTGACTAATGACATTTCTCGCAATCAGAGACATTCATTTACTTTACTCGAAGCAATTTGTTTTCCAAAGTCGCCCGAAGTGAGGCAACTTCGGAAAACAAAGCGCTCTGAGTGCCAAAGCTCCTCTTCTTCGGGCGACTAATCTCCCTGAACTGCCTCCCGCCAGCTAAATCACCGTCGGGAGGCAGTTCAGGAAGATTAGTCGCCCGAAGAAGAGGAGATTTGTCGCCGGGCCACTAAACTCCCCCCGAATCTGAGAGTGGGCCCTGACCCCTAGGGGCAGATTTATCAAGGGTTGAAGTGAAAATTTTAAATTTTGAATTGAACTATTTTTTGTGTACGTCAACTAAGGAATAGTCCAAATTGGATTCGAATTTGAAAAAAAAAAAACGAGTATTGAAATGTATCATGTACTGTCTCTTTAAAAATTCGACTTCGACCATTTGCCATCTAAAACCTGCCGAATTGCTGTTTAAGCCTCCTAGAACCTATTTGGAGTGGACTTTGGAAAATCTATTAAGTTTTTTTTTTTTTCAAAAAAACTTCGATTCGAATTCGATCGAATTCGTATTACCTTGATTCGAACAGAAATGAAAACGGCCTATTCGCCGGTGAAAAAAAAAGTACGATTTTTTTTTTTTAATACATTTCGGTTGGTCTTTTTTTATTCGAAATTAGACCCTTGATAAATCTGCTCTTGGTCAAGATAAAGATTCTTGGTTGGGGCCAATTGTTTAGGGAAACAGATTACTGCAGATAGGACAATGAAAGGAAGCCTCGGATTGGTCGATATGGGATACAGAGTGGCAGTCGGGTCATGGGCCTTGAAGGAGGTTGTGGCGAATACATTTGCGAAACTGGAATGAAAATTCGCATATCCACCGCGCACATAAAAATTGTTGTGCGTCAAAAATATTCAGCGGCAATTGACTTTAAAGTGATACTGTCATGGGACAAAAATTCTGATTATTTGATGTAAAAAAAAAACGACAGAATACAAAATAAAAATCCTATAAAAATCACGCATTTACCCCACCCATTAGTAAATTCCACTGTACTTTTCTGAGACAACACAGGGAGAAATGATTTTCCTGAATGTTAGCAGATCAGTCCCACAATATATTAAAGGGATTGTTCCCCTTTAAATGAACTGTTAGTATGATGTACAGAGGGATATTCTGAGACAATTTGCAATTGGTTTTAATTTTTTATTATTTGTGGTTTTTGACTTATTTAGCTTTTTATTCAGCAGCTCTCCAGTTTGCAACGTCAGCCATTTTGTTGCTAGGGTCCATATTCCCCTAGCAACCATGGATTTATTTGAATAAGAGACTGGAATATGAATAGGAGAGGCCTGAAATAGAAAGATGAGTCGTGATCGGCGAATAAATTTGGCATACGCAAATTTGCGGTGAATTTCCGCGTTTCGCTGCTGGCGCATAAATTTGCAAAACTGCTGCAAAAATTCAACCCCGTCAAAAATTTTTGGACGTGCATCGGAAAAGTTGCTTGTGTCAAAACCATTGTGTGTTGACATTATTCGGACGCCCATAGACTTTAACACAAAATCAGTATTCAAGTTTTGCATATTTTTTATCCGTTTCGCGAAATTCGCAACTTTTTCTGCGAAGCGAAATGGGACAAATTCGCCCATCACTAAGGATGAGTAATGAAAAATAGCAATGACAATAAGGGGCAGATTTATCAAAGGTCAAGGTGAATTTTCGAATGAAAAAAATTTAAATTTCGAGCTGTTTTTGGTGTACTATTAAGGAATAGTCCAAATTTGATTTGAATTTGAAAAAAATTCAAAAATTTGAATATCGAAATTACTGTCTCTTTAAAAATACGACTTCGACCATACGCCATCTAAAACCTGCTGAATTGCTGTTTTAGCCTATGGGGGACCTCCTAGAACCTATTTGGAGTCAATTGGTGGACTTTGAAAAATCAAAGGTTTTTGGGGGGGAAAACTTTAAAATCAAATTTGATAGAATGCGCTGTTCCTTTGATTCGTACGATTCGAATTCGGCCGAATATGGACCTATTCCATTGAAACGGACCTATTCAACCAAAAAAAACTTTGACTTCATTTCGGTTGGTCTTTTTGAATTCGAATTTTTTTCAATTCGAAATTCGACCCTTGATAAATATGCCCCTTTAAATGTGTCGCCTTAGAGAACATTTGTTTTTTGCTAGATGGGGTCAGTGACCCCCCCTTTATTTGAAAACTGGAAAGAGCCAGAAGAAGACAAAATATTCAAACACGAAATAAAAAAGAAAATAATAAAGACCAATTGAAAAGTTGTTTAGAATTAGCTATTGTGGAACAGACTTAGGGGCAGATTTATCAAGGGTCGAATTTCAAAGTAAAAAATACTTTGAAATACGACCATCGAACTTTGAAATCAAATATCGAAGTGGAAGTATTTTTCACTGCCTATTCACCCGGAAAAAAAACTTTTTTGTTTTTTTTTTAATACATTTTGGTTGGTCTTTTTTTTTATTCAAAATTCAACCCTTGATAAATCTGCCCCTAAATGTGTCGCCTTAGAGAACATTTGTTTGTTTGTTTTTTAGATGGGGTCAGTGACCCCCCCCCCTTTATTTGAAAACTGGAAAGAGCCAGAAGAAGAGAAATTGTTGAAAAACGAAATAAAAAAATAATAAAGACCAATTGCAAAGTGTCTTAGAATTAGTTCTTGTAGAAGAGACTAAAAGTGGATGTAAAAGTGAAGGGGATTTGTGGCGATTGAACAAAGTGATACTTTTAGTTTCTACTTGTTACAAATAAGACTTTTTTTTGTTTTGATTGAGGAAACGTTACAATGAAACAAAACGTCACAAATGCGGATCGTTTCCAATGACGTGAGGGAAGCGATCGGGGGAATTGCAGGTAGTGAGCGCGCGCAGTATGGCAGCTCCTTTGTCTAATTTCCCCTTTAAACATGAATCAGCGAGGGGCGGGGAGTGGGCGTGGCGCGGCTGGTGAGTGGGTGGGGCGAGCGCTGTGGAGCTTTATGAGGAGAGGCGGGAGCAGAAGTCGCTATTAGAGATCCGGAGGCGCCGCGAGTAGAAGCGAATTATAAGTCGGGACTGAGACCAATTGGATGTGGGATTTCTTTGCTGTTTCTCTGGAGACACCGAGACCCTGAGGCTGAAGTTTTGGTCATGAGTCCGACCCTGATGTTTGTGTTGCTCCTGTGCGGGGTCGCCGCCGAGTCGGTGAGTGAGAGAAACAACTGACTCCTATTGACTTGTGTTGTATTGACTTGTATTGTGTGTAGTGGGGGGGGGGGGTATTCGTGTCAGTCACGTGCTGAATAAAGTGCAGTGATTTCTATTCCAGCCCCAGTAATGACTCCCCCCCCCCCCACTAACTCACCATTTACTTTACTCTCTGCCCCCCCACCTATAATGTTTCTTATTACATCATAACCCCCCCCCATTTCCAACACATTCCCTGGTACATTACACCCCCCCCCAACCTCTAGTACAACTGTCACTTGTTCCTCCCCAAACTCTTCATCCCATTGGTCACTATGTGCCCCCCCCACCCCGTCCCCAAAACATCTTAAATTTGCCCCCATTCTTTATTACATCACAAACCCTCAAACCCATAGTACTGCCCCCCCACATTCTCTATTACATCATAAACCTTTCCCAACACTTTCTACTTCCCATTCTCCTGTCATTGTGTCTCCTCCTCCTCCTACTCATCCTATTGGCCCCACATTCCCTATTACATCATAACCCCCTAGTACCGGCCCCCACATTCCCTGTTACATCATAAACCCATAGAAGCGCCCCCGCATTCCCTATTACATCATAAACCCATAGTACCGCCCCCCATTCCCTATTACATTATAACCCCCTAGTACCGCCCCCACATTCCCTATTACATCATAACTCCCTAGTACCGCCCCCCACAGTCCCTATTACATCATAACTCCCTAGTACTGCCCCCCACAGTCCCTATTACATCATAAACCCATAGTACCGCCCCCCACATTCCCTATTACATCATAAACCCATAGTACCGCCCCCCACCCTACATTCCCTATTACAACCTATAGTACTGCGCTATTGTTATGTACCACCAGCCATTAGTTTCTTATATCCTATACTACAACCTAATATTGTGCTTGTCCACATTCCTGGTACATTATTGACCCGTCTCCCATATTCTACTCAAGGACCCCCGGTTTAGGCGGGGCCACAGGATGGACATGAGAGAACTTGGTTTAGTGTCATTAGTTATTGGCTGATGGGTTTCCACTGGGGTTTTTGTTGTCTCCATAAAGAATGTGACTATGAACTAGACACCTCATTGGTTCTTGTGTTGACTTCAGTCTAGAAGTGTTACTTTAACCAGCCTGCTAGTTACTGGAATGTCTGAGCAGCTCCATCTCAGGTGACTTCAGTCCCTCAATGTGTGAAGGAGAACTTTGACCTGCCCCCATTGTTGCGTTTGGGAATTCCAGCAGCTTTTCCTGCAGACGTAATTCACTTGGCTAATGAGCTGCCGGATGAATTTCTTTCCAAACACATATTTTATGCCTCCCCTCGTTCCCACCCCTTTTATTCACCAATCCCTTTACCCCTCCCTGTCTGGAGAAAAAGGAGATGGTGACGTCTGAATGGGACAATTATCTTCTTATTGAGGGTTTTTTCTCCTTGATTATCTTTCCCAGTATTAGTCTGTGCGGGGCTATTTAAGGGAATACACACTTAGCTGTTAAATGGCAAATGGGGGTGTGAAGAGACATAAAAATTTTGGGTTGTTTTACTCTGATGAGGTGCCCCAAAGGCGACTTTCAATAGCACCATATTGTAGAGGACTCCACTGAACTTAAATCATGATTTGCATTTTTCTACAAAGCTGGGAGTTGCCATATTGCTTCCACATGGACATCTGTGGCTCCCTGTCTCTAGTGCTGTTGTCCATGTCCTACAAGTTGAGTGTGGTCACCTCTGGTTAGCAACTTCTCCTTTGCTTTGGCAGTTGGTCCTGCTTCTAGATGTTGGTTCTGGTACCCTTTGGGAATTCTATTTCTCAGTCTTCCGACATTGCGGAATCGAATTCCAACTTTGGCAACCGCTTCTCCTTGTTGGGGCTACATAGGGGTGACTGAGGAATGTTTCAGAAGCTCAGGACTAAGTGATGTCCTACAAGATGAGGTGACCTGGTCTAAGTGATGTCCTACAAGACCTGGTGGTCCTTTATTAGCAGATGTTCCGGCTGGAGAATTCCCCTTCTTTCTCTCTCTCTCTGTCTCTCTATCCGTGTAAAATGAGCCTTGGGGAAAAACAGGAAAAGGGGAGGAAGCCGGGAACATAAACATCTCCAAAATGCAGCTTCTCCTTCACCGCATACTTGAGTATTACAAGCTGGAACTCTCACAAGATAGTTGCCCAGATGTGACGATGGATGAACAAGGCATTAACTTGCGCTGCTTTCTCTTCAGCAAGCTGGCTGAGGATGATGGGAGTTGTAGTCCTACCAGTACTCTTGAGTTTGCTGAGCAACTTTTTTTAGGAGAGTAGTGAGGCAGCTGAGGCTTCTGGGAGTGATGGATCAGGAGATCACATTGTACTTTTTTTTTTTTTTTTAAATGAATAACACTGATTCCATTGTTGAGGAATTCTAGAATTGATTTTATTAGCTCCATTATTTGCCAACACCCCCTCTTCCAAAAATAGGAGGATTTGGGATTGAAGGGGTGTGAATAAGTCACGACACCTCCCTCCCAGATGCCTTCAGTCCTCTGACTTTGATGTCTCTCTGTACGTCATGGTCGATTAGTGTTGCAACACGGGTCTTTTGTGTATTGCGTAAAGTCACGTGCTGATCCCTTTTTTCCCATTTTCCCCCTCCTTGTTCTATGAAAATCCAAAAATGGGCTTCCTTCCCCTTTTATACTCTCCGTCCCAGCAGTTTATTCTGCTTTTATTTTCCAAATACTTATTGTTACATTGAGCTCAGAGTGGGGGGGTCAAAAACATTTTTTGCCCCAGACCTGCCAAAAGACATCGGAGTTTGACTTTTTTTTAGGCATCTCACACTATTGTTTTTAGTAATCTAGCTGTGGTTTGTGCTATAAGTCAATAGAACTATACAGCATATAGTGTTTCTCTATAACAACTCCAGACTAATGTCCCACTGTTACTATAGTCACCAACTCCCCCTACTATACCTGCTATCCCACAGTCACACTCCCTTCCCAGAGACTATTATCCACTGTTACTATAGACACCATCTCTCCCTACTATACCTGCTATCCCACAGTCACACTCCCTTCCCAGAGACTATTATCCACTGTTACTATAGACACCATCTCTCCCTACTATACCTGCTATCCCACAGTCACACTCCCTTCCCAGAGACTATTATCCACTGTTACTATAGGCACCATCTCTCCCTACTATACCTGCTATCCCACAGTCACACTCCCTTCCCAGAGACTATTATCCACTGTTACTATAGGCACCATCTCTCCCTACTATACCTGTTATCCCAGTCACACTCCCTTCCCAGAGACTATTATCCACTGTTACTATAGGCACCATCTCTCCCTACTATACCTGCTATCTCACAGTCACACTCCCTTCCCAGAGACTATTATCCACTGTTACTATAGACACCATCTCTCCCTACTATACCTGCTATCCCACAGTCACACTCCCTTCCCAGAGACTATTATCCACTGTTACTATAGTCACCAACTCCCCCTACTATACCTGCTATCCCACAGTCACACTCCCTTCCCAGAGACTATTATCCACTGTTACTATAGACACCATCTCTCCCTACTATACCTGCTATCCCACAGCCACACTCCCTTCCCAGAGACTATTATCCACTGTTACTATAGACACCATCTCTCCCTACTATACCTGCTATCCCACAGTCACACTCCCTTCCCAGAGACTATTATCCACTGTTACTATAGACACCATCTCTCCCTACTATACCTGCTATCCCACAGTCACACTCCCTTCCCAGAGACTATTATCCACTGTTACTATAGTCACCAACTCCCCCTACTATACCTGCTATCCCACAGTCACACTCCCTTCCCAGAGACTATT
This sequence comes from Xenopus petersii, assembly GCA_038501925.1. NCBI lineage: Eukaryota > Metazoa > Chordata > Amphibia > Anura > Pipidae > Xenopus > Xenopus petersii. The sequence goes on from CM076689.1 coordinate 116,594,587, forward strand.
ATCCACTGTTACTATAGACACCATCTCTCCCTACTATACCTGCTATCCCACAGCCACACTCCCTTCCCAGAGACTATTATCCACTGTTACTATAGACACCATCTCTCCCTACTATACCTGCTATCCCACAGTCACACTCCCTTCCCAGAGACTATTATCCACTGTTACTATAGACACCATCTCTCCCTACTATACCTGCTATCCCACAGTCACACTCCCTTCCCAGAGACTATTATCCACTGTTACTATAGACACCATCTCTCCCTACTATACCTGCTATCCCACAGTCACACTCCCTTCCCAGAGACTATTATCCACTGTTACTATAGACACCATCTCTCCCTACTATACCTGCTATCCTACAGTCACACTCCCTTCCCAGAGACTATTATTCACTGTTACTATAGGCACATCTCTCCCTACTATACCTGCTATCCCACAGTCACACTCCCTTCCCAGAGACTATTATCCACTGTTACTATAGACACCATCTCTCCCTACTATACCTGCTATCCCACAGTCTCACAGCAGTTCCCCCCAAGACAACTTTGCTTTTATTGTGCAAAAATTACTTTGAAGCTCCACTGTCTGGCTGCAACTTTTCATCTCACAGGGGTGGAATCCATTCTTTCTCCTCTAGGAACTACTAACGTTGGCTACTCTTAAAGAAGTCCATCTAAAGATGCCTGCAACCAGTTGTTGTTTTCCAAGCTCTATTGGCATCTGAGGGGTAACATTTTTGGGGTGCAGTGATGTGCACAGACGAGGTGCGTTGCAGTTCTGACCAGACATATGCTCCACTGCTCCCTTTGAACCTCGTTGAAAACAACAGCAGGGCTCGCAAAGTCAGTTTGCCAAAATAGAATGGAAAGAAAAATGGACTGAGGCCCCTTCTGGGTGATTGTTTCTTTTCACTAGTCTGATTTACATATAAATGATGCTGCTGTTTTGGTGGGGGGTAATGGAGGACAGGCCTGGTTAATTCCACTTACAGCACTGGTCACATTTTTCTTTATACAAAGCTTCGACCCTTTTTGAGTCTTGAAAGTGTCCTTTGTCACCTATATTAGATGTTTAGTGATCAGCTCTTCTGTCTTGGTTTTTGGTGGTAGGAGTTTAGGAAAAGTAACTGCCCTACATAGATATGGATTGGGATCATCTGGCCAGCAGACGGGTTCCAAAAACCATATAAAACCATACACAATATTAAATTGATTTAATATATGGAATATTACTGAACCCCATAGATGTCTCCTCTTTTGTACACATAGACGGAAACCCTCTGATCAGTCATTCCAGCCTCCAGGTAGAAGCAGATTATGTTCACTTCTACATGACTTAAAGTGGCAGGTCTTGTAAAATCTGATCTTCTGCCTGCCTATTCGGTGTGGTCATGTGATCTTTGTCATTTATATATATATATTATATAACTTGCCTTCAGTCATTTGTGTCTGTTGGGAAAGGTAAGAACCCCAGCAGTTACAAAAGAAGAGACATTCGATCTCTTTTGGTTGAACTGACGATGGCGTGTAGAACAAAAGGAGGAAAACAATTGAAGGGGTGGAGAGTGAATATGGTTATGTAAATAATATATATATATATATATATATATATATATATATATATATATATATATATATATATATATATATATATATATATATATATATATATATATATATATATATATATATATATATATATATATATATGACAAATGCCCAGATCATTAAAGGTGGACTATTCCAGAATTAAGCCACTGGTGTAAGTCAAAGTCTGGTGGCACAGTTGGGTAGGCCGATCCGGCCAATATCTCTGGTTTGTTTCTTGTAGGCAGTGCCCAAGTCAGAAGTGCCTTGATATATAACCTAATGAGCTTCTCACAGGCCCATACTGACTCACTCTTGACTCATGCCTTCATAGCCGATAGTGACTAACCTTTGCTTTGAATCTCTGCTTGTTTTCTCACAATCCCGTCACCCACCTCCCACATGGAATGTTCACATGTGCACGACAGATCTCCGTAGCCCCAGACCAGCTGCTGTATTATTCATCCTGGGCCTGTGTAACATGTTTTTTTTGGACGGCGTACACTTCTTCCTAAAGTTCCTTTGTTCTACCTCTGCACAATTCTCTGTTGCCTGCAATATTGTAGGAACAGGAGTCCATATTCCAGGTGGATTTCCGTTGCACTTTTGTTTACTCGTAATGCTCTTATTTCTTGTTTTTTATTATTTTTGCACAACATCCGGCCCTTGTTGTTGTTGTTACGAGATCCTGTGGGGGCAGGGAACAGTGGGGGGCATATCCTTAGAGAGGGGGGAAAGGGGTGGTTTCGGAAATTCCTTGTGAAGAGAGATAGAGATGGAATTCTTGATCTGCTTAGGAATTTCCTAATCTTTATATGGAGATAAAAGGGTAATCTGGTGCAGTGACTGAGCATTCTTCAGCCAGAGAGAAAGCAATTGAGAGGTTACACAATGTTGTTCTTCTGAGGACAGGGGAGGTATGGTACATTCCATTAAGTAGACTGAGAAGATATTAAAAGGAACATTGTTGTCCCCATTGAAGCAGCCTCCATGAACTTGAACAAAATTGCTCCTGCTAGCAATAAATGATCATTATCCTTTGGTCCGTGGAGATGTGGCCATCCCTATTATGCACAAAATATATACATTTTGTCCCGTTTGGCATGTTGTCGAGTCAGTGAGGAAGAAGGTTGAGAAGTGTCCTCAAGTGATCAGTACAGTCTGGATGTTGACGTGTGATGGTACATGTTTGGATGTTATTGGTTGAGACTTGGTTTCACACCATTCCAGTTGTCCTCTGTAGGAGAAGATGCTTGTTGTGCTTTGACGCCATGTTCTAAATTGAGATGAACACCATGACCCAAAGGCAGCAACCAGCTATGTATTCAATTTGCTCCAAACACCCAAACCTAGAGTATAGTGGAATTTCCGCATACACAAGTGGCTAGGCATACAATACACACCAATCTATGTAGGTCACTAATTATAAGTATCTTATTGCAGAATATTGTGGGCCTTTTTTAATCACATACTTGAAAACTAAAGCTCCCCATAGACGCGACGATTCTCCTTGCCGAACGACCGATTTTAGGGAAGCCCGACCAATCCTTCGAAATAATCGTGCGGTTAGTGGGATTCGAACGAGCAGGCACCTCCCCTTTGTTTTCCTGGCAAATTGGTCTTTTCAGTTTATTGTTAATTCGTACGATCGTTCTGAGAAGATCGTGGTCTCACGATCAGGATCTGATCTTTTAAAAATCTCAACATCTATGGCCAGCTTAAGGGACAGGTTCCTTATTCATCATGGTAAAAAACAATTCTCTTGCTATAGGTGTCCCCCCTCCCCCAGTTCAAAGCTGATATTTGACTTGTGTGATATTTGTTTGGTGTATCTGTAGACCTGGCAGACCAACAAGGCATGTTTGCACCTTGAAACATTGACATTACACTCAAGGGCATTGGCTTTTCAGGCTAATTATTCTCATTTGTTTGTCCACATGTTCTTTTGATAAAGGCCATATTAACACCGGGAGCCCTGGTCTAAATGTGTAGTAGGAGACCAACTACTTACCCCTCCCATCTTCTTCTCCTGCAGGCTTCTCAACCACAATGCAGTACCAACATGTCCTATTGTTCTAGCTCCGCATGACTAAGAATGGAACCTATTGTGCATCTGATCATTGTTGCCACAGGTGTTTTTTGTTCTGTTTTCAGTCGTTATCATGGTTTTCAACTTCACTGTTCAGGTTTAAAAACACAGACTGAAGAGCTACTCAAGCACCTTTATGAGCTCACCAAGGTTACTGGATTCAGGATTAACTTCTTGGCTCTTTTAGAATAAATGTAAGTCTTTCTATATGTGAAAGAACCATTGCATTTTTTTTCATATACTTCTAGTGAGTGTACCTCAATAGAAGAGGGAAGTGGGTTCTTTGTTTTTCTTATTCTCTACAGCAGGGGTCCCCCATGAGCCTAAAGGTGGCCATACATGGGTATACAAGGATTAACCTGATACCACCCAACCGTTAGTGGGCATATTGGGTTAAGATCTGCTCGTTTGGCGTCCTCGCCAAATGAGCGGATCTAATAGTGTATGGCCACCTTAACTCTAATGTAAAAACTGTTGAGGAGATACACAAGCAAGAAAAGATCCAATGGAGGTGCCAAGTAAGGCCTGTGATCGGTTAATCGATAGCCCCATGTGTCTGCTACCTGACAGGAGGAGAAAAATTTATGGGATGGGCTGGTTAGAGATCACTGGTCTACAGGTCCAGCAATGGGCTGAATGAACAGATGCTATACTATATGATTGACCATTTACATGCTGACCACTCTTCATTGTTCCATTCATTTGGACGACAAGAACTGCATGGACTCTTTTTGGGAAGCATAACTTGGTGGTCTCTAGAAACCAACCAGGCTTACATGCTTGACTGCCAGTTGCCTGCACGAATGTGGGAACCTATGACCAGCTTTTGGTCAGTCGGTTGCACTTTAAACTAGTTCAGCACTGTCAATGCTCATCGGAATGAATAGGTCTGGCAAAAAACACAATCAAATATTGCTCCGGAAATTGTGCCTCCAGGATCTCCTTGCAGGTTGTACATCTGCTGGCCACCATAGGGAAACATTGCTGGACATTTTAAGAAATGTTCAAGTGGCAACACATAGTTAATTTCTAATCACAGGCCTTCCTACTTACAGGTTTCAAGTTCAACTTTCCAACACAGCACTTCTTTAATCCATAATAGAATTACAAATATCTGAACACATTTTCATAACCAAGATTTCCCCCCATGGTCACATCTCATCTCAGTGACATTCAGGCCAGGTCCACATTGTCTACTGTAACTGGCAATTTTTTTTTTTTTCCTTGTTTATGTGACAACAGATACTGGTTGACTGTCTCACTGGCATTCTCATGTCATTTGCGCAAAATGTAATACGACTACAGGTTCTACCTGTTCTGCTGTGTACTTAAGGTATACTTTACTTGTCCCTTTTGCATTCGTGGAGGATGGTGCTGCTATTTCACCAGTTCAGCACGTCATTGTTACTTTTGAGTTCGTGGAAGAGCTTAAATGTCCAGTAACACATGCACACACTTTTTTGCTCTGTATTCGTGGTTATTACATTTTAAAAATGAATTTTTTGTGGAAAAGAGTTTTAATCGGGTGATCGCATGTGATGATAGCTACCCCTCCCTACCTCAGTTAATTTCTCTTTGGCATCATCAGAGTACTAGAAAATGGCTATGTATCTGTAACTACTGTCGCAAGTCTCCAGGCAACTATAGCCTGAAGAGCTTGCAACGACAAGTCAAGCGAAAGATTTTGGCCACTTTTGGTCCTATGTTTCACGCTTGCCAAATCGCTGGAGCTGGGCAATGCCCAGTTTTCAATGGGATGAAATCCGCTTTGAATAAAAGGCAGTGTAGTGAACACCTACTGTGCCATAGACCACTGATCCTTCAAACAGTGGTGCATGGGCAACATGTTGCTCACCAAACCTTTGGCTGTTGCCTCCAATGACCTCAAGGCTTGTTTTTGAGTTCCAGGCCTGGAGGCATGTTTTGGTGGCATAAAAACCAGGTGTCCTTCCAAATAGTACCAATAACAATAGTCCTTCACAGCCATTATTTGGCATCCCCAGGGACTTTTTTTAATTGTTTGCGTTGCTCCCACAACTCTCTTTGCATTTGAATATTGCTAATTGGTAAAAACAGTTGGGGACCCCCACCATAGACAATTTAATGTGTTTGTGTATCTGCTCTCCTTTTGGACATCTTTGATCTGCATAGTGTCTTATCCAATCAGCATGCAAGTGACTGACCAATGATATATTATTCCAAACTGAAAACAATAATATAATTTGATGCATCTGAATGCAAGTTATTTTTGACCAGCGTCCTCTATCGAAATGTTTGTGTGTGTGTGTGTGTGTGTGTGTGTGTGCAAGGGCAGCAAAAAAAGGGGTGCCTTTCTTGATATTTGTTGTCGATGTGAGTTGGCTTCTCAGCCTCCCAATTAAACAATCACGTTATAAGATATTTGCAATTCATGGCTTGGATCCAAATGCCCTACAAACTGAAACTTTAAATATTGAAGCATTCATTGTTCATCCGCATTGCTGTGCAAGGGTGAAAGATGTCAATGCAATCCAAAATCAAGCACTAGGAATATAGTACATCTCACTTGATTTCCATGAACCTGAATGAAGTGACAACCGTCTTCGTTTGAGAGAATTTTTGTTTTTTGGTGCAAGTTTTCTTGCACTGTGTGTGACCTTTAGTGAAAGCCCCACGCACGTCTTGTTAGAATCAGTTTTGACAGATAATCCGATTTGTTGGGTTTATTGGTCTACTTGCGTATCTTGCTTATCAGATATGTTAAAAAGGCAATATATTTTATCCTATTCTGTTACTGATCTGCTGCTTGTTGTGTTCCTACGAAAATCTTATCATGCTTCCCTAGCTAGTGTGCCATATCCATCCAGGGCTCATATATTATCTTGTGTTTATCCAGTGAATATAATTATGTGATGATGACGTTATGACCACAAATCCTAGCAAGATTCCGTATAAGGATGGGAAGCTGCAGAGATGAGTGGGATGCATCTAGATGAGATTGAAAAGTGTTAATGGGCTCTTAACTCCCATTTCCTGCAATAGCGTGTAGGGACAAGCAATTTGGAACCCATCTTTAAACAGACAGGAAAAAGTCATTTCCTTAGCAGGTCTAGGTTCATCCTAATATGGATTGATCCGTCTGTTTGAAAGAGGCTTCCTGTCTGAATAAAGAGGAAATTGTCCATCTGTATAAGCAAATCCATGTCATTGTAGATGACTTCTCATTTAACACCCTGTGCTCCATCAAGATGGTTATCTTAAAAGTTTAGTCAGCAATCAACCCATTCCTGGATAATGGGATCAGTTGGCAGTAGAAGTGCAAGCTTGGGTATTGACCAAACAGCCCATGTTGGTGGTTGTTCTTGTAAAGTGGCACCTTGTTCTCCAAGGAGATCGTCAAGTCATTTTTTAAGGCTGACGACTTCACCTGGTAGATCTTTCTAAAGCTGGCCATAAACGCAACAATCCGATTGTATGAATCGTGGATTCGTACGATTTTTGGACCGTTTGTGGAGAGTCCCGACATTTTTCATCCGGCGGAGATCGGACAGGTTAGAAAATTTCTGCTGCCTGCCGATACTATCTCTGTGTGTATTGCCGATCGTACGATTTTCAGTGGGAGACTGTCACTAGCTTTGTCAGACATAACTATCGTACGATTGCTGTCCGAGGCAGAACATCGGCTGATCTGATCTACTTTATTTGATCGGAATGGTAAGACTTTGATCTGAATAGTCAGGAGATGGGAAAGTCCGATCGTACGTTGATTCGTACGATTGGATCCTTGCGTCTATGGCCAGCTTAATACTTTATTAGTCGGTGATTTCTTTAGATCTTGCAACGGTGGTGGTTGTATAGATGGCATAACAACTAATCTTATCCACAAAGAAGTCTGAGAATAATGGACTTCATCTTTTTTGAGAAAAAGTGGTTGTTGGACTCTGGACTCTTTTGGGAGGGAGCAGCATTTCCCTTAACCCTGGGTCGTTTCTGAGAACAATCGGAGACAACTGACACATAGATTATTATTATTAACGTCAACATATTCCACAATGGTGGACAAGGTGTGACATCTCTTTTACAGGAATTAATAACTAGGATTGCTGTTTGCCAAATTCATGTCCCCCTTCCTCCACGATCATCCAAGATCTGCCATTTCCATGTATGGAGGGAGGCATTGGCATTTCAGCATCTAAGGATAAAACTAAAATTCCATTTATGGCTTTTGCTTTTTAGTGGTGCAAGGAATTTTGTGTGCCTACTCCTGCTGTTCTTTTGGCGTCCGTCATGATAGTAAAGTGGAAGTTTAACTATCTTGGAATATTCCTTATAGAATAAAATTTTCCATTTTTGATGTTTCTTTTAAGGTCATTTAACCTTTTATTCTACTTTGAAGTATAAGTGCGTGTGTTTACTTTATCCAGTGATTGTGGTCAAAATTCTTATTACATTTTTAGAGGAACGTTGTACTGTTTTGATCTGTTTGGGTGTGAGCACCGAGTCATCAAAGAAATTCCATGGAATCAGGGTGAGGCATATGCTTAGAAGCTCATCTTCTTATTCTTTTCATAAACACAATGGGTGCAATGAATCTTTGATTGCAAAGAGTTGTGGGCTTTTAGAGCGAAGCCAATCCAGAAGTCTCTGAGGTCCCTTCAAAAAGAATGTACTCGTGGAGGGTCATCTGCGTGCTGGATTCATTTCATTGGCAACTTGAAACCTTTTTCATCTAAATATTACAATATTTATTTATTTGCATATTCTAAACGTCTGTGATTTTTCTTTTGAAATACAGCTAAGGCCAAAACGCACTTCAGTATTGCTGAATCTCCAAATAGTTTGGGTTGTGGACTGTGGGAAGAAAGGGACTTCTAAACAAAAAGACTCCAGCAGAATGACTAGCATTCGCATATTGTTCTCTGTTCTGAAGACTCTATACATTGTGCTTTTCCAGGCATCCCAGAGGCATTTTTAACAAAAAGATCACATGGCCAGCCAAGGGTAAAGAGACTTGGCCAGGTAGCTGGAACTACAAAGTGATTTTTTCTTTACAAAGGGCTTTTGGAAGACCTTGTAATAACATTTGTATGTTGTTGAAGTGGCAACTTTGAGGTCCTCTCCCAAATCCAACCTTGAAGGTGCCATTTGGCACTGACAAGCCTAGTTGTAAACGGCATTGCCTAATTTTAACCCATCAGCCTACCTAGAAATGTAAGCCTTTACCATTCTTGGGTGATCCAATCATGGAGGTGCCAAGAAATAATATTGGTGCAGTTGTCCGTCCCACCATAGAGTAAATGCTTGCACGTATAGGTCACCAGTTCTGCAGTTCTATGCCAAGCCAGTGATGGGCCAGACTGGGTTGATCCTACTGTTTGGTCATGTGTATGTCATCTCCACCATGATAATGTCTGAGAATGACGAGAAGGAATCTTAAATCTCAATTTCACATCCCATAGACTTTTGTTGACCCTGCTAGGTTGAGTACAGTTTTTATCTGTGCAATAAGTTAAATATTACCCTTTCTGATTACACACCGTAACAAAAAATGTTTGCAGAGCACTTTAAAGCTGTACAAACTACTTTTTTTTTTCTTCATTATAAGCCATAGCAAATAACATATTTTATATTTATCATATTTGTTGTGTTTGTGGTTGCTAACCATTCTATCAAACATGCACATTATTTTGTATAATAATCCGACTTTTGTTGTAAAAATCCAACCTTGAATCTTCGCACAGTCATGCAGTTAAATGAGTTGACTTATTAACTAAACGATAACAGACATGGATAACCATTAAAATGTTCAGGATTTAAATGTCTTATTCCTAAAATTAAAACAATTATCATAATTATGTTTGCCTTAGATTGACTTGCTAGGCTTGTTTGTAGGCAGCAGTAGACTGAAGTATTTTAATAGGTCAGTTGCATAAGCTTTCGACTGTATGGTTTGTTTTTCTTTGTTTAAAAGAGGAGAGCGAACACAGAATCCTATGTAACTCATTGGAAATCCATAGCACATGATCCGTCAAAGAGGAACGTAGCATGAATGATTGATTGCATTACGGATTTTACAGCCATATTCATAAAAAAAAAACTATTTAGCCGACCATGGATAGCCATATGTAATGTTGTCAGATCATACTATAATTGGGAAGGGGTTGTTGGCACTTACAATGAGATCAGAGTTCCATGACCTATACAAAATTGTTAGGGAACTCTTTAGTGACTTCTAATATCCTTATATTTCAATATGGGGGTGCAGTATTCCCTATATAGCATGAGGTCCTGGAATAGTGGCCTCACCTAGGTCAACTGTTTGTACTTACATGATGTAAACTGTATTATCTGCACATTTTTAGCACTGGGCCAAGAATAGCCTAGGTCATAAATGCATTAATGTTTTTGCACCTGTAGGCAACGAACCCCCTAAACTGCTTTATATAAAGGAAATTAGCATGTCCACCCATGACTTTTTGCCCCACCCTTCTGTCGTGTAATAAAAATAGCCTTCTCTTGTGTCAAGATCTTTTGTACTCTTTAGCACGTTATTATACCCAAGGCTTCTCCAAAAGAAGATTATTATCATAAGCTGAGGTCTGTAAGGAAGGTGGATTTCTGCCTCAGAGAACAGTAAAAGGGAAGGAAAATACCCATTGATATTGAAATAAAATCTCCTTGAGAAGTAAAATCGCCCAGATGAGGAGAAGCTGATACTTTATTAAAGGGATACTGTCATGGGGAAAAGAAATTTTTTTTCAAAATGAATCAGTTAATAGTGCTGCTCCAGCAGAATTCTGCACTGTAATCCATTTCTCAAAAGAGCAAACAGATTTTTTTTTTATATTCAATTTTGAAATCTGACATGGGGCTAGACATATTGTCAATTTCCCAGCTGCCTCTGGTTATGTGACTTCACGTTAGGAGAGAAATGCTTTCTGGCAGGCTGCTGTTTTTTCCTTCTCAATGTAACTGAATGTGTCTCAGTGGGACCTGGATTTTACTATTGAGCGTTGTTCTTAGATCTACCAGGCAGCTGTTATCTTGTGTTAGGGAGCTGTTATCTGGTTACCTTCCCATTGTTGTTGTTTGGTTGCTGGGGGGGAAAAGGGAGGGAGTGACATCACTCCAACTTGCAGTACAGCAGTAAAGAGTGATTGAAGTTTATCAGAGCACAAGTCACATGACTTGGGGCAGCTGGGAAATTGACAAAATGTCTAGCCCCATGTCAGATTTCAAAATTGAATATAAAAAAATCTGTTTGCTCTTTCCCATGACAGTATCCCTTTAACCATTCTTCTGGTGGTGAAGGGAAAGGGCAGATATAGAAGGAATGGCATAGGGCTCAGAACCCTAATACACTCCTGTGTATAGAACACATTTCCTTGCACCATTTCTGGGTGCCAGGTAGTTGACCCATGTTTCTTCTCTAAGACTAATGTCTCTTGCTCTGGAGAACAATGTGAGCTCCCTTCGAAATCCACTCATGCTGGGTAACAGCACACATGAGATTTATAACTTGTATAACACATTTAGCAAGTGTTGGGTCTAATGTACCATAGCCATGAACATGGCCTCTCACATAAATCATTTGCTGATAAATTATCCTACAGTGTTTAACATTTGTAAGAACATTGTATACATGGCCATCTGTCTTGACCGTGTTCTATACTTTAGAGTAGGGGTCCACAACCTTTTTTACCCGTGAGCCACATTCCACGGAGTTGGTGAGCAACACATGGATGCAAAAAGTTCCTGGGGTGCAAAATAAGGGCTGTGAGTGGCTATTTGGTGGCCCCTATGTCTGGGGACATGGCAGCCTACAGTAGTAGACTCTAGCAGTACCTTTGAGTTTTATACAACTAAAACTTTCCTCCTGGAATTGGAAATAAGCACCTGCTTTGAGACCACTGGGAGCAACATCCAAGGGGTTGATCAGAAACATGTTGCTCGTGCGCTACTGGTTGGGGATCAGTGCAATAGAAAAAATCTCTACTTTTTCAGAAGGATTGTGTGTGTTTTAACAGTTTATACAATTTTTTTGGGGGGCTTTCAAAACTTTTATCTTTTTAAAAGTCCTTTTTCTTTTGTTGTCTAGATAAGGGAGACTGAGACCATGGACCCCACGAGTATGCTTGAATATGAATCTTCAGGGTCTTTCCCTGATGAGGTCTTTGATGATGATGAGATTGATGAGGACGACGACTATGTTATCGATGACGAAGATTACTCTGGTTCAGGTAATTTGGCCATCCCTGTAGCTAGTAAACTGCCCAACTAATCACACCACTACTGTCTTAAGGGGGATGGAAAATGGCCTGACGACCCTGGGTTCCACAAATAGTGAAGCCCTCAGAGAAGATCTTGTAGGTGGATAGACCGTATAAAAGTGATACAGGGTTACAGTAGGACAGTATGGAAGATGGTAAAAGAGCCCTTGGCCTCGCATACTTCTATCACCATAGTTATGTGGTTTCAACAATCTTCATCTCTACTATTGGTATTTGTTCGTGTCTATCTTGACCTTTAGCAAGTCAGGCTCACTATGCACAGAACATTGGTGGTTTCTGAAGAGTTCCAGTAGTGTCATATATATCTTCTTCTTTGGACATTAAACAGGGGCAACTAAATTCCCCCAACATTAATGAAGTCCATAAGCTTTTGCAGTGTATATTTCTGGTTTTCATTTTTGGTCGATGAAGTAATAAAGGAGTAGCAGATCTAAACGTAATACACACACACACGGTTAAATGTACAGGTTTGTTTTTCACTCGTACGTACCTAGGAGTGGAAGGAGCCTCTCAAATTACCACCCAGCGTGTTGAGGCAGATTTACTGTATTGGTGCCTTGGAAAAACACACAAGGTGTGGCTCTCCGAGGCTTTGAAAAACAAGAATTCAGAATAAGGAGAAATGTGTATGTTAAACAACATGTTTCTTGTGCGTTTCTGGATGAATCCAGTCTCTCAAGCGCCTCTTATACACCGTGTTCTTCATAAGCCCTGTGTTTGTAGGTTCATTTCAGTAATCGTCATTGTGTATGCTAGCCTTACTGGCGGCAAAGGGGGCAAACAATGATCACTTTTGGCTTCTTTTCCTATAATTGTTCAGACATATAAGCATAGGGTGTCCTGGAGCATTTCTCACTTGGCCCCAGCGTTGGCTTTGGAGCGGGCAGAATCCAGGAGACCAAATTTGATAATGGGGAAAATAGGTGGACACCTAGGTGGACACGGTCTGGGAAGCTTTTTAATGATACGTCTCTTTTTAGCCAGTACCTACCAGATTTTGGTCCATGGGGGATGGGTATAAGGAGCTGCTGTTTTTATGGGTGGTGGTGCTCTGCCTTGCAAGGCTGGGGGTCTTCAGTTTGACCAGGACATTGCTGCAAGGTGTTTGTGTTCTATCGATGTTCTTCTGTGGGTTATTATACATGAAACCTAAAAATGTTTTTCATACTTCTCACTTTGCAAAAGTCTCCACTCCTTTAGGTAACAATCTAATATGTATTCCCCTCTAGGTACTGACAAATTTGACATTGACGATAATGATAAGGAGGAGGAGGAGGAGGAAACGGTAAGTTCTGTGTTTTGTTAAGAGTTCTCATCTGGTCCAGGTTATTCCCATGTCCTTTGTTTACAGGGAGTCTTTGCCCAGGTTATTCCCTCAATCGTTGTTTACTTTTCATTCACTGTATTTTCTTTTTATTAAACAGGCTACTTTGGGCAACCAAATTCCTGAACTTGATTTCGACCAAACTAAGACCGGCAGAAAAATCGAGACCAACGAGATCGACAATGAAATCTGGTCTCCTACCAAGCCTAAAATTTTGGAGCCATCCAATGAGATCTCCATGGCCAGCACTGGGTCGGAAGGATTCTTCCAGAGAACAGAAGTTATTGTTGGTAAGTTCTTAGCTCCAATTTAGACGTTTTGGGGTTTTTTGAAATGTAAAAGTTACTCAATTCACATTATTTTTTTTTTTTTTTATTCAGCAATCGTTGCCGGCACGTTGGTTGGCCTGCTCGTTGCAATCTCCTTCATTGTATTCTTAGTAATACGGAGAAACCAAAACGGGGATCTGGTCAAGAAACCCATCTACAAGAAAACATCAACAATGGAAGTATAGAAAGATTCCGCTGCTCATCTAATAAAGGACTTTATTTTCATTTATTTTTTGTTCAAAGCATTCGATAGCTAAGAAATGTTCTCCCATGTGCAGTGAATGCATTCTTTGTTTCCGAATCCTGATTTTTACAAAATCTTTTTAACTTTGGTTTTATAGAATAATTAAAAGAAACCAGTTTTTTTTTTTTTTTTGTTTTTTTTTATGTTTCTTTTAAATCTTAATTGAAATCCCCCCCCCCTTCCCCAATGACATGTAAAGAGAAAAAGATTTCTGGTGCCAACACTGTTGAAAAATAAAGCGTACCTGCCGGGACTTTTGAAAATCGAAAAGTTTAAAAATACTTCAAATGGCGCAGGTACCTGGAAATTTGTACACTACGGTTTAAGTGGTTTATTTTTAAAAAAAAAATCGCTTTTTCCTGAACACTAATGCATGGAATTCATCTGAAATTAAGGTATCGACCTCCTCGCAGAATACTAAACTTTACCCATTTCAGACATATTGCTTCTGTTTGTATAAAGGCTTAATATGGAACATTTTAAAAAAATTTCTATTGTACATATGAATGAAAACTGTATTTTTTTTTTTTTTTTCTCTTTTTTTTTTTTTTTTTTTTATTTTTTTTTCTTTCTCCCCCATTAATATTATTGTATGATTTGGTACAACTGGGCATATATATAGGGGGGGGATAGGACTGTAGAAATATAAACTTTAAAAATCTTGTGCAAGGTTTGTAAAGTTGAATTTGACATGCAATTGATTACTACGCGTTTTAAACAAGTAATTAGCTGGTCTGTAGAATTTGTTTTCTAAATAAAACTACTTTTCAAAAATAATATAACTTTTATAATATTCACGCTACGCTCCTTTTTTTTTTTTTTTTTCCTCTTTTTTCAAGGGCATTTTTTTGTTAAATGAAAAGCATACCCTGGTTATGATATTTAGGGCAGTTCATGTGTTTTTCTTTTGATGCATGCACATTTTACCCTAATTGTTATTATGAGTGGGGGTATATTTTCCATTTAATTTAAATAGGGCAGCAAATTGCTTTTGCCTTTTTTTTTTTATTTTTTCCTTTTCAAATTTTTCATTGCAAACCGAGTTCTCTGTCGATCTTGTCCGTTTGACCATACCGTGTTCTATGTAAAATATTTCACTGTAGCAGCTATTAAACTTATTTATATTTCCTGTCTCGAATGGTAAGGGTTTATTTTTACACTTCCGGTTTGATGTTAAGAGAAAAAAAAAAATAGAAAAGCCAAAAATCGATATTTTGTGTAATATAGAGATCTCCGTATTTGTTGACACTGTTCCTGCCTTCAGTTCAGTACGTTGGGTTGAGCACTTGGTGAAGAGAAATAAAAGGACTGTTAAATCAAAGCTTCCTAACTGAACATTATGTATCGGTGCTTCAAAATGTTTTGTATATTTATATATATTTTTTAAACAATGTTATTAAATCTTCTTGTGTACAAAGGTTGCAAGTGCTTATTTCTGTAATGAAGGGGGTTTGAGGCTACAGTAGGGTTTCTATCTGAATTCAAATTGGTCAGCGACCCCAAGGTAACTGCATGGTTCTACCTGGGGGGCGGGGAGAAATGGAAGCCAAAATGGCGAAAGACCTTGGATATCTAAGGTTTTATAGTAGGGTGATGGCTGTAACCCAAATTTATATCTATATTGTTACAAGTAAAGGCCACCCCAAGATTTGGCTTTTAAGGTTTGGTACTTGACTGCTTCCTTGTTGTCATAAAGGCAATTGACATGGGACAAAATAGGCAACAACTGCTGGGAATTCCAGGTGCCACTTTTGTCTGACCATGGTAAGTTGGTGCTTCTGCACCTTGTCTCAAAAAGGACTTTGGTTTGGGAGCAAAAATGGGGGGCTGTTATCCACTGAGAAGTGATGGGGGCAGGCAGCATCCAGTTTTTCTAGTGGGAAAGCTTACAAACACTGGGGTTGCCCATAGCAGCCAATTGGCAGTTAGCTTTGATCAGTCTACAGGTAGAATACTAAAAGTAAATATGTGATGGGGTGTGGTTGTGGGTGTAGTTGGTCTAATGGCTGAACAAGGTACATTAGAGTCACCTCGGCTATTCACACCACACCCAAAACTATAAAACGTGTCCGGTCATCTACGTAACACAAGTCATAGAGGGTCCAACAGGAACTAAAGTATATCGCAGAGTTTTAATCTGAACTATTTGTCACAACATTCCAAAAGTCCATTTTCAATGAGCCTCTTCACAAGAACACCATTTTCACCCTAATCACTACTGCACACCTCTAGGCAATAACTGGAAATGAAGAATGGCTGATGGAACCACATCCCTAAGGGCCCATATTGTTTTTGTCTTCCCAAGAGCATTTTTTTGTTTTATCTGTGTGGATATACAGTTTACCTGTGCTTGAGGAGCCCATCCATTGGCCTTCATCTTTGTGAAATTGTGATGACTTGTTTTGCTCTCTTCAATACACTGAAAGTATATTATTTTTGGTGATGTCCAGGTGTCTTTTACATGATGGCCAACAAAATGTCCTCATTTGGAACCATTTACTTTTTTTTTCATTGGACATACGTATAATATCTGCATTGTGTTTCTTCCACAGTTTGGGCATAGTCTTTGTGTTTGCCTTTCAACTCCTTCCTTCTCATATCTGCCCTCGCAGGTTGGTCAATGTATGACCATTCCTTGGGTCCAAATCCCACCCAAAGCTTAGCTTAGTCATTCCTTTATGGCTTCATGTGTCTTCTGACATCTTTTATACAACTACATGCCCAGCGTCAGAAGACTTGTACTGGGATTTGGCTATTAATCTACATCTTGTGTCATGCAATCATAATTCCGCGAATACACTACATTAAATAAACAATATATTGTACATATAGGGAGACACACTTATAAGGTGTTGCTCAGATCCCAGCTTGTATTGGCTTGCCAAATTTGTTTCATGTACCCCCTCTTTATTCTTGGGGTGCAGTCAAACTATTTGTATGCCGACTTTGTCAAATGATCTCTCAACACAAATGTACATTTAATTCTCCATGTCAATTAAAATTTGATTTGATTGACTGAATTTGACTCCCATGACTCATTGGGGGTCATTTATCAACACTGGGCAAATTTGCCAATGGGCAGTGACCCATGGCAACCAATCAGATTTCTGCATTCATTGTTATACTTGCAGTCGGCTTTCAATATGAATGATCAAAAGTTAAAGATCAGGGGCAGAACTGAAAATCTCATCTCAGTCTTTCATCTCATCACCTAAATCATAGTGAATGCATAGTGAATGTCATCACCTGGCCCAAGATATACCCAATGGTCAATTGATCACAATATTTTAAGGCTCGTTCCTATCCCATATCTTTCTAGCAGCCAAGGCTCGTAGCTAATGTCAACATCTATTCAGACTGCAGGTGTGTGTCCGCCTTTAAACTTTCTCTATTCAAAAACCCGACAGTCTTGCCGTTTGAGACTTCCTCCAGCCCTTTACTATTATTTATCACAGTCTTTATTTTCCCCCATGCTCGATAGCCATAAAAACCTTGTTATCATTTACCTGTTATACAATCTGGTATCAGCACCGCTTGGAAGTTAGTCATTGTGTGTAATGTTTATAGCAGATCACCTTTCACGGATAGCATTCGCAGGTGATGAAATCCATCTTGGCACTGACTGGTCCTGGCTAAACATTAAAGAAACTAATCAGATTAGTTGAGATTAGTTGAGATTAATCTGAAGAGATTCTGCAAAGAAATTGAACTGAAATCCTACTACAATATGGCAGCAGTATGAAAGTCACCCTTACAATTTATGGTCTCTGTTGACTCCTGTAAGGTGGTTTCTTGATGCATTCCACCACGAGTGAATTGAGCAGTCAACAGAGGCCATTATTGTCCATTCTGAAACGTCCATGTGTAAAGGCCCTCAGGCCCCTTGATAAAACAGATATCTGTCTATCTAACCAAATATTGTTCCCAAGCTCTGAGGTGGCAACAATAGCTATAAACTGTAGACAAAAGTATGCACCACCAAGTAGCCTGAAAAGTGTCAGCCTCATTGGAGAGAGCCAACATCATTGACCCAACTATGCTTCTAGAAAGGTACATTTTTATTCTTCTTTCTTAAGCAGAATAACTCCCTTTTCAATGTTGGCAGTACTGCTTACATAGAGCTGGGTCTTTAAGTCATCCTGTAATGGGATCCACTTAATCCTCCTATATTCATAAGTATTGTTTACATTGGTTCCTCAGCCTGTAGGACGTTGCAGTAACCAAAGGCGAGCATGGCAGACAGTACTGCTGTCTATGGACAATACTATTACGCATATCCTATTTATAGGAACATGTAAGTGTCACTTTACATATCGTGCTCTAGCCTCCTTGCATTATTATCCTTTAGAGCTCTTTACAAAATCGAAAATATAGCCATTAACATGGATCCCTATTCCAGAGGTATTTATGAGATCATTTTCAAACCAGCCACACACACACTAAGGTCAGTTTCATCATGCTTAAGCCCACGTAGATACGGGTAGCGACTTGATTGGACTCAAACCCAAGATCCTGGCACTGCCTAATGCTAGCTCTTGTTGAAGGCACATTAGTGCTGCTTCCTTGGAATGCTGGCGTCTGTTGTTCAGATCAGGGCACACGTCGTCTGAAGTTTTAATGTTCTCTCTGTGTTTGAGAGGATTTCCTCCAGATGTTCCCACTTTCCTCCTGCAGTCCAAAAACACTTTCTTGCCGGGTCAATTGCATTGTGATCGCCCTGACCCTAGTGTCTCTGATATGGAAATAAATTTGAACTGGGGCATCTGTTGCACATTCCTGAGGTTGAAGACTTATGTCCATTTTCTCAGGTGGTAAGTGGCAATGGACAAAAACAGAGAGACAAGTGTAGAGTGTAGTTGTGAGAATACTGTTGGTTTCTAACTCGAGTGGCCCAAGTACTGCAGCAAAACCAGGTTAGCATTTTTCATCTTCTTCATTGAGTAGAACATTTGGCTGTTTAGGGTGGACGGAGAAAGAACCTGCCGCCTTGTTGCTGACATTGTAGAATGGGTCACAATTATTGGCTGTACAGCTGAAAATCATGGTGCCATCAAGAGACATTTAAAGGCTAATTCTGGCCATAGGGAAATACATCATTTAGGGACTTTAATGGTACAGTAGCACTACAGTGAATACAACTATGCACTTACTGATGCCATTCAGTAAAGGTACCTGCATCCAAACAAGCTCCTTGCACTGACTTATAGTTGCACTTAGTGCCATTGTGCCTCTTCTGCAAGTGGAACCAATTATCCTTGCACTGGTCAGAATATGGAATGTAGGGACCCCGGGGCAAAACAGTAGGGGCAGCAGACCCAGCAGCTAGTGGGAGCCTTGGGGTAGGAGTCAAACGAACGGACAGTACTAAAATATTAGCAGTTTATATACAGACTTAAAAGGTTGAACTTGATGGACGTGTGTCTTTTCAACCTCACTTACTGTGTTTCTATGTAATATTTTATGTGAAGCACATCATCTCCAACAAGGTTTACAGGGAGGGGTGGCCTAAAAAGATTTTAGTAACTTTAGTAACTTCTAGTTGCACCACTGGTGGGTCATCAACAATATGAGATGAGCAAAGTGGACAGGGCTGGTCATATTTGGAAATAGAAATTGGTCGCTTTCTTGTGCTACTTTAGACAGATGATGCCACAATGATGGGGATCTGGTACCAGCGTTCAGTGAGCCATTCAGTGGGCCCTTGCAGAGCCATCCATAACAAGTTGTTTTCCTTCAGTGGACTGATTTGGGTCAGGATACAAGTCATAAATTCATCAACTACCCCTGAAAAAGCAGACTGAGGTATTGATTGCTCATGACTTTCCAATGCCACCATTGAGTGTTTTTTTTTTTTTTTTTTTGCAAATTATTTTTTTCATTTTATTTTGATTGTTTCAGGCAGTAAACATGCTCTTCCCCTTTAACAGCAGAGTGACTTTGTTGGCTGCTGTTATCTGTTCTTGATTGAGAGATAAACCAGGTAAACATTATACAGAACATGTATCATAAACTATAAAGTCTTCCAGCTGCTATGCTAACTAATGAAACAATAATCATAATCCGTTGTGAAAGTTTCAAGAATGAGGGCCAGCCTAAGGGTTAGTTCACACGAGGAGATTCGAGGAGATTTTGTTCGCTCAGAAGACGAGGCGATTAGTCGCCAGGCGGCAAAATCTCCCTGAATCTCCTCGTGTGAACTAACCCTAAGGGTGAATACATGCTGCCATTGTTTTCTTGCATACTGAGATGCAGGTTTGAGTGCACATGAGCTATTGGTTGACAAACTTTTTTAGTTCAAGCCCCCCTTGAACAGGGCCAGGCCAAGTTAAAAAGGTGCAAGTCAACCTTTCCTGGAGATCCTTCAGGACCCTGAAGTAGGAACAGGTGGCCAGAAGAGGTACATGCTCAATGCCTTCCCCTATTGTGCCCTAGGCATGTGCCTCTTCTGCCTACCCCTATATCCAGCCCTGCCCTTAAAGATCCTACATTTGGTTAGGACCGTCCTTAAAGGGCCAGCCTTTAGTTAGGACCTTTCTTAAAGGATAAGCCTTTGGTCAGGGCCCTCATTGAAAGGCCATCATCTTGTCAGAGCCCTCCTTAGCTCATGAAATAAGAGCAGGTATAGGGAAATACGAGTGTATCAGTCATTTGGTCATAGTTCCAAAAATATCTAGGACAGCATATGTAGGACACATTTACCCCAAATTCACACCAACTGACCTTCTAGCTGGGCATTCATGTGTATATAGGGCAACAAATGGGCATTCTTTACAGTTCTCAACTGGCTTTCTGGCTGAGTTCCCACCACCACCACCGCAGCTCCATGCCTCCATATTTTGGGAACCACTGGCCTAAGTACCTGAGCTAATTTATTACTGGAGCCTAGAAGGCAAAGAAAGGCTCGCTGCAAGATGGTGGGATTCAGCTAACCCTTTCTCGCACCTATTTGCATATATTGTTTGATTATTCTATAAGCAGAATCCAGAGTCCTGGTACAAGAAGGCTAAACTAGAGAACTCATAATCCCCGTTGATTGAAATGTAGTCTACAAAAAGATGGAACCAATTCTGCAATATCCTTGACGTGGGATGAAAATCTTAAAGTAACAGATAACCGAGCATTACCGCACACATAACAAGGAGATAAAATGGAGACACTTCTCAGACTTCAGACAGAACGAGCTACTGGAAATCTCTGGAAATGCTCAGTTTAGTGATATGCAGTTCTGACTACTTTCTTCCTTCCTCTTTAGACTCTTGGTTTTTGTCCTTGTTTTCTGTCCCTAGGGGCAATGGTATAGGGGGTGCGTTTTGTTTATTGTGTTTTTTGCACATCAAAGGCAGCATTAAATGACTCAAATCACTCCCCAGATGGTTCCCTATTAGAATCATGTCAGAATTGGATACATTTGTATCATATTTTTATCCCCACCCTCCAAAAAAAGAGGACTATGGAGATCCTGGTCATGTTGAAAGACCATAACAATTTATTTGAGGACACATGTGGTTTAGGGCCACCAGCTTTATCTAAAGTCTACATAGACTTGCCCTCATTGCAGTCAATGGAATATGAGACCATATGAAAAATGTCCAAATTTTGTTTCTTTCACATAAAATATCCCTGCTAGAAGGAACATTGACCCCAACCAAGATGCATCCAACAATGGTACAACACTGCTCCATCCTGCTCAGTAGTCAAGTCAAGAACTCAACAAAAATGTTATTTATGCCATCGAATTCTTGTAAATGCAACCCCCCCCATCAGTATGAGTAAGTACCCAGTACTATTATGTGCAGCTAGAACTCTACTCATTGCCTTGGGCAGTAAAAGTGAACTGATTTCCAGATGAAAAAAAGGTTGTTCAGTAAGATTCCTGCTGATTCAAGGCAACTACTTCTTTATGGGAAAGGTGAACAGATGGTTATCGATACTGAGTTAACAGCTCTCTGATGACATCAGCATGCGGATATTCTGCTAATTTTCTAATTACTTCAAGGTGTGCGATGCCCGAGGAAACCAGCGAGCCTGTTGGTGGTGTTTGTTAGATCTCTCGGAGCTGTCAAACCGCATTCTCAAACAGTTGCCTTCAAGGAGAAGCTGTTGTCTGCAGTGGTGGTGGGGCCTCAGGAATGGCAGACTTTGTGGGCCTATTGTTGAACTACAAATCCCAGCAGCTCTAAGTGCCCCAGATTGAGGTTTGTCTGAACTACACACATGGAACATTGATGGAGTTGGCCGTGTTTTTTTTTGTTTTTGTCCTTTGGTTTAGGACTCTGACCTCAGTGGCTCTCGTTCTCTTACAGCAGCATCCTAAGGCTAATCATTCTGGCATTGTGCCTTTCTCTATAAATGATTTGAGCTGCCGCCTTCCTTCATTGCTTTACAGATTTCAAGGTAGTCTGCCATGTCTGCAGAAGCAGAGTCTCCGTCTTGTTGGTGAAGCAATCCATCAAGGCCTCTACCAAATCTACACTGACGGGTCTGACGTAACTCTGATAGGGCTGAATGGGACCTGTGTCCATAATGGTCTCTGTTCTGTGTCATTAGTAGAACCCCCATGGGCCTCCGTCCCTTCTCTGAACTATTTTTGGCTTGTCTGTTATATCCTGGTCCTTCTTCTGAAGCGCTAACTTCCATATGTCTGTTCTCTTTGTCACCAGTTGGAATCCTTATTCTTGTTAGCGTTCCTTTGGGCGTCTGTGTTTATTTGTACCCGCTGTACCTGTCTTTATATAGCCCCCTGTTCCTCCATGCTTCCTTTGATACGTATGACTTTTGGTTCTGTGTGTTCCTGTGTTTTACACCAGCGCCCATAGTAACAGTCGGGGCCTGTCCTGCAAATATTTTTACAGGCGGACCAGAAATCTCACATTCTTGAGAATAAATAGTATTTTTGTTGAGAAACATTTGTCCGGGCTTCACAGGGGCCTCTTGGGTATCTCCGGCACGGCAACTCATGGAGTTTTACAGGAATATCATTTTCCGGCTCATGTAGTTTGTTCTTTAGGAAAGGACTTGGGTTTTATTAATTAAAGGGATACTGTCATGGGAAAAAATGTTTTTTTTTCAAAATGAACCAGTTAATAGTGCTGCTCCAGCAGAATTATAACTGAAATCCATTTCTCAAAAGAGCAAACAGATTTTTTTATATTCAATTTTGAAATCTGACATGGGGCTAGACATATTGTCAATTTCCCAGCTGCCCCTGGTCATGTGACCTGTGCCTGCACTTTAGGAGAGAAATGCTTTCTGGCAGGCTGCTGTTTTTCCATCTCAATGTAACTGAATGTGTCTCAGTGGGACATGGGTTTTTACTATTGAGTGTTGTTCTTAGATCTACCAGGCAGCTGTTATCTTGTGTTAGGGAGCTGTTATCTGGTTACCTTCCCATTGTTCTTTTGTTTGGCTGCTGGGGGGGGAAAGGGGAGGGGGTGATATCACTCCAACTTGCAGTACAGCAGTAAAGAGTGATTGAAGTTTATCAGAGCACAAGTCACATGACTTGGGGTAGCTGGGAAATTGACAAAATGTCTAGCCCCATGTCAGATTTCAAAATTGAATATAAAAAAATCTGTTTGCTATTTTGAGAAATGGATTTCAGTGCAGAATTCTGCTGGAGCAGCACTATTAACCGATTCATTTTGAAAAAAAAAAAATTCCCATGACAGTATCCCTTTAAGGAAAAAAAGTTCATATGGCCATTGAATATTTTTCCCTACACATCAGTACTCCTATTGGAAATGTTTCATTTTTATTTGTAAAAAAAAAAATAAAAAAAAAAAAAATATATATATATATATACATATATATGTATACTGTACATATATACATACTTAATGAGGTTGAGGTAAGAGATATCCATCAAATTTAGTCCTATGATTCCTAAATTCCTGTACATCCAACCTAGCTCATCCAGGAGCTCATCCAAGAGATGTCATAGACCCTTCTGAAGACCTCTCTGACACCACCATTGCCACCAGGATCAACATTTTACTATGTAAGGCATCCAACCCAACTAGTTATTGAAACTACCAGTACAGGGGGGTAGAATTCCACAGGTACACCACTGAAAAAACACTCTTATCACACCTTTATATACCACACCTATAGTTGCATAATATGACTCATCTACTATATAGTATGACTTATATCCTGCAATTTCTGGTTTGGCACTATTATAACTTTAAGGTGAGGTCTTTATACTTGACATGAGTAAATGGTTTAATCAAAGAAGACACCTTATAGTGAGGCAGTAGTAGAAAGCCAGTCTACAAGGCAGACCCCACCATATAGTGTTGATGTTTGGGTAACATTTCCCAAAAAATGCTCTTAGATACAGTTGTAGACCTCTAGCTTCTAGATTGCTCCTTGTCCTCCAGGCATGATTGTACCATCTCATAGGACCCTATCATCTATCCATATATTATATTAAATATTCTGCACTAGCTATTAACCAGTGTCATCTTCAGGAGTGGAGACTGACGGGGACTGTATATATAGTTGGTGGTCAAACCTCTTATTCTTTAGCTGTTCACAGACTTGAGGAGGGTAAAGCAGGTACTACAGTTAAGGACTCCATGGACAACAGGGACCCGGGATGGAAAAGTGTGGGTTGCAAAAAGGACTGGGCCTTACAGTATGTGATTGGAGTCTGGTAGTGTTGTGGATGAGATTTAGGTCAATGGGGAGTGAACATGTTATTTATGCAAGGGACTCTTTCATTGCAGCCCCAGGACCTTGGTGTCAATTGGCCTTATAATTGGTGCCCCCTAAGGGAAGGTCCCTACTAACTTAGTGGTATCTATGATTACTGATGTGACCCTCTGTTACATTCAGGGGAGGAAGTTGTGGTCTGGAGGAACCCTAGAATGAATGATTGCCACAACCTATGAGTAATTCCAGGGTTATCTACATGACCAGCAAGTAAATTAGATGCTTCATTGATTATTGCACTGACATCATTCCCTTCACAATTTTCCAAAGTGAACACTAATTTGCATTAGGTTTGGTGTCTCCCTTACAAGTTTTTTTAGGCATGATATATTGTCTATCCTCAATGAAAAATATGGAGTTTTATTGCATTATTCTCTCTGTATTCTTTTTGTGATTCAATGTCCCTTTAAGACCAAAAGACCAAAATGGAACATACAGAAAAAGCCTTGAAATTTAGAGTTCTTGAGCAACAGTTGGGTTAACCAGGACACAGAGCTCCTCATCACATGATTTCTATGTTCTCTAAGTAGTTTACTTCTAATGACTAGATTCCACCCCCCACACCCTCCCGTGAGGAGAGAAATGGAAATGTGTTTATCTGCACAAAGTTTAGATTTCCCTGAAAATGACACAACTTCTGTTTGTGTACCGAGTCAAGGTCGCTGCTAACAACCAAAGTACAGAAACCTCCATTGCCGTCCCTTAGAAATTGCTGATTCCCAGTAAAAGTGAAATGCTGTTCCCGATTGTCTATCAAAGAGAGAAGGTAATGAAGGCCCAGAGATATTTATATATGAAGTCTCTAGAGTAAAGTTGCCCATACACAGGCTGATAAAAGCTGCCAATGGTGCCTCCAGACTCTTATTGTCTTGTGTAAGGGGCTTTAGCAAGGCCTTGTCCAGATACTGGTCAGGGAGGTTTGGAAATCCAGCCAGATGGTCGTCTGACAGGTTTGCTTAGGCTTGCTGGATGATCTTGGTTACAAGAGGCTATTGTGATACTAAGCTCTATAGTTAGTATAGGAGGGGTGGGTGTATGGGGCTGGGTTTTTATTTGGAGGGGTTGAACTTGATGGACTTTGTCTTTTTTCAACCCAATTTAACTAACTAACTAACTAACTATGGTTGTTGGTCTGTGGGTCAATGATTGGATCAGCCCAATATGTCACAGCATGTTGGTGGCCAAGCCAAAGCCACTCGTTTGGTGGCCTCGCCAAACAGGCAGATGTCAATAAGTGTTGCCAACTTTAAAAATCTCTTTAAAAAAGGATTTGTCTGACACTATATGTTCATTTGATAGGATGTAGGGCCTTGTCTAGGCTGATTCATTGCTGGATGGCTGTTACAACATAGAATAATTGTACATTGATCAAGGATTATCTTTTATAGAAATATGCCCAACATGCGTAGCCCTCATGGCCACCCCTAGGCTTCCTCATCCAGAAATGGAATGCTTGACTTCTATTGGGTTAATAATACCTACTATAGATTTCTATAGAGAATACCCTCAGACTGTAATATGCAAATGAGACATAACAGAGTTGGACTGGCCCACTGGGGTAGGGGTGGAACTAAGGTTTGACTAAGGTCTTCTGGTGGGCCTCCAATACACCAGTAAATTATAGAGGTCAATTCAACATTGTCTGGGCCTCTACTATGCCCATTGTTATTTGATCTTTAGGCATCATACAGACGCATGCCTAAATATGTTATATATGTAGTGTATGATGATACACAATGTTGTTATGGACTTGGTTCCATTTGTCTTTTGCATTGTCTCTGGCTGTCTCCAATACCTGTCCATTACACCACTATCTTTTAGACTTGGCTGCGCTGGGTTAATTTCTTCATTATCAGATTGTCAGACCAACAAGGAGAGAGAGGGGGGGTCGTTGTGGACAGAAAAATGTAATGCAAAGCAGAGTCTGCCAATGCAGGTGTATAGTGCTGAAAAGGTTTGGTGCCACAAAAATTCCATAAGTGGCCTCTGACCCTCCAGCTGAAAAGGCTTCATTTAGGTCACCAACCCTTAAAGGAGAAGGAAAGGTAAAAACTAAGTAAGCCTTATGAGAAAGGTCCACATAAATATACCAGTAAAACCCCAAAGTAGTGCTGCTCTGAGTCCCCTGTCAAAAGAAACACTGCATTTCTTTCCTTCTATTGTGTACTCATGGGCTTCTGTATCAGACTTCCTGTTTTCAGCTTAAACCTCATTGCCCTGGGCAAGAGCATGCTCAGTTTGCTCCTCTCCCCCCACCCCTCCCTTCTCTACTGTAATCTGAGCCCAGAGCAGGGAGAAACTCAGGCAGGAAGTGATGTCACACCATGTTAATACTGCAGCTCCTATTCTACACAAACCGAGAGCTTCTAGAGCTTTTTACTCAGGTATGGTAAAACATTCTACAGAATAAATATAGCATTCTAGCTTGTACTATTGCAGCTAATCTATTGGCAATAAAATGCCTCCGTAGCTTTCCTTCTCCTTTAATACCTTTCAAACCGGTCCTGTTTCTCTTTCAGACATGAGCAGAATGTAAAAAATGCCGGCGGAGTGGAAACTGCAGAAAGTTAGTTGCACCTTTGTTCCATATTTATAGCATAAGGGTGTTATGGGAAGCCATCCATAGACTTATCTGTCATTCATAGGGCGTTGAAATTAATGCCGCGACATCACCCTCATTGTTATTTCTTTCAACGTTTCTTTAAATAACTTCTTCCCTTCCTGCAATGGGAATATTACCCAAATAAAAACAATGAACGGAATACGGAGTAAGTCCTATTTGTCTTTCTCCCTTCTCCTTGGTTCTATCAGGCTCTTCAGCCCAACAAGTCCAAGATATCATGGTACCAAGGTCTCCTTGGTCTGAAGATCGTGGATAATATTTATGACTAAAAGAGGATAAGAAAGAAGAACAAGGGACAGTTGCCGATATCGTTGCCTGACTGCAGTGCCTTTCCCTAATCTTCTCAGTTTCAGCCCCATCATATCATTGATATTTAGTCCAACAGTCCCAAAGGATTCCTATATTAACCCAAAACAATTAATGAATCTGAAGGTCAGTAGGGTCACTAGCTCCAGCTGCAGTCGGGGCTATAAAGGTCCTCAGAACGATCTGGGCAAATACAGAAGGTCATTTATAAAACTCATGCGGCTACTAGAGACGTTCAACCCCAACTTCAGATATAATAACAAACACCCAATGAACTTTATATAAATAGGTCAATAAGTAATATATTTAATAATTAAAGGGCAAACAAACAACAACATTTTATCCTGACTATAGCAGGAACCTTATCAAACATTTTCTCAAGGCTTCCTTTGTAATTAAATGGAAAGGAGCGTCATCTGCAATATAAGGTTTTTGCCAGAAGGTGGAAGCATCGCTACAAAAATATGATTGAGGACATTTTTTTTTCCTCCACTGTTTTTTCCTCCCCCTGTTAAAAGCACAGAAAGCCAAAAATAAAAAAAAATAAAGAAAAAAAAATAAACAGAAGCAGTTCCAAAATGATCAAAATTGTCATTCATTTATCAGCACCGGGGCAGTCACCCAAGGCAACCAAGGATGTGGCTAATGAGCAGAGCGATGCCAGGGCCAGGGCTGGATGTAGAGGTAGGAAAGAGGTGAACAAAGTTATATCCAAAGATATGTGTCCCCAGGCTTTTCCTTAGTAAAAATATATATTTATTTAAAGTTGATACATACTGACCCCACACTAGGTGGACCGTGTGGGGTCAGTATGTTTGAAAATTTTTTAATGCATATATATTAAATAAATATATATATTTACTAATGAAAAGCTTGGGGACACATATCTTTGGATATAACTTTGTTTATGTTGATTGTCTGTGAACTTGGGCAAGTCCCTTTGGTTTGATGGAGGATGGACAGAGATCAGTGGATTCCCAACCAAATATTGACATGTAGGAAAGAGGTGCACATGCCTCGGGCACAAAGGGGTAGGGGTGCACAATTGGAGGGGGGCTGACAGTTGAAGAGGAAAAGAACCATGTGGACCAAGCAGTAGGTGGGGGAGCAGGAGGTGGATATTGGGGTTGGAAGAGAACCGCGTGCTTGGGAGGTGATGTGGCCTGGTACGGCGGTGTAGGGCTTGGTACAGGCAGGGTCGGACTGGGGACCACCAGGACTGCACACGAAATGGCCCTCCTGGAAGTCACCAGCGGGCACCTCCTGATTTTTAACCTACGCCCACATGCACAAACAGCGCATCGCTATTATAGGCCGGCAGGGGGCCTATGAGGACCAGGGCCCACCGGGTTTTTTCCCAGTGTCCCGCCGGTCCAGTTGGAACCTGGGTACAGGTGTTGGACCTGTTATCCAGAATGCTCGGGACCTGGGGCTTTCTGCATAACTGTAATTTGGATCTTGATACCTTGGGTCTACTAGAAAATCATATAAACATTAAATAAACCCAATAGACTGGTTTTGCTTCCAATAAGGATTAATTATATCTTAGTTGGGATCAAGTTCAAGTTACTGTTCTATTATTACACAGAAAATGTCAAAATTTGTATCATCTGAGTCTAAGTCTGTAATTTGGAGATTTCTGCATAACAGGTTTCCAGATAACTGATTCCATACCTTTAGTATTGCTTTGGACCCCTGGTTTTTTTTGCTGAAACCCAAATATTTGGGTCACTAACATGCAGCCCTTATGCAAAGCAGGAGCTAAGTGGTGAAAAGTGTTAAAGGAGAAGGAAAGGCTAAAATTAAGTAAGCTTTATCAGAAAGGTCTATATAAATACACCAGTAAACCCTCAAAGTAATGCTGCTCTGAGTCCTCTGTCAAAAGAAACAGCACATTTCTTTGCTTTTATTGTATACACATGGGCTTCTGTATCAGACTAACTGTTTTCAGCTTAAACCTCCAGGGCTAGGGCTTGAGCATGCTCAGTTTGCTCCTCTCCCCCTCCCTCCTCCCATCCCTGCTGTAATCTGAGCTCAGAGCTGTTAGTGAGCAGGGAGAGACTCAGGCAGGAAGTGATGTCACACCAAGCTTATATGGCAGCTTCTATCCTAAACAAACAGAGACAGTGTCTAGCGCTGTTTAGTCAGGTATGGTAAAGCATTCTGCAGAATAAATATAGCGTTCTAGCTTGCACTATTGTGCCTATTCTATTGGCAATAAACTGTCTTGGAGCTTTCCTTCTCCTTTAAGAGAATGGGCACCTGCCAAATGCCATGGGGGCACAGGTCAGTGGTGTAAATACCCAGGGGGTGCAACTGTGCCCAATAATTGGCATTTAGGCTGAGCCCCCTTACACTGGGGATGGTTAGACCCACATTTTGGATCTACAGACGTATATTGTCCACTTATGAACTCACAAGCTTTGTCGCCTCTTATCTTTACTGCTTAAAACCAACGCAAGTTCCTAGATAAAAAGCTGCTCGGTGGTAAAAAAAAAACCTACCCTTGAGACTCCGCTTCTTCTCTTTCTTCTCTTTTCTCTCCCTTTCTCTCTCCTCACTTTCCCTTTTTTCTTGTTACAAATAAATAAAATCTTTAAAAAAAAAAAAAAAACCTAGAAAGCCTTCTCCCGAAGCTGGCCACACGGGGGCGCTGTTGGACATTAGCACTGAAGACAGAAGAAAAGGGAAAGTTAACACTAGCTCTTGGTTAGAATAGAATGGGACATCTCTGCATAGTTCTAGGCATGGCAGATCTTTCACGAGCCTGTAACAAATGCCAGAGGAATTCCGTCAGGATCCAAATTCCGAGTGGGACATTGTTTTGTCAATAGCCAGCTCATGATTCTAATAGTTGCACAACCTTTGCTCTTGTGAAAATCCATTTGAGGTTTTTTTTTTCTTATAGAGAATTTGCCAGCGAGGGTCCTCGGCCTATAGGAAATCTCCCTCTGAATCCCCCCTATTTAGTCTGTGGCTCAGACAGAAGCCTCTTTGTGACTTCTTACCCATGTGTGATTCTACAACTCCTCGACCCAACTCTCAGGATTAGGAGAAGGGGGGGGGGCATGAATAGATAAAGGGGCTATTGTTAAAAGTCTCAAATAGTTGGTTTTTCCAAAAACAAACCCTTTTTGTAAAAAGCATAGAACAATATTAATCTGCGGCCTTCGCTGTTACTGGGCCCTTTGGAAACGCTGACAAACCCCAGGCAGAATGAGCACTAAAGGGCACATTGAACCAACGTTTGCTAAAAGTATATTTGAATCCAGAGGGAGCAATTTAAAGATGAATCCAACAGGTCAACCCATTTAAAGAGATCTTTAAATGCCTTTTTTGTAACATATTGGCGGCATTACTGTATGTTTTACCCACAATGCAGCAGTTTCCTAAGCATTTTAGCATAACCAGGGTTGAACTGGGCTGAGGGACACCAGGAAAAACCCCAATGGGCCCACCAACCAAAACCTGCTCCCTGCCTTAAACCATGGGCACTGCCCCCTGATGTCCACCCCAGCCCCAATGACGGCCCTAAGAATAGAAAACAAAGTACAATGTGGGGGCAAAGGGGGTTCAGCTAAGGTGGGGGATGGATTTAGGGAAGACTTTGCATCCCTCAAAGAGACCAATGGCCATATATAACTATACTGTTATAAACTCTCCCATGGAAAGCCAGCTATTGGTAGCACCCCAAAAACAAAAATGTCACCCATGAAGAGAACGACTGTTTGTCCAGGGAAGATTCCCATATTCCTTGTGCCCCGTCTTTCACTGTATCTTCTATGGTCGGCAGCAAAGTCCAGATTTAATATTGAAGATCTGAATGACCCACCATTGGAAAGCCTAAAACTGGGTAGGTGCTATGACAAGCATCATGCAAATAAGGGGCATATAGATATGTTAACCAGGCTTTGTCCATGACTTATTTCTACTTGCAGCCATCTTCATAATATTTAGCCAACCACTGCTGCTTGCCCAGAAGGTGAATAGCTGTGGGTAAGTAGGACGTGGTCAACAGTCAGAAGATCAGGACCATGTGACCTACGTCATTGATGGATTCATCAGTAAAGTTGGGTAGCATTACCAAGGATCTCTAAATATCAGTGCCCCAATAGACATGCCTTATGTGCTGAGCACCCAATGAGATACTTGATCTTGTCCATCTGCCTGTTCCTTCCATTTGCTGTAGAGGAAAGCATTGAAGGGAAAGTCTTATGGCTCCCTAATAAAATCCACTGTGAGATTTACCCTGCGATTGGCAAATACCTTCAGATCCGTAAGACATGAGAGGCATTTTTATTTTGTATTAAAGTCGCTCGCGGAACTAATATTGCCATGGGAAATTCTCAGTCTACCTGGGGTTGTGCGTTGTCTATGGAAAGTCTAAGCAATAAATTCTGCCTTGTGGGCAGTTTAAACCTTTCAGTAATGTAGGTTTGTCCTGCTCTGACACGACTAGATATATAAAGTAGCAGAAGTCATCAGATTTATGCGTTGGTTCCTTTCTTTGCACTATATGTTCAAATGTATAAGGGCACCTGCTTGTCCAATATCTCTTTCCAAAACAGGGCAACAGTGCAACTTGAAACTTCTCCAATTCTTCAGCTTCTTTGGTATTTTTAAGCACCTGTTGGAGAAGAAGAAGTTTGTTAGATTACCAGTCCCTGGATATGCCTTATCTGAAAGCCTGGCAGAAGTGAGGGTTTCTTTAAGCAGAGCTCATTATCTCTGCTGAGTGCTGCCTCCATAGAATTCAGGAGATTTTATAGGGTCTCCTGTGGCGGTGTTGACGTTAATTGAATGAATGTAGTAAGGTCACACATTGTGACCTAGTCTATAGAGACAATTTGCCCCAAGTTTATCTAAAGCACAGTTACAGAATCTTGTTCATTACCTACCATGTATGTCATGCTTAGTCATGATTATAACAGACATGTGGTTTATGAACCTAGTGTTTGGAACTTCTTGGTCTAGAGCTCTGGACCCTATGGGGCAATTGATGGCTGAGCCACTGGAGGTTGTGTAGGATCGAACAGTGTGACACCACTGAGACTAACTGCCTGAATTTCTCTACTTATGGACCTATATAAGTCAATCCTTTGCAACTCTTGGTGGCTTGATCATTAAGCCCCTGGATCTAACCTGTTGACCTGTTCCTAAGTTTTTGGTATCTATTCTTGCCTTCAAGAGCTACCCTGCTCAAGTTACCTGTCCCTGGCTAGCACCTGATGTGATTACCTAAAAATACTTCTGCACAATAGGTCAGTTAATACAATGGTCATTTCCAGGACAAACCTTGAAGCATTGATTTTGTCCGCTTATATGAGGTCCATTTAACAGCAAGGAATTGCTCATTATTTTTTTCTCTTATCTTGGCCGTGTAATGACAATGTGTGTGCGACTCCTGATTAATAATGTTTGTGGATCATTTCAGCTCATGTTTTTATGTAGAACATCAGGATTTCATTGGCTTTGTACAATAGTCTGGAACTGGTTTGCTTTATTTTGTTAAGAGAGTGGAAGAATTCCTGTTCCATTTAATAGGTTACCTTAATAAATGTTTCCTTAAATTAGAGCAGGGTGATTTTAATTTAAATAATTCCTTATTGGAAACCCTTAACTGGATGCCTTTGTACTTTGTATATTTGTGAAAAATTCAGGCCGTCCATCATGTGGATATGGAAACTAATGGAGAATTTGCTGGTGTTTGTTTATTTCATAAGGAACCCAACTGCTATGTTATACGGTACCTTTTAAGGCCAAAAAGCACATGATGAAAACAGTACAAGCAAAATAAGATTAATTTGGGGCATGAGTAGTAAATGGGAAATTCACTGAATGAGCATAATTTATCTGCAAGGGGTTTGCTGCTTGGCACATGTAGGTTGCACTCAGAAGAACATGTTGACTTCTCCTCTACAGAGCTGTGTTTGGAGACTGCCTCAACCCCATGGAGTGGGGCACATATAGCAGTGGTTGGAACACTCCTTTGAAGACAGCAAGGTCCAAATCTTGGATAAAGAAGACTATTGGTTTGAACGAGGCGTGAAAGAGGCGATTCATGTCAAGTTGGAGAGACCATCTCTGAACAGAGGTGGGGGCCTTCGACACCACCTGTCTGCTACATACAATGCTGTTCTAACATCTGTACCCCGGCGGATTCAGAACACTTCACACATCCATTCATGCAACTCTCACAAGTAACACCTGTATCTAGGAGTTGCATGACACATTGGATAATCCTATCACAACTACACAGAATCAACACCTCTGTGAGTTTCTTCAGATGTCACCTCTTTGAAGAGTTACAATGTGCCATTGTAAATGGATTAGTGGAAGAGTTTATATGCCAAGAACTTCCCACACCAGTCAGTTGAACTGAAGAAGCTGCTCGGATGAGTAGTGAAACATCTTCATTGATTACTCAGCAAGTCCAGTTGTTTTGCGATTGACCTATACTAGATATACGTAAGAAGAATGGCACAGTAGCCACAGCAGAGTACAGTAGCCACCAATGACCCTTCTGCTGTTACTAGAGTTCAGGACACTTGACCTAAACCAGATTGAGTTTGAGTCCCGGCAAATAAGTTTGTGCTTTGTGTTTCACCTTCCCCAAAATACTTGACAAAGGATCCCATAGGAAGCAAAAGCAAAGGCTTCAACTGGTCAACTAGCAATACAGTTGGACAAGTGGCTGACCCCCAAAAGGTTTATTGTGTTTATGTCTTGTATTTCACTGGAGGCCATAGATAATCAGGTTGAAGAAGGAGTAGAATTAGGAGGAGCAGCTGTGGTAGTACAGTCCACATCATGTAGAGAATAAAGCAGGTAATTAAAGGCCCAGGCCTAGGGCAGCACTATTTTAGAGACCACATCTATACTAGATTCCTATCAACACAGGAGTACTGGGAAGTAGGAATAACCGTTTTGGAATCACCTGTGCACCTAAACTATGTGCAGGGTGGTGGTGGGGTTGCAGCTGGCCAAGGGGCCCCTTGTTTGGAAATCCAGCCCTGTCAACATGCATATCATTAATATTGTAAGCGTACATTCTTTTCCCAGTGTACACACACTATTTCCATAAATGAACCCTTCTGTGCACTGATGTACTAGCAACAAAATATTATCACATTTCCAACCTACCTACAGAGCTACATTGTACCACGTACTTTTCATTTTTCCGCCTTTGTAGACTGATATCCCAAAAGCCGGAAATATCCCGAGTGAATTGTACCATGAAAGGCCACGTTTATTGTGCTCTCAAAGTCTTTTCCTACAACCCATTTATTTTAGTTTCCTTTCCATCTGTAGTATCTGCAAGATGCAAGATTATTAAATAAGGGGAACCCTTATTGCCTATGTTTATGTCTGATGTCTCTACATCCTCAATATATCACTGTGTTTCAAGGTATCAGTATATTTATAATACAAATATGGGTATATAGTCGGCCTCCACTTCTTCGGGTATAAAAGAACAGTTGTATAATGTGTATAGTGTTGGGTTAATCAAGTTCAGCTTTTGACCTCTTGATGTAAC
The DNA here is from genome assembly GCA_038501925.1 of Xenopus petersii. Lineage (NCBI taxonomy): Eukaryota > Metazoa > Chordata > Amphibia > Anura > Pipidae > Xenopus > Xenopus petersii. The sequence continues at coordinate 116,629,611 of CM076689.1, forward strand.
AGATCATAAAAAGTAAATATAAAGAACTATGCCAGAATCGATATTGTATTAACAATGCCCTATTTGCTCTGCTGGCGAATAAAGCATGAAAGAGTTTATGGAGGGTCCCCTTCTATATTTATACATAACGTATTAAGCACATTTGTCTTTTCAATGTCCCCTGTGACCAAAATATCTCTTTTTTTAATAGAAGCACACTCTCGCCATATTACAGTGGCATATTTAAATCTTTTGTGGGATTAGTCTTTACACGTGAAGCAATCTGTTCCTCATTTTCTGTTTTTGAATTCTTGATTGCTCCACTACAACACATGTAGTATTAGGTCTTAAAAGAAGCCTCTTACCTGTAATGCTTTAATTATATCTTTTCCATTAGTGATGGACGAATCAGTGCCGTTTCACTTCGTTAAAAAATTTGCAAATTTACAGAAAAATTTGATAAACGCATTAAAGTCAGTGGGCATCAAAATAATTTTGCTGCGCAATAATTTTGACACGCAATAATTTTGATGCGAGCGACAATTTTTATCCGTGTGACTATTTCGTCCACATGCATTAAAGTCAATGGGCGTCCGAATAATTCTAACGCGTAACAATTGTTTTTTGTTGTAGCGGAACACGGAAATTTGTCTCGAATTCGTGAATGGTGAATTTATTCGTCCATCACTACTCTCCATTTCTATTAAATTGTTGAGTAAAAGCCACTCTGAGGGCCAAAATCCAAATTTTTCTGAGTATTTAAAATAAAATAGTCTGACCAAACTAGAATTGGACACGATTGGACCTTATTTATTATTAAAAATTTTTTTAAAAATGTATTAACGGGTAAAAATATCAATAAAATTGTGCGAGAATCTGAATTGTACAATTTTTCCGTTTTTTTTTCCCCGAATCACTCTTTGAAAAAGTCAGAATTTTTCAATTTTTTTGCCTGAAAAGCCCAAATTCAGGCTAATTCCAGAAAATTCCAAATAGGATAGTGACCTCTCCCATTGACTGATGTACAACCTCGGCAGGTCTGAGATGCCGGATTTTCAGATTCAGACTTTTTCCATTCTTGGGGTATAATACATTTTTCATGTTTTTGGGATTTGAACTTTAATAAATAACCCCCTGAATGTTCCTCATCTTTCTACAACACAAGCAGAGTTGTAGTTTCTATCCAATTAGTAGTAGGGGAACAAATATTATGTGAACTGTTCCCAAGGTGTCCGAAAACTGCATTTCTCACTGTATTGTGAATTTATGGACATCCATTCAAATAAATCTATTATCGTCTTCTTTTTGTGTTACTTTCTTCCAAGGGTAAAATTATAACAACAAAAAAAAACAAATATATTTATAACTTTATTTGAATATGTCTAAGTAGGACAAGATGTGCTTCTGTTGGTTCAGGGACGAGTCCCCCCGGCCGTACTGTTGACCTAATGAAGAGGATTAACTGTATGTACCTTCTGCGAGGTACGATTTTATTACAGAGTCATAATTCAGAAATTGCTGATCTGTGCCGCAAACAGAAAACACCAATCACGTTTGGTGGAAAATGATCATTTGATGGCGGCAAGTTTTATGTGGTCAGAAAACTGTATAAATATTTTATAGCAGTTTAAGTTATAGAAGTTCAACCTGCCCAAATAAACACAGCACCTTTCATAGACGTCCATGGACCACTAACAAATATTTAGGATATTGACACTATATCATTTTAGAAATAGATGAAAAAAATTCCTTTTTTTTTTTGCTCCCCTTGCAAATAGTTTTGTGTTCACAATTCCAACAGTGTTCAAAATCCCTGAGGTTTCATGCAGAGTTTTATCTTGTTCCATAAACATCCATCCATTCTGGATAGTTCCAGGAGGGACATTGAGACAGATTGGTCAAGAATGTCTACAGGAATGTAACCTACGATGGTTGATCGATCAAAAATATTTGGATAATCTGTTCATGGTATGAGTAGCCTGTGCAATACATCTGTTGCTATGAATGGCTTTTGTTTTTACTAAGATTGTGCCCAGGCTTCGACACCCATGAGGCATGTTCTTTTGATAGCTACAAAGAAGGAAATATGATGGTCCTTCTAGGGTTCTAGTTCCTCAATGTCTTTCAGAGAGGTTGAATGAACTCATACTGTGAGTATATATTGCTCATCCAAGCTGTAGACTTGTGCTTGTAAGAGGATATAAATCTTGTACCAGTTGTAGCATTCAACAAAAGCTTCTAATGTATGGTTTCCAAAACTACGGGGATGCCCCCCTCCAGTAGAGCCTTATACAGAGGTTCCACAAATCTTCATCTTTTCAGATAATGGACACAGTATAATGAACTGATACTCCTCTCAGAGCAACTCAGTTTGTCTTTGGTACAAGGTGGCATTTAAATGATCGAGTATGAGGACGTTCAGTACATTTTAGATGAATTGGGTCCCTGTTCCTCAGAGGCAGCAGGCTTGGCCTGTTAGGCCCTTTTCAAGGAACTCCAGCTGATTAATTAGGAGCTGTAACAGCAAGAACAAAATCTTCCAATATCGGACTGACGCAGGTGTTACCCTATTTAACCACATGGGAGTCGAGCTGAAAAAAAAGATTTGTGCCTTGAAACTGCCTACACTTACCACAGTAACAGTTACTCCAAGAAAGCAGTGAATTGCATGATGATTTAGAAGTGTACTGAGTTCATTGGATTGCATACTGAGACCATACCCATGCAAGGTCTCAAGTTAAAGGCTTCACGTTTTATGCAATTTCTTTATTGTTTCTCAAATGTGAATATGCAAATTAAGGCTTGATTTGGGATCCAGATGCATTCCGAGTTAAGGGGCAGATTTACCTAGGGTCGAATATCGAGGGTTAATTAACCCTCGATATTCGACTGCCGAATTGAAATCCTTCGACTTCGAATATCGAAGTCGAAGGATTTACCACTATTCCTACGATCGAACGATTCGAAGGATTTTAATCCATCGATCGAAGAATATTCCTTCCATCAGAAAATTGTTAGGAAGCCTATGGGGACCTTCCCCCTAGGCTAACATTGGCCTCGGTAGGTTTTAGGTGGCGAACTAGGGGGTCGAAGAATTTTTTAAAGAGACAGTACTTCGACTATCGAATGGTCGAATAGTCTAACGATTTTTAGTTCAAATCGTTAGATTCAAAGTCGTAGTAGTAATCAAAGGTCGAAGTAGCCAATTTGATAGTCGAAGTAACCATAGTCGGCCATTTGAAATTCAAAGTATTTTTTCTTCTATTCCTTCACTCGAGCTAAGTAAATGGGCCCCTTAATATTGTTCCAGAAGAGTCATGGTTGGGGACATCATCTCAACAAACCAGTTCCACCTGACTGTTGTTCCTCAAGAAATGATCCTCTTTCTGACACATTCACACCTACCGTAATATTTCAGCCCCCCTGAAGTTTTGGCAATTGCTTTGCAGCTATACATCCTGCATTATTCCTCACCCCCCTGCTAGTAAAAAAGTGTGTCTATTTATAGGGATAATATGTGGCAAATTCACCAGAGGTTGTGGCTTCCATGTCTGCCTCTCATGTGGACATCACATTCTTGAGAAATGAACGTGTTTTTCTTCCTTCCAGCCTATGGTTTAGGCAGTCTGACTTGATAATCCCCCCCCATTCCTTAAATATCTCTGGTTTAGCTTAAACTTTGACAGTTTAGTTTATTTAATGAAGCGTTTGCAGAGCAGCCAGCCACACGGAGGACATTAAGGTCCACCTTATAGGAAATATCTCTGAAACTGTCAATTTTTATTAAACTGGAACAAGTACAGAACTATCCTGCTGTGTATCCAGTACAGCTGTGACCGATTGTGGTCCTGGGTCCCTGTTTGTATAATAGAGACCATCATAGTGTCCCCAAGGGTGATTGCTGGTCTTTCTAAGCAGATGCCAAACAACTAGGTGGCTTATTGCTAAGCTTCATAAATGAAGTATTTAGCAGAAAATAGCCTTAAGTATATGTTGTAAAGCCGTATATACACAGTGAAAAATGTTTATTAGGAACTTGAACCCTCTCAGTGGCAGAAAGTCTCCAGCCAGAAAAAGATTATCTATTCCAGGGTCATTTATGGTTTTTTCCCAAAATGCAGCATTTCCCTCTCTGCAATTTCACAAAATTGTGTCCACCACATATGTGTCACTTATGGCGCACATGTTCAAATTTATGCGCCTATTGATACAAACCACTGTGGGAGCCCTGAAACTACGACAGGTCCAAGGTGGCAGTTGCTCCAGGGTTCCCAGCTGGGCATGTCCATGCAGCAGAAGAGGTAACATGAGCCAATCAGTGGCCATGTTGCCAATGTGCTGATGCAGGAGCATAACTAGATGTAAGTACCTTAATGAATATGCCCTTTCCATTAAAGCTCCAGTATTTGCAGGTGTATTTGTTGTTGGAGAAGTGTTGGGGATACTCTAGGTGTCCGTGTACTTTACCAAGAACTCTTGTCTTGTTTGAGCCCAAATTCACTATGTAACTATACTGATTTTTTTTGTGTGTGTTTTGGATCGTTGCAGATTTGGAATGGCTTTGTTTCTCTGGATGTGCGCACTGGAGAAACACATGCTGTTCCCAGTAAGTGTTAAATCATGGATAAACTGTTCCCAGAGAACAAGAAAGGCTTAGGTGGCAGTCACACGTTGATCTCAAATATTACATGCAATATTTATTTGAAACGTTTAAATCATTGTGAACTAAAAGCCATAAGGAAGCAAAACATAATGGCTTGCTTCAACGATACACCCCCTTCAACATTGCCAGATGAAGATGATCCATCTACAAACTAATGGGTTGCCAAGAGGTTGATCACATTATATTTTTTAAAGAAGTAGCCATTGAGTTGATACTTGCTTATGAAACCCACCGCTGACTGGAGTGGACCCAACTCTTCAGCATAGCCAGATGAAGATGACCCACCTACAAACTAATGGGTTGCCAAGAGGTTGATCACATTATATTTTTTAAAGAAGTAGCCATTGAGTTGATACTTGCTTGTGAAACCCACCGCTGACTGGAGTGGCCCCCAACTCTTCTGAACACAATACTGGTTTGGCCCCATTGGCTGCTACCTCAATGACCTTAATATAATGCACATTCCGCTTCCTTGAGTCTACACTGGCAAGAAGGTACAAGATCTATACATTGTACTACATATAGGTTGGGTTCTACCCAATAAAGATAATCCTGTCCTGCTCTGTAGAATCCAAGCTCCGCTGGGGGGTTATAGTGTAAGAGGCCTTTAAGAAAATAATATTTATTACTTTTTATATCTAATTGCACCATCATCCATTTTCTCTGTATTGGTTTAATTTGGCCAAACTGACCTTTCCAATATTTTCTTTTCTTTCTTTATTTTTTTTTTTTGTTTCAACACTTTTATTTTGATTTTGTAAAACAACAAAAGAGCCTTTCAGATAGAACGAGTGAAAGCTTGCTTTCATCTGGAAGAAATGTCAGGCAAGTGCCAGTGAATTCCTGGAAGAAATTCACCCCCGTTCTCGGGAAAGCAAAGCTCCGGTGGAAATGTTGGTTCTGTCACAGATATACTGTGTGTCTAAGCCCCGGTCAGGCTGCTCACTTCACAATTGCTTTGTTGACTTACGTCACGAATCTGCCCTATTATTCCATTTCTATTTTGACTCATGCCATTCTCCCTATAGTTTTTTTTCCCTCCTCAGTCAATAAGGGCAGTTGTTGCTGAGTGTATTTTATAGCTAGGGATTTACCCGAATGTTTGCTTTTCAGACCAAATTCCCAGATGACTACAAATGTTTGGAATCGTGTCAGAAAGTGCTACCAAAGACATTTGCAGAACGGGGAATGCCAAGTATCACAGTCCTGCCTTCATTTACTGTGTTGTTTGCTAAGAAGTGCAATGTAGGGGCTTAGTTATTCTGAAATCTATCCCATCCAGTGCCACTCATACAATTTGCTCTCAGAAAGAATCACATTTCTTTTATCCGACTAACGTTCTGTATATAGACATAGATTTACCACCTGGGGGCCAGTTTATCGACCTCTTGAGGTATTATTTTCTTGAGAAGCAATAATGTAGGGGGTTACCATTTTTGTCTCATGGAGCACTAGGCTAGCTTTGGTATCTATGATTTGGTTTAGTAGTAGTGGGGTATCTCCTTTAATCATTGTTGTGTAGGCAGACTGTCACGTATGGCTCCCCTAAATTCAGAACAAGTGCTAGGCTCCCTGGTTATGGCTCAATCTTCCGCCTATAGCAGCTGCCTTTGGCCTCTGGAGGAGCCCTCAGCTACTCAGATGCCACCAGATCTTACCTTGAGAGGAGCAAAGCAGATATTCTGAACCAGCAAAGAGGCATATGTGTTCCAAAGTTTTGGACTGAAGGCAACAGTTTAGGGAATAGCTGAAAATCGTAGTCAGGCAGACCAGGGGCCGGTACAGGCGGAGTTCAAGCAAGGCAATCAGGCCGGGGTTGGTACAGTCATCGTTCGAGTAATAGTCAGAATAGTAGAGTTCAGAATAGTCAGGCAGGCAAGGGTCAGAACTGGAATCAAACAAGACAGAAATTGCACCCAGGATACTAACAAGTTAGACCTAACAACAGGCAATGAGTTTGGATTCAAAGCCCCTTTAAATTAGGGATGCACCGAATCCAGGATTCGGGGTTCAGGCAGGATTCGAAGTGCGTGCAGTGCGTGCCCTAGGACGAACTGGCACAAACTGAAGAAGAAGCACCACGCGGCGGGCATCCCTGCCGGCCCACTAGACCACAAGAGTATGTTACAAGGACATATTGCTGTATTAAAAGAGATCATGGTGACACACCTAAATGAAGCATAAAGACCCTTCCTGGCTCACCACCCATAGGTGACAAAATTCCCAGATGACTAGATATATTTGGAATCATGTCAGAAACTGTAGACTGCCTTTATTTACTGTGTTGTCTCCTAAGAAGTGCAATGTAGGAACTTTAGCCCAACCAAGGCCACTTAAACTCTAGGGCCTCTAACCTAGATGCTCCACCACCCCCAAGTGGTGAAGAGAAGATGCTTACACTTGTAGTTGCCTGTCCATGGATCTATCCTTATCACCTGCACTGAAACATCTACATTTCTTAAAGAGCTACACAAAGCTCTTCTGCCACTTTCCTGCCAAGAGGTTCTAACCAGCATCTCTTAATCAGCAAAGTACAGACGAAAACCTCCAGGAACTTCTTTAGTTTATTAGAACAGCTTTATATATCTCCCATAAAATACACCTACTGCCTACTGTTTTTAATTTGCTTTGGATTGGTCACAATGAAATCAATATCTTTCGGCGAGTAGAATGAAGAACTTTGCAGAGCTCGACACTTTCACCAACGTGCCTCAATCTGTGAGCAGCAGACAGAAAAGAACCAGAGGAATTTTCCTTAACGGAATGATTGTTGCTTTAGAGACTCTAAACATATTAGTGTTTTATTTTTCATTTAATGAGGAATGTTAAATATGGAAAACTGCACTAATAATAAATGATGGATGGCACAAGGTTTTGGCAGGAAAAATGTGAAGAAAGTATTAATTAATGATTCAAGCCTTAAATTTAGCTCCCTGCACCACTGAAGCTCTACACTGTCCATGACAAAACTGCTGGAAATACTGTTGGAGCTGGCATCATCTATATCAGTGATCCCCACCAGTGACTCACGAGTAACATGTTGTTCACCAACCCCTTGGATGTTGCTACTAGTGGCCCCAAAGCAGGTGCTTATTTCTATATTCCTGGCTTGGAGGCAAGTTTTAATTGCCAGGTTTATGGCCAAACAGAGCCTCCTGCAGGCTCCCAGTCCACATAAGGTCTACCTCGTGGCCAATTACAGCAATTATTTGCACCACCTAGGAACATTTTTCATGCTTGAGTTGCCCCCCAACTCTTTTTACATCTGAATGTTGCTCACTGGTAACAACGGTGGAGGACCCCTGATTTATACGATATACCAGATATCACAATGAGCTCCTATACAAGTTGTAAAAGCTGCCCAAGAGAAGGTTTTCTACATGTGGCTACTGAGGGAAGACAAGAACATTGCCCTTTAAGAGCTAAGTAATACCAATCACCATAGTTGCTGGCTTTCTTGAAGGAACACTGTGTCTTAGATGGATCGTATGGCCTCCTTACCACACCTCTATGTTATTTCTTTGCCCTCTTGTCAGTATATCATTTGACATGCCAGAGGAAGTGTTCCAGGTAGCTCCTGAGGCTAGACCTACATGATGAAGGCCTTTTTAATGTAGTGAATTGTGTTTACGAGTTAACATTATGTGGAATGTTGAGTCACAATGTCCTGTCAACCTGTGATCCACCTGTAAGTCAACTCCCAGTTGGAGAAGAGATGATCCTGCTTATATTGGAAAAGTATAGCTTCTTGGAGATGTCTAGAAAGAAGGTATTGTGATCTTGTATCTTTGTAAACTGCTTGAAGTCCATTGTAAAGTACCGTATATACTCGAGTATAAGCCGTCCCAAGTATAAGCCGAGGTACCTAATTTTACCTCCAAAAACCGGGAAAGCTTATTGACTCGAGTATAAGCCTAGGGTGAGAAATGCAGCAGCTTCTGGTAAGTTTCAATCAAAAAATTGAGGGTTTCTGCTCCCATTGGAGGTGCCGGCGTCTAGTTTTTGGATGCCTGCGTTTTTGCACTTGACCCGAGTATAAGCAGAGGCTGAGTTTTTCAGCATATTTTGGGGGCTGAAAAACTCGGCTTATACTCGAGTATATACGGGTAATTATATTTTAAAGAACTTCTAGAGTATCTAGTGAAGGCTACACTAACAAACAAGGAGTGTGTGTGGGTGATGGTGTTGCCGTGGAATGGACTGAGAATGTTCGGAGAAATAGTGAGCTACTAATAGCCTTGTTTCTGTGGTTTGGGGAATTGAAGAGGTGTGCTAATGTGCTGCCAGGCCAATATGTATGTGTGTGATACTGTGTTGACTTGCTCAATACTGCACAACATAGCAATCCAGAAGCACTTTTCTGTCCATGTCCATTGCCCTATTTAGTGCTGACTCGATTCGCCTCGACAAAGACTCACTTATAAGGAAATATCTGAATCAAACAACATCCACATCATTAAAAGAACATGTCCAGCACTTGATACATATTTTTCCCATTTGAGAGAACGTCAATTAGTAGCTCATTCTGTAATGGATATCATAAGTCGAATAGAAATGTAAGAAAATAATATTCAGTGCAAAAGAACCTTGTATCAAACAGTAGATTTATGGACCAATGAATGATACAATGAGAGGTTAAAATTAGCGCTAACCGCATGTTGAACAATACGTTTTGGGGCCACCCTAAACCCATGGGAAAATACACGGTGTAAGCAGAAACCGATTTAGGCATGGGCATGAATTGATTGGTTGTTATGAATTGAATAATTATGGATACATGCACAGGCAGATAAATTCTGCCAATCTGAATTCGTTTTTAAATTAAAGGGGTCAAAATCTTAACGTTTCAACTCCTTGTAAAATTAACTCCTCTTTATCTGTAAATCTGAGCCATAGGCGAATATTGTTCCTTCAAGAAGAAAGTATAATATGTTTACTTTCTTGTAAAAGGAAAAAAACCCAAATCATTTAGAGCTTTGCGAATTTGTAAATTTCCTGTTGTAGAAATCTTGAAATCCTGAATTGTGGCCCTCAAAAGAGTCAGGAAAGGTGGTTGGGGTTTGGGTAGATTGTGGACATGCTTGAGGTGGATCAGGATTGTGGTCTAGACTGTCCCATTTCAATCAAGCCCAAATGTAGGGAGGTATGCATTCCCAGAAGGGAGCTTGCCTATATTGTAAAGTATCCATCATGGAGGAACTCTTATGGAATGAGGTCAAAATGCATTTTAATTACATTTGATTTGATATCAACCTTGATGTGTTCCAAAAATATCTAGACAGCAAAGATAGATACCCCAAGGTGCTGTTCCAATCTGGGAGGTCAGACTTGCTTCTGAGACCTGAGTGGACACCAGTCTCATCTTCTTGAAATGATTTCTGAACCATGACCATTTGCTTAGAATGAGCTTAACGACCAATCACATTTTTGCTTTCATCAGAAGACAAATACATTTTACTTGAAGATTGGTTGTTATGGCTTACTTAATCTTGATCAGAACATGTATATTTGTCATTTCATTACCTCCAGGGTGGCTTAAAGCTCACGTTTCATTTCTACCACTCGCTCAATGAAACAAAGATTTGTTCATGTGCAGAGAAGTACACCCAGGCCTAAGTCTAAGGCTACCACCATTTAGTTTTCGAGGAACCAGCCTTTGATGTTTCTTCATTCATTCCAGTTATTAAACAATGTAGTCTGGAAGAACACCCTGTTGTTATTTTGACAGTGTGCAGATTGGAGATGTCTGGAAAGAATGTACAAGGCTTGGCTCAGGTTACAGAAGGGGTTACAAATAGGTGAGGGCGGTAGGTAACTGTCAGATAGGCATCACTAGTCAAGCAGGGAGAATGAACCCAGAAGAAAGAACCAAGTGTAAGTGTAAGGACAAGCTAAAGATAATGAACAATGAACAAGTATCTAGGCTAAGAATGGGCAGCACAGGTAACAAATGCAGATTGCAGAGTGTTAGATCCAACAGGTAAATATAAACCAGGGATTCTTCTACGTATACAAAAGAAGGACCACCAGGCTGGGCAAATTCTGGCACCAGTTCTGTGCAATTGCCTTTCTATTTAGGTGGACTTACAGGCCATTAGAGGAGCTCCTTAACTAGGACGGGCAAAGTGGTAGAAACTGTAGTAAATCACCATCTGTTTTTCCCATAATGCACAGCATTTTTCACCATATCAATAAACTTTACCAGCCAGATGTAAGGCATATCTTTGCATGCACTTCCACAGGTGCAAAGATTGGTGGGGGTAGTGAATAGCTTTCTTTAGGGCGCAAGTTGCACCTGATTCTATGAATAGCATGTGGGCAGGACATAGGGATCCTCTTGGGCACCCCTCACTTGAGTGCTATTCCTTAGGGTAAGCATGAGCGCATGTAGGTGCAGCACATTGTGGGAGTTCTACCCTTGAACATGAACACAATGCCTTGTTCCTGATGGAAAAAATATCCTAGCTAAAAGAAATGCACTTTTCTAAGGGTTGTCTATGACCCCAACATCACCTGTTGTGACTCCAAATGAGGTCATAAGCTCATAAACTCAAGATGTGATCTGTATGGAGCTGTATATACAGTATATATATGTAAAGCCCCGTTATTACTCTACAGCAAAGCACAGGTAATGTTGTATGTGTATTTTCACTGCTGAAATACGTGTGCCATTACCCTGGGTTATAATTTAAGCCTTCACTCCATAATAATCAAATTGTACATTTTGATTTAAAGCAATACACTTCCATTCCACTTCCTTTAAAAGAGTCGTTTTTCCCCCCAACTGTACTTGGCCAATTACTTCCCCTTTGATCTATAATTGACCATTTTACATTTTACTCATTTACAGGTTAATGAACCCAAGCCTAGAAGCCGCCATGAGTTCTCCGTTTCAGCGCAGCCTTTCCTCTTCCACGGGCTTCCTTATATACAATTTGCATTGCTCTGCGTTTAATCACAACTAATTGGATAAATATTATTCAATGGCTCCAGAGACGGCCTTGCTCTACATTAAACAGGGGCTTATGCCAATACACAACCTCCATACTGTACATTAGAATACAAATCCCAAGTGGAGTTCAACGGATTCATTAAGTCAAGCTGCTTTTTTACATATACAGTAAATTCAGATATTCCTTATGGTCCCTCTTTGTGCGTTTGATGGTCTAGGCATGGGACCTGTTACCCAGAATGCTACGGAATTGTTGTTTCGGCAGAAGGTGGACTTTCTATAATTTGGATCTCCATACATTTAGCCTACTAGAAAATCACTTAAAGGGATACTGTCATGCGGAAAAAATTTTTTTTTGAAAATGAATCAGTTAATAGAGCTGCTCCAGCAGAATTCTGCACTGAAGTCCGTTTCTCAAAAGAGCAAACAGATTTTTTTATATTTAATTTTGAAATCTGACACGGGGCTAGACATATTGTCAGTTTCCCAGCTGCCCCAAGTCATGTGACTTGTGCTCTGATAAACTTCAATCACTCTTTACTGCTGTACTGCAAGTTGGACTGATATCACCCCCTCCCTTTCCCCACAGCAGCCAAACAACAGAACAATGGGAAGGTAACCAGATAACAGCTCCCTAACACAAGATAACAGCTGCCTGGTAGATCTAAGACCAGCACTCAATAGTAAAATCCATGTCCCACTGAGACACATTCAGTTACATTGAGAAGGAAAAACAGCAGCCTGCCAAAAAGCATTTCTCTCCTAAAGTGCAGGCACAAGTCACATGACCAGGGGCAGCTGGGAAATTGACAAAATGTCTAGCCCCATGTCAGATTTCAAAATTGAATATAAAAAAATCTGTTTGCTCTTTTGAGAAATGGATTTCAGTGCAGAATTCTGCTGGAGTAGCACTATTAAAGGATGCATTTTGAAAAAAACATGTTTTCCCATGACAGTATCCCTTTAAACATTAATAAAACCTAACTTTGCCTCCAATAAGGATTAATTATACGAGGGAACAAGCACAGCAACCAAATATACAGTTCAACGCAGCAGAAGGTTACGTTCCCTAAATGAATCAAATGGAAGCCTAGGTCTCCTCATGTGACAAATATAATAAGGACCTGTGCCATGTGGGATCCATTTATCTATACTTCATCTCAAAGACACGGGCTGTCTGGATAAACTCCTATAAATGAAAATAGGATTGGTCTGTTAGGGAAATAACACAGAAGAAATAAACCCAAGAAATGAATTGAAACCACATTCCCCACAAGTAAATGTTTTACATAGCTGCGCTGGATTTGCTTGAGCTTACGGTAATATGAGAGCGGCAGGGATATGCTCTGCCTTAAGGGAATCATTAAAGGGGAAGGTCAACTTAAAGTGGCCATACACTCTAAGGTTCGCTCGTTTGGCAAAGATGCCAAACTAGTTAATCTTTCCCCCCCAACAGGCCCACCTTGGGTGGCGATATTGGGATAATGAAGGGGATACGAAAAGAGTCAATGCTGTCCTCAATCCGGCAAAAAAATTCAAGCCTGCCCCATTGAGATCTACCGAATTTTTGGCCCAATATCGGTCGGGGAGGCCAGTCCGAGGGCCCCATACATGGGCAGATAAGCTGTCAAATTGGTCTAAAGGAGCCGAATCGGCATCTTAAATCTGCTCGAGTATGGCCACCTTTAGAATTGAATGTAGGCAGTGTCAACCCATTGTATTGTGCCATCGATCTTCTGTGGCTTTGTAATCTAGCTTGTAGGATCCCTGGCCCGAACATCCAGGCAATGCTTTCAGTTAAAGGTCAACTGCCTGTTTGGCTCATATGTACAAGTTCTGATATTATCAAGTTCCTCTTCACTCTACCTCTCTCGGCAATATGGGATATATAGGAAAGTAACAGTGGACTAATGCAGCAGCAAAGTCATTATTCCGTACATATAAAAATGAATATCAAACAATTACTACTTACTCAGAATTACGCCAAAGCCAATTCTATTCACAGTCGTTTGTTGAAACAGATTCTGGAATTTATGGAAAATTGACTTTGCTTAATAGATATTTACTATGTTGTGCAAATATTCGTTGGCCACGAGACAGAAAGATGTTAATAAACCGCTGGATATTTCTGAGGCTGGATAACGCCCAAAGACTGTGGGTGGGCTCATTTCACATGGATGTTATGTGTTACCAACTCTAAACCAAGACTGAGCCCCTCACAAATCAACATTATGCTTCCACCAATAGCGCTTATTCTGTCACTGCTAGAAGTGGTAACACTGGGCATCAGTCTGTGGTACAGTCTATTGTATGGGTTCTGCTGGGGATGTACATATTAGGGAGCAGTGCTATGGGGTTAGGAATTGAAAGAGCACCAAAGAGAACCAAGACAACCACAGCCCTGGCTAAGTAGTAGCAGATGTCACCATGAAGCAGTAAGACTTAGACTACATTAAGATTTGTGAGGACTACAAAAACCTGGTATGTCATAGCTGGCAACAAGAGAAATGTCATTCCAACAGGTTGTATTATAAACCATATTATAAACCATCATCTGGGTATTCCGTTTTCAGTGGAGGCCTATAGCCAGCAATGCAGCAGTAGTGGACATTTCTCCACTCAACTCTAGTGTTGAGAAGGTGTTGGTGGAGAAATGTTCATAGCAGAGTTCGTGCAAATATCATCCACAACCCTAGCAGGACTGAGGTCTCTTTACCGTCCCTTCCTGTTCCATTTGGTTCGGTTTGAGTATAGGGGTGTTGCCTAGACACCAATAGTGTAGCAGATAGCAGGAACTTGGGGGTCACCATAGAGAAGGGAGAGGGGAAGTGGTGATGATAGCTACCAGTTAGATGCATAAATATATACCCGATATACCCAATATTTCAGACTATTGAGACCAACCGTATTCCTTCCTGGGTGCTTGACCACCAGCCATACTGGCAACTTTCCATCCAGCGATTGACAGTATCATTGTTCCCATATAATTGTATTGCTAGACACAGGCATCTTAATCTTTACCTCCAGAAAAACTTGGACAGTTGGACTTTGTCTTATGTTGTTCTTAATGAATTCTTCTGGCATTCCATTAATTGTCTCCTAAAGACAATAACTTGTATTTCAAGATGGATGGATGAATTACATAGTCCACTTGCTCTTTTACTCAAGTTGTCTTGCTGTGTCCAAGAATTCTCCATTGTCCTTCAAAGCAGAAACTCCTAGATCATCCCCAAATTCCTGCTGCCATAATTCACTGATGTGTCAGCATCTCCTGCTAGCTAGCATGGATATGCTATAAACAATACCTTCAGCCACAATCTACAAGTGTCTCACAAAAGTCAAGAATTGGGAGAAAGAGATCTTTCAAACCCTTCAAGATATAGCTTCTACTACTCACAGTAGGTCCATTTAAATATGGAACATACACTGGAAATCCCTGTCACATTCCTCACTGCCCAATGTTTTAAGGTCTGTATTTGTTTGTAAACACCAGCATCTCCAGTCTATAGTAAAGCCAAGATCAAAAAGGAACTGCAATTCTGTATTGGGAATCCACCCACACTGGAGTTACTACACCTACCTTGCTTGGCCAGATATTGGCACCATTAGAAAGTCTTATGGGCCAGGGGTTCTGTTAGTCATTTATTTACCAATCACCAGTGTGCATGATTCACATAATTCCATCCTAACTGTGTCTGCAACAAGACACTTGAGGTCACACAAAATAGCAGAAGTCAAATGACTGTTGTTCTTTTGTTCAAACAGCCAAGGGAAACCCTGGAGCTATCTCCACCACTGAAGGCCCTCAAAGTTGTGTTTCCCTGATTTTACATTTTCCTGGATTTTACATAATTTTTTCCTGCTCCCCTGAAAAATGTAAAATGGGGCTTCTACTGTATATCCTTTTACTTACTACTCCTACTGAGGCCTCCTACCTCAGACTTTCCAGTAGGGTTGCCACCTGTCCAGGGCTGTCCGCGTGAAAAGTGCCGTTCTGGAGTTCCAAATGAAAAGGTAACAACCCTACTTTCCAGCACCCTCTCCAGCAAATGGGTCCTTATGACACCAAACACATGGCGACTTCTCCATTTAAAGACCTGGGTTACCGGACAACCGTGGACAATAAGGAGCTACCTTTATCCTTGAAAGGGAAACATCTGCCTCCTCCAAGATCTATTCATACCCACCCCTTGGGGACTACTTAAAGTATAGGTGGACACAGTTATATTTGTAATTTCAAAAATATATGCATCCTCTATATTTCCAGTATGGGAAGTTGAACGTCAATGGGTTTCAGCTTATGGTTCAATCCACGGTATTTTGTATTGCCTTTGTACCTGCTCAATGATGTATATAAATGCCCTTAACTTTGTTAACTAAATTTAATTTTAAACGTTCATTAAAAAATGTCATCGGGTTGACAGCTTCCATTTAAAACACATATAACTTGTAGTCTCTAAATCTTTTTACCAGAGTACCCTCTCTAAATAAACAGGGCATTTCTTCCAAACCAGTATATGAAGCAGTTACTGTTCCAGATGCCAAGGTCTTGAGAAACCAGGACCTTGGCTTCCCTCACAAGGTATTAAGATTAAACGATCCTTAGGTGTAAATACTTTGCTCAGAAGGAAGTCTCCAGAAATCTCCAGATTTATTTTTCTGTCCCCGTATGTCTATATTATCCATATGCAAAAAAAAACAACTGTTATTTCCTAAACCAGGGGTCCCTAATCTTTTTTACCCATGAGCTACATTGAATTGTAAAAAAAGTTGGGAGACCGACATAAGCATGCAAAAAGTTCCTGGGGGTGCCAAATATGGGCTATTGGTAGCCCCTAATGGACTGGCTGCCTACAGGATGCTCTGTTCGGCAGTAAACCTGTTTTTTATGCAACTAAAAAAATTAAAAAATAAGCATCTGCTTTGAGGCCACTGAGAGCAACAACCAAGGAGTTGGAGAGCAACATGTTACTCATGAGCTACTGGTTGGGGATCACTGTCCTAAACTGTTCCCATTTTAAAGTTTATCCAGCACAATCAAAGGGGTTTACTGTCATTTCACTGACTGTGGTTTGTATCTCTAGCCATAGAGTTCAGCATGTGGTCAACCAAGTGAACAGATTCTTGGAGAGGGGTAAGGAATACTCATTGGTCATGGAGATGATGGCTAGAAGGTTGGGAGGAGATTTTAGATGAGATACTCTAGTAGATATATTAGATAGAAACCTGGGTTACTAGAGGGATATAGGAAAGGTGAAGTGGAAGAGGTTATCCCAAAGAACTAAATGTCATCTCATAGGTTTGGAGCTGGGTCTTTTCCAGTGAGGAGGACCATTTATAACACATTTATCATCAACAAATATCTACTCAAAATCAACTGGCAAGGCAACTGATAATATCAAGACTGATGATGATGACATTGGACAATAAACGAGTCAATAATTAATTCAATTGGTTTGAACATAGAGTTATTTTTTTAGAAAATTCATGATCGATTACAATAGGAATAAAGGAAATTCTGTTAAAAATCATACTTGACTGACAAATCATTTTTTTAGTATTCTCTGGGGGACTCAAAGTTTAACTTTGTAATATTTAAACACTCTTGGCTTTTGGAAAGTAGAATATTAGCTTAAGGTTGAGTTCACTTGTCACATTTCATTGACTCAAGAAAGATTCCGTATATTTCCCGTGAGCCAACAAAGAAAGCTCCGACTGGCGGTATAGAGAGAA
This sequence comes from Xenopus petersii, assembly GCA_038501925.1. Lineage (NCBI taxonomy): Eukaryota > Metazoa > Chordata > Amphibia > Anura > Pipidae > Xenopus > Xenopus petersii. The sequence goes on from CM076689.1 coordinate 116,646,938, forward strand.
CACTTGTTTCTTTATTGCTCAGGAAAGCTGATCTGAAAGTACGAGGAACAGAAAATATAATTATGCATTCAGCAGGATGTATAGTACAAATCCCACGACAGATCATTATTACAGATATGAATAGTGAGCGTTTTGTTTGCGTACGGGGCAATTAAATAATGTTGTACTACTAAAAAATAAATGAAAGGTGAAGATAGGGCTGTGTATTAGACTGGCTTAAATGGTATATCAATGTCAAGTCAAATTAACTTAAACTACATGTTTTGTCTTTGTCAACTGGAATGATGCCAAAATGATCTTCAAAAAATTCTGTGATTCGAAATATGAGCGAATCCACAGGAGAACAAAGATGTCCCTATTCTCTCTCTGTTTTGCATTCTTCTAAGGAAAATCGTGTGATGTTTAGGCTTAAAAAAATGTTATACCATAAAAAATATGTATTGCAAGGATTTCTGTGCATGGAACATAGACGTTCAAAATTGCTCAGAATAAGGGTTGGACTTGGCCAAAGGCTCCTGGAAAAAACCCAAATGGCCCCACTGACTCAATACCTGCCTACGACCTGCTGGCCTCCTGACCTCCTCCCTGGACCAAGGAGAGAAGGTATGTGACAATCAGAGGGGGGTTGTGACAAGAAGCAGTCAGACACCGCTCAGAATATATTTTGGGGCCCATTTTTTGCCCCAAATAAATGTATAATTGGCCACATATGGGACATGCTGAATGTCAACTCAGAGACCCTGTTTAAAATGGCCACTCATTTTAGATAATGAACCTTATTTCCTGGTATCCCAACATATTTAGGGCACCCAAATTTTGTCCCAAATAATTTGGAGAGAAAAATTTATAATGGGACACATATAGGACATGCTGAATGTCAACTCAGAGACCCTGTATAAAAATGGCAACTCATTTTAGATAATGAACCTCATTTCCTATTACCCCAACATATTTAGGGCACCCAAAGAAGCATTGCTAGATTCCAGCTTCACAGTTCCCCCATACAAAGAATCAATTCAAATATTTTCATAGGGATTAAAGGAGAAGGAAAGCTCCAAGACAGTTTATTGCCAATAGAATAGCCACAATAGTGCAAGCTAGAACGCTATATTTATTCTGCAGAATGCTTTACCATACCTGAGTAAACAGCTCTAGACACTGTCTCTGTTTGTTTAGGATAGCAGCTGCCATATATGCTTGGTGTGACATCACTTCCTGCCTGAGTCTCTCCCTGCTTACTAACAGCTCTGAGCTCAGATTACAGTAGGGATGGGAGCAGGGAGGAGAGATGAACAAACTGAGCATGCTCAAGCCCTAGCCCTGGAGGTTTAAGCTGAAAACAGGAAGTCTGATACAGAAGCCCATGAGTACACAATAAAAGCAAAGAAATGTGGTGTTTCTTTTGACAGAGGACTCAGAGCAGCATTACTTTGAGGGTTTACTGGTGTATTTATATAGACCTTTCTGATAAAGCTTACTTAATTTTAGCCTTTCCTCCTCCTTTAAGACCCATGTCAACAAGCGCACAGCAAATATTATCCACATGGACCTTACAATTAGGCTGTTGAGCTCCAACAGAATGTTTAAGCGTGTGTTGAATCCTTAAAGGAAGATAATCCTAGCATACACTCATCTGTTGTACGTGTTAATTTACACAATCGCTAGAAAGGTCCTTCGTGACAATATTTAAATGATGCTACTTTCTAGTCAATCAATGTCAGCAGAATGACCAGGATGGAATTTTACAGAAGAATGTGATGCCAGAGACCGTATTTAGGGCACATTATTGTACTAAGTCAGGCAGTTTAAGGAACTCCCAGTATTTCTGTGAAGGAACAGCCTTTCATAACAAAGAATTTCAGTCTTTATTGTATGTTCAATCATTTTATCTGTATACTCATTATATCTATACTCACTTACAAGGAAAAGCATTTGTAGTAAGAACTTTGAATTCAACTCTATAACAATCGATCCGGAGAGTTATCCAGTTGACAGTCTGTCTGTTTCCCCTGTGAAGTTAAATTAGCAACTGTCACGCTGAGCGGATTGTTTTCCTTCTTGGTTGTAACAGCCCAGAGAAGGTTTAGCAGTATTTGAACTTGAAGGGCTTATGTCTTCTTCAAACAGTGCTGATTCGACAGCGTTACATAATTTTTACTCATAGCTACTCTTCACAGTCTGACTTTGGCCTATGACATCATAAGAAAAACATTCGTTTGTCAAATTCTTGGCCTAGAATGTAATATTTGCGGGTCACATCTGCCATACTAGGACTTGATTTATTGATCTGATGACATCTCTTGAAGGAATGATCAGAAAATCTGTGGAAGTTCTTGACCGCTAGACCAAAGCTCTGGAAAGTATAGTCAAATAAAAGAAAATGTTCTTATAATGGTGCTTCAAGGTTCCCTATAATGTCAATACTGTGAAGAGCGGTTTACATGTACCATGATATTTTACAAGTGTAGATATTCAACATTTATCTGTACTTTTTAACCTGCCATACTGTCCCATAAGAATGTGTTGGCTTTAGCAAATTTCTTTCCATAATTAATTACTTATAGCTTTACAGCTTGTGCAGTTTTAAAGGGATACTGTCATGGGAAAAAAAAATTTTTCAAAATGAATCAGCTAATAGTGCTGCTCCAGCAGAATTCTGCACTGAAATCCATTTCTCAAAAGAGCAAACTGATTTTTTTATATTCAATTTTGAAATCTGACATGGGGCTAGACATTTTGTCAATTTCCCAGCTGCCCCTGGTCATGTGACTTGTGCCAAAATGCTTTTTGGCAGGCTGCTGTTTTTCCTTCTCAATGTAACTGAATGTGTCTCAGTGGGACATGGGTTTTTACTATTGAGAGTTGTTCTTAGATCTACCAGGCAGCTGTTATCTTGTGTTAGGGAGCTGTTATCTGGTTACCTTCCCATTGTTCTGTTGTTAGGCTGCTGGGGGGAAAAGGTGATATCACTCCAACTTGCAGTACAGCAGTAAAGAGTGATTGAAGTTTATCAGAGCACAAGTCACATGACTTGGGGCAGCTGGGAAATCGACAATATGTCTAGCCCCATGTCAGATTTCAAAATTGAATATAAAAAAATCTGTTTGCTCTTTTGAGAAATGGATTTCAGTGCAGAATTCTACTGGAGCAGCACTATTAACTGATTCATTTTGAAAAAAAATTTTTATCCCATGACAGTATCCCTTTAAGATTAATTTCTTTGAAACCTTAGAAATCACGAGTCAGCCATAACAGACTAGTGTGGGCACATTAGTCTTGACCAATTTTCACAAATCTCAGGTTTTCTTGCAAGTTTGATCTTTTGATGCTTCTTCATAGAACCTGTATCAAACAATAAAGTCTTCCATTCCAACCATTCTATGTTTGATATATAATAGATTAATGAGACAGGCCTGACCTCTGGACATAATGAATGCAATAAATGTGCAGAAACTTAGGGCCATGTGGAAACAGAGACAGTAGGGAGGAGGCCTCTGCCCAGTTGAGCTTACAGTCTAAGTGGGTGGATAACATACAAGCGCAAATTGGAGAGCAAAAGGAGGGATTGAATGGATTTGTTAGCAAAAGTAACAAAGTATCGGTTAGAAAGGCAGAAGAGAACCAAAATGTAGCTTGATCACGGATACCAGTTCATAGAGATTTTGCAATGGAACAAAATGGTCAACAGTATCAAAAACAGAAGATACATCTAGTAGTATGAGCATAGAATCAAGTCCTTTGGCCTTAGCAGTCTGGAGATCATTTGCAAGTCTACACAAGGCAGTCTCAGTGGAGTTACCTATAACTATACAATGGAGACAATAAAATTGCCTCCACTCACTTCCTATTTTGCTCAAATAGAATAACTGCAAGAGTTGGACCCTTAAAAGGTGTCTTTCCATATTTTCATGGGTCGGCTGTGCCATACTCACAGTGTTTTTAATTGTACACAAGCCACAGACAATTTAATGCACATCTGAGTTGTATTAGGAAAAGGTTTGGTTGGTCAGTACAATCATCTTCTCATATTTCACCACAAAACAGGAGGAAAACCAAGTAGCACTATCCATCTTCGCTAATTTGAGGGTATCACAAAAGCCTACTCCCTTGGTGGTCCAGGAGGACAAACATTAGGAATCAAAGCTTGGAGAAGACATAACAATATTTCCTACTCTCTAGACAACTTCTTTGTCTTTGTCAGTTATCTGGACATATTTGTTTGGGCCAACCACATACATGGGACAAAGTCCACTGAGTAGTATAAAATAGGCTTCAAAGCAAAGGTTCATCTCTCCTCTTGATAGAGATACTACTGCATGGAAAGAATCCTTGGAATGATCTTTCCATTGTGGCCACAAAAATGTAGGCAGATAAGGAGACAATGAGAGTCCAGCAGCTGTGTTTAGAAGGTAAACAACCCATTGTGCCCAGCTTCTAAAATCATCTGTATGAATTATCTGTCATATAGTTTCCCCGGCATTGCCTCCTAGAAATCAACCTTGTTGGGTCAGTTAAGCAAGTTCCGTTCATTTGGTGGATAACTGCATTGAATACAAAACTTCCATCGTTGGGTACAAGAAGTTGCTCATTCCCCTGAGCCAAATGGCAGAATAAAATTCCAGCATTGAAGAACTAAATGTAGACATCAAAGATTTCTGTTTACACGGAGATTATCCACTTTAATGATGATCAGTCAAAAAAAATATTTCTTTTAATGTTTTATTGTTACTACATTGCTAATTAAATTCGCATATTATTCATTTCTACCATGGAAAAAAAACCACATTCATTTTTTTACATGGAGTGCAAGGAGCAAAAACAGACTAGGCTTTACAGGAAACAAAAGAAAATCGTTTGTGCCCAAGAGCTTCCCTTCTAATTACAGGTATCCATAATGCTCGGGACCTGGAGGTTTTTGGGATTATTCTGTAATTTGGATTTCGTTTACTCAAAATGATTTAAACAATAATTAAAGTCAACACTATTGTTCTTCCTTCAATACGGATGAATTATATTTTAGATGGGATCAAGTACTGATTTATTATTATAGACAAAGGAAATCATTTTTTTAAATGATTTGCTTAAAATGGGGTCTGTCGGGAGACGGCCTTTCCATAATTCAGAATTTAATGGATAACGGGTGTCTGGATAATTGATTCCATACCTGTAATATGTTAGAAAAAGCTCAGGGCCATATTCCTGCCCTTATAGACCAGGGTCAGAAAATGATAAATGACATGATTTGACCCTCCATGATTGTGACATGACAGATGATGGTAGAATTAACTCAAGGATGATATTTTGGGGCTGGGCAGCAAAGGAACCTAGTCGACTGGAGATGTGACTGCTGATATTTGTTATAATTCATATAGTGATTATCGGGAATCTTCATCCCATGGTAGACTTTTAATTCCACTGGTTCCTGGAAATTCTCAAGTCTATTTTTGGCCAAAAAGAACAATTGCAAATTATAACTGTTAGCAGCCTCTGGTCTTAACTTCTAAAGCTTGAATAATCACTAACAATTTCCCCCCCCGACTAAGATACTTTTACATTGTCTGAAAAATGGGAGAATTCCTGCCAAGAAAATGGAACATATTTCAGTAATTACAATTTCAGTAATGTCTTCTCCTTTTTAGCAATATGCCTACAATATAAACCTATTTATAAAAGGCTGTGACTCAATTGGTAAATTTATTTAGGGGGGTGGGGGTTATTGGCTATTTATAGAGCACAGAAATTGAAAAAGATAACTGAATTGAAATCAAACATATGGGTAACATCTAAATGCTAATGAAATCTTATCTTAGCCTATTCCCATAAATAGGCTTCAAAAAGCCTACAGTGATGAAAATAATAAAAAATTAAGTGTAGGAGGGTAAAGGTTTCCTCATCTTTACGTTTAGCGTCCCCATAATCTTTGGGACGGGGAACTAGTTCCCTTTCTATGTTAAAATGTTCTGTGGCAGTTCTACAATGGGCCAGGGGTGTCCCCAGTGTGTTCAGTCTCTCTGGACTCCACTGCTGGATGAGGTGGTTGGTACTGGAGAGCCTGAGGTGGAGGTAGGCCTCAGTAGGTGTAGATAGATAGGTCTTGGAGTGAGAGTTAGGCTAAGGGCAGTTAGTAAAGCAGCCTGAGGCTCCAGTGAAGAGGCAAGGAGGGTTAGTATCCCGTGGTATCACCCACGAGCATGTGCTGGAAATCTTTTGCCAATTTCTGTTCTGGGCCACCAATAATTCTAGGGCAACAAGAGTATGGTGGTGCAGTGCTGAGTAGAAAAGCACCCTGTATCTGTGCATCTTTGAAAGAAGAGACACTAGTGATGGGCGAATAAATTTGGCAGGCTTAAATTCACGCCGAATACATTTGCGAAACTGCGTTGAAAATTCGCCAGTGTCAAAAAAATTGTATGCGCGTCAAAATTGACGTATGTTAACATTTTTCAGAAGCCCATTGACTTTAATGCACCCATCAATACAGATGCAGGCCTCAAAATTCGTGTTTCTTGAAATTTTTAACCGTTTCGGCGAATTTCGCCGGAAACGTGACAAATTCACCCATCACTGAGAGACATTGGCCTGGGATCTTAAGTAAGCAAGTAAAATCACTGTGGGGTGATTCTACCTTTCCTTGTCTCCTTGTCTTTTAAGGTACTTTGCAAGAGATTCATGAAAAACTAAAACCGATGATGTGTAAAGGGTGAATAACTGAGAAGCAGCATGGGGAATACAAAGAAAAGTATTGAAATAGGAACTCTAACAGTGTATAAGGGCAGAATATTTTGTGCAAAAAGGGTCTTTGCCAGTATCAGAACATAAAGACTGGTTTCTTCAGCGTTCCAGCTTGTCTTAGTCTCACCTTACCAAAAAATGACATTCATCTGCAGTTTATTTAAGAACACAAACTACAGCTAATGGGAACTGTTAGATAATCCTAGCAATGCCATGCAATGCCTGCTCCTCACACGTAAGTTGTTGCTGCTGGCCCACATCTCCATTCCAGCCTGCCATCGGGTCAGTCCAGTGGTAGAGCAATCCAATGAATTCAGTTGAGTTAAGAACGCGAGCCAAAAGTTGCAGGAGTACAAGTCGTTTTTATCATAAGTGGTTCATTTTTCAGAGGAAAGACGCAGTGTAATGTAAAGACTTAATGCGGCGTTATTGTTCAGTGATATGTAATTGTGCGTCAGTCATACCTCATTAGAAGTTAAGTTACTCTACAAAAACAACAGCAGTCATTAAAATAAGTGTGTTAAAGACCATACAATTGCATTTTAATGGAAGAAAGAAATACAGCACTTAGAACATTAAACCTAACACAATGTGTTGACTTCAAGATGTCATTGGAGTAAAAAGTTTCAGATGTTAAGCATAATCCCAAGAATTAAGCTTTGCATGTGCAAATCAAGGACCAAGAGCTGAAGGCTGAACCAAGAATTGAGCTTTGCATGTGCCAACCATGGACCCAGAGCTGAAGGCTGAACCAAGAATTAAGCTTTGCATGTGCCAACCATGGACCCAGAGGTGAAGGCTGAACCAAGAATTAAGCTTTGCATGTGCCAACCATGGACCAAGAGCTCAATGTTGAACCAAGAATTGAGCTTTGCATGTGCCAACCATGGACCCAGAGCTGAAGGCTGAACCAAGAATTACGTTTTGCGTGGGCCAACCATAGACTAAGAACTGAAGGCTGAAACAGGTCATGGCTGGGGCACCACCAAGAGGCAGGAGTAGGCAAAGATTCTGATCATCCTACCAAGCAACCACAAAATCACCTTCAAGTCAACAGCTTTGATTAATAGACACATCTCAACATGCATCACACATGTGCCAACCACACACAATGTATGGGCAACCTGTCATGACTACCTAACCTAAGCAATCAGGAGAGTAAGTGAAAACAGGTAACCGATTGTTACCACCTCAAACATATATCGCAAACTAGTCTGCTACATAGGCCGGTCATTAAACCAGTTGACCCAAACATTTCCCATGTTCCTATGTTATTTTTAGAGGACAGTTGGAGGGATCCTTTGTGTAGCAGGCTTATAAAATGGTGCTAGACTACTTCACTTACAGCCAAACTTCTACTGTGGGTAATCCCTCCAATAGGTCATGGCCCAACCTCTCCATCCAAACTGCTTTCCTTCAAATATGTCGCACTATATTCCTAGTGTCCATAGAAGGAAGAATCAATATCAAAAAGAAAAGATACACAATCTTAGGTGCTACATCCATCAAGATCCAATATCGTGAAACTAAACTGACATTAGATCACATTGAGGAGTACAGTAACCCAAAGATAAAGTGTATACTGCCCTAGTATAGCCATATTGAAAAGATCATTAGATAGAGAGAAGAAAAGAGGCAGAAACCTGAAACACTAGCAAATTTTCCTGGTTGCATAGCTTGCTTGAGTCCTGCATCAACGGCGGGAACCAGATTGTAATCCAAGGCTTGTCGTTGCATATGACTTTATGTCTAATTCATTGTGACATCATTTAGCCAATAAATGTTATTACATTAACGGAAACGTCTTATTTTCCGTTTTGAGCTACAACTACAAGGCCTTTCTATTGGAATGTAGTCCTGCCAAAAAAGGATTCAATAAGCAAAGGTACTAGAGCGGGAGAGTATGGCATAAGACCAAAAGTCAGGTGGTGACTTCCAAAAAGTTGCACAAACTTTGTGCCATAGCAAGACTGAGCTGTGGTCTTCAGTGGTGACTGTTATGATGAGTTCTGCTAGACCTTTAGAGTTTAGGGTCTCATTATCTACGTCATGAGCTCCACGCTGTACGCCATTGCTTTATGGTGTTAATTCACCAGCGTTATTCCCCGTTACAACCGTATAGGGAAAAAAAACACACAAAGACTTTACTCCATCAAAATGTCAGCACAATAGGCTCTCAGTAGCGTAATATGGGATGTCCCTGCCACTTATGAGTTAGACAAAGAGAACATTTTTGGCTTGAAATAGTTTCCACAGCTTTATAAATATGGCCCTAAGTATTTCCCTTTAATATTTCCATACATTTTATTCAGTTTTTTTAACAAGGTCTCTTTAGACATCTGTCTTCAATACGTTATATATATATATATATATATCATTTTTTTTAAATCCTTCTCTTGATCTGATCAGTGTCAGGGGGTTGTTTCCCTTTATTAGGCTGCTTTAAACAATCAGCCACACACTCCCAGTTAACTTGCACAGAGTAAGCTTTGTAAACACGGCCTGGCAGGAGCTGCTTGCATGAATGGTAGAACAACGACCATGTACTTTACATGTGGGGGGGGGAGGATGAATTTAGTTGGAAACCTATTGGAACTTTAGAAACGGGAAATATATATAGTTACACGTAAATTATATATTTACATATATTAATTAGTGAAATCAGCGAAATCACAAAGCTCCAGTATTGAAAAATGTAATTTTTGAAAAGTTTGACAATTTTTAGAGAATTTTTAGAGAATGAGACAGTTTTGCTCATCACTACTATTAGAATACAATGAGGAGTTTCATGAATATGGAACTGGACCGTAAAAAATGAAAGGGACAGAGGGTGCAGCTCTGTGTACTTGTAGTCCCCCACCCCTCCGTCATTAGAAATCTGTACATGATATAAGAGATAAGGGAAGCAGCTCATATTAACATCCTTTTAAAAACCAAGGGTATTTTCAAGAAGGGCAGAGGAGGAGAGTGAATTTTGTTTGGGTTCCAATAGAAGACTTTTTTGGTGTAGCAGTTGGTCTGTTTTTTGAAGAAACTAAGCCCGCTGGTTCTAAAGGAACTGCCCTACCCACCCTGGCTTCTATCTTCTCATTCTGCCCCATGAGGGACTGATTATAGGTTTATGCAAGCATGGCCATACAACCATAACCTGGTACCCTCATCTTGACCTGATGCATTTTTGGAATTTAACCTAAACGCCATCTTTGTCCCCATTGTTAATTGGACTATATTTCTTTTTAATTAAAGGCTGAACTAAGAATAAGCTTTGCATGTGCAAACCATTGACCAAAAGCTGAAGGCTAAACCAAGAATTAAGCATTACACATGACATAATATATTAATATTGGTGTTTTTTCTCCTATCTATGGAATCAATTTATTGATACAACCTTTTATTCCATGTATTGATGCAAGATATTTTTCTTTCCAACGTGGTGGTGCAATACAAGCATTTTGTTTGCTGTGTGCCATATCCTGGGGACCTTTTTCTTCTTGATATGGCAGTTTGATTCTGTTTTGCTGCAGGGCACACATCACAAGTGGGGGTTCCATAAATCTTGTTGCTAAGGTGAGAATTGGATTAGGTTTGACATAGGAGGTGGCAAAGGTGCAGAAGAGCTGGTAGGCTAGAAGATGCTTTGGACTAGAAAGAGGGAGAGGTAGGGCAAAAGGCAATTTGGGTGCTTTGTCAGCTGATTTAATAATGGTGGTAAAGACTCATCTAAGGGTGCATCCTTACCATAGTTTTGTGAAGATTCAACCTTCCTTTCACTAAAGAGATCAACCTGATTTGTGTACCACAAAAAGGTCAGGGCTTGGAGAGGTGATGGGACATGGGAAATTTTGGGCATTATTCAGCATTCTTGGAGCAGATCGAGGGCATGTTTTGACATGTCCTAGTTATTGTGACTTATTCATTGTTCACAGAGTTATAGCTGCACCCTATATAAACCTGTAGAGTGTTTGACTTGAATGGTTCTTCTGCTAACCTACTAGCCGTTCTACAAAAATAAGTGATTCTGTGCACTGGATGAAAATTTGGCCTCAGAGAAGTTCTGCAACTTCGGGGGGGAATGAACCAGTTTATTTGTAAATAATTATGGCCACGTCTGTCAACAAAATATGGAAATTCATTTTCACCTGAAAAAAAAGCCCACATTGACCGATGATAGTCACTTCATTTATTAGCAAAAATATCACTTTGAAAAGATAAATGGAAAAAGCGAGTCAAATTCACGTCGAGTTTATACAGCCATAAAATATATATTTGCTGTTCTCTGGAACATTGGTCAACTGGTGTGTCATCAATGAAACGTTATACCACTAGAAACAACACGGTGCCAACCTGGTGTCTGGATATTTCTAAAGAAGATGCTGAGGAGCAAATATGTCTGTCTAACAGGAAGCAGGGTACAACATGTTATCCGTGTAAGAAAAATTAGGTATTATAGTATAGTAAGGAGCAGCCACTCAACAGGCAGAATATAACCTTAACTAGACACTTTGCATCATGAAAAAGTCATGGGTTACTACACTAGACATAATGGAGGTGAGAAGAGGCTGGTGGTTCGCTTGCTGCTTAGGCTAAAACTACAAGCTAAGCTAGTGACTTTTGAGTAAATAAGGTAACAATAAATATACTTCCACTTCTAAATCTTTCCATCAGAAGTAGAAGACCATGTGAGGAGAGGGTTTCCTTTTGTGTTTTGCTTTCTACCTTTACCAACTTTCAGGACAAGGAAATATTGTTACTTTGACTAACCTGAAATGCTCTCAGGTTGAAGACAAAGGCATACATTGTATTCTGTTTTACAAGGGAGAGAAAGAAGAAAATTATCCTATATGACGCCAACTGGCCACCCAGCTGTCAGTACAGATCCTTATCCCACCTGGACAGTTTTCTAGCTGAAATGTCTGTCCTTACACAATTTCCAAGAGTAGCAAGAGCTCCAAAATGACTTTTCGTCTTCATCAAAAACCTATATTGCATAGCTGTAAAGCTGGTCTCATTTTAACAGTTAACTCTGCCCCTCTAAACATAGTCTGAAGGTTCTTGTCCCATGAATGTGAGCAAGGTTTGAAAATCCCATTGAACACATAGGTCAATCTGTGCAGTCCTCTCCAAGCTAACTGGTCTTCATAGGCCCCTGTTATGATATGATTTTTGGACAACGGGTCAAATGATCAGATCAGCCCTATTAGGTAGGGTTTTATGCATGGCATAATGCAATGTTTGGATCAAGGGCGAAAGGACTGGATCAGCCATATTAGGCCGTGTTGGGTGAGGTTGTGTGTGTGTATGGCCTATATCCTAAAGCATTGCATATTAGTAGATGACATGGTCAATATCCTTTATTTAAAGATGGTAAATAGCAAAGGAACATGAAGGCAGCGAGAAAGGAAAGAATGAAATCCAGGTGGAACTGATTATCTGTGGGTATGAGTTTAGAAAAACATTTCCTCACATGGGCTGTCTGCACACTAGATCTATGGAGATTTTCCAACCAAATCAAAATCTGCTGATTGAGCAGATTAATATAAATTCACCTTGTGTCTCAGTCTTTAATATTACACATATGCAAGGGAAAAGCAATATATCTAGGTTATGCGTATAAATAGAGAAATGGTTGTCAATGGTTGAACATCTAAAGCTGCATATTATGTGTCAACCCAACAAAACAGTGATAAATAAATGTCAAATATTACTATATCTAAACTCATACAAGCATTTCTGTTATTCTTATGCCCTTCTTCATTGTAGAATATAACGTACTACTATATATTATTCAGTTGTAACATAGGGTGTCCCAAAACCCAGAACTAACATCAAGGTACTGGTCACGGCTCACAATTCTGCCAATAACAGCCTTTGGCCCTCGGCAACTCGGATGCCACCAGGTCTTAAAGTGAGAGGACCAGGGGGAGAGTTTTGGGCAGACAAGGGAAAGGATGGGAAAAACAGGACTCGTAGGAACAGACAAAATCAGGAACCAGAAACTTAGTCAGGATAAACAGGCCGGGGTAAAACCAATCAGTAACGTGCTACAGAATCGAGATCCAGAAGAGTGGTCAATAACAGGCTAGGGTCAATACAGGCGACACATCAAGAGTCAGGGACAGCCAGGCAAGGGTCAAGGACAAAGATGAGACTTGTGCAAACGCACCCAGGAACTATGAAAATAGACCTATATTGGGCAATGAGTGCTTGGTTGAGGCCTCTTTAAATATTTGAATTTCGTGACACCCGTCCGGTTTTCAGAAAGGCTGCACGGGTCTAAATAAGGAAAACCAGGCAGGATTACCGTTGATTGACATGGCGATCAGCCAATCACTGATCACTACGTCATAGCCCGTCCCCCATTACAACTATCACCCCGCCGCAACGTCACTGTAACGTCAATGTCCAGCCCCCTGTCTGGATCGTGGCCCACTGAATGGTGGTAACCTTAACACTCAATGACATCACATCCAACGACAAGACCGTGTCAAAACCAAAGGAGGAAACTGCAACTGCGGCCTCCCCACTAGACCTCCAGCTACCCCAACAGCAGTGCTTAAATCTGCCCATTAGAACACTCAGCAGTGATATATCCTTATTATTGTGTGTCTGTCTCTGATACAACTGCATTTTATAAATCCTCCATGTAAAATAAATCTTTTACTGATTCTGCTCATCTCACAGCAACTGCCCTCATGTGCGCTGCTGACAGATATACACGGAGCTGCTGGCACGGCTCTGCCTTCGAGGAACATGATTTATTTTGGTAACATTTCATGCGTTGGCAGCGGAACGTTCTTAACTTTGTTAAAATGTAGTTGTCCAATGTTGTTTTGTTCCTCACTGATGTCTATGGCCCCCTGTTGGTCTCTCTCTGCCCCAGTCACTTCTTCAACTGCTCCCTCTTGTTTCGGTCATTTCTCTCTTCACCTTCTGCAAATAGAATTGGTGCGAATCACTTTTCATGACAATTTCCCTTGAATCGAGTCACTGAAAACTCAAAATATCAACAGCCAGTAACCAAATCCAATCACACTTGCGTCATCAGTCAACCATGAGCACGAGTCATATACAGTATCTCTATTTCATTTTGTGGTTCATTTTTATGTCGTTTTTAATTGTCCCCTTGCTTTTAGCTTCCACCATAACTGGATTTCCATGGCCATTGAATACAATATAAACAAGAGAGATTCTATCATGAAGAATACATCAATACAGTAACAGCTAATCTTTTTGTGTCTATCCTCATGAACACACAACAAATAACAGAGACTATCCTTTGAACCAAATACATTTGCAAAGGGATCTGCGTTGAATCTGTAGGCCACATGAAGCAAGACGCAAGTTTCTGTTGGATTTTGAACTGGTCATTTAATTGCATTAAACCATGTTTATTTTGGATTTTCACGCTTTCAGGAAACCACATCAAACATGTTTAACATTCAGATGTGAAGTCCTCAAAAACCACATAGAGGAGCAAGACGAGTAGCTCAGTAGTCTCTTAGTGACGAGTACAGTAGATGGTTTAAAGGGAGATTGCAAAATATGATAGAGAAGTTGATTGCTGAACAAAATTCTCCCGGATTGAACTCTGTCATGCCGTGATGTTTAAGTGCAACCCTAGAGGCAACTGCCCAAAACACTGCAAATGCCTGAGGAAGTCAAATCCACTATTTAACAGGAACGTTGCAAAATCCTTGATTTTCATAGCACAAAGAAAGCTTTAAGCTGGTTCTGGCACATTCTTCTGGAACATATGGGGTCATGCAATAAAGGACACCACGTTTGCCCAGACCTAGTAACCTGAAGCATCAGATGTTTGTTTTAAAGCAGATGACTAGTGACTACCTGCATGCTATTGGTTACTAATCCAGAAGAACACTTATATCTTCCATAGGTCTAGATGAAAACTGTTAGTACTTTTAGTATTAGTGTTAGTAGGTCCTCAATGTCATTTGGACTGGTGGAGCCTAGGAGGTCCAGTCCAAAACTTTCTATAGGGGCCTCTTCATGAGCACAGGGGCAGTTAAATGGGCAATTCTCAGCAAGTGGAATTGTTATCTAAATGTACCAGATTTTCATAATTTGATAGTTTTACACCGAGGAGGTCCCAAATTTTAGCAGAACAGGTCAATTGTTATAAGAGGCACATGGGAGCTGTGGTTAAGACTGGAACAGTGAGTGGGAGAAGTCAAAAGTGCAGGAGGGAAACACATTTTTGTGTCGAGGTGGGGTTGGCGATGAAAACCAATGATGGGCAGAAAAGTGTCCAAAGAAATAAAATCCAATACATGGTTATAACGGTACAGGTTTCAAGTAAACTTTAGGAAAAGAACAAAAGAGAAAACGCCAAGCAGAACCATCACTGGTCTATCACATGTACAGTCCTATTCAAGATGCCTCATCCTGAGGAAGTATCTCACCATCCAACATCCTTGAGTGGGTCCATTATCAAATTGTCCAAGCTAGATCTTCTCTATGTCCTCCTAAATAATCTGACCCTCCTTCTTTTTGGTCTCTCACATGTTTAACTTAGAGAGTCTGTGGAATGATTCCAACGCAATCCAATCCTGGTTGAACATCGCTCTTCATTTGACTGAGATATTCCCCTATTTACCTTGCAAATCTCCCTTACAAAGCAAATACAAGCTGTTTTTGACAGTTGCCTCATGAAGCCTCCAGGGAACTCGGAGGAGATTATATTTATACAAAAAAAATGTCAGATGTCATATAAACAGTAGTGATTGGCAGGTGTTTCTAATGAGACCAGTCTTGCTGCTTGACTTTTTAGAGTTTTTTTTATCAAATTTAAACATAGCACAAAATGTTTTTGTTTTTCAAATGTACAGAGTCTATATTTATCCAGTTCCCTTCTGCATTTCTGTTTTTGTTGTATTTAAGCGAATTTAAAGTTTTTTTTTGACTGTGAAGTTGAATCTGCACTTGTGCATTCAGGGTTGCAAATTTAATGGGAAGCCTGAGGAGAAACAGAACTAAAAGTCAATATCAGTGTCAAATAAACACTGCACAACCACAGGCATGTGGCATGGAGGGTCATTATAAGCACGAAGACCTCAAAAAAATATATGCATTGGGCTTTAGTGTTTTATTTATTCCTATGGCTATGGACACCTTTATCTGGGATAGCTTCATGTGGCCCCAGTAAATGTGTTAGTATCTCCATTTGTAGAAGAAAATTCCACAACTTTACCATTTTTACTGAGGCTTTAAAGTGGAAACCAAATCCAATCTCAAGGCATGCCCTTGTGTTCTCTGGAATAGTCTACCTAAACCTGATGTTCTGCAGCTCTAGCCAAGCCCCATCATCCTTCAACCCCTTTCCATCTTCCTCTCACCCCATGGGGTTTTCATCAATGTGATCCATCTACTGCAAGAGCTGGAGCAGGCGACGTGACATGACACATGTGCAGTTTTCATTTTGCACCACCATATGTGACAAGTGAATTAAGCAGACATCATGGTCATTGTTTGGTTCATCAGAGTCTATAGTGCTATTAGCTATTCAGGGTCCAAGAGTCCTCTTATCCAGGCTGGCTATAAATTCTTATTTCAAGGTTGGGGACAGATATATTATTGCCCCAAAACAGTTCTTTCATTGAGATTTGTTGCCCCATCATTTTTATTTGTGTCACATTCCAACTAGTGTTGGGTTGCAGATGGTCTCCAAGTCTCCAGTGGCTGTAAATCTTCTATAGGTCACTACACATTGTAGGAGTCTTGACCCTTTCTTCCTGAGGTCTATGTTGCCATATAAATCGAGGTGACCAGATGATCTGACACATAAGGAGACTATAAAATTGCCATTTTGCTGGGCTCTGGGGATTCCACAATGATCTGTCACCTTATGTAAAAATAGCTGTCAACATTCAGGGCCATTGTTTGGGATGCTCATTCTGTGTGGTTCTACAGGGAGCCATCTGGGAAAAATAGACAGACTGGCCATTATCTTTTTTTATAGAATACTTAAACTGCACAAATCATAGCAGAAATTATATGTTTTTAATATAAACTTTTGTTTTGTTTTAGTAGAAAAGGAGAGTGTTGAGAGGTATCGGCTGCACTGATTTTCGTATGGAATTATTTACCCAAAAACCAATCCTGGCAAGGCAGACTAGACCAATCCACATGTGTGGCCCCACTAAAACAGGGATATAACTCCCTTAACTACTAATTACTATTGTTTCAAATTCCACATTTTTGAAGATAGGAGATGAGGCATCTAAAAAAAATTCAAAAGAAAAAAAGCCTAGCCTAAAGAATCAGAGGGTGAGGGACCTTTGCACAAATTTGCCTTTGAGCAAAAATACCTTCATATATAGAGGAGACATTTCAGTCTTCCTCATGGAGACAAAGACCTAATGAGCTGAGATGTTTTCAGTTGGGCTCCTTAATAACACAACACAATCAGACATTAAAAAAACCAAATTGAAGATGGAATAAGACCATGGACATGAGACACCAGCGTCCAACCAGAATAACTTCTATGGAAAATAGTCCCAAAGTGCAGCACAGTGTGATTGGCTTTGTATGCTGCATGCACCTAGAATGGAATGGGAATCCTAGAGCCAGAGCCTGGGCCTACCAGGGCTGCCAAATTAGGGCCTGAACCCTGTCCCACCACCTCCATTGCCCCATGCTCCCAGGGGAGGTCCAGGAGCGCAGTTGCCTTGAGGTGTAGGTCTGGCCTGGTGGCCCAGACTGACCCTGTCTAGAGCTGCAACCTCTGAATGTGGGGGTGGTGCCAGGATCCCCAGTGCCTAAAGAATCAGCGCACAAGTCATTGTGATAGCAAGAGCTGAAACTGATGCCAACTTCAACATTCTGTTCAATGACAATTGAATTAAAAACATGGCTGCATCGAAAATTGCACTTATTTCCCATCTAGTGGTGGAAAATAACCCCTAAAATCTTGGCGTCTCACAAAATCGACTAACAAATGAATGCAGGTTGTTGGAACTCTTCCACATCTACTTAATTAGAACCGTATTTCATTGAATAAATGTTATCAATGTTAGATTTTCGGATCCATTTCCCTCTGGTGTTTTTGTAAAATTCCTATTTGAGGACTGTAGAAACACGATCCCTCAATGTTGACTGGGCCCATATGGTCTCCAGAGTAGCCTGTAACCACTGCCAGCCACAAATGCAAATGGTTTACATATGCTTGCCCTAGGGACAGAGAAAAACCAATGCACGGGGTAGACAAGGCCTTTCAAAAACACAGAAAAATATTTTGGTGGAGATTCCATTAGAAGCCATCTTCATATTCTTGTAGCACGGGATTTTATTCGTATTTTAATCTGGTTTTCTGCTTAATGTCTGATAAGTAGAAAGCCCCACTCTCCTACCCGACCCTTGATATGGAGCAGGGATGTCTCACATCCTGAACAAACCCATGGATCTCATTGTAAGTCGATGCCTGGAATTTTCCAACTTGAGCCTCTAACTACCCCATATGCTTTATGGCACACTGTGTGGCTTCCGGTGGGAATGTTTTCCTAAGAGAAGACCTCATACATCAATACACCTCTTCCAAAGTATGAAGCATTGTGCGCATGTTCTCCAAGAAGGATTTTAATGACAGCAATGTCCACCTCACATTTCCACATTTCTCCTACATTCCTTTCCTTCATATACATCACTTCTCCCAATTAATACAATCATGCTTTGTGCTTTATTTCCACTCGTTTTCTTTAACGAGCACAAGAGTTAAAGGCATGGAAATAAATAGATCATATAGTCAGCCTAAACTGACTGGTAGGGCAGCATATTGACTGGAGGGTGTAGGAAGAATTCAGGACTATTGAAGGGATACTATTCGATGAAGTAAAACTTCAGCATGTGGTAGGCTGGGAGCAGCTAAAGAACTTCACAGTTGGCCAATATCATGTCATTTTGTAGGTCTGTCTGTTGTTTTATTCAATCATTCAGTTCCAACTGTCACCAGCCTGGCATTTAAGCTTCAATTGATGTTTGCTTTGGTTGAGCATTGTCCTGATTGTGGAGGAGGACCTGGAGGAGGATTGATGTTTGCTTTGGTTGAGCGTTGTCCTGATCATGGAGGAGGACCTGCAGGAGGATTGATGTTTGCTTTGGTTGAGCGTTGTCCTGATCGTGGAGGAGGACCTGGAGGAGGATTGGTGTTTGCTTTGGTTGAGTGTTGTCCTGATCGTGGAGGAGGACCTGGAGGAGGGTACCCCCTCGTCGCCACCGCCAGATTTCCCAACTGCCCAGTCATGGGGTACTTTTTTTTCTTCAAATTTTTTTATTCTTTAGGTCACCCTAAGGCTAAGGCTACCAGGTCCTTGGATGCCTATACAGAAATGTAGCCCTGTTGATTTCATTGGGACCTACTGTTACTATCTTTCCCAATGGACACCATTATTTCTATCTACAGGTGCTTTACTTTTGTACCAACTATGCCCAGCCGCAGCCTCGAAGACAGCCCTGCTTGAGGTCACTGGCCCAACAAACCTTACAGTCTCTTATTCCACCACTGCTTGGTTGCTAAGGTAATTTGGACCCTAGCAACCAGATAACTGCCGACATTCCAAACTGGAAAGCTGCTGAACAGAAACAAACAGAAAGAAAATTTAAAAAAAACACTCCTTATAACTATGTACAGGGGTCTCTTAAGTTCAGCATATTGTGGGTGCCCCATATAGTAGAGCCGGTGGGACAGTGTACAAAGGAGCTAGTGTGAGATTTGGCATGTCTATTTCATGCAATTTCACCAAATATCCTAGATCCCCCCTCCACCCCATGTTTGGCAAAAATTAATCTGAAAATGGAAGAGAACCACCATACGATAGGCACATGTTGCATAGCCAACCCTAGTGCCACACAACTGTACCTAGTTGGACACACCCCAAAAAACGTGATTTCATCCATGTTTAGATATCAAATTGAACAATAACACAGTTTAGATATTCTGGTTGGCCAACTGAATGCAAAGAAAGGTCCATCAGACTCTACGAGCGACAATGAGCTGAGAAAGTCTCGGAGCCAAGGAGCTTCCTCTGTAAGTTGATTTTGTCCAGCAGGAAGGCTTGGAGTTCATGCTCCCAAAAAGAAAATAAACAGAAGGTGCGGCATCAGGACAAGCCTGGAATGTATGGGATCAGTGAAGAGGAGGAATTGGAAAGCCAAGGAGTGTGTGTGGTGACTCTGGGTAATGTAAAGATCAAAGGGTAGTGTTTGGGTGGTGGGTCTGAGACGCTTACGACTAAAATGATTCAACACTTTTATGCCTTTTGCATTCCTCATGTAGAGAGTTGCACGAGTTTTATGTCTGGAGGCTCCATCAAGCACAAACCCAATAAAGAATCAGCCCACTGACACCGGTACCAATGACCGGCAAGATCTCTCCCATGTCCCAACACTTTCAACAAGTTCAGTAATCGAACATGGATTGGGAATGTTGAGATGCAGTGGAAGGCAGTGATGGGAAAACGGGCGAAAAATGGACAATTTAAATTGTGTGAAACTGCACTTCTGTATAGTTGTGCTCCTTCCTTACTGTTTCACTTGTGCCTATTGACACAGGGCAGCCCTGGAGCTTTCGGGGGGTCATTTACAACCGCTGGCCAAGTTGCAGTTGCGCAAAAAAATCGCATCCATTAAATGTACTCGGCACCACTTGGTCTTTCCCACCTTCTGTTCCAAATCAAAACCAGAAGCCCTGGAGCTGACACAATCTTTGAACTACATATCAGCATGGACTGTAGGGGGCCCAAGATATCAGGAGGACCCAGATGGTCCAGTATCTTCTTGAACCTTCTTGCACCCATTTCATCTGGTCAATTCACTCATTGGTAGGGGAGGGGAGGGGTTGTGGCAGGGGCGGAACTACCAGGGTTGCAATCGCACCAGGGCCTGCACCTCCTTGTGGCCCTTCAGGGGATGGGTTGCCCTTCTGCTCTGCCTGCACCCGGGCCCTGGTGGTGATAGTGCCGTTACTGGGTTGTGTTGAGTTTTTCAACACAATTGTGTCCGATTGGCTTAGAAGTGCAAGTGGATTGCACTCATTTTATTATATTAAATTATTTATAATTGGTCGCAATTGTGTCAGAAGTGACTCCCCCTGGTGACCTCAATGATTCTGGAATTCTGGTAAAAAAAGAAAACATGGCAATTGCCCTTAAAATTGCATTTTGCTCTCTGCACTAAATATTCCCCATGATATTTGCACCCAAATCAGGCCGCGCTTTTAATAATGTCTAAAAATGAGGACACTGCCAATGTTCTTATTTATGCAACTTTCTTCTCCCATTTACAACTTTTATTGACTGCCAGCCTAGTTCTTCCATCCTGACTTCTTTGAGCTTTCCAGGGGATGTCCTCCATGTAACTGCGAAAACCAGTTGTTTCGCACGTATCTGCTGGCCGCGGGGAGGGCTTCTGCCGAAATCGAAAATCTAGCCCTGGAGTGCGACACAGCAAAGCTTCACACTGCCCTCTCTGTGCTCAGACTTGGAGAATCGTTTCTGAAACCTGAACTGACTCACGGAGTGAAATTCTGAGGCTGAAATGAACCCGAATGAAAAGTTGGCATGAGCAGGAGAGACCGTTACTGGGTCGGCATTGTGTGGGTGGCTTTTATTTCCCCCTTTCATGGAGGAGAGGGGGGCACTGACTAGTGGCACAGCAGCTGTCTCACATTCAAACAACACCTACTTCAACAAACACGTTTGGCTTTATGTGACTCGACATGGAGCTGAACCACAGCTTGGCTACTAGAGAAAGGCCACCGACATTTGCTTATTTGGTATCTAGCAAAATAAATAATAGGATAGAAGGATACGGCTCCTCCAACTTAATGCACAAGCTCCATCTGAATGTAAGGGAGGATCTTAATGTAACCTGTGGCCTGCTGTGACTCTCCTAGTAGACAAGTCCTACAGAAGGTTTTCCAAATTTTGGTTCCAGCCATTGAAATGTGGACCATGTATTGGACACTGCCGTCTGTCTTGGAAGAAAGGTTTTTACACTTGAAATCCAATTTACTGTCCATTCTTAAGGTTAATCTTGAAGCAATGTGTTTACAAAGAAGGATAAAGAAGCCTTCAAAGCAGAAAGAAGAAGTCATCAAAGCAAGAAGAGGAAGCCATCAAAGCAGGAAGAGGAAGCCATCAAAGCAGGAAGAGGAAGCCATCAAAGCAGGAAGAGGAAGCCGTCTAATAAGGAAGAGGAAGCTGTCAAATAAGGAAGAGGAAGCCATCAAAGAAGGAAAGGGAAACCATCATAGCAGGAAGTGGAAGCCATCAAAGCAGAAAGAGCAAACCATCAAAGCAGGAAGGGAAAAACCATCAAAGCAGGAAGAGGAAGCCATCAAAGCAGGAAGAGGAAGCCGTCTAATAAGGAAAAGGAAGCTGTCAAATAAGGAAGAGGAAACCATCAAAGCAGGAAGGGAAAAACCATCAAAGCAGGAAGAGGAAGCCATCAAAGAAGGAAGACAAAATCATCAAAGCAGGAAGAGAAAACCATCAAAGCAGGAAGGGGAAACCATCAAAGCTGAAAGTGGAAGCCATCAAAGCAGGAAGATGAAGCCTTCAAAGAAGGAAGAGGAAGCCATCAAAGCAGGAAGATAAAGTCATCAAAGCAGGAAGAGGAAACCATCAAAGCAGAAAGTGGAAGCCATCAAAGCAGGAAGAGGAAACCATCAAAGTAGGAAAACAAAGCCATAAGAGCAATAAGAGGAAACCATCAAAGCAGGAAGATGAAGCCGTCAAAGAAGGAAGAGAAAGCCATCAAACCAGGAAGAAGAAACCATCAAAGCAGAATTGGAAGCCATCAAAGCAAAAAGAGGAATCCATTAAAGCAGGAAGAGGAAGACATCAAAAAGCAGGAAGAGGAAGCCATCAAAGCAGAAAGTGGAAGCCGTCTAGTGCTAATTGGTACTAATTATCGGGTACTAATTATCGGGTACTAATTGTCTGGTACTAATTGTGCTCTTTGCAGAAATTCCTCAAATAACCCCCCACCATGTGCTCGAAGGGAAAGTGTTGCTTGTAGGTCAGCTCCATCCTGTGCCTGAAATATTCATCTGCCCCTGTTATCCGGGTTGCAAACAAGGATGTGTTAAGAAAACTTGCAGTTGGTCTTTGTTTTTTCTTGTGCTTTTATCACTTTTCCGTTCCGCTGCACTCTAGTTAAGCATTTGAACTGCTATCTGGTCGCTAGGAGGGTCTTACCCTAGAAACGAGCAGTGTTAGTGTGGAATATGAGTTTGACCTCATACAACTTGCAACGTAACCATTTCTTACATATTTCTATTGGTCGCGGCAGTTATTTGTGATTAGCAACTGTCATTTTGCTACTGTGAAGCTGCCGCAGTATCTGTCATTCCGTTTCTATTTTCTGCACGGCTGGTTCTGACTTATGAACATACAAAGTGCAATTTTAGATGCAAATCACCATGTTTTTTTTTTTTTACTCATAATTTCCCCCTAAAATTCCAGACGTGCTCTGAGCTGCATCTGCCGGAATTTCACACATGTACTTTAATTGGGGGGCAAATTGGTGCGAATTTCAGAGTTGGGGGTCACGTCATTTCCATGTCATTAACGTAACCTGCTGTTGGAGCCCTGGTCTAGGGTGGCGGCAGCTCCCCGGGGTCAATAGGCTGCGAGAACATTAAAGGTATATTAAATCAGGAGTCAGAACCAGCAGTGCATAAAGGGACTTATTTCAGTAGCAATAACAAGTACTTACTCATTGAAAATTGATGGGATAAAGTCGTCATGCTGAGGGGGTTAAACCTTTGTCCTGTAGGCGAGGCCACTCCCTGGGAGGCGGGTCAATAAAATGGTTTAAAGGGGAACTGCGGTGCCAATAAAAAATGAATCCAAACAGCAGCGTCGGCTTCTTAAAACTGAGGCTCCTCGGGGGTTTAAAGGAAACATTGAATTGTGCTGCAAACACCTAGTTTCCGACACATGATCAACTTCTGCTACAAGTGCAGTTTGTACCCCAAGAGCTTACAGTCTGCAGAGCCGGCTCAGTGTTAACAAGGTTGATTGGTTGCTATGGGTTACTAGATTTAGACTTTTTGGTATTTATTTGTTTACCCCCCCCCGAAATGTGTCCCTTTAATAACACTTTCCCCAATATCTGCACCAATCAGCCCTGAGTATGGGACGTTGCATCAGTATGGCAGCTCCGCTAGGAACAAAGTGCTGTCAATGTAAATGCTCCTGAAAGTAGTATATGTAGGCTTGTTTCTTATTCTCTGCATTGCCAGTTGTGACTTCTGAAACAATGTAGCAGAAGCCAGCTGGAGAACTGGAGTATGTATAGATTCTGGGTTTCATTTGGAGGGATTGATCTTGATGCACTTTAGTCTTTTTTTACAACCCGATTTAATTATGTAACTGATTTCTATAACATTGTTTCAGGAGTCAGAACCAGAGATCAGAAAGGGACAGACTTGACTCTGCTTTCAGTAACAATTACTAACAACCTTAAATTGAAAGTAGTATATGTCAAGCTTGTTTCTATTCTCTGCACTGCCGGTTCTGACTTCTGAAACAATGTAGCAGAAGCCGACTGGAGAAATGACTTCTACAGCATTGTTTTAGGATTCAGAACCAGAGATCAGAAAGGGACAGACTGGCTCTATGTTCTTTAGCAATTACTAATAACTTTAATGGGCCCATGAAAACAGCATTTGTCAGGCTTTTTCTTATTCTCTGCATTGCTGGTTGTGACTTCTGAAACAATGTAGCAGAAGCCGGCTGGAGAACTGGAGTACAGTATGTATGGATGCTGGATTTCATTTGGAGGGATTGAACTTGATGGACTTTGGTCTATTTTCAATCCGATTTAATTATGTAACTGATTTCTATAACATTGTTTCAGGAGTCAGAACCAGAGATCAGAAAGGGACAGACTTGACTCTGCTTTCAGTAACAATTACTAACAACCTTAAATTTAAAGCAGTAAATGTCAAGCTTGTTTCTATTCTCTCCACTGCCGTTTCTAACTTCTGAAACAATGTAGCAGAAGCCGACTGGAGAAATGACTTCTACAGAATTGTTTCAGGAGTCAGAACCAGAGACCAGAATTGGACAGACTGACTCTGCTTTCTTCAGCAATGACTCATAACTTTAAAGGCCCCTGAGGTTTGTATCTTAATTTCTGCATTGCCTGTTGTGACTTCTGAAACAATGTAGCAGAATCCGGCTGGAGAAATGACTTCTACAGCATTGTTTCAGGAGTCAGAACCAGAGATCAGAAAGGGACAGACTGGCTCTATGTTCTTTAGCAATTACTAATAACTTTAATGGGCCCATAAAAAAAAACAGTATTTGTCAGGCTTTTTCTTATTCTCTGCATTGCTGGTTGTGATTTCTGAAACAATGTAGCAGAAGCCGGCTGGAGAACTGGAGTACAGTATGTATGGATGCTGGGTTTCATTTGGAGGGATTGAACTTGATGGACTTTGGTCTATTTTCAATTCGATTTAATTATGTAACTGATTTCTATAACATTGTTTCAGGAGTCAGAACCAGAGATCAGAAAGGGACAGACTTGACTCTGCTTTCAGTAACAATTACTAACAACCTTAAATTGAAAGCAGTAAATGTCAAGCTTGTTTCTATTCTCTGCACTGCTGGTTCTGACTTCTGAAACAATGTAGCAGAAGCCGAATGGAGAAATGACTTCTACAGAATTGTTTCAGGAGTCAGAACCAGAGACCAGAATTGGACAGACTGACTCTGCTTTCTTCAGCAATGACTCATAACTTTAAAGGCCCCTGAGGTTTGTATCTTAATTTCTGCATTGCCGGTTGTGACTTCTGAAACAATGTAGCAGAATCCGGCTGGAGAAATGACTTCTACAGCATTGTTTCAGGAGTCAGAACCAGAGATCAGAAAGGGACAGACTGGCTCTATGGTCTGTAGCAATTACTAATAACTTTAATGGTCCCATGAAAACAGTATTTGTCAGGCTTTTTCTTATTCTCTGCATTGCTGGTTGTGACTTCTGAAACAATGTAGCAGAAGCCGGCTGGAGAACTGGAGTACAGTATGTATGGATGCTGGGATTCATTTGGAGGGATTGAACTTGATGGACTTTGGTCTATTTTCAATCCGATTTAATTATGTTACTGATTTCTATAACATTGTTTCAGGAGTCAGAACCAGAGATCAGAAAGGGACAGACTTGACTCTGCTTTCAGTAACAATTACTAACAACCTTAAATTGAAAGCAGTAAATGTCAAGCTTGTTTCTATTCTCTGCACTGCTGGTTCTGACTTCTGAAACAATGTAGCAGAAGCCGAATGGAGAAATGACTTCTACAGAATTGTTTCAGGAGTCAGAACCAGAGACCAGAAATGGACAGACTGGCTCTGCTTTCTGCAGCAATGACTCATAACTTTAAAGGCCCCTGAGGTTTGTATCTTAATTTCTGCGTTGCCGGTTGTGACTTCTGAAGCAATGTAGCAGAATCCGGCTGGAGAAATGACTTCTACAGCATTGTTTCAGGAGTCAGAACCAGAGATCAGAAAGGGACAGACTGGCTCTATGTTCTTTAGCAATTACTAATAACTTTAATGGTCCCATGAAAACAGTATTTGTCAGGCTTTTTCTTATTCTCTGCATTGCTGGTTGTGACTTCTGAAACAATGTAGCAGAAGCCGACTGGAGAAATGACTTCTACAGAATTGTTTCAGGAGTCAGAACCAGAGACCAGAAATGGACAGACTGACTCTGCTTTCTGCAGCAATGACTCATAACTTTAAAGGCCCCTGAGGTTTGTATCTTAATTTCTGCATTGCCGGTTGTGACTTCTGAAACAATGTAGCAGAATCCGGCTGGAGAAATGACTTCTACAGCATTGTTTCAGAAGTCAGAACCAGAGATCAGAAAGGGACAGACTGGCTCTATGTTCTTTAGCAATTACTAATAACTTTAATGGTCCCATGAAAACAGTATTTGTCAGGCTTTTTCTTATTCTCTGCATTGCTGGTTGTGACTTCTGAAACAATGTAGCAGAAGCCGGCTGGAGAACATTGTTTCAGGAGTCAGAACCAGAGATCAGAAAGGGACAGACTTGACTCTGCTTTCAGTAACAATTACTAACAACCTTAAATTGAAAGCAGTATATGTCAAGCTTGTTTCTATTCTCTGCACTGCCGGTTGTGACTTCTGAAACAATGTAGCAGAATCCGGCTGGAGAACTGACTGCTACAGCATTGTTTCAGGAGTCAGAACCAGAAAGGGACAGACTTGAGTGGATTATAGTGAAGCCTAATTCTTGGGTTGATTTAATGGGAGAAGTTGGCCCATGAGAGACAATGGACAGACACAAGGAGGCTCATGTGAGTGACAGACACACGTCTCCAGGGCTAATGAATGTGGTGCCTCAGACTCCAGTTCCAATTTCAGTGTGGGAGGGGCCAGCATTTACCTCCCAGAATTAAAACCTGCCGGGCACCGCTCTATTCTGCATGTAAAGCTGGGGGAGAGGGGGGACAGGACTCAAAGCTTCTCTCTCTCTGTCTGTGACTCTCGGGTCAGGGTTACCGGCGTGTCTTCACCAGCACTGGACTCAACTGGACTCAGGTACCTTCACATTCCTACATTTCATTTGTCTTTATCATTAGAGACAGGAGCTGTGATTGCTGCACCAAGCCTGGCGTCTAGGGGGTTAATGCAGTGACTGCCGCCTGCTGAGGTGACAGTTTTGCAGACACCATTGAAATAGATAGAATTTGGTATTTATAGGCTGATGTCTATTCTTAAAGGGGTTGTTCCCCTTTAAATTAACTGTTAGTAGGATGTAGAGAGGGATATTCTGAGACAATTTGCAATTGGTTTTCATTTTTTATTATTTGTGCGTTTTGAGTTATTTAGCTTTTTATTCAGCTGATCTCCAGTTTGTAATTTCAGCCGTCTGGTTGCTAAGGTCCAAATTCCCCTAGCAACCAAGCACTGATTGGAATATGAGACTGGAATATGAATAGGAGAAGCCTGAATAGAAAGACGAGTAATAAAAAGTAACAATAATTATACATTTGTAGCCTTACAGAGCATTTGTTTTTTTTTTAGATGGGGTCAGTGACCCCCATTGGGAAGCTGGTAAGAGTCATAAGATGAAGGCAAATAATTCAAAAACTGTAAAATGAAGGCCAATTGAAACATTGCTTAGAATTAGCCATTCTCTAACATACTAAAAGTTGATGGTTAACCTTAGGAGATGTTAAAAGCAGTTTTTATGGTTTACCTGTGCAGAAGAGCTGACACTCTAAATATAATTGCGCAGTGTCTCTCTATTTGTACTTCAAATTATTTGGGCAGGTGGGTTCCCCCAGCTCTTTGCATTACAATTAGCCCTTTTTTTGTTTCGGGCACATTTATTGGACAGTGGAATGAGTTTCCCTCTGCACTGGTGGCCCTCCAGCTGGAGGCTGTCAGGGGATGCTGGGAGTTGTATAATTGTAATGCATGCACTGTGCCTTTATTATATCGGAGTGTATGTATCAATAATAACTGTATAACTGTATGGCGTGGATGTTGCCAGGCAACGGATTAAAGGGGAAATAGACTGTATTTATGTGCCCAGTTGCCCAAGTGTTTGTGTAAATAGATCATTTGCATCTTCATAACTGGGAGCTGCCATGTTGCTTCCTACTGCCAATAGAAAGCAGAATGTTTTACATGGCCATTGATGAACTAATATGGCAGCTCTCTCCCTCATGTGATCAATATGCAAGTGCAAATATAAGTGACCCTGACATTGTGAAGAGCCCAACCAGCACCCGATATCCTAAAGATTCCATTTTTTTTGCATTCTAACCACTATTTTAAGGGTTGCAGTAGATCCAAAAAAACGAACCCAACAGCCTAAAGTCATATTCAGTCAGTGGGGCTGCTGGGTGAACCCCACAGATTTATAGGGGGGAAGCAGTGGTATTTGGACTGTACCGGATTATAGTGGCACAAGTCACAAGTCTCAGAGTACCATTAGCCTTTATCTACGTTACATAGAACTGCTGTGCTGCTTCTCTCAGCCAGGAGACCAAAGCCATCTGAGATATGGCCACCTACCCAACAAGCTGAAAGAAGCCTCCTGGGGTAGCTGTGCTGAGTGGGTGCAAAGGGTATTTCATGTTCATGCTAAAAAGGCAGTTGAGTGCTGGCAGATGTTTCCAGATGATCGGTGTCCCCCCACTTGCCCATCCCTTCTCCTGCCAGTGGACAAGTTGTAACCCAAAGCCCAGGCCAGTAATAGTTTCTTTGTGTTGTCGAGCGATTACGTTACATTGTGTTGCATTTGTGTGCACTGGTTTCTGGTTGGCTGGTGGGCTCACACACAAGCTGTTCATTTTGACTGTGATTGAATAAGAAAGTAAACAATCTTTACGAGGAGAACAATGACACAAAGGACCCCGGAATAACACCCCCCCCCGGCGTGAAATGTACACAACTGTCACTTTCATAGACGTTTCACTAGTAGGTTGTGCTATAGGTTGGCCCCCCACACACACATTCGTGGAGTTGGATTCCAGATTCCAGATTCATTCCAGACACAGCAGTGCAGGTGGTCCAAGCCCCCTCACCCACCCCAAAAAACCCATCAAATGAACAAAACTGGTTGGCCAAAATTGCCTCCATAATTAATGCAAACTATTTTTTTGGTTCAAGCTCCACCTGAAGGTCCAGCCTTTCACCTTGAATGTCCCTGTTAGCTCATGAAATGGGTTCAGATATATATATATAAAAAGGCAATTGGCATTCTCAAACAGGAGGTCCATTCCTGGTCCTACCATCGGTGCTCTAGGACCTGCCTTTAGTCAACCAACCTTGGCCTCCAGTAGAAGAGTCTTTCTGTGAGTTTGCAAAGACTGTTATGGGAAAACCCGAGATGTAACAGGATACAGCTGTTCTCGTACGTGAGAAGAGAAGCTTGTTTTCCATGTGGGTGGTAAATGTTTATGTTCTGGTTGGCCCCACATGACCTGGTTCCTCTATAATACTGGCAGTGACAATTCAACTGTTGACAATTCAGCTGTTAATTGACGGTAATAAGGACAAAAAAGAGCTGGGCAGAAACCAGACAAACAGGTGAAGACATTGGGAGCCATTTACGAGCGAGGTTGGACATTTCTCCATTTGAGGAGCCCATAGCAACCAGATAATTGTCATCATCATTCTAACTGTAGTCAATTACTGAATGGTTTCTATGGGCAATCAGAATGGGGAAAATGTTCAACTATTGAGTCCAACTGATTGTCATCACCCCATCTCAATGTACCCTACGGGTCTTTCCTCCTCTCCATTTGCCCATTATAAAGCAGGTAGAAAATGAGCCAAAAACCATCCTTAAACAAAGTCTATAGACCTGATGAAAGGTGTATGTTGGGCCATACCCATAACCCATAGGGGTTTCAGTTAGGGATGCACCGAATCCACTATTTTGGATTCGGCTGAACCCCCGAATCCTTCATGAAAGATTCCCGAACTGAATCCTGGATTGGGCGCATCTCTAGTTTCCGTACCTGCTTAGTACTTCCAATCTTGCTTTCATCTCAAGGGCTGACTTCATTGGCTTTCTCTTTCCTTGCTCCACCCCTTGACCCTTGGGTATGTGGCACTCAGCAGGGGTGCCACAGCTGATATCCCCCCTGGCCCCTCCCAAACTTTATAAAACATAACCGGGGCCCATTATGTTGTCCACCCACATCACTCCCTTCCTGTAGGACATCATTATGACATAGAAAATCTTAGTCTAGCCTTCAATTATTGGGAGGGGTTGCAGTGATTGGCATCTTCTGGAAATGCCTTGGCCAAGATGGTGATCATGACTAAGGCTGTCAAAAACCTGTCTTTAAGTCATGATTAATTCAAGTTACTTTGATTAGAAACGTATGTAACGCTGGAGGAAAATGGGGGTCCGGTATATAACTAAGACCAAATATTTATGGAAACTATGGTGGTGAAAGTCCATCTGACAGAAGAAGAGTAATCAGAATCAGTAACCTCTGCTTGCAATTTCATCAGGGATTAGCGATTCAGAGGCGTGTTAGAGCTCAGCATTGATTATAGGTACCTTTCCTTCCTCTGTTTTGTGTTTGCATTTCTTCAAGTAGGGTGCTGGTCCCATGCACCTAAAATAAGACCATTCCTTGACCAATATAAAGGGACAGGGGAGCAGATCTCTACTTCTGGGTTTCCCTCTTCTATCTTCAAAGTCATATTTTATAAATACCGGCATAAAATAGTTTACAGGTCCAGAGCTTCCGCAGATGAGATGACCTAGAATATTTGTTTTAGTAAAGCCAAAAGTCTGTCGCATTTATTTGTTCAGGTGTTTCTTAAAGTGTCATGGGATTTACAGAACAGTCTGAGTTTTATTGGGTGGGTTAAAAATAGCCAGGCGGGTAGAAAGGGTGATTGTTCGATAACAGTGGAATGTCGGTGCTGGAGATCTATTTTACTCCCAGAGAAGACGTATTGAATGCAGGTATTCAAGACATGTCTGTGTCTTAGCAATCCTGTGACAGAGGACCCTCTGTTAAAGGTCTTACCGGGCTTTTTCACCTTTTTATTAAGATTCCAAAGCTTGTGTTTCACCATAGATAAAGATGTCCTTCTGCTGAATGATATATTATTTCATGCGTCATCATGATGAGTCAAATCCATATACATTTTATTATCTTTGGACTTTCTGGATTGTCCATGAATGTGATTAATGATCCAGGAAATAAATTCTTCAAGTTTTACGTAGATAGCTCATATACATGGACCACTGGTGGGTTTAGTGGAGTGAAGACCGGCATTTTATTGTGCAATGAGAAAAGTTTGGATGCTGGTCTATAGGGTATCTTCAGGTATCTGCAGGAAAGCTAGGAGGCCAAGTGCAAGTCAACTTTTTGGTTGACTGGAGAAGTTCTCCCAAACCCTAGCATGGAAATTGGATACCAACCCAATCATTGACTCAATGGTTGACTCTAGACTTATGTAACCCATTTTGATACCCTCAGAAGACTTTCTTGGTAGGATTGGCCTCATTCTTGGTAGGATTTAATTTGTGCTCCTTAAGGTAGAGAAACCCTAAATATGCTGATAGTGAAACCCCCACTTCTGAACTTCTACCAGTTCAATTGGAGATTGTTATAACCGGAGCTGAATTAAAAAACAGAAGAGAAGGCATAAAGAGTGCACACATTCAATATATAGGGGCAAAATGACTCTGGAGACCAACATGGCACGTGACAATTATTTTTAAAACAAATATGAAGGTAGACTAGGGAGCTATATTTTTTGAAGCAACACAGGAATCTATTCATAGGACTTTTTCTTCCTCTCAATCAAAAGAATTAATAGTTTGACAGTGAATGAACATAAATCGTTTTCCACCTCAGTAACTGAGGGAGTCGTGTGTCCTTCTCAGTAGTGGTTCCAAGGTCAATGGGTTAAAGGAACAGATTCCCAAGTGAGGGGAATGGGGTATGTAAGCATTACTAGAGACGTATATTTGTTTAAAAAGAAAAATGTATCCTTTCTAACCATGAATACATCACCTGAAGGCTTCTGTTAATAATCAATCAAACATTCTAAGCTTGTTTTGTTGGCCTGGCCACTGCTTCCAATGGGCTCTCCAATGGAAATGATTTCTACTCTCTCTAGATCTTCACTACTGAGCAAATGTATAGGTCTTATAAGATATATATTATATGTATAAGATAAGATACACTTAAAGGGGATTTGCTAACATACTGTAGGTGCAACCTCAACCCTGATAAGAGGACATATGAAGCATGGTCAGTTGTAGTCAAGTCAAGCCTAAGAGGCTCATGGGCCTTCCAGATGTAGGTTGATCCAAGGCTTAAAACTTTATATATAAGATCTGAACCACGTTGATATTATAGATAGGTACTCTAAGCTTGATAGGTCCCATGATCTCTTCATTTACAACTCCATACAGTGACTTAAATAAGACAGCAGATAATAAAATAAAGGGCTATAGCTCCGATTTACTATGGGCAGTGGTGCAAGTTCATTGAGCATTAAGGGGCACATTTGCATCCCTTAAGACCCCATACACAGGCTGATAAAAGCTGCCGACAGGCCAAGTCATCAGTTTATTGGCCCATGCGTGGGGCCTTCCGACAGGCATCCCCGATCGATATCTGGCCAAAAGTCGGGCAGATGCTGATCTGGGAGGTTAAAAAATCCAGTCGGATTGAGGCCACATATTTTAGTTGATGTGGTCCCGCAATCCGACCACCTGTTTGGCCTCCATTCTGATCCAATCTTTGGGCCTTAGGGCCCACGATTGGATCAGCCCAATATCGTCCAATTCAATGGTGGGCATATCGGGGAGATATCCTCTCGTTCCACCTTTGGAGCCCCTACATTTAGACCTTGTGTTCTTGCCCCTTGTTTTGTGCTGCTGTGGAGCACATGGAGCACATTGTCTGCAATCATAAAGGGGTCACACTTGCACCTTTTGAATCCCTCTGTATTCTGCTTTGCATGTCCTTAATGATGTGCAAGGTAAGGAATTCATTGGATATTTGGACTGGCACAAACCAGCTTCACTCCAAAGCTTGATGCAGTTAAAAATGTACTTTATTTAACAGAACCAGGCCTGGCTTTACAAGGCCAGCTCTGCTCTTTGCTCCCTCTCCTTCCGGTTTCTGCCCCACTCCGCTGTCCCATCCCCTTCCGGTTTTGTCCCCCTCCCCTTCCCCCTGCCAGGTGCCGTCCTCTCCCCTCCCCTTGCCAGTGCCGTACCCTTCCTCTGTGCAAGTCTTCTTAGTTGGGCACAGCACTAACGTGCATCTCCGGTACTAATAGCTAATTTTGAAGCAGCTGGGCAGCATTCCGCCCCTCAAATTCTTTGGCTTGCAAAAAACCATCTCAAATGATGTTTCCTCATGAGTTTCGTGCCATGTTGGCACTTAATCATAGCTGGACTATGGCCAAGAGGTGCAAATTCCGGGTGCCATTGGTGCACCATCCATGTGACCCAACCAAGGTGCAACTGTGAGACTTGTACACCCTGTTGTAAAGGAGAGGCTATGTATTTTAGTTTTAAACCATCACTAACACTAGAAATAAGCTCACGGTACACATTAGCATTTCCTTTGTAGGCCAATTCTAATGATACAAGAATCGAGCCATTGTGGTGTTGGGATTAACACGCATTCCACTCAAGTGTCAAGTGACAGTCTCAGCAGCACATCTACCTAATGAGAGTTGGCTTTTCCCTCCTCACGGTGCCCCTGGGGTTGAGTTTATTACACCTCAATGCATGACATTCACAGATGAAACCATGGCATTGTACTGTACAGACGGGAAATGAAATACATAGACCGGTACATGACTGGAAACCAGCGAAGCTTCAAGGATTTGTCTTTCTTTGGGCTCAATAAAATACAACTGTGCCTACAGTCAGCACTCAGCAACAATTTGCTATGCCACTTGCCAGGAGACTAAACATTACCTTTATAGTAGGGGTAGAACAGTACAGATATTATACGTATACAAATAGATGTACCATTGATTGCACAGTTCTAATGTTTCTGCATTTGGGGGACAACAATGATAACTTTGTGCCTAGCAGTTTCCTTGGTTTAATAGACAAAAGTTTAGAAGATATAGGAGAAAGCAAAGAGCATTTACTGAGATCTATTTTTTTTACAAAGAGAAGAACCAGTCTGTTTTAATTTCACAAACACTTCTAAAGTTTCATTTGCTCCCTTAACACTTCTCTAGAGAACATTCAGTGATCAAAGATACAGTAGAAGTGATATCTGACCTTTATTCCAAGTGTTTCTTTGCGTCATATCCTGAAGACCAGTATCTAGATCATCTCATGTGAAGTCTCTTTCCACTTTGCTGTAAAACACTTAACAGAACCAAGAGACCCATAGACAGCAAATTCCACATTCCCATGGCCAGATACTGACAGTTAAATAAATCCAGGTATGTTGCTATTTAAGGTGAAAAGACACAAAGCTCCATCTGGTTCAACCTTTGAATCGTGCAGTAGACATCATAAAAAACCCTATAAAATGCTTACAAGGTTTCACAAGGCTGGTACAATATTCCCTTAGAAATAACTGTGAGAAAACCAGTTTGGGATTTCTTAAAGGGTATGCAAACCACAAAAAATATGTTCCCTGCCTTCAAGTAGAACCCTTTGGAGATCAATCATAATAAGGTAACAACGTCTACCAGTGAAGTTGTCCAGACCAGCCACCTTGACCTTGGCTTTAATGTTCTTACTTGTAGTTGACGGGTCAAAACTAACTGTTGAGTGGTTGCTATTGGCAACTACACTGGGACAGTTTAGAGTATTTGTTAGAACCATTCAATGGCTTTCCAGGAGATTTGTTTATGAATTTTTACCAGCCAAGGAACGGGGGTCTACTGGCTAAAACACAGGTAATGTAATAAATGGTGCAATGTTTGCCCAGGCTGAGTAACCCATAGAAATCAATTAGCTGACCATTTACTTCTACCTGTTGATTGGCTGCTATTTGTTAATGGTTCAATATCGAACTTTTCAGAACTTGTTACATTTCTCCATGGTTGGAAAAGCACCTGTAGTCTGTATCTGCAGCCTCAGGTTTATAGGTACAAGTGTCTTGGTGTTGAAGTAAGTCAGGTTCATATATGGACTTTGATGGACTTTCTGCCTAGTGCGTGAAGTGAGGCTTGGTGTAATTCATTGCTTTTTGTGATCTGGTATTATACTCACAAAATTATAGTTTATTTAAGTCTGGTGCCACCCTAGTCACTGGACTGCAGAATCATGCACTGATTATTGGGGTGCCAACCTCTACTTAGCTGCAAGTGTCTAGTGGTGGGCTGGGGACAATTTTTTTCAAAGCCTTTTCTATTTATAGGCACCCATGGGCCATTCTTATGAGCTGTCCTATGCACAGGTGCCTATAGAGTATATCTTGAACCCACACTTACAAAAATGTCCACTCTATGGGCGAGGAGCCCCAAAGGGATACAACAATATATCATACAAAAACCAGCCCATGAAGGAGAGGATGGAACCTCCTATGTAAGTTATATTTGTGTTTTATATAAAGGTCCATGGTCCTGATGAAAAATGTTGACTCTTTATAGCCTCCAGCAACCTTTGCACCTGCTGCGATGTCTTAATACTACCTACTCCAACCTCAGATACTCAGAGTATAGGATGATGGTTTGGTCCCCATGTGAGCTGACAATCCTCTGCACCACCATAGCTTTGCTCCTGAGGGACCAATGTGTTGTAACCCTAGTGCACTAAAAGCAACCGCTTTACTGTGTGGTTTTATTCATAGTATAACATGTAAAAATAGGGAGGAACCTAAACTAAGGATTAATGGAACCAAAGAAACATGGTCAACTGATGACTTCGGTTTGGGGTCCTGTAATCTCTAGTGACAGCTCGGAGGAACTAATTTCTATATGAAGCTCTAATTCAGGGCAAGGTGGTTCTTTATATAATACAAAAACCATCATATATAAACTATAGTATATCCTTATAAATGGTGCTTAGCGATGGTGCCGTGTGACTAACTGAAAGTGGTGTTTTTATAAGTAATAATGTCCTGTCAGTTATAGGTGGGGTTTTAATTCCAGTATGAGGAACGTACCAAGCATCCCCAAATATGACACAGTTCTCAGTCTAGTAGCACAAAACTTATGACACAGATGATAATTACAGCTCCGTAATTCAAGGTTAACTCTTACAAAGAAAGCCATTGTGAGAACGTGATTCTGATGGCAATATCCCTTTTCCTGTTGAACGTCAATGGAACAGACCAGGTGCTTTCAAACTACTCCACAAAACTCATGCAGAAGGTTAGTTTTTTGCACATTCAGTTCTAGTGTCCAAAGGATCAACATGAATCTTAGTTTGATATTATTTATTGGTATGGCCTTACACCACGTCCAATGAATAGACTTCTGTCACGTTACACTACCACCTGAATATGCGTGTGTAATATGAGTGTAATGTTGTGCATGAGCTGCTTACAGAGGGCCTCATTGAATCGTTATTGTCCTTGGTGCACAACTGGCTCATTAAGTCTGAATAGTTTCTGTCTTGGAAACATAGGGCCGCTACAGAGGCTGAATTGTGTTTGGGTTGGTTACTTGGGGCCTCACTCATGCTGAATAAAAGGGGTCTCAATGAAGCTGAAATGTCTTGTTTGGCTAGAGACCACTAGGGAGTCTAAATTATATCTTAGATGGTTCCATGGGGGCTTTTTTATGGCAGCCTATTCTTGGTTCAATTACAGGGGGCCCTATTTATGCTGAGCCTTGTAAAACATTCCTCAGGATTGTTCATTTGGGCATAGAGACCACTTTTGTGTTTAAGAAGACTGAAATCCCCATTGTATACAGATTTATGGGCTACATAATTAATAGGAAGAAACATATACAATGTGTGTGTACATGATCGATAGATTATTTGAGTCAGCAAGAAATCGTTGATAGCTACTCCTTATGTGGTCATGCTTCCATTGATGGTTCCTCGTCAACTGCAGAGTGATGTGCTGCCAATAGTTGCATAAGTAAGAGTTTAAATGAGCAATACATGTAACGTGAGTGACAGTTAATTGGGCAACCCATATACCCGGCTTGTTCTTTCTTTTCCTTCACCTTAGGAAACAATTAAAATCCAGTTGGTAAATTTAGTTCCAAACACTCTGAAGTGTGGGTGTGTCATCTGTATTCGTAAGTAACATGTTACAATGAGGACCTATTACGGTTGAAGGGTTAAGATTTACCCCAGTTGACCTTTGTGGTTTCATTTAATGGTGGCAAACAGAGCTGCGTGACCTAGGCTGCGGTATTAATGAAAACATCCAGATATGTCGATGGATTTTTAATTTTTAAGAAATCTTCCCCAGAAGCTCAAAAGACCTCCTTTGCTGAGAGGTCATCCAACCCCAAAATCTTAGGAGATCATTGTCTTCCTCTTATAGAACAGTTTTCAATTCCCAACTGGTGTCTGTATCCTGGAGGTTATAGTGAGATTCCCATTCTCTTCACCAACTACATCCACAGTGTTATGGGGAATAAAGGTTAGGTCTTGACCACCATCCACCCCTTTGCTAGATATCGTTGCATTACACCCACTGAACTGAATCAAGAGAGAAACCCTGAACTTCTGTGACCTGGATAAATACATGTGCAAATGTCCAAACAATATAGAGGAGAAACCAAGGAACATACATTGGTTACACAGTGACACTTATTCAACTGACCACATCATTGAGGACATCATAGAGTCACCTTTAGTTAAGTGAGGTTCAATCATTGCATTTTACCATCCACAAAGGACCGAATAAAGCAAACGTCCATGCCATGAAACAATGCCTCGGCAATAGCCATGCCCTTGCCAATTGCCACCAAAATTACTGACCATGTAAGGTCTATTTAGAATAGAGATAATCATAGCCATGGATGATAGGCAAGATGTGGCTAAACTACTGTGTTACAGACCCCATTGACCAAAGCCTAGTCCTCTTCTGAGGTCCACTCAACCGGCCATTACACTGAATGGCAGGATTTGTCTGTGTGTGTGTGGCCAGGTAGGTCTGGAATGAGTTTAGGACAGGTTATAATGCTCCACCTCAGGCCCGGACTGGCAATCTGTGGGGTTCTGGCAAATGCCAGAGGGGCTGCTATAAGGTCCCATAGAAAGTCAGTATTTAGTGGGCTGGTGGGACTGTTTGGGCCTCTATGTGGGCTGATTGGGCTTCTGTGTACCTGAAATGCCAGGGCCTATTTTAATTCTCAGTCCGGACATGCTCCATCTCATATACAATTGACAGTGGTGTATGTGGTTGGCAAATTCTGAGTAATTATGCAGATGATGGTCTTCTACACCAAACAGAGACCCCAGTGTTGAGGCACTTGGTGAATCGTGTGCTATAATGTACGGTACATATGCAAGGTTTACTGTACGTTTAATCGATCCGAGCCAGTCTAAACAGAAACCTGTACCCCACAGAGTTCCAGAAGCTTATTACTGAGATTATTTATATTATAAGCATGATAGTCATTTCTATAATAGAGGTGGTATCTCCTGTAGACTCCAGGTGAACGTGTAGCCAGAACATACAAGAATTTAAACCCTTAAGAATTAAACCTGTAAAAAACGATGAAATCTGTTCATTCATTTTTTTTTTTTTTTAATTCATAGAAGTGTATTCATACTAATCGGAACCAGGCGCCATTTTTTTTTTCAATCTTTCAATCCAGAATACAGTAACTGGACTGTGCGCTTGTATCAATGCATAAGGGCTTGTGGTTTTATATCTAATGCATAACTTGTGCTGGTCCCAAGCCAACCTGTCAAGTGTGTGTGTGTGTGCGTGTGTGTGTGTGTGTGTGTGTGTGGGGGGGGTATCAGATTAATGGACACACAAAATCTGCTGGACGACTCGAGAGCCTGAGCTGCGTGTGATTAGGGAATGTTCAGTTGTCCAAGTATTGAATAAAAGTTCTACAGTAAATGAGCAAATCCTGGAACACAAAAGCTAAACTACATTTTTTTTAAATTTTATCAGACTTTTTTTAAAACCTTTCCATGCCACAAAGGTGCTTTCTAATATCAGAAGGGGTTGTTTATCCTGTAGGGGCCCCTGAGAGCAAGCCGCTATGATTGGCCCACATGAATGCCTCATATTCACGTCAATACGAGATTTATTCCACCCACTGCAATATCTGAAATTCACAGTGTAGAAAAAGCCCTGGCCCTCCATGACACAAATTTGAAAATTGAATAAAATAATTTTATTTTTCATATTGAGATAATTTCGTTCAATAAGAGTTCCAAAAAGAAAACCTAACCTTTTTTTGTTGTGTTCTCATTCCTCGCAGTAGACTGGTTTAGAACAAAGCTCCGGATTGAAGATGAAGATGTTCTACATATCGACGCTGCTTCTGATCTCGTTTGCAACCCTGGATGCCCGGCCGCAGACGTCAGGCTTAGGTGAGGAACTGATGATACCATTTCTGGCTCTTGTAGGCTCCAAAATCTTGTATTTTGTCTTCTAAATACATTTACTGCCAACACTAATTTCTCTGAATTGAAACCAAGTCTGAAACCAAGTCTGCATTCAACGTCATACAGAAAACTCTTAGGGGGTTATTTACTAAACTCCAAATGCAAACATCTAATTTTTCAGAACGTAATGTTTCGGAACGAATTTTTCGGAATTTATTAAACCCCGAGGATGGAAAATTCGGAATCAGAAAATCCGGCATCTCAGACCTGTTGAGGTTGCAATGGGAGAAGTCCCAATGATTTTTTGATCATTTCGGGGAAAAAAGCATACGAAATCAGAGTTTTCTATAAAAAAATCAGAAAAAAACGTGAAATTCTGATTTTTTTTCCCCGCAAATCCAATTTTTGGGAAAATCTAATAATAAATACACAGAAAAAAAACAGCGCTGATTAGTTCACAGTTTGTGGCTGGAAATGTTGAGATAAATTCGGACTTTGATAAATAACCCCCTTAGTGTATATGTCATCCAAATACTCCCACAATGAACTTGTGTTCTAGGGTAGTTCACCTTTAAGTAAAATTTTTGTATGTTAAAGAATGGCCAATTCTAGGCTACTTTTCCATTGGTTTTCATTATTTTTTTTTTATATAGTTTTATATTTATTTGCCTATATTTGACTCTTTCCAGCTTTCAAATTTTTCAAATCAATGCATGGTTGCTAGGGGAATTTGGACCCTGGATTTGTTTATAATGCAAATTGAAGAGCTGCTGAATAAAAAGCCAAATAAGTCAAGAACCACGAATAATAAAAAATGAAAACCAATTGCAAATTGTCTCAGAACATTACTCTCTACGTCAGGGATCCCCAACCTTTTGAACCCGTGAGCAACATTCAGAAGTAAAAGGAGTTGGGGAGCAACACAAGCATAAAAAATGTTCTTAGGGAGCCAAATAAGTGCTGTGATTGGCCATTTGGTAGCCCCTATGTAGCGCCCATGTTGATTGTCAACCTACATTGAGGCTCTGTTTGGCAGTGCACCTGGTTTTTATACAACCAAAACTTGCCTGGAATTCAAAAATAAGCACCTGCTTTGAGGCCACTGGGAGCAACATCCAAGGGGTTGGAGAGCAACATGTTACTCACGAGCTACTGGTTGGGGATCACTGCTCTACGTCATACTAAAAGTTAACTGAAAGGTGAACAACCCCTTTAAATAATGGGGTTAACGTTGATATATGTTTATCTCCTCTTGGCAGTAGCATCTGCTGTAGCCAAGACCAATAACATATGAAAGCAACACTATGGGTGGTCTTGGCACAGCAGTGGAGCCTAGTCAGTGCTTTACAAGGACAAAGACTTTTCAGTGTTAATGGGTTGAATTTCATGTACAGAATGGAGCCACTATGGTAAAATCAATGGCTCCTTCAATAAAGATCAGGTCACTTTACATTTACAGCTATGCCCGTATAATCCAGAAGCAAACATAATCATCTCAAAATCACAGCCACCTACAACCTTTACCCTTTTTTTCCCCCAGATGTGGTTAAATAATCATGTTTGGCCACTGCCAAAATATTTACGAGCCTTCCATTAGTATAAAACGTCAACTAATTATAGTAGGAATGGAATTCATACATTGCAATAAAGGGCAATCTGTCCTGGGTCTTTTAAAACACCATCCATTGAATGGAGCTCAGTGACTTACCCCGCAGTGGAAAAAGCTTTATGGGTCAGTAGTTAGCAGGAACTACTTCTGAATCAA
Organism: Xenopus petersii; assembly: GCA_038501925.1. Taxonomy (NCBI): domain Eukaryota; kingdom Metazoa; phylum Chordata; class Amphibia; order Anura; family Pipidae; genus Xenopus; species Xenopus petersii. The sequence continues at coordinate 116,688,436 of CM076689.1, forward strand.
GACTTTTCATTGGAGAAAGAATTTAGAAATGTATAAACAAACTGCAATCAGGCACTCGGGTTGAGGGCTATGCCTGAAATAGGGTAGATTCAAGGTGCATGTGGTCTACAAATATAAGTTTATTAGTCTACAGCTGTTAATGAGCACGTCTAATAACATATTATGCATCTGCATGTTATTGTTTTCTTTTCACAGTACAAAAATGTAAATCTGGTCCTATGGATTTGGTCTTCATAATCGATAGCTCAAGAAGTGTCCGACCATTTGAGTTTGAAACCATGAGAAAGTTTATGATTGACATAATTAATCCGCTAGAAGTTGGCCTCAGCAATACCAGAGTCGGGGTGGTTCAGTATTCCAGCCAAGTGCAAAATGTCTTCTCTCTCAAAACTTTCTCCAACAAGTCCGACATGGAAAAGGCCATCAATGAAATCATCCCCCTGGCTCAAGGAACAATGACTGGACTGGCAATACAATATGCCATGAATGTCGCTTTCACCGAAGAGGAAGGAGCCCGACCTTTGTCGAAAAATATCCCAAGAGTAGCCATCATTGTGACCGACGGGAGACCTCAGGATCGGGTTACGGAAGTGGCTGCTCAGGCTCGGGACACTGGCATTGAAATCTACGCTGTTGGAGTACAGAGAGCTGATGTATCTTCTCTGAGAACGATGGCCTCACATCCCCTTGATGACCATGTCTTCCATGTAGAATCATTTGATCTTATACAACACTTATCCATCCAGTTCCAAGACAAATTATCATGTGAGTGTTATATATGTACAGGATCCTCTGTCTACACCCAACCTAGTAATTCTTGCTTGTTTATTGATGGAGAGCCATAACATGGGTCCTTTTCTTATAAATGACATCAAAGATGTTTTTGTTTTGTTTTTTAAATCAAGTTTGCTTTATAATGTAGACACTACTTTTTACAGGCGTTGACATGTGCACTGAAATGGACCATGGATGTCAGCATAAATGTGTTAATATCCCCAGCTCCTATTACTGCGAATGTAACGAGGGCTACAAACTCAATGCAGATGGGAAGACCTGTTCTTGTAAGTACAAATATATGTTCCTTTTTCTTGCCGCTCGGATTTGCTTTCTTGCCCAATGACAAGGTAAAATGAAAGCATTTTTGAAGGCCCGACATTGTTTTGTTAGCATTTCAATGAATTTCTAATGCAGAAAGCAGATGATCCTCAACTGGTTCCAGAAGCTTAACTAATGGCCAATCTACCTAAATGCCTCTCCTTCTGAATTCCATCACATTCAGAAACTTCACCTGAAACAAAAAAACTTAAGCTAGTTAGTTTAGGAACTGCCATTTTCTTTAGTTTAGGGACTGCCAGATTGAAACACGTTCTTTTTTCAGTGATCGACCTCTGCGCTCAAGGAAATCATGGCTGTGAACAGATCTGTGTCAGCTCCCCGGGATCCTACTCTTGTGCATGTCGGGCAGGGTACAAACTCAACGAGGATAAAAAGACTTGCTCACGTAAGTTCTCCATGGCTTCCTAAATCCATTGTCAGATGATAGCTTGAGTTATTTGCTGTCAGGGAGCCGGGAGCTCCCTCCAGGGAGGTTGTCAGGATCAAGGAGGAAGCCCTCTTGAGGGAACAAGGTCGCGGTGTCCAAGGGGTTAATCAAGAAGAGTGGTCAGAATCCAGGCAAGAGTTCAAGGCAGGCGGATAACAACAAGTCCAAAGTCCAGGCAGGGGTCAAGGATATTAATCAGGAACAAGTTTAGGAATATAAGAACACAGGGAACCCAGGAAATACTTATAGCAAGGTTTCCTATACTTGGGCGCCATTTTGGCATCTAAAATGGGTTTTTATTTCAAATTTGGCGCCATGTGACGTCATTGACGCCCTTGCGCCGACGTCGGCGCACTGACGTCATCGCGCCGGCGCCGCTTACCCACGTGGCGGCCATGGGCGCCGCCATTTTGGGAGCGACGCCGGCAGGAGAGGACGCGCCGCCCGGAGCTCCTGGACCTGCTCCGGGCGGCGATCGCGACATTTGCTCTCTGTACTCCCAGAGTGGTGTGGAAAAGAACTAGCAATCTAAGGATTTATCGTGAGAACTTCTTCCATTAACACAAAAAAACATCCTACATTGGAAGAGGAAGTTGTCCTAGTTTGGACATAGTCTGGTCCTGAGCTCCATGCTTCTTTTATCAACCACTCCTTGTCAACACATTTAGAATTACTTTAAAAACTGAATCTCCTGTCTTACACCTTTTTAGTGATAGATCTCTGCTCTCAAGGAGATCATGGCTGTGAACAGATCTGTGTCAGCTCCCCGGGATCCTACTCTTGTGCGTGTCGGGCAGGGTACCAACTCAACGAGGATAAAAAGACTTGCTCAAGTATGTTCTCTATGTCTTTATAACTGTACTATGAGATGTGCATGCCTTGCTATCCCTAGTTCTATATTCTAATGCACAACACCAAAGAGGAGTGGAGAATATCGAACAATCTATTCATCTTAATATGTATTAGTATAGCCTATTGAGCCGGATATATCTATCTGTAGCCATTCATCATGGGTGGGGTTAGGGAGAAGTCCTCATTACCCAACCTGCCCATGGAGCCAGAACAGCAATACTAAATGAAACACTCAGCACTATTTCTCCAGTGTAAAATGATCATGTTCTGATTTTTTTGTTTTTTACCAGTGATAGACCTTTGCTTGCAAGGAAATCATGGCTGTGAGCAATTGTGTATCAGCTCCCTTGGTTCCTATTCTTGTGCTTGCCGTACAGGGTACCTGCTTAACAATGATAAAAAAACCTGCTCAAGTAAGTTGCCATTGTTTTCTACCAGGGGTAGGGTATTAAAGCCAGGTTATCCCCAAGAGAGGTGAGGAGATTTACTGCATCGTACTTTTTAATTTTTCCCAGCCTTTTCTAAAAGCATTCTAAAAACACAACATATTGGCCCATTGCTTATCGACCTGCTTGTTTTTATTTTGACATCACAAGCCCAAGACATAAGACTTATGACCCTGCAGCTTGTAATTGTATCCTATAGGGAAATAATGAATGATGAAGGTTCCTATCAACCATATCATTAGAATCCAGCTGATTAATACAAACACAAATATAAAGGCCTCTCTTGCCTTGACACGCTAAATTTCTGCTAAGGGCTAGAACAGTGACCAAAAAGTCCAGTGCTGAACATATCTGTGCCTAGGTTTTTTTGTGTGGAGGTGGGCAGGGAATGGCATAAGAAGCCTAGGAGGCTACAAGGATGAGGATCAAGGGATCAACCCAACTGCTGCCTACTAAAGACTTCTGTCTCTCTTGGGTTGAGGAAGGGAGGATAAATTACAAATAGCACTCAGGACCATAACCTATTATTTCAGGCTTGCACAGGACCTTTTTTTGGCCAAAAATTGTCCATTTATTGATCAGACTGGTTTAAAAATCATGTCAGACAATGACCGTAGTGGCTTGGGATGTGGTCCTCATCCCAATAGCCTGTATCCTCATAATTGTGGTTCTTACCTCAACTGTCCGTATCCTCATAATTGTGGTCCTCACCTCAATAGTCCGTATCCTCATAATTGTGGTCCTCACCTCAATAGTCCGTATACTCATAATTGTGGTCCTCACCTCAATAGTCCGTATCCTCATAATTGTGATCCTCACCTCAATAGTGTGTATCCTCATAATTGTGATCCTCACCTCAATAGTCTGTATCCTCATAATTGTGATCCAATTGTTGGCCAAATGATCAGATCAGCCCAATATCACCCACCTCAAGGAGGGCATTTTTGGGGAAGATTCTCTTGTTTGGAGACCTCGACCAAATGAGCAGATCTTTCAGTGTACGGCCAGCTTAACATCCAGTACAGGTTTCTTGCCACCCACATCTTATATACACTGCCTTTAACAAAATATTGCTGCCAAGATACTAGCCACCCTTCCATAGTAGGGAATAAATCCACAGTTTTGGGCTAAATTGTCCATTTCGCATGAGAGATACATAATGATATCACACACATCATGGCAAACAGTTAAGTGTAGAAAGTCCGGGCAGGACAATGTTGCTCTGAGGTCTAGGATAGTTGGCTGGGTTACCTATTGCTTAGTCAATGCAGACATTCTTCCCAGTCGGAATCTTTCAAGACCACAGAGCATCTTCAGTCAATTTCTGGGCACAAGAGCATTAAAATCCCCAAGCACCTTTCATTCCTGTCCAACATGAAATATTTGTCTGAACAAGATACCATTGTGTCTTTGATTAAATGCTATCAAAAAAACAGAATGAACTTTTATGTTGGTCCAATTCGGATAGTCTAACTTTTTTATCAGTACCAGTGTCTTATGGGAAAATGACAAAGATCTGGTTAAAAGAACAGGGGACAATCTATGAGAAGTAACTGAGTGAAATGAAAGTTGTATTCAATTTAACATTAATTAATACATGCTCTGCGAGGTGAACAATTTTTTGCCCCTTAGTTCTTCTGCACCCCTCAAGTCTGGAAGCTCTATCTGGTGAAAAGTGGTCCAGCCACAAATATATATTCCCATCATCCAAAAAAAAACAGAATCACTTTGGTGGCAATTGTCCAGGTTGGATGATGATGATGACAATGACCACCCCACTGTCCAGGGCAAAATGAAATGACCCCTATTGTCTATACATTTTAGGTAATAAAAATCATAGTTGCAGTACCATTTGGCACCAGATCCGGACACAGAGCTGCCCGTTATATATAGGATGTTGGAATTTATAGACAAAAGACTTGGAGATGGGGGCATGGGCCAAATGTTCATCATTTAACCACAGAATGCTGACATTTACTGTCATTGTTGGTAAGACATCATGGGGCAGATTTACTAAAGGGCAAAGTGGCCGTCGCTAGCGAAAATTTGCCAGAAATCCAATCCTCATGGACATTGTCAATTCTCTAACAGGTGCAGATGACAATTCACTAGCAAAAGAGACTGTCGCTAACATTCATTTGCGCTCTATCGCCAGGCAACTTTTTGCTCAGGCGACTGGTCAGAGCTCCGCAAATGTTACCTCTTTCACCAGAGTTGACTTTACCACCTCAGACCAGGCGATGTGCTAAAATGAAGCTAGACCTTCCTCAATCTTATGTCCTGCCTGCCGAAAATGCATTGAAAAAAACGATGGCGACTTTTCCTTTTTTTTAAGCGGGATTGCCTGCGAAAGTCCTAACAAAATTTTTTGGGTTAACATTTTCCCCCAGACATTTGAGGGCCATGGAACGTTCATTTTACAGTGGGCTCATGTCTAGGGCATTATATGATCTCTTTTGTCTTTATTAAGGTTCCTTGGACATTTGTAATAAAAAGTGGCCACTTCAAGCATTTGCACCAACATCTCTAATAAAGACGTCCATACAACTTTAATGTACCCGCCCTATTCAAATTGACTAGCGACTTTTCACTAGGCATAAACGAATCTTCACTATGAAATGCTCATACTGAAGAAGTATCGCTAGCGAAGCAGTCGCTGGCAACAATTCGCCCTTTAGTAAATTGGCCCTCAAGTTGGGTAGAGCTCCATTGATCTTCTCTCCAATACTGGTCACTAACCATGGTTTATTCTGACTTCTAGTGATTGACTACTGTTCATACGGCAATCACAGCTGCCAGCACGAATGTGTGAGTATACTGAACGGATATTATTGTCGCTGCAACGAGGGTTACACTCTACAAGCTGACGGCAAAACTTGCTTAGGTGAGTAACAGTCACGCGCCTCGCGCAGAGAAAATATCAAATAAATACAGAGGTGCCCAATTATAAAGAGGGAGCGTGTTTATTATTAGGATTCAATAACTGGACTAGGTACTTCGCAGCGTTGGCTTCATATTCTTAGAGATTGATATTCATATTTTGTATACATCCGGTTAAGAGAAGGTATGATTTGGATGTCAATAATATATTGCTTTTATTGTCTATTTTCCACTATACCTTTATTTAATCATGGCTTGTTTAATATACATGAATAAATTATCTTCCTGTAACCACCAGCTGATGACATGTGCAACGTCGTGGACCATGGATGTGAATTTAAGTGCGTCAGCACCCCTGGATCTTACTACTGTATTTGTCCAGAGGGCCAGGAACTTCAGGCGGATGGAAAGACTTGCAACAGTAAGTTCTGCCAAAATGCAGTAGAGCAGGGATGCAGGGATTTTAACACAACCCCTAAGCAGTTTGTACAAATGTTTTTTATAATTTGTATAAATTCCCCTTGCTGTCCACAATTAACCACCATCAATGTGCTCGGGTAAAGGTGGCCATACATGGAGAGATCCGCTCGTTTGGAGACATCGCCAAACGAGCGGATCTCTCCATGCATGGCCACCTTTACCCGAGCACATTGATGTCTCCAAACGAGCGGATCTCCCTCCGATATGCCCACCTTGAGGTGGGCAATATTGGGCTGATCCAATCGTGGGCCCTAGGGCCCAACGATCGGATCCTAGCGAACGCGAACAGGCGGTCGGATAGCGGGACCGCATCAACGAACAGATGCGGCAGCGATCCAACGGGATTTTTAGTCCCATCCGATCAAGATCTGGCCGAAAGTCGGGGAAGCCCGTCGGGGGGCCCCATACACCGGCCAATAAACTGCCGACTCGGTCTGTCGGCAGCTTTTATCGGCCCTTATATGGCCACCTTAAGAGCTCAATGAATTCGTTTCTCTACTAGGATCACCATTGTTTATAGATAGTGATGGGTGAATTTGTCCCGTTTCGACGAAAAATTCGCGAATTTCCCGCGAAATAGTGAAAAATTTGCGAAACGCATTGAAGTCAACGGGCATCAAAATTACTTTGAGTCAATTTTGAAGCCTGCGGCAGATTCTCTGCCAGCGAATTTTCGCTGCAGTTTCGCGAGTATATTCGCCAGCAGCGAAATGTGGAAGTTCACCACGACTTTGCGCCTGGCGAATTTATTCGCCCATCACTATTTATAGAGCTAGTCTACAAGTGGCCTCTGAGACCCTGGAGACCCTAATGTTAAAAAGCAGCAACTGGGGGCATAGGCTGAAAAACAACATTCCCACCACCATGATTTGGTCAATTACAATTATTGTTTCTTTTAAGATATGGAACAGTGTCAGTGAAGGTTTTCATTCATCCAGGCCATGACATCCATTGCCTAGTAGTGATAAGTCTCAAGAGACTGAAGTTGAATGGATGAACAATAGAACTTTTTCAAGACTGATCAAAATCTCCAGTTGCTTTAGGCTGATCACTACTAGATAGTGTGGACCTTTGTTTGTGCCCTAACTATAATTCCCAAGAAAGCTCTACTGATTCTGTTCATATTACCCATTTATAAAGTGACACTTCATTGTAATTGTAGACCTGGACAATGAAAGGTTTGTGATTTACAAATATTTGACCTTGAAGTTGTGAGTCCAGACTCTCTTTTCTTTCTCCTGCCAAAATAGCATCATTTCTTGTGCCTGTTCTTACCATCATCAACCTAGATGGTTTAGTTAAAACTATGTCCAGCAATATGCCAATCCATGGCCTGAAATCTAAACAGTGTATCTCATACTTTATGATCAACCTCAGTTTTTCCAGTGTTTAGCAATCTTCAAACTAGATGGTGAACATCATATGTTGCTACTGTCAGCAATCTTGGTAGGGCATCTCAGTTGAGAATCCAGGCTCTCTTTTCTTTCTCCTGCCAGATAATCATATGTCCTGTACACAGAACCTTAATTAATGTGCTATTTGTCTTTCTACAGAATGCTCCACTGGTTACGTTGATTTGGTACTTGTGATTGATGGTTCCAAGAGTGTCCGACCTCAGAATTTTGAGCTGGTAAAGGAGTTTGTAATAAACATTGTGGATTCTCTGGCCATCTCTGCACAAGGAACACACATTGGTCTGGTCCAGTACTCCAGTCGTGTTCGAACAGAATTTTCCCTCGATCAGTATAAAAACGCCCAAGATATCAAGACAGCTGTGAAAAATGTCCAGTATATGGAGAAAGGCACCATGACCGGCCTAGCACTGAAACACATGGTGGAGCAAAGTTTCTCTGAGGCAGAAGGAGCAAGAAAAAACGTACCCAAAATTGGCCTGGTATTCACTGATGGACGTTCTCAAGATGATATCTCTGAATGGGCTAAAAAAGCAAAGGAGGCTGGTAAGAAAATAGTATCTACAGATCACTAGTTTGGATAACCATGATTTGAACATGAGGCAAAGAATTTCAGACATTGTTGGTTTCTACCCCAACCCTATCTCTCTGTATTTATCGTCCTATATCTCCCTAGTTAGTGGAGTCAGCAGCACAACTGATACTGGTGTCTGGATATCTAACTGTGCATTATGGAACCTAAGCTTGGGTTTTCGTTGTAGGCATCACCATGTATGCTGTGGGTGTCGGGAAGGCCGTCGAAGATGAATTAAACGAAATTGCTTCTGAACCCGTCAACAAACACTCCTTTTACACGGCGGATTTTAGCACAATGAATCTTATTGCTGAGGATTTAAAACTTAACATATGTCCAGGTATGAGCCGTCATCCGCCCTATGCAAAAGTCGTTTGTTACCCTGATTGTTTTGGTTAGAATTACAGAATGCTGATGGAAGCGTATCTAGCACAGCATTTAGTTCTAGACCATGAAATCTTTGCCTGTCTGAAATAATTTGTTCCTAATTCAAGCGTAAAGGCTGTAAACAGCTTTCAAATGTTTAGAAGGAGGCTTCCATGTTTGTGCAAGGCATCAGACCATGGGCAGCAGTTAGGAAGCAAAGAATCGTCAGGGGACAAGTCAAGGCTGGTAATGAGGAAGTTACTGGAAAAGCTCCAGATGGTTTAGATCCCTCAAAGACTGCCGAGCCTTAAAAAATACACTGGATTAGAGCCGGGTGCCTGAACCTGCATGCTGAAAGGCAAAAATACACAACTGCACTCAACAAACAGAGATTTTTATTGACAAGTTTTCAATAGACTTTTGATTGCCACAATGTAAATTCTGAATGACTGACCATGTAGAAATAATAGCAGCGGCTTCAAAAGCCAATGAGTTCTGGAAATGATTTCCATTTTGCTCTTATCGGTAAATATAATTGTGACTTGTCAAATTGTCTTTCGTCTTTCAGAGGAGATTAAAGGTACGACAGAGACGAAGAACCCCTGTGACTGCGAGCACCTCGTCAGTTTCCAGACAAGCACCATTACAAAACTTGAGAGCCTTTCGGAACAACATATCCTTTCTGCCTCTGTATTTTCTTTCAAAGTGTGAAAAGACAATAATCAGGAAGATACTAACAGGCCCACCAATTTTTGTTTTTTAAGGTATTTCATGGGAAAATTTGATAAGAATTGTCTTTCCCATGGTATTCCTGATGGGTACATCATTCTGTTCCCATGCCACCAGACATTTCCCTTTGGGCTATGAGTTCTCATTCATAATGCTACTTGTGCCTGCACACATATCAATATTGTCTTACCTACAGAAATGGCTTTGGGTTTGTTGTAGGACCAATGGAGCGTAATTATATGAAATAACCCCATTATTATCCTTCTTTTACTATCTGTTATTTTAAAAATATTGTTCATGATTCTGTGGAGCTGACAATCCAAGAAACCTGCTACTCACAAATACTAGTGTCAATTTAATCAGAAGCCAATTAAGTTTATTACTGGGGTGGAGGAGAAAGCCAAAAAGAATGGACTAAACCAGCTCAGGGTCAGGAACATAGGAAAAATACAAACTCTGTGTAGCTAGTACCAAACTAGAAAGAAACCCAAGACTACAAGGCTACAATGTTGTCTAACAAGTCCTGTGTGTCTTATTCATGTTTCTGTAATAACATAACTTCTACCTACTTCCCACCACTTTCATGCAAATGCTCCATTGTTTCCTCAGATTCCCCCTCGAACAATATTGTTTTATTCATTCATAACTGCTAGACACCTTCCTTTTCTCTCTTGATATTCTCCAACTCTTTCTCACTCATTGTTACTCACCATCGGTCAACATAACAATGGTACCTGTTGGTTTTAATGTCCAAGGATCTGCTACTCCCAATAAACACTGATATGTGCATTCTGGAGGCTCTCTAGGGAGCAGAGATGAACAGTATCAAGGGTTACAGAAATGGGTGAAAGGCACAGAGGCTTCCCTACTAAATGTATTGGGCAACATAATGACGGCTAATGGCACCTTGGTCGTCCTGCCTCCATTTGGTTTTCTTGTTTCCATTGAGAATCTGCTTTAAGGCAGCTAATTGCTCTTCACTAAAGACTCAAGAGGCAGAAAGGCACTACATGTACACCATCCTCTTAAGGCAGTGATCCCCAACCAGTAGCTCGTGAGTAACATGTTGTTCTTCAACCCCTTGGATGTTGCTCCCAGTGGCTTCAAAGCAGGAGTTTATTTTTCAATTCCAGGCTTAAAGGCAAGTTTTGGTTTTATAAAAACCAAGTGCACTACCAAACAGAGCCTCAATGTAGGTTGACAATCCACATAGGGGCTACCAAATGGCCAATCACAGCACAACCAAGAAAAATTTTCATTCTAGTGTTGCTCCCCAACTCCTTTTACTTCTGAATGTTGCTCATGGGTTCAAAAGGTTGGGGATCCCTGTCTTAAGGGGACCATTTGCTTTGGTGGTAGTGATACCTTAATAAGTTAGACTTGTGATATTAACCCTAAGGAGTGCACTACTGCTTTGCCACTATTATTATACTACCCCATCTCTGTATAAGGAAGACTATATTTTTAACCAAAAGAAGACCCTGGTAAAACAAAGCATCTCACACAGCAATTAAATACAGACAGCTACTTATTGAATCCTTAATGTGCCTTGTCCTTTAAATAAAACTTATCCCACCATAAGTATTTACATTTGGTATATTTATTAATTTCTCTGCTTGATATTATCTTCTTTAACAACCCTCACTGGCTCAGCTGAATGCACGCCTCGAAGATCTGGAAAACGAGCTGGTCAGCAAAAAATGAAACAACGAAGGCGAAGAGGTCCATGTGACTTTCCCGAGGTTGAGCAACATCCCATAGTAGCCTTCAGAAGAAGACAACCAAGTACAAGCCAGGTCCGAGCTGTAAAACTATCCATATTATAAATAAATGTGAATAGATTGTTTATTATTAATATTATTATTGTTACTACTTGTTATTAGAGGCTTTGCCCAGAAGGTGGTGAATTTATAGTAGTATCTAGTGTTAGGGTATTTTTTTTCTATTTTGAAACTGACTTTTTTTATATATAAATAAATTTGTGGAATAAATAAGCTACATTTTTTTTTTAAAAAAAACATCTTACCGTAATTTTGAGTTTTAAATATAAATCTAATTTGGGCAATGAATGCCTTCTTCTGGAAAATGGACTTTATTTGCTAAATAGCAGGGACAGAATTGAAGTTCTAAACCGGAACAACCAAACCCGGTAGTGTTTTTAATGTTCATTAAAATGAAGGTTGACAAAAAGTCTGATGAGCGGCAGTTGATGTCCTACAGAAGGGCATAATGTATAGTTCTGAAAAAAGCAGGCAAATTTACACTTATATATTTTTGTTCAATTATCTACACAGTGTCGGACTGGGACAGCAGGGCCCCACCAAAAAAAACTTAGATCAGGGGCCCACCAATAAAACTTTAGACCGGGACCTACTCTCAGCACTATTTTCTTCCTCTCCTCACTCAACCGCTATTCTCCTAGTCTATTTTATTTACATACTATAATCTATTATTCCATCTATTTAGCTTCTTTGTTCTCATAGAAATAAGGAATGACCATGAAATAGGCCAAACGTTTAGAAGCATGAGGGGCCACTGACACCTGGGCTCACCGGGAGTTTTCCTGGTATCCCAGTGGGCCAGTCCACCACTGTATCTACACTATATGCCTTGGAATAATGCTAACAGTGCCTTATGACATTGAGCTACCTTCAAAACAAGTGTTTTTGCTTGGAGCATCATGTCCACATCAACCTCCTACCTGGATGAAATATTGAAAAGCTGAAGAGCCCTCTCTGGAGAGGGTTACTTTGCCATTGCTTGAGTTGTTTTTGAAGATCAGGTCCTCGCTTTGGTCACTGGTTTTTCATGTTGAAACAAGATTAGGACTAAAGGTGGCCATAGACGCACAGATAATATCGTACGAAACAAATTTTTGTACGATATTCGGTGTGTGTATGGTGGGAAAAGAGCCGACCAATATCGGTAGAAGACTTGGATATCGGTCGGCTCGTAGATTGGGCTGGACGGAAAACATCGGCCATTGTTAGTGCTGGTAGAATTCTATTGTTTCTACCTGTATATCTGATGATTCAGCTCTACACGTGTTGTATTGAATGAACGATCTTTCCTGGAAACATCTTTTCCAGGAAATATCGTAATTGTAACGTCTATGGCCACCTTAGTGGTAGAGAGATGACTTTGCATTGTATAAACACAAGGGCTAGATGTAGACCTTGGTGAAAAGCAATGGCTTAGGGTTGGCTATCTCCTTGTCCACTGTCTAGAGATCATTTTCACAGACATTATAATACAACTAACTTGTCACAACAAGGTTTTTGATGGTTCCAGAGAAACCCAAAGCACAAGCCAGCATTTAAAATGGGACGTTCCTGCACTGTCTGTGCTATGCTGGGACCATCAATGCATGCTGTGCCTCCAAAGTGCAGAAGCTTCTAGAAGATGTTAAATAAACACACACATAAAAATGGCACTTTAATGAAACACAAGGGACTCCAGACAAACCCTTAAACAGTGACAACTGCCCAAGTTTCCATACAAAACCTTCGTTTGAAACTACCTATCTATGTATATAGCTCAAGGGAATGTTTGAAACTGCCGTGAGGGAAGTGGAATTTAAAAAAATGGCAGTTTGAAAATGTTGACATTTATCGCTAGGTATAACAAGTCTTGTTTGTCAAAGAATTACTAAACTATAATGGCAATGGCATCTGTGAGAAACCAATATGTTTTCTTTAATGATCTCTGTAACATTTTGTGTATCTGGTCCCAATTAAAACAAAATAAACTAAATGATTTTTTTTTTAGAAATTTGAACGTGTCTGTTGTTGTGTTTGATATTTTGCACATCTTGCCAAAGTATTCATCTTGGAAGGAATAAAATGCAATTTAAATATGTACATGTGTCAATTTTATACAAGAAAAACACACATAACCTGCAAAATATAACATCAGGGCATTTACTAAATCCATAAATTTGGTTTAGGTTGAATCTTAACACTTTTTACAGAATTTGAAATGGATTTAGAACCCCTAAACAAGGCCTAAACGGAAAGCCTTACACGTTTCAAGCCTTATGCTTTCTGGCTCTTAATCGGTATATACATGTATATATTTGTATAAATATTATTACGTGCCAGAAGGCATGAAATGTGGAAGGCTTCTGGTTATGGGACTTGTTAATGGAATAAAAGAATTTGGGTTTTTTTTTTACTTATGGTCTCTTATTGAGTTCTAAGGTGTGCTTGCCTGCTTCCATGTATACAGATATTTGCTTCCCTAACTGAAGGTTCAGGGCTCAAGTACCTGATTAAGTACCTTGCTGGTACGAAACGCGTAGGGCCTATAGAGATGGATTTATAATTTTAATTATGACCAATAAAGATTTAACTTTTTAACTTATACTATTGGCCCTGTAATATTGGCCGGATAGCCCTGTTCTTTTGCTGTATGTTAATTATGTGGGCCCAATGGTTCTACTAGTGGGCTATTTTTGAATAGTCCTCCAGGAATGTTTAGGCAAAATTCACCATAATCCAATTGGAAGCATGTAAAAAGATCCTAATCCAGACAAGATGGTGCAAAAATACCCCTACTAAGGGGACTCTAAGTAGTAGATGTCAGTGGTCAACCAAGGAGAAACTGGGTTAAGATCTATGGTGAATGCTTATTTTCTGCCCTGGATACCCCGTGATGACAATGTTTTCCTATATTTATAACCTATGGGGTGGGTGGGAATATTTTACGAAATATTGACCAAGAGAGCCAAAATCCCTGACCTGGATGGAGGCCAAATGCAGAGATGTATTTCTATCAAGTGCCACCAAAGGCACTGAACCTCCAACTGCAGATTGGATTGTTTTATATCTATAGAGACCCCTCTAAAGCAACCACCCACAGGTGCCCAGATATAAATACAGCCCTGACCAAATTGGCAGTGATGTCAACTAAGCCTGTGTCAGTGATAACCCATTGGGGGCATGATTGAGGCCATATCTCATGCTGCCATTTAAATGAATAGGAATTTGGGTTATTTGGATTATCACCCAAATCACAGATTAGTTGACAACTTTACATTTTACTGGTTGGCGCTGGTTGGGTTGGGCACTGGACAGCTGAAGTTGGCAAACCATACAGCAGTCCTATGCAACAAAAGTTAAAGTCCAAGCCCTTGCTAGTCTAGAAAAAGTGATGGCAAGGTGCGGCCTATTTTGGCTAAGTAAGATCATAAATATATTAAGCTTTGGAAACATTGCTCAGAAGTTGAGGAAATATCTAAAGGTGCGACTATTTGCCTGGCTAACAGGGTTCCAGACTTTTTCCTAATCTGGCCAGTCTGTACTTATTTCATTGCTGCTTCCCTTGGCTCTGAAACGTTACTGTCACGTAGCACTTTAGAGACATCTAGTGGTAATACTTATGGGTGAATAGTTTCATTTTCCAACGGTTTGCGCTCATTGTCACATTCACTGCTTTCGGCATGATTGACAAAAGCCTGGAACATATGCCGCTAAGATATAGGGCTGTACACAGTTGAGCGTATTAATCATAGATTATTCTTTAAATCAAATAACCATAGAGTGGAGCCAGTCTGTAAAATCACTGCCATCTGTTTCTGGTTTGAGCCGTCCATAGCTCTGTGGTCAACCAGGACCTAAAAATAAAACCAGTGGAATACTCCATGTAAGGGGTGCACGTTCAGCATAAGGAGGCCACTCTATGTAGGGATCTTATGGTAAAATAATAATCCTCCACTCCATGTCTACACCTTAATACGAGAAGTGGTGCTGCAATCTGGATACTCTGGAGACCATATAAATGTCGCCATAAGGAATGTTAAGGCCTCCATAATAACCACATTATATCTCCTATACAACAAATATTACATTAACAAATAGGAGCACAAGGATCCCCAGACACGAAAGTACATTCATGAGTGAACTGAACCAGCAAAGTGCCCATTCTTTGAGACAGTCATGTCTACAGATTGCTCTCTCCAAGAGACAAAATGGAACTTTTAACTGGTAAAGAGATACAGACACCCCAGCTTAGTCTCACTGAGAGTCTTGCATATAGGATGTTCTTTCATGGCAGACTCATTCCGATTAGATGAGAGAAATCAGGCCTTTAAACAGGGAATTCTACCAGAGAGGGTCACCAACATAGGGCATCATTCACAGCTACTGTGTGGTCTCATAGAGGTTTGCTTCTACCCTATGGATAGAGAGACACCATAGAACCATTTTAATGTGTATATTCTACAACACCAGGTACAATAAAGGGAAAAATAACTACAAAGTCGGGCGAGCTGAGCCTCTTCATACTTGGCACATGGTTAGCAGTCAACAGTAACCCAACAGACTCCATTGCTCAATCCCAAGCCTACTTGACTCCATTCACTAAGTTTACTGTAGCTCATGCACGACTGCACTAATGTTCAGCACGGTGTTAAAAATGCATTAAGCTATTATGTTTATGTAAAACCCTGGCACAGGTATAGTGCTATGGGGGAACATACACCCACCAGCAAGCCGAAGTTAATAATTCAAGTTCTAAAGGCTTCAGACACCAGACACAGAACCTGAAATAAGCTTGTGCATTAATATGAGTATGAGTGTGGTTTAGTCCCAATAAATGTGTCCCTTCTTCTAGTGCAGTGGTCCCCAACCAGTAGCTTGTGAACAACATGTTGCTCACCAACCCCTTGGATGTTGCTTCTAGTGGCCTCAAAGCAGGAGCTTATTTTTGAATTCCAGCTTGGAGGCAAGTTTTGGTTGTATAAAAAGCAGGTGCACTGCCAAACAGAGTCTCAATGTAGGTTGACAATCCATATAGGGGCTACTAAATGTTTAAAAATATTATATTTGATTTCACATAAACAAGAGAAATCAGTATGACAGCAAATGCCATGCAGGATCATGGCTACTAAATGGCCAATCACAGCCCTTATTTGGCACCCAGGAACATTTTTCATGTTAGTGTTGCTCCCCAACTCCTTTTACTTCTGAATGTTGCTCATAGTTTCAAGAGGTTGGGGATCTCTGTTCTAGTTATATTACAATAGGGAGTACATTATTCACTATATATTGTTTACAGGCTGAACCTTATAGTTTGTATCATCTCCAAGCCCACATTGTCTCCTTGCCAACAAGAATAGCTTCTCCTAAAACGGAAAGACTGAACTTGATCAGTCTGATCATACGACTCATTTCTGAAATTTAAAAAAAAATTAAAATTTTTAATAAATAGGATTTTTTTTTTTCAATTTTAAAAATGTGCCGTGTCACTGCTATCCTTTTGGCTTGTATCAGAAGCATGGATTCAGTCCAGGTTACAATGAGTGACAGATGCCGTAACACCATCGCAGTTGACACCGTCCGAGAACCATGCAAAGTTTGCCGAGCAGCTGCGTCCGACCACTCAAGAGGTTAACGGCTTTTACGTGTTCATCTTTACAACCTTAAGAGTTCCTACTGGCAGCTGCCTGGAAATGTGTGTACAGTACATCAATATTTAAGTAACTGGATCTCACTACAAGACCAAGTGTGCTGGAAGGAGCTTCAGACGACATAGGCGGTCTCAGGGCACGCACCATCCTTTCAGAACCCTTTCTTTCTGCAAGAGGTTTTCCATGGTTTCATGCAAAGATGTCCTTCTGAAGACTCTGCCTTAAGTCCCCGTAATTCATTCTTTCCTTCTAAACTGGATTCTCTACATCTCGTCCATAAACCGCACTTGATTTTTGATGTCCCATGAAGATACCAGCATTTTTCTGAATCAGGTACGAATTTTCAGATAAGATAAGATTTTCTTTCTATATGAATATAGGTTGTATCTGTAGAGTCAGAATCATTTCAGGTCGTGGATGGAATCTGCTAATAAATGCAAGTTCTTGGGTAACACAATCAATTTGGCCCTTGAGGATGCATTTTTTTTTTAAAAGTGGCCCCCAATGTTTCTGCTCATTTTTTCTACTCGGTTATCCGCTCCCTCAACTGAAGTTTCAGGGCGGTGCCCCTGGACCCCTTCTCCAAACTGGTGAGTCTTTACTTTGAGACCTAAGAATTTTACTGCAAATGATCACCTACCAGTGTTCATGATTCTATTTTGGGATCCTTAAAATAACTGCCTTTGACTTACCCTTTCTTCCTCCAGTGCTAGGGTCAAAGACAATATTATATGGTTTTATGATGTTTTAATGAATATACACCAGGATTTCAATCATGTATTTGTTTGCTTTCATTGTAGAGGAATTAGATCTATTATCCAGAATGCTTTCCTTAAAAGGTTGTTTTTTCTATAATTTGGCTCACCATAAATTAAAAGACACCTATCTTGTAATTATTTCCCCCGCTAAGAGAGCCCACACTCCAAAAGGGAGAAAAAAAAATATTTTTTGCAAGAAAGCACCCTAAGCCAGCCCTGGCCCCCCTCTAGTGGGGGGTCACCATGTTGGGGCATATCATGTGGATAATGAGTGGGTCAAGGAGCTCTCCATGTGTTAGACCAGTGGTCCCCAACCAGTGGCTCACGAGCAAAATGTTGCTCACCAACCCCTTCAATGTTGCTTCCAGTGGCCTCAAACTAGGTGCTTCTTTTTCAATTCCTTGGTTGGAGGAAAGTTTTGGTTGCAGAAAAAACTGGTTTGATTGGCAGCCTCCTGTCGCCTACCAATCCACATAGGGGCTACCAAATAGTCAATCACAGCCCATAGTGATGTATTTGTACCTTACATTCTCAAGCAATGACCTTTGTTCCCTATGTTATATATTATATAGTAAGATACGACTGTTTTAAGGGCAAGATGACTAAGGAAGCCGCTTTAGCTCCTGAATTTTAAAGGGCCCTAGTCCACTGCCCCCAACTGTCATTCTACTGCAGGGAAATGTTTTGAATTCATTTTGGGGTTCATGTGGTTTTCTGAATGCATTTATTGCATTGATTTTACTGTCATGCCTGGGGTTAAAGCAATGCTCACTATCCATGTTCTTCAGTGATTTTACTGGCATGCCTGGTGATAAAGCAATGCTCATTATCCAAATTCATGAGTGATCTTGCTGGCATGTCTGGGTCATTATGGCTAATAGGGATACCAAAGGGGAGTATAGTAGCCTTCACCTCACATTTAGCCTTCACACCTCACAAATTTGCAACTTTCATTTTCTGTATTTAGTAATGTTAGAGATATTAGCAGTTTTAGACAGCTAGGCAGACTTCATTTTTTGAATTCCGAATCCCCCAAAAAATAAAAATGTGCACTATTTTTGATTATAATGCACTATTCTGATTATAAGAAATAACATTTCTATGGTTTTCTGTTACAGAAGCACAAGAGTACATCCGAAGACCATGGTACACAAAAGCAAGCCGTTTTGGATTGGCAATTTTAGAGATCACGCCATTAACATAAACGTAGGTGGAATGAAAAAACGCATCAGCCCCCTCACCTTGTCTCAGTTTCCAGACACGAGGTTGGGGCGGTTACTTTCCTGCGAGACAGAAGAGTCCATTCTCCAGATCTGCGACGACTATGACTTGGTGTCCAAAGAGTTTTATTTCGACAGGAACCCGGGCCTTTTCCCCTACGTTCTGTACTTCTACGAGACTGGGAAACTCCACATGATGAACGACCTGTGCGCTTTCTCTTTCTCCCAAGAGATTGAATACTGGGGAATCAGTGAGTTTTTCCTGGATTCCTGTTGCAGTTACCGTTACCACGAACGCAAGTTGGAAAGGAGGCGACGCAACTGGGACGATGATAGTGAAGCCAGCAGCATTGAGACCTCTGTGGATGAGATTTCTGACGTTAACCAGGATCTCATGTATTTTGATAACTTGAGGTGCGGGAACTTGCGCAAACGCCTGTGGCTCACCATGGAAAACCCTGGCTACTCCATCCCTAGCAAATTATTTAGTTTCATCTCAATTTGTGTTGTTCTCATTTCTATATCTACCATGTGCATCAACAGCATGCCCGAATACCAGCAAGTGGACGAGGATATGGCACCAGTAGATGACCCCATTTTACACAAGCTGGAATACTTCTGCATCTCCTGGTTCACGTTTGAGGTGTCCTCACGGCTGATTCTGACACCCAACCTGAAGAAATTCTTCAGGCATCCATTAAACCTCATTGACATTGTCTCGGCGTTGCCGTTTTATCTAACCCTTTTGGTAGACTTGACCGTTGGCAGCGATTATGAGCTGGGAGATGTGGGGAAAGTTGTCCAAGTATTTCGCTTGATGAGGATCTTCCGGGTTCTGAAGTTGGCCAGACACTCCACTGGATTGCGTTCACTTGGAGCTACACTCAAGGTACATGCTTTCCAAAGTACATAGGAAGAAAAGGTAAAGAGCTATGCGGAAGGGGATGTCCACCTTAGAAATTCATTTCAGAATGATGGCGACAGTGATCTTTTTCAACACGTGGTTTTTTTTTCCGTTTAGTTGATTTAAAATTCATAATGCAAGTTCTGGGGCAACGGCAGGTTATGGACTGTACTGCAGAGTAACATCTGTGTCTTGTGAGAATTAGTTTAGCAGATAGAGTAGAAATGTTTACTTCCCAGAGCTACTCAGCTGTACTAAACAATGTCAAAGGACTGGGGGTAACTTTATGAGACTCTAAGGAACTGTCCAAATGGGATAAAGCAAGAAAACATAAATACCAGTGCCAGGTCATGTAGAGAGCCTACCTCAGGCCTTCTTTCACCTTCACAATCCTCACCCCCTCGCTCAACACTTCCCCCCCCCGCTCACTCATGACCTCCTTCCCAAAGCTAAAGCCTCTTCAGATACTGCAGAGTTGTGGAAGGGCTCCAAATCAAACTAGGGGAAGGTAGACAACAGATAGGGTTTGTGTCTGGCACCCCCTTACCTTTGCACCCTAGGCACATGCCTTTTCTGCCCACCTCTGACCCTAATAAATACCCTCACCAAAAGTCAGACACTTTAATAGGCATAAATACTATTACACATGAGTGACCTAGGTCTTTGGGGCACAACCTTACTGCCAATCAATTCCCTAGAACAAGGACCAAACATGATCCTTACTGATTTAAGACACAATGTTTGACATCCTCCTAGAAATATAAATCAAATTCTTCATACCTATAGTTCCGCTGTTCCTTCTGACATATACAAAGAAAAAAAAAGCAGACGGCTCATGGGCAAATATATTTGTTTTCTCTTTCAGCACAGCTACAGGGAAGTTGGAATACTCCTTCTTTACCTGGCAGTTGGGGTCTGTGTGTTTTCCGGAATGGCATATACTGCGGAAAAAGATGAAGACACTGGCTTTGACACAATCCCTTCATGCTGGTGGTGGGGCACTGTGAGCATGACCACGGTGGGCTATGGCGATGTTGTGCCAGCTACAGTTGCGGGAAAACTGGCGGCTTCTGGTTGTATCTTGGGTGGGATATTAGTGGTGGCTCTGCCTATAACAATCATATTCAACAAGTTCTCCCACTTCTATCGCAGACAGAAAGCTCTTGAGAATGCGGTGAGGAACAGCGATAGCATACCCAGAAAAGACAGCAACGTTGCTGAAGACAAACACTCAGAACAGTCTGAAGAGCTTTGAAGACTTGGAGACTAGTCATGTCATGTCATGTCATGCATATTTAACATAAAGCAAATGCGCTTACAGTAATATGATTAAATAATTGACTGTATAAAGTTAACATAATCCATATCATAGTTTACTTCAAACACTTGGGCCTCACCCATCTGAAGCTTCACTACCGAAAGTACAACAATACTGATATATGTTCGATGCATTTTAATATAATCTCCTTAGGGAAAAGTCAGGACTAGCACTATCTGAATGCAAAGTCTTATCTACAAAGGAAAGTCTTTTGGACTCCTTATTGCAGTATTGGACCATAAGCCTTTTCAGAAGTATGGCTCTTTAGAAGAAGAGGTATGTAGAACATGGAGTCTACTAGAGCCTTACTAAGAACGCCAATGTGCCATAGAATGGAGGCTGGCCTCATAGTTTCAGAAGACTTCTAAAAATGTTTAATATTCTGATTTTACTTCCAAAGCCAGAGATAATGATCTTGGTGAGTTATAATTTTTATTGCTCCACCCTACCAAAAAAAAAAATTTCTATTCTACTTCAACTCTGTTGTTGGCTAAGCCTTGATACTGGGTTTTCCTATATTTTGGCACCCAAATCTAATTAATTCTGTACAGCCATGATCTCAAATTCCCAGAAATTGGACAAAACATGTAGATTTGCATGTGATAATGAAAAGAAAAGTGAATACTATTTTTATAAAGATGTTTAATGGACAATGATTGTGGACTGATTGCTCAACACAAGCAGCTTTTTCCTCAGCTTGCCTGACAGTGACCCCCCTTAAACGGTACCTGCCATTCACTATCTTATGCCAAAGAATAGACAGAGTTGTCACCCAAAGAAGAAGTGGGATCCTAATGTAACGAGTGCATTGCAATCATGATCAAATGTGCTGTATATGAAACAAACGCTATTACGGACGCATAATGTTACATCTTGCCTGAATAAACTCGCCCAAAATCCAATGGTGTTTAGAGCCTGAGCAATGATAGTTTATGTTTTAGTATTTTAATTCCCTAAAAGAACAGTGAAACCTGCAGATGGAGGTTATTCTGAGCAAGGATCAATATTTAGCTACATGGTATATGTGTATCATATGACTGGGTTGTTTGAACATCTTTGAAAGCCTCTTATGCAATAGTGACCTTCAGTGGCCAACAATTTTCATTCTTCGTTTCTCAAAGGTCATCGTTGAGCTAATAATGATCACATGACATTAACATCACAAATCTGCTATGCCACATTTAGGTACATGCCAGTCTTCCTACCTTCAGAAGAACTGGGTCACATGGTATACGAGTGCTCCAAGAGGGAGTCTTATTTCTGAAAAGAACAAGGGAAGATTCTCTCTGGAGAAATTCAGAGATGGCCTTCCAAGTGTATGGAGCAGAAGGAGAGAAAGGTTTAAGGTTGGGAATCAGCGGTGGTAGTGAGTGGTGGGCAGTGTCTATGAGAACAAAGAGGCTAAATAGATGGAATAATAGATTATAGTATGTAAAGAAAAGAGACTAGGAGAATAGAGGTTGAGTGAGGAGAGGAAGAAAAATAGTACTAAGAGTGGGCCCCTGGTCTAAGATGAATTGGTGGGCCCCTGGTCAAAGGTTTATGAGTGGGCCCCTGGTGTCCCAGTTCGACACTGGTGGTGCGACCAATCGGTTGCCCTGAAAGGAATCAAGGAGTTGTCTAGGAACGTATGGAGACACAAGAGAGGTGCAAAGGAATGAACGGCTTTAAAATTCATGAGAAGGAGATTTTGGTGTCCACAGCAGCATTTGTAGCCTCTCCTTTCAAACATTGCACATAACACAGTACAACTGACCTACTGATATACAAAATTCCATCTCTAATATGACCTTTGTCCAAATGTTGCTACCTCTGTTGCCTTTCTCTGATGGGTGTCAGCAGGGCACTTGTTAAGGATTTGTCTTCTCATTTGATCACCTGAATCCCTGCCAGGTATTTCCTGGGCACCAGTGCCTAGCTTCTCATCAACAAGCATTTTCCATTTCTATACCCCTCAAGGTCAAATGAAAAGTATTCCACATTAGTATCCACAGCCTAAAATAAATAAATAAATAAATAAAGGCACAGTGCTTTTTATTCTCTAGAACAACACATCGGTGAAACAGCTAAGGGCAAGTGGTCCCATTACCATGTAAGCAAGCTGTCAGCTTTGTGATTGGGGAAGTGTATAGTTATTTCAGGCTCAAAAATATTCAGTATCAGTCTTGCTTCATGCAGAGTAATATTTTTATGCTTGGTTGGAAACTAATCATATGACCTCCGAAGCTCTTCCACTTCAAATAACCAAAACCAACCAGCAAGGGGCTTGGGATTCTTGTTTCTTGTTAGCTCTGCACCAGAACCAAAGCAACCAACCATTGACCTCTAACTCATAGAATCATTCTAATTAAGGCTCAGATAATTCATTATTCAGCGTAATGTTCCTTGCAGACAGATAAAGACGCGGTTCTCAGTACATTAACATTACCATTGCCGAGTACATTAACCCCCTGCTTTGATTTTTAGCAACGGACTTCTTGACACATTTCCAGTTGAAAGAGAAACACTTTGCCTTTATAGTCTGGGGAATAGTCATGGGTTGTAAAGTTAGATCTCTAGAATAATTGTATTATTCCTAAGTAAATTGTGTTTTTTTTCTGTTGGGTACAAAGTGTGGTTTAGCAATGTTTCAATTAAGGTAATAGATACTCCAAAGGGAGTAAGGCCGATCACTAAAAGCTTTCAACCCAAGGTGATGAATGGAGAAGGCCCTGTTTCAAATGGAGTGCCCTCTATTAAGGAAACCCTACAAGACCATAAGTGCTCCTGTTCTTATGCGTTTGTTATTAGATGGATAATTATCAGCTTGGTGCCCTTGGGAACCAACATGACTAGTGGTATAATAGTCCCATGATACTTCTGGAGCTCACACTTTTAGGGTTATAAATAAGGTGGAAAGTGTCCTACAGGTCTAATTACATGCAGTAGCCAGGTAGCATTTAGGGGTCACCAGCAAAGATCTTATTGGTTGATATGCGTTACTGCACTTGGGCAGTGTCCTGTCTGCATAAATGGTCTGGAACTAAGAAGCCACCAACTTGCTTGGACAGGCCATAGCATTAGTAATTAGCATTTATTTGGATACTGATCTCCAGGGTTTGAAGCCCAAAGCTCCCAAATGTCCCAGGTGGACACATGAGGAATTTCAAGCAAAAAGAAACTCTACCAGGATTTTTTCAGGGGATTACGGTTATTTATCTTGACACTTCTACCAGCCAAACAGAGTTTATACAAACTGACAACTAAAGAACCAGAGTAGAGGAAGCATCCATGTGTTCAGTATAATGGACCAACACCTGGGAACCCCACAGACGTTTGGCCTAGGCTTCCTAGCTTAATTTCCACTATGAAAATTGGTGAAGGTTGTGTGGTTCTTTCAGTAAACTCAGAGACACACGTGGATATTCAGGGAGATTTAGTCGCCTGTCGACAAATCGCCTCTTCTTCGGGGGACTAATCTCCCCAAACTGTCTTCACGTCAGCTAGAATCGAAATCGCCTGCAGGATGGCACTCGGATCGCTTCGTTTTCCGCACAAAGGAAATTTCGAGCGATTGCGGAAAACTAAGTGCATCCGAATACCATCCTGTCAGTGATTTCGATTCTAGCCGATGGGAAGGCATTGCGGGGGGATTGGTTACCCAATTGGTAGTGGCTGGGCGACTAATCTATCTGAATATCCATGTGTTTCTCTGCCCTAATGCTCATTCAATTGTCTTTCAATGAATATATCTTTTACCCACCTCATGCAGCTTGCAATCTTTCAACATTTTCAACTTCTGCTTGTGTTATTCTAGTATTCTAGATTGCACCTCTGTTGGGCAGGGCCCTCTTTACTTCTCATATCGGTTATTCAAAAAAGGAAATACATATTTTACAATGTTTACTCCAAAAATATCATTACATCAAAACAATTATTTACATCGGTGTAAAAACTCTTCGGCTGTTTGGTCCATTGCCGTAATGAATGGATTTAATCCTAGCCTTTTACAGCAAAAATACATCTTTTTTTTTTTTAAATATAACTTTTAAAAAATTCTGTATCAAAACGTACCGATCTCTTTAAATAATATTTTGTTAAAAAAAAACTGGGAAACGTACCAACTCTTTATAAAAAAAGAAAAATTAAGTACTAATCCATGGAATGGCAAGTCACAGAAAATGAGAATATAACCTGAGTTAAGATGATGGGGCATGTGAGTATATGTGTGGGTATATGTGTGTGTCTGTGTATCAGAGGTCCATATATGGTCAGAACTTTCAGAAATTCTGCTGCCTACGTTTCTTGGATTCAATGGCTTCCAGAATTGGCTGGCGCTTTGCTTGGTACTTATGATGGATCTCCTCAATTTCCCGCTCCATCATGGGATCCAGAGAATTCAGTTTCAGCTGCACCTCGGCTACACTCCAGTCTTTCAGCTGCAAAATAATGGGTTGAGGGGGGCAGAGTTACACGACAGAGGCTTGGGGTAAAGAGGGGGTTTAAAACTTTGACATGATAAAGGCATAAAAACAATATGATTAACGTGGACGTGAATGATGAGGTCATTAAGAGAAGAACAGTGTGTCCATGGAGTGAATAGTTACAGGGAAGTGTCGCTGTTGGGCGGGTGGGTATTCACTTGGGAAATAAAATTCGTTTCTGATTCCCATTGATCCCACCTCTCCTCTGATCATTCCCTTCCAAAGTGCAAACTCTATTGAACCATTCTGTTTCAGCTAAATGTGTTAGATGGCCTCGCATTGATTTTGCTGAAGGATCATCAGATACCAGAACATCAGAACACTTTGACTTTCTCTCTCTTAGAGCAAGAAATGTCCATCCCACATCCTTCCAGTTGAACTGCACATCCCAGCATGCTACTCAAATGCCATTGGCCCATAGCTTCTGCCAAGTACAACCCCCAGCACCCTCTGTCCTTTGTTCACTGAATAATCTATGGTTGATTGGAGTTATATTTAGTGATGGCCGAATTTCTCCCATTTCGCTTCGCCACGAAATTGGCAAAATGGGAAAAAAATTCACAAAACGCAAATTTTGATAATTCGCCAGCTTCATGATTGACGCCGACGACATCTTCGACACCGGCAACATTGGACTTCCATTAAATTCAATGGGCATCCATTAATCGTCTCCTCTGTGCTTACTCTGCAGCAAGGTATAATTACTGGATATGGGGCAATTAATGGAGTTATCACCTGTGCGGGCGGGAGCAGGGACTATGTAGGGTAGGGGTAGTGGGTTTTATTATATGGGGGGGGTTGAATTCTCCTTTAATGCTGAATAATAAAGGCCACCTTATGGCCACCTAAACAATGCCACCTTATGTCGCAAAAGGTTATTTAATTTTGTAGAAACTTAGTTCCAAATTTCCTCAAGCAAACCCTGTTAGAAACAACCCCAATCTGCCCTCCCGCATACCTCCTACCCCACCTTGTACCTTCTCCCTCTGGCCCTCTTGGGCTGAGTCTCCCAATGTTCCACTGGTCAAGTCTAATCCTGGTTGTGGGTCATTGATGAGCAGGGGCGATCCTGTGGCCCCATTTAAAACAGAGGGCAATATTGTTCTCTGCACTAGCAGAGCTGAATTTCTAGGTTAAAATCCGCAAATTTAGCTCTTAAACGTCACTATTTTACCACCCCTTGTAACCGGCCCCTTGCTGGTTCTCACTAGGGAGTGGCCCTATTGACAAGGGTATACGGGGGCCCCACGTGGTTAGGCTGCCTTTCAATTGCTCCAGCTATTAGGGCAAAGAGCTTTCCTCAGACACCACTTTACCAGGCCTGAAAGGGATAAATTTGCACAAATGTTTATGTACTTGTTGGCACTTACAAAGCTATAGTCTCCATTGAGCGGTATTTTCCATTCTGAGGGGTCTGTAGACGTTGGACTTGTCTTTTCTGGGGTGCCAAACTGGTTTTCCTTTTGCTCAAAATATTCCAGGAATGAGGGTTTGGCTTGCTGTGCGGGCTCAGTACATTCTGTCAAGATGAAAGTGAATAATGAATATTATTATTATCATTGCTTTTTGCAGTGCTGCATCTGCCTTTCCCCAGTCATGGAATGAGTCTTTAATGCCCTTGACTGAGCTGTGAAAGAGACTAAGTGCATAGCTGTGCTGTGAGATGCAGTAAGATGCCTGCGTTCCTCGGGGAGGATTCTCTTTCGGATTCTTGGAGTGGGGAACTTGATATAAACAAGGGAACGGTTACAGTGGGATTGGGTTACGGTGTAGTCAACCGGTACAAAGAATGGCACCGACTTCCACATGAAATCTCATCCACGGAACAAAAAAGGTACAAGTCTGTAAAAGGACCGATCTCTGGGGGGGGGGCTTCCAAAATCAATACAGCATGGAAGGCAGATTAAAGAAATGGAAATAGGAGGAAAAGGGCTTCTGCTGTTGTTAACTGAGTTGCTTGATATAAGCTGAAATTTGGAAGCAGAGAGAAGCTATTCCCAAGGCTGAGGGAGGCCTAACGCATTGTGCTGCAATAGTGGAATATTGGTGCTAGACATAATGTGCAAACCTAAGCTGGGTAAAGAAGAGCAAGTAAAGGCAGATAATTTGGACAATTAATGACCTTCAATTTGACCTTCACCTGCTTTTATTTAAGGCTTTAGTATCCTTCTACTGCTAAAAACCATAAGAAAACATACTGCTGAAGCTAGAAGGACATCTTGTAATATCTAAGCAATGTTATGTATGCAACTGGTATATTCAGTGTACACATCCATCTATTGTACAGCACTGAAAGAAAATCCCAGCTCAGGAATAGAGAAAAACACTTACGTTTCATTGTACCCGTTTCCTCCTCCTCATCTTCATCGTTTATCAGCATGGTGCCCATCTGGGTCTCCAGTTTATCCTTTTCCACCATGGTGCCGTCTGCTCCTTCACTCATCGTACTGAACTCTTTTATGGTGTTCAGATCTTTCCCACCTGCTTGAACCATGGTACCCACGTCCACCTCATCCTCATTCTGAATGATCAAAGCCGATCACATGTTTAAATACAGGTATGGAGTTAGTGCCACCATAAACTCTATCCAAGGCCTAGACAGTTCTACATCCCTTTAGGACAGCGGTTTCAAAATGGAGGGCCTTGGAGGCCTCAGTTTGAAGGCCAGTTAGGGTGACATTTGTGAAGAATTCCTATATGTTCTCCTCAGTACACCAGTAAGCCCAACTAGAAGTTTAGTAGAGGTAAGAGTTGTGATGAATTCATGTTTGCTGAGCTCTATGTTCTTTAAACCATGGTTATTCACTAACGATTTCTTATATTTGTAACCATGCTATGAGCTAAGGGCCATAGGGGCCTGAACCTATTAAATATGAGAACCGCTGCTTTAGGGCAATGGCACAAGGAGCACCTAAGTGACTTCCAGCTTGGAGATGGTTGCCTGATTCCAGGTGGTTACCATTCAGGTCAGTGGATGAGCAATTGTTGTGCAGGGGTTGGCACATGGTAGCAATCTCCACCACCAAATTAGTTATGTCCAACTGTTTTTTTTTTAGTTTAAGAAAAGAAAAACTAACCACATTCTCTTTCTCTTCAGGCTCCACTTCTCTTTGTTTCAGCTCCGTCCTCTTCAACTTCTCATCCTGGGCTGCGTTTAGTAGATGGCGCAGAATCGACTCCCCTTTGGCTGTTTTGATGAATGGGTGCTAAGGCACAAGAGAAAAACAGATTTCAGCCATTGTGTGCACCCAGGCATTCAAGTTGTTTGCAATGCTGGAAGCAGTTACGGTCTGTTGTTTGGAAGCTTTGGGTTACCAGATCTGGAGCAAACATAGACCACACACATCTCCACCACGGCAAAAATGTTTGATGACTATAACTACAACATTTGGGCACATAGTGAAGCAGCTTAACCCACCTTTAATGGAATAGCGTTACCATAACATCACATCCCACTTACTTTTAATTCTTTTACACTTGGCCTGTGTTGTACTTGGCTGCGGCCACCTCTTAGGCCAATGAATTATTCAGCAGAATATTTCCAGTGCTGAGAATTCCCATCTCACCGTGTCCTAGTTTTCCTCCGGCACATTTTTAAATCTCTGGTTTTAGAGACAAACCCCATTTGACAGATTTTAAATATCCGGCCTCAGGCTTATTAATCTGATTGCTGGTTACTGGGGTCGGTGACCCTGGCAAAGCAGAGTTTGCGCGTGATACACACAAAAAAAAAATAATCCAGACTTTAGTCTCTGTTACCTGCAGTAGCTCCGTGGCACTGGACCTCAGTTCAGGGTTCTTCACAAGACACAGGTTAATAAAATCCACAAAATCCTTCGACCAGAGTTCGGGTTTTCTAAATGTAGGGGGTGGGTTGGAAGGTATCATGAATATTGCCTGTAAAATACACAAAATATCACTCATGTATTATAAGGGATAATGTACCCCCTACTGTAAATGATAAGGATATTAGAAGTCACTGAGGGGTTGTTCTGTGACCATATAAAGACACAAGGCTACAGGCTGAGTTATACAGGGAACTCTGAGTATCACTCATGTATTATAAGGGATAATGTACCCCCTACTGTAAATGATAAGGATATTAGAAGTCACTGAGGGGTTGTTCTGTGACCATATAAAGGCACAAGGCTGCAGGCTGAGTTATACAGGGAACTCTGAGTATCACTCATGTATTATAAGGGATAATGTACCCCCTACTGTAAATGATAAGGATATTAGAAGTCACTGAGGGGTTGTTCTGGGACCATATAAAGGCACAAGGCTGCAGGCTGAGTAATACAGGGAACTCTGAGTATCAATCATGTATTATAAGGGATAATGTACCCCCTACTGTAAATGATAAGGATATTAGAAGTCACTGAGGGGTTGTTCTGGGACCATATAAAGGCACAAGGCTGCAGGCTGAGTAATACAGGGAACTCTGAGTATCAATCATGTATTATAAGGGATAATGTACCCCCTACTGTAAATGATAAGGATATTAGAAGTCACTGAGGGGTTGTTCTGTGACCATATAAAGGCACAAGGCTGCAGGCTGAGTTATACAGGGAACTCTGAGTATCACTCATGTATTATAAGGGATAATGTACCCCCTACTGTAAATGATAAGGATATTAGAAGTCACTGAGGGGTTGTTCTGTGACCATATAAAGGCACAAGGCTGCAGGCTGAGTTATACAGGGAACTCTGAGTATCACTCATGTATTATAAGGGATAATGTACTTAATGTACTAATGAGCTTCCCTGGCTGTAATATAAGCTGATGCTACAGGTTTGCTGATTATTCAATTCTGATGCTAATTGCACTGGTTTCTGTGCTGCCATGTAGTAATTATGTGTATTAATTACTAATCAGCCTTATATTGTGACATTTCTATTCTATGTGTACTGTATATTGTGAGTGGCTCCCTAAGCTCAGTAAGTGATAGCAGCACAGAGCATGTGCAGTGAATCAGCAGAAAAGAAGATGGGGAGCTACTGGGGCATCTTTGGAGACACAGATCTTTACTGCTAAAGGGCTATGGTTGCCTTGGGCTGGTACAGAAGCACAAAACATAATGTGCAATATTTCTACCTACTTCTTTAGTTAGGTTTTAGTTTTCCTTTAAATAGGTGGGGGGCTGAAACAGTCGACAGCTCTAATAGCTATTTGTTCTTTATTTTCCTTCAGTTGGGAGTCAATGTCATGTCTGGGGCAGTATAGTGATCTCTTTCTTACAATGTCGTCATCAATGATATCTGAGCTGATCGCAATGAACCAGTTTTCTGGGCGCTGCGGGTGCATTTCCAAGAAGAAGGGGGCCGCGTGACTTGCTCATTGGACGCAGTATAATTAGCTCCAATGCAATCAATGAAAAGCTTGATTTAACTTTTTTTTTATTGGAAACCAGAGCTAAAAGGCTGAAAGCAGAAGGGTCTCTGGCTGCAGAATCTGCATTGCCGCAATATATATTTCATGAGTATTCCTGTTAAAGGAGATAAGTAGGTACGAGGCATGAATTTTATATAATATAATATCTGCTACAGTTTGGATTTAGGTTTTTAGAGTGGTATCTGCAGTCAATCATTGGCCTTGCTGAACTACAATTACCCCAGCACTTCTTCAATTCAAGACTAAGGCCTGCCGCTATCCCTGTAGATGCTGCTGAACTACAACTCCCAGAATCCTCTTTTATGAATGGCACCTGCCTCTGGTATACACCTCCATCCAGCAGCCGCTGACCTGTCTCCAACCTGTGCTGTTTTATAAATCCAGGCCTCAAATGATCTGTTATCAGATAATGTAAAATTGTCCATGTTAGCAAAGGCCTATTGAATAAGTTAGGGAAGGGATATATACAGGTATGGGATCCGTTATCCAGAAAGCTCCGAATTACGGAAAGGGGCCCCATTATAATCAAATAATGCCAATTTGTAAAACTGATTTCCTTTTTCTGTGTAATAATAAAACAGCAGCTTGTACTTGATCCCAACAAATCCTTATTGGAGGCAATTAGAACCAGCCTATAGGGATTATTTAATGTTTACATGATTTTTTAGTAGACTTAAGGTATGAAGATCCAAGTTATGGAAAGATGCATTATCCAGAAAACCCCAGGTCCCAAGCCTTCTGGATAACAGATCCCATACCCGTATAAATAAAAGCGCTGGGATTCTCCAGTCTAACAGTAATCTGATGTCTCCCTCTAGTGGAATTAAAAGGAAATATGTGAATACAGGATTTATATAGCTATAGGCTACGTTCAGAGACAATTCAAGCATTCCCTGCATTGTGGTCCATTGCAAAACCTTTTGAGAATCTTGGCTCAACCTTTTTTGGATGAAACAATGTGGACTGTTATCACCGCTGCAAACCACAGAAGTTGATGGAGACTGAAAGTTTCCATATTTTGCTCACCCCATACATTTTCTTCTCTCGAGTCCTTGTCTCCGCTGATCCCCAATTCTCTATTCCCACCACTACCGTATATACTCGAGTATAAGCCGAGTTTTTCAGCCCCCAAAATATGCTGAAAAACTCTACCTCGGCTTATACTCGGGTCAAGCGCAAAAACGGTCGCCGGCGCCTAAGAATATTCGCCGGCGCCTTAGAATAGTAGCCAGCGCCTAAGAATATTCGCCGGCGCCTAAGAATATTCGCCGGCGCCTAAGAATAGTCATCCAAAAACGAGATTGAAACTTACCAGAAGCTGCTGCATTTCTCACCCTCGGCTTATACTCGAGTCAATAAGCTTTCCCAGTTTTTGGAGGTAAAATTAGGTACCTCGGCTTATACTCGGGACGGCTTATACTCGAGTATATACGGTAAGTCACTCCAGTCTCCATCAACTGCACCACTACAGTTGGTGGCGGGGAGTATCTATAC
Source organism: Xenopus petersii (assembly GCA_038501925.1). NCBI lineage: Eukaryota > Metazoa > Chordata > Amphibia > Anura > Pipidae > Xenopus > Xenopus petersii. Next base: position 116,720,675 of record CM076689.1, read on the forward strand.
ATTTGAGGCACAGAAGTTGAGGAGGAGTCTATGGCTTACCCTCATTGGATGAATTTCTGCGTACGGGGGCTTTCCTTCCGCCATTTCAATGGCGGTGATACCGAGGGACCAGATATCAGCCACACAATTATATCCGATTTCCTGGATGACTTCTGGGGCCATCCAAAATGGCGTCCCAATGACTGTGTTCCGCTTTGCCATTGTATCCTAGAATAGGACAAACCACAGCTGGATATCAACATGGCATTAATCAGGAGAACCAAGAACATTATAGAACTGAATGCCCCCCAAAATTGTCCACTGGCTAGTAAACAGATGATGGGATGGGACCAAACACCTTGGTATTCTGCTCCGACCAACCCCTTTTCTTACTGCACATCTGTTGTGGTTAAGCTACAAGCGAAAGGTCTTCTGCAATTAGCTTCTCACGTAAGAAGAACCAAACTATAATGGGGGTCACATTTTAATTATGGTACCCCTTAAAGTATTTTTGTAACATTATGTAACCTTCTACACAGATTCCCATTATATTACAGAAATAAGACGGCACGTTCTCTGCTCTGCTACAAGTGAATTATTTAATGTGGTTGGCTTTCAGCCAATGACTCTGGAGTGAGTATACTGTAAGTACAAGAGAATTCCGTCAGTGATCCTTATTGTAGGGATGGGACTGTCCCTTACTGTGAGCTGCCCGGCCACTCCAAAGTCGGCAAGCTTGGCGGTGCCTTCACAACTCAGCAATATATTCCCAGCCTTGATGTCTCTGTGGATCTTTCTCATAAAGTGAAGATACTCCAGTCCCTTGAGGGTCGACTGCAAAATAGTTGCAATTTCATCTTCATTTAACTGTTAGATAAAGAGGGAAGGGGGAAGGATTATTAGATCATCGACATAACAAAGGAGCAACGTTGAAGAACATTTTATTTAGTGAGAAAGATCCTTCTTCTGTTCAGGTTGTTGGGCTGAGGGTTGTTGAAAAATATTAATTACCCACAACCTGGAAACGTTGGGAGGTATGAAGACATTAGTATTCCCCTAGCCCTGTTCCTTTTCCTGATGATGGACTCGATCATCTCCAGATGTTCCCTGGTCAACTTGGAGATATAGACAAGTAATGTAATAACAGGGACAAAGTGTGTCCAGCCAGATATAGATTTAGGGACCTGGAACAACTCCATTAGGAGCTTCCTAAAGACCATCCATATAAGACAACGCCCCAATTACATCAAAAGTCAAAAGGAGCATTATGTCTTATTCTGAGTTACTGTTCTCCTTGAGTTTGAATATGGGCAACTGCAACTCGTGATCTATTTATTACAGATCTAAAACTATAACAAACAGAGAATTAACACTACCGTGGGATCTATTTTTACCTTTATTGACCTTTTCTAAATTAAAAGCAATCAAATAAGCTAATTTCATTTACATTTCACCCAATATCCAAACTTTTATATGCCTATTTTTTTGGAAATAGGGTGGCAATAGTAACAAGTAGACAAATACCTATGCAAATAAAAGTAACAGCACTGTTTTGGTGGTAGGTTTCCATTTTGGGGGATGAGGTACTTTTTTAACAGTTTGGAAACATTTCTGAGAAAGGAAGTCGGCGCATTTCACTGCTAGGCAGCTCCCACCAGAACCCCCCCCCCCCCCATTAACATTGAGGAATCTGGCTCCCTGATGTTCCCACGGTATCGGGAAGTGGAAAAATAACTTTTACATTTGACTTCTTAACCCCATTAGTTCTACAAAAGGGAAGCATTTCCAGGCTCCAGCAGCCATCATTTTCTTTTCGGAAAAGCAGCGGTTTCATTAAAGGAAAACCATACCCCAAGAATGAACATCGGAATAGAAAGCAAGGCCTGAACCCAAGAAGTCCAAAAACATCTGCCCTAAACCTTCCCCAACCACAAGTGGACATATTAAATGTAGAGTCTCTAAGAGCATTCTATCCATAGGAAACAACATTTTTCTTAGTAGCAAGTTACAAGAACTGATGGAAACGGTGCGCCTTTCATAAGTTATCCCCATAGATAATCTGAGCAGGCGCTGTCTCTTAAGAAGTGAAGCCTGAAGAGCAACTTGCCGTCTGTTTGCGGAGTCGGATGATGTCAGAGACGGATCCACCTCCACAGAACTCCATTACGATCCAAAGGTCCGTGTTTTTAAAATAACTCCCGTAGTACTTAACAACATGCGGGCTGAGAGGGAAAAAAATCATAAATAATTCAGCTTTACCATTAGTGCTACAGAGCATTTATTTAACAAAATGTGTCCAAGCGTGGCTGTAACATCATAGCCCAAGATGCAGGAAAGTCTAGGCGTTTACTTTACTACTAGGCGTCTACTTTATCCCTACAGTCTATCCAGCTCAGGGAATGGGTTTGAGGTTTCTGTTCTACTGAAGCTAAAGGATATCCTTTCCTAAAGGTCCTACTACCTCCTAGCTCCTGCCTCATTACATCTATGCATATTCTATATGGGGCTTAGTTAATTGTCATAATACACATTCACCAATGTCAGCAAGTACTGACCAAATGGGTGGGAACCGTTTCCCAGTGGTTGTCTTCTACACAAACTCAAACGTTTTGACCTTGGGGCCAAGCCAAGTTTGCCTCAAGTTTATTCTGGACCTGCCTACTCCATATTGGTTGGCTAGTACCGACCAAATGGGTGGGAAACAGGGAAAAGGGGTTGTCTTCTACACAGACTCAAATGTTTTGACCTTGGGGCTCTCACAGAGCTACTGCAGCTAAATAAACACAACTACGCACTTGTAGCTTGACGCCAGCTATGCCTCTAGTTTATTCTGGACCTGCCTACTCCATATTGGTTGGTTACGGAAAAGATCACCCCAGCACCTAAAGGGAGTGTCACATAAGTTTAATTCGGCAAGGGAAGTCTTCAACAAAGGAATGGACTCCCGATAAAGGGATGGTTAAGCCATTAAATGTTATGTTAGTACTTGGTGAGATGTGGACTCTACTTCAGACATGAGTGATATGGTCTACTTTTCATGATATGGCCTTCATCTTAGCATTTCTCCTTCCAATAGAGGGGTATCTCTTGCTCAAGTTCTATACCACTTCTGTATCTTAAATCTGTATATATCTCCAGCATTTCCATTTCCTTATGAAGCATGAAAACGAGTGCCAAGATCAGAGAAAGGAGGGCACAACATCAATGTGTTTAAGAAAGCAAGTGCTCAAAAAAGTGATCCATGAACACAGCACGGAGCGTAACTTACCTATCACACTGCTGCATGATGGCGATTTCCTTGATAATCTCTTGCAGATCAGACTCAACTGGAATCTGCTTAATGGCAACGATTTGGCTTGTTTCTTTGTGGCTTGCTTTATATACGCTGCCATAGGACCTGTCGTAGGAGACAAACATTGATATGGGAGGATATGGGTGTCAATTCATTCAAATTTGGCCATTACCCCAAAACCTCATGGACGATGTCTCCAGTGGGTTTACAAGAGACAAGCATGTATAGATAAAAGATGAATTGCTAGATAGTTGGGTGAACAGAAGGGCCCACTCACACCTGGGCCCCTGCAGTCTGTCAATGATTCCACCTCTAATCATTTAAACATGAATATTTTATGCTATATATGGCTATCATTCACATTTTGGAGATCAAAAAAACATCACAAGAATACAAGTATACACTAAACTAAATACAAAATAAATAATGCCACTCCCTGCGGTGAATATGAGGGAATAAGTCCTGTGTACACACCTCTGTTAATATTTGCTCATTCTTATTTATATCTCACAACCTTGTTCTTTGCAGGAAGACTATGCCGTACACTTTTTGTGTGTTTTAGGCCTTGTCCCTGATAGGGCCCCTCTTTGCTCTTTAAGGTGGCCTCAGTTATTTGGACGTATGGCTGAATGAGTGAATATTGTTCAGCCAGAACCCCAGACAGAAGAGATGTGGGAGTGATGAGCAGATGCTCTCTTTTTAAAGTCTTCTGAATACCTGTATTTGTCCTAGCAGAGCAACTTATAGCCACCACAATGTAAAGTTGTGCGATTCTGGTGACAATGCAGAGAGCAGCCGTGCTTTCTACTTTCTGGCACAGGTCAAAAGCTGCTCCTCGGCTCATTGTTCCATTCATCTTCCCTTCTGTTGTGCAGAGGTTCCTAATGAGAAACATCCCAACATTGTGGAGTTTGTACGTGAGAATGTTCTCCCCGTGTTTGTTTGGGTTACCTATGTTTGCTTTGTTTTTCTCCCATTCTCTAAAAACATACAGGTAACCGGCTCTAGATTAAATTGACCCGGTGCCTGTGGGAGTTTGAAGTCATGAGATTGAGTTCTGGTGGTGCAAAAATCATTACTTCTTTTTAATAAGACCCGCAACACCATAGGTGCTCCAGAATAAAATGTAAATGACTCACCGAGTGGTCCCGGTACACCAGCCCCAGATCCCCAGCTTTAGGGAGTGGTATGGCAAAGAAAAGAAGCAGGGCCGACCGGCATTAACTTATACCATGGACAGAAGTGCAAGGAATAATGTAGGTGCAAATGTTTTTATTAGAGTATTTTTGGGCGGGTCTGGATGCATTCTGTACTTCTCGGCAAATAAAGAATCTGGAGATAAGTGAAAGCCGCATCATCAGCGGGTACAAGGAAACCTTGTCCTTACTGGCCGTACCCACCAGTGCTCCCTAACTTGCACATTTGATCGATAGGGGGGAATGCAGGTACTTGGGACAATTTATCTAGAGTACAAGGAAGGGTGCCAAGTGTAAAAACATGGCAGATTGTGCCCGTTTTGTGCTGGTAGTATGCCTACTTAATCACCACTTTTAAAATCACTGCACTCTTTACAGAAAGAATATTATTTACATTTAAAACTGCCTTTTGCTTTCATTGAGTAGCGGTTCCTATTCCAAGTCATGAATACATGGGACCCGAGGTTTAACTGTAGTTTAAACTACGGATAAAATATGTCTGCCAGGAAGGAGTAGATGAGCAATAACATTAGGATGTGGAAAAAAAAAGGATGGGAATTGGTCAATTTTAATCCTTTATCTGGGTGGAAAAGGTATAGTTCCCTTGGGGAGCTAAGTTAGCAGTTAAAGATGATAGATAGAAAGATGATAGATATTCCATCCAGGAGGAGATGCATGGATTAGTTTGCATTCGTAATTAAACTCTTTGGACTCACATCTTAATGACATGGTAAAGTCTGGTTTACATGATACAGACGGCTGCTGTTTATGATGTCAAAGAAACAACCAACTCAAAGGAAAGCTACAGAAATTCACCAAGTTTAAAATGATGATATGGAAAAAATGAACATGGCCATCCCAAAAAAACAGCAACTGATACCCTGTGCATCTGGGCATTGTGTATCAATGGCGACAGAGCAGAACTTTACTAACAGTGTACTCCCCCCTTTCAGCAAGGTTCTGGGGTGCGGCACTGAAACAGCCACAGCTGTAACGGTCTTGTGAAAAAGATGCAGAGTGATAGAACCACTGCTATGAAGGAATTAAGAAGAATCAGGAAGGAAGCACTCGAAGAAGAAAGAGGAAGGTGGAAACAAGAGGCCACACTATGGAAATGGAGAAGATTTCAAGTCAGATATAAAAAGTATTACGCTGCAAAAATTGCTCAGGACAAAGCAGCAAGGGGGATAAAGGGTGCCAAGGGCTAAATAAATACAGATATGGGACCTGTTATTCAGAATGTTCGGGACCTGGGGATAACAGAGCTTTCCATAATTTGGAAAGTCTTGACAAGGATTACTTATATCTTAGTTTGGATCAAGTCCAAGCGACTGTTTTATTATTACACAGAAAAAGGAAATCATTTTTAAAATAGAAGGTTTTCAGTTATTCAAAGCTTTCTGGATAATGAATCCCATACCTGTATTAAAAGGTGACCAATGGCATAACTAAAGGGCGCCAGGGCCCCTGCAATAAAAACGTCAGAGGGGCCCAGCACACTCCCATCCTCCTGCCCACTTTCCGTCCTTCCCACTTTCCATTCTGTCCTGCTCATGTCCCGCCTTCACCCAACCCACTCCCTGCACTGACTCCACCTACTCTCAACCCAAATCCGCCCACTCCAACCCATTTTGCTTCCCCTTTCCTTGGCGCAGGTAAGAGAGGGGTGGAGGAGAAGGAGGGGGGTTTTATTAGCTATAAAGGAAGCAGACCCCACAGTCTGGGCCCTCCTGTTCCCCGGAGTTGGCAGTAGTACTGGATCACCTGTCCATAGATACTTGGCCAGATATCAGTTGGGCAGGCTGTCAGGAGGGGCCCCTTTCGCAGGCCAATGAATTGCCATCTTGGTATGGAGGGGCAGAGGCAGCTTTCATCGGTCTCTATATGACGAGATTAATGGTTCCATAGTTCTCAAGGCAAATTGTCAGTGATTTGTGGTTCCTTCAGATTTTGCAGTGTGAACCAAGTCAAGTTTATTTGCTTTCTGCACAAAGTTAGACCAGCTGAGATTGAAGAGTCTCTCTCTCTCTCTCTATATATAGATTGTGCTCCAGGATACATTTGTTCAGTTGCTGCTGGCGATAATGGTTTAATTTTAATTGAATCTCGTTTGTCTAGACTTACCCTTCCCCAAGTTTTTCGAGGACATCGAAAACTTCTTCCGGCTGCTTATTGAGACTTTCTTCACTCAGCTTCTTCAGATGTCTAAAGGGAAAAATAAAGAGTTGAGTCGAATCAACCTCTCTCTTAAAAAAAACAAAACAAAAATACCTGCAAATACCGCAAATATTTTCTACAATGTAATGAACATCATTTCTTAACCGTATCCTTGGAATACACAAGCGCACGATATCCTTGTAATGCACGAGAGCCATAAATATCCCGTAAATTATTTGACCCCTTCCAAAAACGGGGATGTCCAGGATAAAACTGCTTGTCCGGTTTTCCAAATTAGGAAAATGTGCAGGATTCCCTGCAGTTTTGTAACTAGATATTACTTGGCAAATTATTTTTCAGGAACCCAAAATGTCTAGAGATAGACCTACTTTACCAATATTTATTGAAATTGTACATCAATTAGGGCCTCATGGAGCCCCTATACCTCCTGGGCCCCACTGCAGCCGCAGGGTCTGCTTCCTCTATAGCTACGCCCGATTCCCTGAGATTGATACTGCGACCACCTCTGTCACCACCCGCCCCATACGTGCCACCACCCGCCAATCAACAGCACTGCTCCCCGCTCCGAGCACCACAAAATGTGCATCTTACTGTGTGTTATTAGAGTGTGGGAGAAAACCTACAAACACCATGTAGGTATTGCCCAGGCTGGAATGAAACCTAGGACCCCAGAGTTGGAAGGCAGCCTCTGAATATTGGTACGTTTATAGGGTTCTAGCCAAAATATGCCAGGGTCACCTACAAGGGTCACAAGTGGGGGGATAAGTCTAAAACTTGAATTTGTAAGAATTCCTGCCCTGGGTATGAGCACTATAATGTTAGAGTTGGTAAAGGAGCTGCAGGAAGTGGAGGCAGTGTCTATCAGGCGTGACATTGTTTTGTCTATAATCACCGGCACACGAAGGAGGGGAGATATATTCAATAGATTTCATGCTTCAGATATTCTGTTGTGTAACAAGGCTGAGTAAACAGTGTCTCCTTAGCGACGAAGCCTACATGCACCTGGGCACTCCGAAAAATGTCTACGCTAAGCTTTACAGCAAGGCCTGCCCTCAAAGGGCTCAGATTAGGTGGTTTTATTAGTCTCTCTACTCCCTAGAGACCATTCACTGCAACAATGGCCTCCTTACTTGGGAATGAGAATGCTATGTACATTACTAGCATGGCATGGAGTGAATGTCAAAATCTTCTTTTGCTGGGTATGGACATATGGGCTTGTGGAAGGACAGCATGTATAATGAACCCAACATTTGGCTGGGTCGTTGGAAGAGTTGGCGTCCCACTAGATGTGCCAGATCTACCTGGTGGATGTTCTGCGGTGCCATCAGCATGGAACTCATCAAACACATTGATCTTCAGCTGATTTTCCATCTAATCTGATATCTAAATGATATCAAATTGATTGGGGAAGAAAGAATTTTGATCCCTTCAAGAAGCAGAGTCCAGTTAGGTATTAGAAGCTCTTTTGTCCAAAGATGTTGTTGTATGTCTTTCTGGCTGATGGTATGAGTTCAAGTGAAGAGAAGGAGTCAGGTAGGGGCAGATTTTGGCACTTCTCCCAGGCTGGATTTGTGGAAAGGCTACCAAGTAGTGATGTGCAGGTCGAGAATTTCTCCGCCCCATCCCGATCCGCACCTGGCCAGGCCTGCTGCTGCCACTCTATTTACAGACCTGTGCCTGCCCCGCAGTTATGTCACAAAAGGGGCGGGAACAAGTCTATACGTTTCAATGCGTGAGCCAGAAGTGCTAGTGTGACCGTAGATATTTTGCTCTATCCCGCACATCACTACTACCATGGCCCAGGAATAGGGCAGTAGGATTTTAGGGGGCGGCCTGCTGCCCAAACCCACCCACATAGGGGATGTGCAGGAGATACAATTATTTCCTGTTTAAATACTAGAGAACGTCCTATTCATCAGCTTCCTCTGATTAACATACAGCACCCTACAGACTAAAGGTGTTTCTTTCAGAAAACGACTAATGTTTACAATAGTAAACAGTAGTAGTAGTTCTAAACAATGACCTATGGCCAAAATTGCAATATTTTATATACTGAGATTATTGCACCAGCCTATAGTTTCAGAAATCTCAACAACAGCAATGATCCATTACTTAATCACAAGGGGGTCACCATCTTGGAAAGTGTCTGTGACACTCACATGCTCAGTGGGCTCTGATTGGCTGTTGAGAAGCTAAGCTTAGGGCTCGTCACTAATTATCCAGCAGAAAATGAGCTTCCCTGGCTGTAATATAAGCTGATGCTACAGGTTTGCTGATTATTCAATTCTGATGCTAATTGCACTGGTTTCTGTGCTGCCATGTAGTAATTATGTGTATTAATTACTAATCAGCCTTATATTGTGACATTTCTATTCTATGTGTACTGTATATTGTGAGTGGCTCCCTAAGCTCAGTAAGTGACAGCAGCACAGAGCATGTGAATCAGTGAATCAGCAGAAAAGAAGATGGGGAGCTACTGGGGCATCTTTGGAGATCTTTAATGCTAAAGGGCCGTGGTTACCTTGGGCTGGTACAGAAGCACAAAACATCATGTACAATATTTCTAGCTACTTCTTTAGTTAGGCTTTAGTTCTCCTTTAAATATAATTCAAATAGGTCCTCTGATATAAAGTTAGACGTACCCCTGGAGAGGACTATCATCCCCCTCCCAAACCACACCACATACATACGCCCTCCTCAATGCAATCTCGTTTGCCGTAACTGTTTAGGATCAATTGCCTGTGCTGCCCGGTACCAATCAAGTCTTTAAGTTACAGTTACTCACGGCCCTTCTCGCTCAAGGGAACGGGAAATGACCTGCAGTGGGTAACGGGGGTTTTTTACGCTGTTCCAAGAAGCATTAAGTCATTAAAAAGCCCCGTCGCTGTTATGTAGCACAATGAAACTGGGATGCGAGAAGCGAGAACTTCCAATGACTTCGCAGCGACAGTTCTGCTTATGGCATACAGGTTGGTTTTGGCATCAAGGTTAATCGAGGTTAATAGACTGCTTAGATTAACGACATGTGATATGTGCCCTGGGTTTTTGAGATTAAATGCACGCCCCTGCCAAAAACCTAGATTGCTAGTTCTATGGGCTAGTAGAAAAGATAATATACCAGTAAGCAGTAACGGTCTTACCTCCTGGGGTTGTTCCTTAGCTGCACAGTCTCCATTCTTTCTTGCAACAGTCACAATCCAGCGAGCAGGGTAAAAGGCACAGCATGGAGGCTCCTGTCCGGGTTGGTGTGCCCGAAACTGCTGGCACCTGGCAGTCTCACCTCACCATTCCTTCCCAGAAGAGCAGAGCCGACGGCAGCAGTTGCATCTCTAGCAGACGGAAGCTGGAAAGCAGAGGCGGAAGCACAGAGACATGTGCAAGGGTTGTGAAACATGATCAGAGTGAGACATTGCAACTTGTAAGAATTTCTGAATCCCAGGGCAACACCTAAAAAATGCAGCCGCCCCTCCCTCAGAGAACATCATTGCTTCAAGCCATTAGTAAAAAGCTTAGCTTCAGGGAGTATGTGACTTAGGACAATTCCACTTTCTAAGTGCTGTGTTTGAGGGGTGACTCTTGAGCCCCCAACGATACAGATGAGGGAAATTTTAATAACGCCTTAACATTTACCGCTGGTTAGAGAAACGAGAAGAACTTTCAAGTTCCTGTTTAATTCTTCTTTAACGGAGGGCATGTCAAAAGCCTTCCGTCTCTGTTACAGACATTATAGCAACATATTGCCATAAAGCCTTAACATTTAGAATATAGAATGTAAGTTCTTAAGATCTCGGTCTCCTGGCCATTAGAGGGAGATAAGGCTTTCAACCATAACTTGTTAGCAAGTAGAGAACAGCTTTCAGCCTCGAGAGTAAAAAAAAAGTGCAAACTTGAACAATTATTATATATTGAAAGCAGCAATCTAGAGAAATCCATTACAACTTGGGGGTCTCCATAGTCATTGATGAAATGTTATTTGTGAACTGCAAAACTGCTGGTTATTGTGTATTTTATATACAAAACGTATTCACCTCACGTGGAAACCCGAATACAGTCTGCAAGAAACCACAATCCTGGGCAGGGTCGGACTGGGCCAGCGGGGCAACAGGAAAAAACCCGGTGGGCCCCACCAGCCCAGACACGCTACCTAATGCTGCTCTCCTTACCTCTCTCTGTGACCCACTGTTGCTGCACCGACCTCTCTCCCTGGCCCATTGGCTGCAGTGAAGAATATAGGTAAGCGCTGCAGGGTCAAGGGAGGGTTGCAAATTGGATGGGGAGCCAGGAGGGGTGTTGCGGCTGGGGGGCCCAGGCGGTGGGCGCCCCGATATAATGTTGGTCCTAGAAGAAGTATCTTCCAGTAGCCCAAGCTACACAAAAATACTGATTTAAGGGCTCTTACTAACGAGTGTTTGTAACTGCACTCCGTTTTTATGCGTTCAGCAGCAGGGGAGCGCAAGAGTAGACACTTTCAGTTTTTTCCAATGGGGCTGTATTCACACAGGCGCATGTAAGGGCCGAACGCAGGAAAAACGCATCATGTTGCGTCTCAACCTGTGTTCAGCGCCTACGTGAGTACAGCCCCAGTGAAAAAAACTGAATGCGTCTACTCCTGCGCTCCCCTGTGGCTGAACGCATAAAAACGGAACGCAGGGGATCACAGCTTCAAACGCTCGTCCGTTAAAGAGGCTGTACAGTTATTGTGTTTTTTTCCCATTGTTGATTCATTTAATTCAATTTGCTGAGATCTGCTCGCCATGAGCCTACTGTATGTCTAGTAAAAAAAAAAAATGCAATTCTCTTCGATTTCGTGTTCAATGAAAATAAAACTCACAAACTTCTAATGGGGAGGTCTTCTGGATAGTTTAAGCCCTCCTCACCATAACCTCTCTGGTTCTTCTTTTGGTTATTCTCCAAGTCCTACACCCTCATGTTCCAATATCTTGCAAAATATAACATTTCCCAGATCACAAGAGAGAGAGAGCCATAAATCCAAATTTGCAGGCTAACAAGTGGTTCGGGATGCAAAGTTGGCCACAGGGACATAGAGGAGTATGAAGAACTAGGCCAATGAGTATTGGTGTCCAAGGCAATATTCCATCTAGTACACAACAGAGGGCATTCCATAGGAACTCTATTTGAACAGTGTGGGTTATCTTAAATACCTCCGATACAGCCAGTTTTGTAACAAAAGCTTGAGAACAGTGGTACTACCCCTGCAACATGGCACAGACCACGGTGGTAACCGTTTCCTGTAACATGGCATCACGCCAGCGTTTGTGGGAAGTTACGTGGTTTAGTGGAACTGCTCAAGATGCAAAACGCCATCCTGTTTTCGTTCAACTATGGAAATTGAGGAAACACGTCTTCTCCTTTCGACACTCCTTTGGTTGTTAACATAAAGGCCATCAGTCACTAGGCTTTACAGCATCTTACAGTTGTTACTTTAGGATATCTTTTTGTAACATTTGCTTGTGGACTTGTATCTGAAACCTCCAGTCCCATCTTTGACTAAGATACAGGCATTGCGGATCCACAATGGCAGGCTTTTAGTATTGAATGGTCGTTAGACGAAGCACAATGAAGGGCATGACATGGCCATTGGATCTTGCACTAACAATGGGCATGCAGCGTTACTTGCTTAATGGCCAGGAGGAATGAAACTTTAAACCAGTGATCCCCAACCAGTAGCTCATAAGCAACATGTTGCTCTCCAACCCCTTGGATGTTGCTCTCAGTGTCCTCAAAGCAGGTGCTTATTTTTGAATTCCAGGCTTGAAAGCAAGTTTCAATTGCATAAAAACTAAGTATAGTGCCAAGCAGAGCGTCTTGTAGGCTGCCAGTCCACATAGGGGCTACCAAATAGCCAATCACAGCCTTTATTTGGCACCCCAAGGGACTTTTTCATGCTGGTGTTGCTCCCCAACTCTTTTTTCATCTTAATGTGGCTCACGGATAAAAAAAAGGTTGGGGACCCCTGCTTTAAACCATGCACCAAGGAGCTCAGACTTGCCTTATCTCTCCAGGATTTTTATGTTCTCCCCATGGTAATGTGGGTATCTCCTCCAAGTACTCCTGTTCCCTCCACACTCCGATAGCAGTTAACAGATTAATTGGCTCCTTGTAAAACTGATCATAGAATGGGATCTTAAATTGTATGCTTCTCCAGGTCAAGGACTGATGCATAACCTGTGTAGAGTGCTGTGGAATATACCACGCAATGTAGCACTTGTGTATCATTGAGTGATGTGGCAACTTAAGAAATAGTAAGTGGCAGCTCTATGTACAGTATACTAGAGCTCAATAATCAAATAAAAATGCTTTTTGTTTGCAATTTTTTTTAATGCACAAAGAAAAACACAAACAACAACCCAAATTAATTTCTGTAATTACCAAAATGTACCCTCCGAGGTGTATTCGATTTACTTTTTATATTACAATATTACTTCAAAGACACAAAAAAAAAGAATCAACCCCCGTGAACACATACAGATGAAGTGTGCATGTCCTGTGCAAACTATACAAAACTTACAGTGTGCAGCGCATTTCACTACACAAGAGGTCCCTGTCTAGATTTAATTAAGAGGATCAGATCAGAGACGGTTGGGCGCTTTTTTGAGCATTTTCCTTGGCTTGGTGGGCTTGCAGGACTGCCACTGCCTCTTCCACCTATCACGGGAAAATGTAAGACAGGTCACACATTGATTCATGATTGTAAAAAAAAAAGTCAACTCAAAGGGATCCCTGTCATTGGAAACATGTTTTTTTTCAAAACGCATCAGTTAATAGTGCTATTCCAGCAGAATTCTGCACTGAAATCCGTTTCTCAAAAGAGCAAACAGATTTTTTTAAATTCAATTTTGAAATCTGACATGGGGCTAGACATTTTGTCAATTTCCCAGCTGCCCCTGGTCATGTGACTTGTGCCTGCACTTTAGGAGAGAAATGCTTTCTGGCAGGCTGCTGTTTTTCCTTCTCAATGTAACTGAATGTGTCTCAGTGGGACACAGGTTTTTACTATTGAGTGTTGTTCTTAGATCCACCAGGCAGCTGTTGTCTTGTGTTAGGGAGCTGTTATCTGGTTACCTTCCCATTATTCTTTTGTTTGGGTGCTGGGGGGGGGGAAAGGAAGGGGGTGATATCACTCCAACTTGCAGTACAGCAGTAAAGAGTGATTGAAGTTTATCAGAGCACAAGTCACATGACTTGGGGCAGCTGGGAAACTGACAATATGTCTAGCCCCATGTCAGATTTAGAAATTAAATATAAAAAAATCTGTTTGCTCTTTTGAGAAATGGATTTCAGTGCACATTAACTGATTCATTTTGAAAAAAAAAATTTTTTCCCATGACAATACATATATATATTATTATATATATTATACAATACATATATATATTATATATATTATATATTTTATTATTATATATTTTATATATAAGTGTTAAATGTATAAGTAAGACCAACTGAAGAATATGTCACTGTATAATCTCAGATTCATGCTTCTGGTTCATAGGACCCCCACCACCCTCAGAACTGCATTTATACTCTTACTTCTGGGGTTAGACCCCTATCAAAAGATACAAATAACTCATCCTCTCCCACGTTCCCCAACAAATGGACAAACAACACAACATACTTTTGAATGCAGAGATTCCGGAGACTCCAGCATATGCAGTAGCTCAGAGTTATCAATTTCTAGCAGCATTCCCGTTATCTTCCCGGCTAACGTCGGATGCATTTCATGTATTACCGGGTAAATACGCTCCCCTGTTAAAGGAAAATAACAATATGGGAGATGTCCAACTTGCAGCTAATCAACGGATACTGGGGGCTGCCATTCCTGCATTTCCGTGGCCCCACCAACATATAAGGAATACTCTATTACTAAAGACATAAGTCTTGGTAGATAATAATACCCACCGAGCATTTGTTTCTGTTCCTGCGGTGGGGCACCTGCGAGCAGGGATGCTGTTAGTGGTTCTTGGCCCTGCATGAGAACTGCAGGTTCCATCACCTAGGAACAAATCATCTGAAATAAGAATACCTGGAAACTAAGCATTAGCAATGATCAGAGAAATCATACTCATTATGGAAGTGTCAGATTGTGTGTGTGTGTGTAAGCAGAAGGGTAAATACAACGTATGAAACTAGATAACAATGGGTATTTACTTTCAGAAGCCTTAGAAAATCAAATCTTTATACTGCCTTAGTCAAGAAAATATTTTAACCCTAATCGTGTAGTGTAAAAAATATTAATGGAGCCTGCCTTCTGCCACTTGAAAATAAATAATACAATAGTTTTTTTTTGCTGCAAACACTTCCAGATACAATGGATATAATCCCTTGTTATGCAGTTCCCCAACTAGAACAAAAACTATTCTGCAGATATACTGAAACTGAATCAAGACAACAGTTAGATTAATCATTAACACAAGTGGATTGCCAAGTGGGCGGAGACCATATTTTATTTTCAGTCCTATGAGATTTTATTGCAGATTCCAACGAGCCCTGACTCAGCGCTGCACGGCTTTTACACTACATTACTGAATGATTCAAAACAACATTTAGGAAAGCCCATAATATGCTGCCCAGGTATTATTATATTGGCTTTATATACCAATGTGCTTGGAGGAGAATGCAAACAACTAGGACTCCTGGTGGTGACTGTCCCTTTTGATCCCCATCATTATTAAAGGGATACTGTCATGGGGAAAAAAAAAAATTTCAAAACACATCAGTTAATAGTGCTGCTCCAGCAGAATTCTGCACTGAAGTCCGTTTTTCAAAAGAGCAAACAGATTTTTTTTATATTTAATTTTGAAATCCGACATGGGGCTACTAGACATATTGTAAGTTTTCCAGCTGCCCCCAGTCATGTGACTTGTCCTCTGATAAACTTCAGTCACTCTTTACTGCTGTACTGCAAGTTGAAATGTTATCACCCTTTCCCCCCCAGCAGCCTAACAACAGAACAATGGGAAGGTAACCAGATAGCAGCTCACTAACACAAGATAACAGCTGCCTGGTAGATCTAAGAACAACACTCAATAGTAAAATCCAGGTCCCACTGAGACACATTCAGTTACATTGAGTAGGAGAAACAACAGGCTGCCAGAAAGCAGTTCCATCCTAAAGTGCTGGCTCTTTCTGAAATCACATGACCAGGCAAAATGACCCGAGATGCACCTACACACCAATATTACAACTAAAAAAAATACACTTGCCGGTTTGGGAATGACATTTTCTATTGTAGATAGGGTTGCCACCCGGCCGGTATTTTACCGGCCTAGCCGGAAAAAATACCTGCCAGGACTGGGGCCGGTATTACAAATTTACCGGCAATGTAGCTGCCGGTAATTTGTAATACCTATAACAAAAGCCCTTGGCCCTCTGGCAGAAACTTACCCCTCCTTCGTCTTCTGCCCCTCTTGCAATGGGGCCCGCCCCCTTTCACAGCACGTGGGTCTGCCCCTTTTTACGTCACACCCCGTCCATTTATCCGTGACCCGCCCCTTTTTCCGTCACGGCGTTACCGCCCCCCATCACTGGCCGGTAAATTTTTTTTAAAATAGGTGGCAACCCTAATTGAAGAGTAAATTATTTGCAGTGTAAACTGTGTAATTTAGAAATAAAAACTACCGGTACATCATAAAAATCATGACAGAATCCCTTTAAACTGAAACCAATTAGATAACCATGCTAGTGCAGGGAAGCAAGGACCCATCAGCAGCTGTTGAACTACAACTATCAGCACTCTCACTGCCAAGGGCTTGGGATGTCCAAACACTCATGCTGGCATCCACAATTGCTGAACGGCTTTGCCTTCAAAAACCCCATGGCAAAATGGTATCTTTCCATCCTAAACCAAAAAATTATTTTTGGAAAAAAAAACACACACAATCAGTGAGGAAGAAATGAAACACATTCAATACTGTGCCTGTTGCAGGTGATTGGAGCTCACTATGGGCTGCATGTTCCGCACGCCACAGGAATACTTGTAATGTGGCATTGTGCGCATCATGGAGGGGTTAACTTGAGCCCGAGCTCCAGCTGTCTGAGTGCCAATGTTTGCTGCAAAAAATAAAAACATAGAAAAAACTGTTATTTAATACCTGTACAATGCAGAGGAAAAAAAATCATGTATACAGCGAAAATGGTTCCTCATGGTGAGGGTAGCGAGGTTGTAGAATTCTCAGCAAATTTTGTTGAAAATGACCAAATATGGTTTTGGTGCTTGTTGTGCAGAATGTTTTGACTAAAATGATGGGGTTCCAACAGTAGACAATTCATTTGTATGTTAATGTGTCTAAAGGCACAAAATCCGGGGGAAAAACATATAGGATACATTCTTTTTGCTGGTTTTACAGCTCCATGACAATACATGGTCTCAGTCTCCCGCTGCATGCCATTCACTCAACCATAGCAAAACAGTACATAAAATTAATAAACTATAAAGAGAGTTTATTTTATTTGAAGGGTTTGTTCACCTTTGAGATAACTTAGTATGGTGTAGCGAGTGATATTCTGAGACAATTTGCAATTGGTTTTCATGTTTTGTAATTTAAGGTTTTTGAGGCATTGAAGCGGCTCTTCAATTTGCATTTAAGCAATCTGGTAGCTGGGGTCCAAATGACCCTAGCAACCATGCGTTGATTTGAATAAGAGATTGGCATATGAATAGGAGTGGGTCTGAATAGAAAGATGAGGAATAAAACATTTTTTTTAGAGCATTTGTTTTTTAGAAGGGGTCAGCAACTTATATAAAACTATAAAAAAAAAATAATGAAGACCAATTGAAAAGTTGCTTAGAACTGGTCATTCTATAACATATTAAAAGTTACCTTAAAGGGGAAGGAAACCTAGTCAGCGCAAACCCCCCACCCGTTTGTTGCCCACCCTCCCCCCTCCCCCCTGGCCTACCCGTCCCGCTGGGCAAATGCCCCTAACTTGTTACTTACCCTTCTGCGCAGGTCCAGTCCAGGGAGTTCACCGACGACATCTTCTTCCTGCTTTGAACGGCGCATGCGCAGTAGGATCATGTCGCTGGTACGATCTACTGCGCATGCGCGTGACTTTTAGTAGATCCGTACCGGCGAAATGATCCTACTGCGCATGCGCCAAAACGCCGTTCACAGCAGGAAGAAGATCGCATGGAAGAAGATGTCGTTGGTGAACTCCCTGGACTGGACCTGCGCAGAAGGGTAAGTAACAAGTTAGGGGCATTTGCCCAGTGGGACGGGTAGGCCAGGGGGAGGAGGGAGGGTGGGCAACAAATGGGAGGGGGGTTAGCGCTGACAAGGTTTCCTTCCCCTTTAAAGGTGAACCAACAGTTAACATTTTTGTGGTGCGTCTGAACCATACAAAGGAAAAGAAAGATACTACACGTTCTCCTAACATATATAAAATGTTTGCTATTGTAGTTCTTTTGACTTGTTAAGTCATTCCCTAATGATTTAAGATCCTTTGTTACATACCTACTCTTTGACTATGCTGAGCCACCCTGGGTACTTGTGTTGATGCCTGCTTCATTGTACTAATGTTTGAAGACATCCTTCTTGGCTGCACTGTCCTCATCAATGGGGTTGACGGTTGGTACTCTTATCACACAAAGAAGCATGGATGAGAAGATATAGAGAATTGTAGCCCAACACTAAGGAATGTACTAAATAGTAAATGTATGTTATAGCTGTGCTACATGTCAGCATTTGTGCTGAACACAACAGTAAAAATTGTGACTGAGCTATACTCACGTGGAGGCCTGGACTGGTGAGAAGCCCACTGAGGAGCTGGACGAACAGGAGCAACAGGATTTGGACTATAAAATGTTCTGTTTGGAGGCTTTCATTAAAACATATTAAATCATACAGTAAAATGGTTAATAGCAGTTTGATTTTGTACATACTGATTCAGAAGAAAATGTTACAAAGTTGAGCAGTGACATGTATAGAGCCAACACAGATGAGAACTATCAAGAACTACTAAGTGTTTAAGAAGAGGATTTTACTGTAAATTCCTTTGTCCTGGGCCTGCACTGTCAATGGAGACATCTGGGGTAAAACTTGACACCTCTTAAAACCAAAGTAGTTTATTGCCTATAGTATATAATAGCATACTACAATATTTATTCTGCAGAATGCTTTACCATACCTAAGTAAACAGCTCTAGAAGCGCTGTTGGTTTAGGATAGCAGCTGCCATATTAGCTTGGTGTGATATCACTTCCTGCCTGAGTCTCTCCCTGCTCACTCATAGCTCTGGGCTCATATTACAGCAGGGAGGGGGGAGAGGAACAAACTGAGCATGCTCAAGCCCTAGCCCTGGAGGTTTAAGATGAAAACAGTTAGTCTGATACAGAAGCCCATGAGTACACAATAGAAGGAAAGAAATGTGCTGTTTCTTTTGACAGAGGACTCGGCATTACTTTGAGGGTTTACTGGTGTATTTATATAGACCTTTCTGATAAAGTTTACTTAATTTTAGCCTTTCCTTCTCCTTTAAGAGGGAAGACAGTATCTGACCAGGAGGAATCAGTGAGTTGGAACATACCCTTCCTATAAGGCTGCAAGCAAGCACGACTGCACACAACATAATGCGGGGGGCTTGTGTGAACTGAATATTTCTCTATAATCTGGCAAACCAGTTAACCTACCTGCGGCATGGCAGATAAGAAATAATTTGCAGGTTGCTGGAAGGACCCAAGGAGAGGACCAGGCATCGCCCTCATAGTGGCTAGCCTCTGCATGTACTGATTGGTTAGAATTGCCTTCCGTTCTTCTTTTCTTTGTGCAAGTGCAACGTACAGAGGCTTTGTACTGACTATCCTCCCATTCATTTCTGTAACTGCTTTAGTGGCTTCTTCTGGGGAGGAGAAGCACACAAAGCCAAAGCCTTTACTATGGCCTCCTTCAGTCATTACCTAAGGTTAAAACAAACAAATGTGAATCAATTATTAAGATTTGCTAAAGACACAACAAATTCTTACCTATTTAATACATAAGGGAATTATATAAGTAGGACAGCAGCTAACATTAGCACATGGTAGAGGAAAGTTAAAAACAGGATATTGCATGGTATTAAAAGGCACAACCTTTAAGAAAATCTATACAGTGGAGATCCCCTTTAAGTTTTTCAAAGAAGGAATATATAGCCCAACAAATATTGTGATAACAGTGCAGTTCATTTTATAGCCCCTTAGGATACCAAATGTAAAGAGATAGGCCGAAGTATCGTGAAATGAATGTTACCTTTGCACTGGTAATGGTACCATATGGCAAAAACTCCTTTCTGAGCCTGTCATCATCAATACCATCATCCAGGTTTTTTACATATAAATTAACACCCTGCAATAAAGCAAATGGCATTTTTTTTACTTGATTCCTTTACGAACACATCCACATTTCACAAGCACTAAAGTTTCGGCGGATTAAAGTAACTGGAAATTAAGTTGTATATTTTTGACAAAGGCCAAAAATCCTAAGCCAAAAAAAGTTCCCTAAAGCTGGCCATAGACATGCAGATTTATCCGATGTCCGATAAACGACCGTCCGCAGCAATCTTCCTATCTACCACTAACCATTCAGATTAAATAAAGTAGTAAAAAGTGAAATCAGATGATGTTCTGGCCATGAATTGACAGGCAGCAATCACATTGATTGACACATTGATATCATCAGATATTTTAGTATGTTATTGAATGGACAATTCTAAGGAACTTTTCATTATTTATTTTTTTATAGCTTGTTCAACAAATTCCCTCTGCTTTCTAGCTTTCAAATGGGGTCACTGACCCCATCTAAAAACAAATGTGCTTAAGGCTACACAAGTATTGTTATTGCTACTTTTTATTGCTCAACATTGTATTCAGGCCCTCTCCTATTCATATTCCAGTCTCTTATTCAAATCAATGCATGGTTGTTAGGGTAATTAGGATCCTAGCAACCAGATTGCTAAAATTGCTAATAAAAAGCTAAATAACTCAAAAACCACAAATAATAAAAACCAATTGCAAATTGTCTAACAGTTAATTCAAAGGTGAACAACCCTTTTAAGATAGCAGACATTAACATATTAGTTAGAGAGCTGTGGGTATCTTACCTGATAGCGGTTGATTCTTTCTTGCTTGATTTGCTCGAACTTTCGTTTTAACTCACTCTGCCGTTCTATCCTCTTCTGAGCTCTGCCTACGTAAATCATTCGACCGTTTACTTCTTTACCGTTCATCTCAGAAACCGCCTGTTAACCAGTTTTACAATACAAATTTCTCATGTAATGTAAAAGGAAACAACATTGGGATTTACTTTCACAAAGAGAATCAAAACATGTCTCATCTGATACATTTAGAACAGTTTCCTAAACTTCTGCTGCCACCAGCTAACACGTCAAATTGGTTCAATCACATATACTAATCATTAGGAAACCACAAGGCAATGAAATCAAGCTTACTGGAATCCATGTATATTTTTTCTGGGTCCCAGACACCTCCCAGGAGGAGTATAGGAGTATTTTAACCCCTAAACCAGCATATAGCAGGTGGATATGACCCCTTGATCAAGGTAGTAATGCGTTTATTTCAGCACCTCATAGGAGTTAAGCGAAGTAAATAAGCACTGAAATGTGCATAGAAGGTGCATTTCAATGTGTAGTAAACAACCCCAAATAATTAAGTAGCTAAACGCTACCTTCTGTAAGATCTAGTGAGCAATGCTGGATGCCTGATTAAAGCACACTTACTATTCAGTATTAATAGTTAGTAATATATCTTACTTTTTGTGCTTCTTCATGATTTCCATAATTAACAAAACCAAAACCCCGGGAACGACCGCTGTCATCCATCATTACTTTAACGCTTAATGTATTTCCTACAAAAAAAAATGGAAAGTTCTAGGTCAGTTGTTAAAAGACAAAATGGCTTCAGGACAGGGCTCAATCTCATAGCAATTGAGGGGATTATTTTGGCCACGGGCAGATTAGTAATGAACCATGGTACTGCCAGATTTGTTGGCCTCTGCTCTGTGTTTGCACCGAGAGTCCCTGTATTGGCCTGGGCGCAGATATACGGAGCAAAGTGCCAAGCTTTGACCCATAAACATAAAGTGAAATACAGGGCATCTTCTTTTGTTAAAGGAACAGTTAAGTGTAAAAATAAAAACAGGGTAAATAGATAGGTTGTGCAAAATAAAAAATGTATCTAATATAGTTAATTAGCCAATAAAGATATAATGTATAAAGGCTGGAGTGAGTGGATGTGTAACATAATAGCCAGAACACTACTTCCTGCTTTTCAGCTAACTCTGAGTTAGTCAGTGACTATAAGGAGGCCTACATTGGACATAACTGTTCAGCGAGTTTGCAATTGATCCTCAGCATTCAGCTCAGATTCAAAAGCAACAGTTATGACCCACGTGCCCCCCTCAAGTCACTGATTGGTTACTGCCTGGTAACCAATCAGTGAAAACCAAGAGAACTGCAAAGCAGGAAGTAGTGTTCTGGTTATTATGTTACACATCCACTCACTCCAGTCTTTATTCATTACATTTTTGGCTAACTAACTATATTAGAAACATTTTAATTTTGCACAGCCTATTT
This sequence comes from Xenopus petersii, assembly GCA_038501925.1. Taxonomy (NCBI): domain Eukaryota; kingdom Metazoa; phylum Chordata; class Amphibia; order Anura; family Pipidae; genus Xenopus; species Xenopus petersii. The sequence goes on from CM076689.1 coordinate 116,742,904, forward strand.
AACCGTTTTTATTTTTACACTGAACAATTCCTTTAAACCTAAGACAAGCCCCCCCCCCATTTGCAGACAAATACGCATTTTCAGCAGCATGCAAAAGGCATTCTTTTAAATCAGATGGATCATAAATACATACCAAAGGCAGAAAATATTTCTCTCAGTCTTTTATCATCCATATCCTCCCCGAAGTTCTTTATGTACACGTTGGTAAATTCCATAACTTTTGCCCCATATTCTAATTCTCTTTCCCTCCGTGATTTAAAATGGCCCACAAACCTAAAGGTGGGGGGGGGGGGAAACATTTCATGAAAAAAATATATGGGTGCAGCTCTCAGATCAGATACATTAAATGGGTGGCTAACTTTTAGTATGTTACAGAATGGCTAATTCTAAGCTATTTTTCAATTGGTCTTTATTATTTCTTTTTTTATATAGTTTTTGAATTATTTGCCTTCTTCTTCTGACTCTTATCAGCTTTCAAATGTGAGTCACTGACCTCATCTAAAAAAACAAATGCTCTCTAAGGTTACTTATTTGCTACTTTTTCTTTACTCATCTTTCTATTCAAGCCTCTTCTATTCATATTCCAGTCTCTTATACACATCAGTGCATGGTTGCTAGGGGAATTTGGGCCACAGCAACTAGATTCCTACTGAAATCTTTCATCTCTCAATTCAGGCCTCTCCTATTCATATTCCCGTCTCTTATTCAAATCAATGCATGGTTGATAGGGTCAATTGCAAACTGCAGAGCTGCTAAATAAAAAGCTAAATAACTCAAAATCCACAAACAATTAAAAATGAAAAACAATTGCACATTGTCTCAGGATATCACGCTCTACATCATACTTAAAAATTCATTTAAAGGTGAACCATCCCTTTAAGATTACATTTTGCTGTCAACTCACACTTTGCGATCATTGAGCAACATCCCATTCATCGTCTGAATTGCTCGATTGGCAGCTTCATGGGTCTCAAAATGTACAAAACCGTAACCTCTAGATCCATGTTCATCACAAACCACCTGAAATTGATTTGGAAACAAAAATTAAATGTATCGATGTAGCTTCAGAATTATTATTGCACCCTACAACCCTATAAAAACACCTTAGAGATTGCCCAGAATCATACACTTTAAATTAACGAAAGGAAACTAGAGAAGGGCAGAGTATATTATTTAACCCTAAAAGGATTTTCCCAAATCCATGTCACTCACCTTACAAGATAAAATATTTCCGAATGCTGAGAAAGTGTCATACAAGGCTTTGTTGTCAATGGACTCGTCTAAATTTTTAATAAATACGTTCCCTACACCCGATTTTCGTAGGCCTGGATCTCTTTGGGACCACATGATTCGGATCGGCCTGCCTTTAATAACTTCAAAGTTCATTGTATCCAAGGCCCGTTCAGCTGGAAGATAAAAAAAAAGGACCCAAAGACCAGTGTCAGCATAAATATAAATGATGTCAACCCTGCTGAATATGTTAGTGCTTTATAAATGTTAAAGGAGAACTAAAGCCTAACTAAAGAAGTAGGTAGAAATGTTGTACATGATGTTTTGTGCTTCTGTACCAGCCCAAGGCAACCACAGCCCTTTAGCAGTAAAGATCTGTGTCTCCAAAGATGCCCCAGTAGCTCCCCATCTTCTTTTCTGCTGATTCACTGCACATGCTCTGTGCTGCTGTCACTTACTGAGCTTAGGGAGCCACTCACAATATACAGTACACATAGAATAGAAATGTCACAATATAAGGCTGATTAGTAATTAATACACATAATTACTACATGGCAGCACAGAAACCAGTGCAATTAGCATCAGAATTGAATAATCAGCAAACCTGTAGCATCAGCTTATATTACAGCCAGGGAAGCTCATTTTCTGCTGGATAATTAGTGACGAGCCCTAAGCTTAGCTTCTCAACAGCCAATCAGAGCCCACTGAGCATGTGAGTGTCACAGACACTTTCCAAGATGGTGACCCCCTGTGACAAGTTTGAAGTCCTGGATCATTGCTGCTATTGACAAGCTCAAACTTTAGCCTCGTGCAATAAGTTCACTATATAAAATATGCCATTTTTAGCTACATTAATTTTTAGGGTTTTCTCCTTTAAGAAGATAAATGTTATTGTATGATTTCCAATATTTCTACTGCACAACATTAAAATAACAACTGATATTAAAAGCTGAAACTGCCATAAATCCTGCCCCAGCTGATTCCAGTAGAGAAAAGCCCAGCACCACCTTGTGGTCATTAAAGGGACAGTATAGTGTATGAGCTGAATAAATAGGGCTTGTGTTAAAGAGTCCTGCACCGGGTCGGGTACGAATACCGACAAAACGGTCGGGATGTGGGTAGAAATTCCCTGTGCAGGCAGTCCGCAGGTAACCAGCCTGGATACCCAGCAAATGTGCAGGACTGGTACCTCCCACCCTCCCTGGTGTTGCACCGTTCACTTCCTGTTTGAGATGATGTCACTTCCAGTTTCATGGGTCCTGGGTCGGGTAGTGGCTCTGGGTAGGGGGATGTGGGTCAGCTTGTTTGGTCGGGCAGGACTCTAGCTTGTGTCAAATGTAATTTTTGCCTATAGTTTGAATTAAAGGGGTTGTTCATCTTTGAATTCAATTTCGGTATGATGAAGAGATCGATATTCTGACACAATTTTCCATTGGTTTTCATTTTTTATTATTCGCGGTTTTCAAGTTAAATCTATTTTTATTCCACAGTACTGCAGTTTGCAATTTCTGCAATCTGGTTGCTAGGGTCCACATTACCCTAGCAACCACACATTGATTTGAATAAGAGACAGGATTATCAATAGGAGAGGTCTGAATAGAAAGATAATAAAAAGTAGCAATAACATAAATGTGTAAACTTACAGAGCATTATATAGTTTTTATTCCACAGTACTGCAGTTTGCAAGTTCTGCAATCTGGTTGCTAGGGCCTTCATTACCCTAGCAACCATGCATTGCTTTGAATAAGAGACAGGATTATTAGGAGAGGCCTGGATAGAAAGAGAAGTAATAAAAAGTAGCAATAACATAAATGTGTAACCTTACAGAGCATTATATCGTTTTTATTCCACAGTACTGCAGTTTGCAAGTTCTGCAATCTGGTTGCTAGGGTCTACATTACCCTAGCAACCATGCATTGCTTTGAATAAGAGACAGGATTATTAGGAGAGGCCTGGATAGAAAGAGAAGTAATAAAAAGTAGCAATAACATAAATGTGTAGCCTTAGAGAGCATTATATAGTTTTTATTCCACAGTACTGCAGTTTGCAAGTTCTGCAATCTGGTTGCTAGGGTCTACATTACCCTAGCAACCATGCATTGCTTTGAATAAGAGACAGGATTATTAGGAGAGGCCTGGATAGAAAGAGAAGTAATAAAAAGTAGCAATAACATAAATGTGTAACCTTACAGAGCATTTGTTTTAAGATGTGGTCAATGGCACCCCATTTGAAAGCTGGTGAAAAAGGCAAATAATTAAAAAACAATAACAAATAAAGAATGAAGACCAATGAAAGTTGTTTAGAATTGGCCATTCTATAACATACAAAAAGTTAACTTAAAGGTGAACCATTAAGAAATATCTGTGGTTTTTGTTATTTCTGTCAATAAACAAGAATATGGGCACAGTTTCACTTTTGTACTTCTTGGTCCTAAAGAACTGAAGGAGGTGAAAAAACAAATTACCCATCCACTGAGAAGCCCCTGATAATGAGCTGCTCAAAAATAGGTTTATAATAGTCATAATAGTGATTAGGCCATACACCTACCGTCAGCCGGCTGCTGGAAATTGATGTAGGCGTAGCTAAGGGACCGGCGAGTAGCAATATCTCGACATACTCTTATAGACATGATGGGTCCCGCGGGAGAAAACTTTTCATACAGCATCGCTTCTGTGACATCGGGATGGAGGTCCCCTATATAAAGAGAGGCCAGCGGATATCCGGCTCCGGTTGCATTCATGTTTGCCAGTGTGTTGGATTCTACAGCCGCAATGATAAAGGTACAGCAGTGAGACTTATAGCACGGGCCCTTGGGTTTATCATTGTGGGTACATAACATTTCTGCATTTACTCATAATAAACAGTATTATTAGATGGGACAGGACACTCATCGCCGGTGCCAAGGCCACACAGGAAGCTGCATATTATCTTAAAGGGTTTTTTCCCCTTTTAATTAACTGTTTATATGATGTACAGAGGGATATTCTGAGACAATTTACAATTGGTTTTCATTTTTTATTATTTGTGGTTTTTCAGTTATTTAGCGGCTCTCCAGTTTGCCATTTCAGCCATCTGATTGCTAGGGTCTTAATTACCCTAACAACTGTGCACTGGCCTGAAGAGAAAGATAAGGAATAAAAAGTAGCAGTAACAATACATCTGCAGCGTTAAAGAGCATTTGTTTTTAGATGGGGTCAGTGACCCCCATTTGAAAGCTGGAAAGAGTCAGAAGAAAAAGGCAAATCATTTAAAAAACTATAAAAAAAAAATTGAAGACCAATTGAAAAGTTGCTTAGAATTGGCAGTTCACCTTTAAGTTAACGTTTAGTATGTTATAGAATGGCCAGAACTTTTCTTGACTCTTTTCAAGCTTTCAAATGGACCCCATCAGCTAAAAAAAACTATTGCTCTGTGAGGTTACAATTTAACTGTTGTTTTTTTTTTTTACTCAACGGTTGCCTGGTTGCTAGGGTAAACCAGACCCTAGAGACTAAATAACTGCTGAAATGGCAAACTGGAGAGCTGCGGAACAATAAGCTAAATAAAAAAAAAAACGATTTCAAATTGTTTTAGAATATCACCCTCTGCGTTATGTTTAAAGGTGAACAGCTCATTTAAATGGGTAGTTTATAGTTCAGCGTATACACTATTATGATGATGCAGCCAAATACCAAACCAAATCCTAATTTGCATATGCAGATTAGGGGTGGAAAGGGTAAATCATTTTTTACTTCTTTGTTTTGTGACAAAAAGTCATGCGAGTTCCCTCACCGACCCTAATTTGCATGTGCAAATTAGGATTCCGTTTGGCTGGGCAGAAGGATTCGGCCGAATCCGACTTAAAAAGGCAGAATTAGGGTTGCCACTTTTGCTGGCGCCTAAACCCGAACAAAGGGGGTGAAGCAGTGGTGACATAAGTAGGTGGAGTTATGACACAAGGGTGGGGTTATTGCATCACTAAAGGCCCCCCATACACAGGTAGATAAAAGCTGCCGACAGACCGAGTCGGCAGCTTATTGGCTCGTGTGTGGGGCCATCCGACAGCTTCTGGCTGAAAGTCGGCCAGATGTCAATCTAGCGGGGTAAAAATCCCTTCAGATCGCGGCCGTATTTGTCAATCAAAGTGGTCCCGTGATCCAACCGCCTGTATTGCTTCCATTATGATCGATCATTGGACCCTAGGGCCAACAATCCGATCAGCGATGGGTGAGGTGAGTACCGTGCCTCAGTCGGCAGCTGCCCAGAAGTTACCAGGGGCAGCAAAAAGCCGCTCCTGTAACTTTAAGAGCCGAATTTCCGTTTTTTAAACCGAAAATTTGGCTTTTCTAGCGCAGAGAGCGCAATTTCGCTCTCTGCCCTAGCGATGCGCCCCCCTTCGGCGATATTAAGGTAAGCACGCCGGGTGGGGGGGGGGCATTTAGAACGCAGCCTCAGGCGGCATTAAGGTCTGAAATGCGCCTGGATCAGCGCGATATCGCCCACCTCAATGTGGGCATATGGGGGAGAGATCCGCTGGGCAGTTCAAAACCACACTTGTGGCAACCCTATCGCTTATCTATATTCTGCCTGATGAGGAAGCCCAATCCTTTAATTACAGATATGGGATCTATTATCCAGAAATCAGTTATGCATAAAGCTCTGAAATGCTAATTTAGAAAACAGGCCTTAGAAAAACGTAACTGTTCGGGTCAAAACCGAACAGGTGGCAACCCTAGGCCGAATCTTGGATTGGTGCATCCCTGGCTACAACGTAAGGGTGAGCTCCGCCATCTACACATCCTTACTTTGTGCATTAGAAATGTTACGCTGTGTTTTCCCACTGCTTCCAGATTCAGGAGCTACCCGGTTGCTAGGGGGGGTCAGTTTACCCTAGCAACCAGCCAGTGGTTCGAATGGAAGGCTGGAAAATAAAACAGGAGAGACACTGAACAGAAACACCATGAAAGTAACATGAACGAGAAGTCGTAGCCTCATTGGGGTTGCCATTTTCTGGGAAAAAAATACCGGCCTTCCTATATTCTTGCCATTTTTTCCTATTAATGACATTGACATCAAGCGTCATTTTTACTGGTCTGGCCGGTAAAATATCAGTAGGGTTGCCACCTTTTCTGTAAAAGAAATACCCGCCTTTCTATATATTTATCTTTTTTCCCTATTAATAACACTGTGATCATCCATCATTTTTACTGGCCAGGTGGCAACCCTAAGCCTCTCTGAGAAATAGGGGGGGTTGCTTGGCTGCCGGGGTCAGCGACCCCCTGGGAAGAAGTGGAAACGGATTTCAAAAATAAAGACCAATTGAAACGATGATGCAAATAGGAGATGGTAAAATAAACTTAAGCAAAAAACCTGTCACACACAATGTAACTTTAAATGTATCAGTTTATGTCACTTTTATGGGCCTAGGGCAGACCTAAGGTTGGGGAGACATGGGAGGTCTTTATGGGCCCCAAAATTCAGTATGTGGGGCCCCAGGCTTCTAAGTGGGACCTGCCGTATTAGGGAAGCTTCAAATTAAGGAAATATCGACAAAAATGGCAGAGGAATTGTAATTCTTTCTTTTTTTTTTTTTTTTACCACAAAAGGCCAAAGAAACACAAAACACACTCGGGAGGTGGCGCCATATTATCTCAAAATGGCGTCGCTCATGCGAGAAGCCATTTCCTGTCACACATACCGCCCTCAGCCTGATAACTCCGCGGCTTGCGCTCACTCCTAGGCCGCCCTTCTCCAGCCCCAAGCGATTCACTTACGCAGGAGCCGAACCTACACAACGATAAGGCCGTAAAGGGCACTGAGGCGCTGTGGGCGGGGCCTGCTGTTTATATAGACTTCCAGGAAGCCGGAAGTCGAAAAACAACTAAAATGGCGGCCCTCAGAAGGCAGTCAATGTCAATAACCTGCTTAACCCTAAACTCATCTTTATTCCCCGTTTGTGGAACTCTTTTTTTTTTTTTTTTAGATCTAATAATAAATAAAGGGGACATTTATTTTATAGATTTTCCCTTTGAAACAAACGTCACAATTCTGTGCAAAGTCCTGTGTCTTTCCTAAATCTGCCATAGTTACTATGGAGAAATTCAATCCAAATCACCTCAAATTTATCATAATCTTATGTGATATGATATATAATCATCCTCTTTATTATTTGGTTTATTTTCCACAGATTGTTCTTCAGTCACAGCAGATCTGTCCCCTGTAGTATAAAAAAAGAGATTATAAGCCCAGCAGCAAAAGAATTTATAGGGCCTCCCTATATTTCAGAAATAAGAGAATCATTCCAGCTGAGTCCCATAGGTCCTGGCCCCTCTGGCTATTTTTCTGCTACGAGCAGCAACAGCAGACGACCCAGGGGCTGCTGAGACCCAAAAGTATATTGAGGGGGGCCCTGATTTGGACGAATCCTGAAACCAAACAAATCTGCATATTCAAATTGGAGAAAAATTAAAGTTTGTATTAACAGTCGCCCAGAGCTTTGAACACCAAGAAATGAAAATCTTTTATTAATGAAAATCTTATGTACTGTTGTGTTTGCTTCAAAATCTCTACTATAGTTTATATAAACAAGCTGCTGTGTAGCCATGGGGGCAGCCATTCAAGCACAGGATACACAGTAGATAACAGATAAGTACTACTATAGTTTATATAAACAAGCTGCTGTGTAGCCATGGGGGCAGCCATTCAAGCACAGGATACACAGTAGATAACAGATAAGTACTACTATAGTTTATATAAACAAGCTGCTGTGTAGCCATGGGGGCAGATATTCAAGCACAGGATACACAGTAGATAACAGATAAGTACTACTATAGTTTATATAAACAAACTGCTGTGTAGCCATGGGGGCAGATATTCAAGCACAGGATACACAGTAGATAACAGATAAGTACTACTATAGTTTATATAAACAAGCTGCTGTGTAGCCATGGGGGCAGCCATTCAAGCACAGGATACACAGTAGATAACAGATAAGTACTACTATAGTTTATATAAACAAGCTGCTGTGTAGCCATGGGGGCAGCCATTCAAGCACAGGATACACAGTAGATAACAGATAAGTACTACTATAGTTTATATAAACAAGCTGCTGTGTAGCCATGGGGGCAGCCATTCAAGCATAGGATACACAGTAGATAACAGATAAGTACTACTATAGTTTATATAAACAAGCTGCTGTGTAGCCATGGGGCAGCCATGTTATGCACAGGATACACAGAAGATAACAGATAAGTACTACTATAGTTTATATAAACAAGCTGCTGTGTAGCCACGGGGGCAGCCATTCAAGCATAGGATACACAGTAGATAACAGATAAGTACTACTATAGTTTATATAAACAAGCTGCTGTGTAGCCATTGGGGCAGCCATTCAAGCACAGGATACACAGTAGATAAAAGATACGTTTTGGAAGACTCCCATTGTATACTAGTTTAGGGATGCACCAAATCCAGGATTCGGCTGCAAAGCCGTACCGAATCCTAATTTGCATATGCAAATTAGGGCCGGGGAGGGAAATTGCGTGACTTTATGTCACAAAACAAGGAAGTAAAGGTTTTCCCCTTCCCACCCATTGCTTGAATGGCTGCCCCCATGGTTACACAGCAGCTTGTTTATATAAACTATAGTAGTACTTATCTGTTATCTACTGTGTATCCTGTGCTTGAATGTCTGTCCCCATGGCTACACAGCAACTCGTTTATATAAACTATAGTAGTACTTATCTGTTATCTACTGTGTATCCTGTGCTTGAATGGCTGCCCCCATGGCTACACAGCAGCTTGTTTAAATAAAACTATAGTAGTACTTATCTGTTATCTACTGTGTATCCTGTGCTTGAATATCTGCCCCCATGGCTACACAGCAGTTTGTTTATATAAACTATAGTAGTACTTATCTGTTATCTACTGTGTATCCTGTGCTTGAATGGCTGCCCCCATGGCTACACAGCAGCTGGTTTATATAAACTATAGTAGTACTTATCTGTTATCTACTGTGTATCCTGTGATTGAATGGCTGCCCCCATGGCTACACAGCAACTCGTTTATATAACCTATAGTAGTGTTTCTATAGCAAAACACACCTGTTTTACCAGTGCAGGGCAACAGTACAATCTATTCCTTTAAATTCATTATTTTGGTGTTAATGTCCCTTTAAAGTCACATGACTCACAGGGAATGGATTGATCAGAATAGTGCAAAAAAAAAAAAAAAGAAACTGCAGTAATTTGGCTGAATCCTGGATTCAATGTATTTTACTTCCAGAGGTATTAGGGATTGGAGGAGGTGACAGTTGTAAATATCACAAAAATACTGCAGATATTAATTGGAGGACCGAGCAATCGGATTTCTTGCCAGATTTCCGTGGTAAGATAAACTACAAGTGGACATTGGAGGGACAAGGGCCAGACGATGAGGGTGGTGAGAGAAGAGAACCCCCCAAACCTATAGTACATTGTCTAAACCTTTTAGTGAAACCTGGTACTGCCTATGATTTCCCCTTTTTATGTACAACCGAGGAGGTCTCCTAAGTGAGCATGTGTGGAAGAGGATTCCTTCGCAAGGTTCATCTCTTGGGCAAAAAGTGGGCATTGAACCATAGAAGACACTTTCCATTTGGGCAATCATGGCTGTCCCAAACCGACCAATTACTTACGAGCGAAACAGGCGTGGGAAATAAAATATATATTAGTGAGCAAAGTGGTTTGGGTGAATAACAAGCCAGACGACTGATAACATTGTTTATTTATTTCGCTCTTGAATTCTTACAAGTTCCTGATTATTCTGTGTAGAGTGAAACTAGAGCTGTTTAAAATACATGACACAAATCGGAGTACATCAATAACCAGGGTTTTCAAATTTCTTTTTTTTTTTTGCCTTTTTAAATTTTTGTTGCTAGACTAAATTTCACAACCACGTGTGTGCTAGGTAATAAAACCAACACAGAAGCAAACTTATAGGCAGAATACTGGTCAGTAAAAACAAAGCGAAAAGAGCTACCAGATATACAGACAGGCTCAGTTCCACATTCACTACTGCATTTATCAAGCGCTAGTATTAAATGCACATTTTTATATTTTTTTTTTTTAAATTCGTTTTTTTTTTTTTTTTTCTTGTTCGGCTAAGGGGGATCGAGAATCAGTGCATGGGAATTTTTGCTTCAAAGCGGACAGATGGACAGACATCTAGAAAATCGTACAGCCGAGTGGAATGTATTTGAGAGGAATGAAACTGATTACAAATCGAATACAGTACAGCACTGATATATGTGTCATAAAGTCATGGGGGGGAGGAAAAGTATACTAATGTACTGGGGTCACCAATATTAATCCTAAACAGGAAAAAAAAAATATTGGAGAGATCTTGGGTGGGAAACAGCTGAACTGACTTTGGTGGTGCAATAAGTTCAAAAATAAGGGAAAGTAAAGGCAAGCAGAACAATGTGTGATCACTTAAAAATGTAAACTGTTAAAATACTGTGCCCAAATTAAAAAAAAGAAAAAAAAGAAAGGAGGAGTCTAAATTTCTAAGATATTACACATACAAATAACATAACAAACGATATTATGGGAAGACCATACATATCTTTATATATCTTGTAAAGAAACCATTAATGTCATCCGTATACATATCAGCAATGCTAATTACCAATATAATATTGTACACTGTATATTGTATGTCATCTGTTTGAGCCCCTGATGTGCATAATAAAATGTTTTTTTCCCCCCCTCACTTTTATTTTCAGAGAGTTATAGTGGCTAAGTGAGCATTACATCAATTTTCAAAAATTGTGACTAATTATATATATATAAAAAAAAAAAAGAAAAAAAAGAAAACCCAAAACGACGAGTTCAGGCTTACAAACTAGTTTCAATATGTACCATGTCGATCAAAACATACCTAGCACTGAAACAACTGCAATACACTATGGTATGAACCCATTTCATCCCGAGGGTCACAAACATTCTGTCGAACAGTTAGAACAGAATTGTACGTCGACTTTTGTTGTGGCTTTGCGCAATAGCGATTGCCAATTGGAAACTGACTTTGATAACGAAACTCCGTAACCGTAAATCACAGTGTTCAGTTAAAAAGAAAATAAGAGGGAGGAAAAAAGGAAAAAAAAAAAAAAAAAGGACACAATTACATAATTAAATCAGGTATATTTATATAAAAAGAAATAGAATGCCATTTGTTTTTAGACTTAGAATGTATTACTCCTGCTTTGAGCAAATACACCAGTCTGGTTTCCTAATGCACATACTGTTCTGCTACTGAGGTTGTGAAAGTCGATGTACTATTCTTTTAACTTGTTGCACAAAAAAGGGATATATGTGTATACAAAACAGAGTGACTGAACAGAAGAAAAAAAGGAAAAACATATGGGTGGCAGTTGTTAGTTGTCGCCCTCTACATTATCAGCCTCTTCTCCTTGGGTTTCTGAGGTCCATAGCTGCAAAGAAACAGGTAGAGTATGAGTGACAGGTAGATGCAAGAGCGAATCTGGTGAAAAGTCTAAGCGCAGAGACACGCGTTCAGATTTGGGGAGATTTGGGGGCATGTTTACTAACATTGGAGATAAATATCTGGAGAGATTTTTGGAGATGTTGCCCATGGCAACCAATCAGCAATTAGATTTAAACAGCCACATCCAAGTTAGAAAACAAAAGCAAAGATCTGATTGGTTGCTATGGGCAACATCTCCAGAAATCTCTCCAGATATTTATCTCCAATGTTAGTAAACATGCCCCTTAGTCGCCCGGCGATAAATCGTCTTTTCTTCGAGGCAACTAATCTCCCCGAACTGGCTCCCATTGGCTAGAATCGAAATTGCCAGCAGTATGGCACTCTAACACTTCGTTTTCCAAAGTTGTCCAAAGTTTCCTTGTGAGGCAACTTCGGAAAACAAAGTGCACGGTTTGCCATCCCGCCGGAGATTTACATTCTACCCGGCGGGAGGCAGTTTCGGGAGATCAGTTGCCCTGAAGATCAGTCGCTGGCCAACTAATCTCCCCGAATCGGAGAGTGTGTCTCTGCCCTAAAAAACAATTATTGCCAGTGTGTTATGTACGATGTGTATGGTAGCTGTATTTATCGTTTCTGGCAGCCTGCCCCCTGCTGGTAGAAGTATAAACCAACATTAGAGTGCAAGACATTATGCATAGGGAATGCAAGCTACAGAAAAAGTCTACAGCAATGGACTCATTCTGAACAATGGATCATAACGGGGAGCTGGAAAGAAATGTGAGAAAACAATAAGGCTCTGATCCAATAGGATTTTCTAAGCTGGCCAATAGACATCTGGCCAAAACAGGTTCCATATATGAGCCAACAGCTGCTGACTTGGTCTGATGGTGAGATGCCACTGCTTACAGACACGGGGCAGTTTGATGCAGTATTCTCGCACACATACTGGAAATACATTTGGAAGGAAACTTACTGTAAGATTGTCCCTTAGTAGCTGCATGATTAGAGTGCTGTCTTTGTAAGACTCCTCATTCAGTGTGTCCAGTTCAGCTATTGCCTCATCAAATGCCTGAAATGAAACAAATCCATAGCAAACCTTCCAATTTCATAAAAAGAGAACGTGCTTGACTATTGGCTATTCAAGACCAATCACTGTATGAGGGAGCCACAGTTAAATGATTTAAAAATGACTACCTTTCGAAGGATGTGTATTCCTTTTCACACACTAAGGTATCTAACACTACTTTGGTTATATCTTTTCTAAGTGCTAGATCATTGTCTTCATTCTGCCGTACATAAACTCACACAGGAGGAGCCTGGAAAAAACTGTGAAAAGATGGCAGTGGCTTGCCCTGCAGAAAACTACCCAGAGCCAGTGCAATTTTTAAACACAAGACATACCGGCCTGCAGTAAGAATTATTGGCTGTCTATTGGCAACGCCTACTTACAGAGGATTTCCCTTTAATGAATATTCTCATTGGAGAACTGGTTAGAAAATGTTCCTTTTAGTTTATGATTACGGACTACTAGTGATTTGTGGGCCAAGCCAATGGGACCCGGGTTCGGAGTTTGTGGGCCACGGTCTCACAGTATGTTAGGTTGAAAAAAAAGACACACATTTATCAAGTTCAACCTTTTAAGTGTTACTATAACCTGCCTAACTGCTAGTTGATCCGGAGGCAAAAAAAAAAAAAAAAATTAAAGCCTCTCCAATTAAGGGGAAATCATTCCTTCCTGACTCCAAAATGCAATGGGGCCTGTCCCTGGATCAACTTGTACTATGAGCTAATCAGCCTTATATTGTGACATTTCTATTCTATGTGTACTGTATATTGTGAGTGGCTCCCTAAGCTCAATAAGTGACAGCAGCACAGAGCATGTGCAGTGAATCAGCAGAAAAGAAGATGGGGAGCTACTGGGGCATCTTTGGAGACACAGATCTTTACTGCTAAAGGGCTGTGGTTGCCTTGGGCTGGAACAGAAGCACTCAACATCATGTAAAATATTTATACCTACTTCTTTAGTTAGGCTTTAGTTCTCCTTTAAAGCTCCTAGTGCCCTAATTCCGTCAGATGCACTCCTTTTTATAAACTTGTGCCCGCCCCCTTCCGAGACATCACATCTGGGCGGGTATATAAATAAGAGTGCATGCCAGGTTAGGGACAAGTGTGGGCTCTCGGGGGGTCGGGTTAGGGTCAATACGGACTACCATAACCCCTTAGCAACAAATCTGTGGCTCAGAATAAGGCCCCAGAAGCTCCCCCACGTTCTTTTCTGCCGATTCTATCGACGGCCATCTTAAATCTATTACAAATGCACTCAAGTCCCTTACAAGAGAGACAGCAGTGCTGGTATAGCAATAAAAATTAAAAATAAAAAAGTTTAAAGCAGAGAAAAGACCAACTTACTGATTTTGCTAGACTGCAGGCTTTATCGGGAGAGTTCAGAATTTCATAATAGAACACGGAGAAGTTTAGAGCCAGTCCAAGTCGAATGGGATGTGTTGGCTGCATCTCGCTTTTACTAATTTCAAACGCTTCCTGGTAGGCTTGTTGAGAGTTGCCTACGGTTTCTAAAAAATATAAAACCCCAAATATAAGGAGGACGTTCTTCGTTTGCTTGTTAATATTTTAAGTTTTAAAACGTGATAACGCATTTCTAAATGCAGATGAAACACGACCAGATATCCTGAGGCTCTAATTTCAAAGCAACACCAACTTCACAAAAGCTCTTATGCATTTATAGAATGGAAATTAAATACTTAAATGTCCACAAAACAATCCCCAGTTTACTAATGTTACAATTGCTCTATTAATAGTCAGTGCAGCAATTTCATGAAGACCTCAAAATTCTGTCTAATTTGCCTTAAACAGTATTCATCGCTTTCATATTTATATACAGTAGTTTATAAATTCAAGATATCTGCTTCTTGCCTCAGCTGAGCTCACCTAAAAGCTTCTCTCTGTCTCTGCAGCTGACAGTTTGCCACTTAACTTAGCAACCGGTCAGCAGTTATTAATGGCCTGTATTTAAAGACAAGCAAAACAAACTAACAGCAATGCGCATTGCATGAGGTACTAAAAGTTAACTCAACTTTCCCTTTAAATTAGCAACATGCATTCCAAGCAACAATGCAGAAAGTCTTAAAGAAACAGTTCATTGTAAAAAATAAAAACTGGGCAAATAGAGTTAGGCAAACATGTAATGTATAAAGGCTGGAGTGACTGGATGTGGAACATAATAGCCAGAACACTACTTCCTGCTTTTCAGCTCTCTTGCTTTCCACTGATTGGTTACCAGGCAGTAACCACTCAGTGACTTGAGAGGGGGCCGAATGGGACATAACTGTTGCTTTTGAATCTGAGGATCAATTGCAAACTCACTGATCAGTTATGTCCCATGTGGGCACCCTTATAGTCATTGACTAACTTAAGAGTTAGAGAGCTGAAAAGCAGTAAGTCGTTTTCTGTTCTGTTATGTTACACATCCTACTCACTACAGTTTCTATACATTACATTTTTGGCCAACTAAATTAGATACATTTTTTATTTTGCACTGAACTGTTCCTTTAACGAGTCATTCTTATAGAGCAGGGGTCCCCAACCTTTTTTACCCGTGAGCCACATTGAAATGTAAAAAGAGTTGGGGAGCAACACAAGCATAAAAAAGTCCCTTGGGGTGCCAAATAAGGACTGTGATTGGCTATTTGGTGGCCTCTATGTGGACTGGCAGCCTACAGGAGGCTCTACTTGGCACTATACTTCGTTTTTATGCAATTAAAACTTGCCTCCAAGCCTGGAATTGAAAAATAATCACCTGCTTTGAGGCCACTGAGAGCAGCATTTAAGGTGTTGGAGAGCAACATGTTACTCACAAGCTACTGGTTGGGGATCACTGTTAAGAGTATATTGATCTTGACAGTTCTATAAATTGCTTTCAGGCAAAAATAACGACATGCAGAATAATGGAGTAGAATCTCCTTGTTACAACGGGGTATTTAGCAGTGAGGTCCTATAAAGACCTTTTTTTAATTATACAGACCTTGCTTGCTGTCCCCAGAAGCGACTTCTGAAAGGTATCGGTAATAATCCCCTTTCATTTTCAAGTAGAAGACCTTGCTTTCTGGTGGGGTTGCGTTTGGTACCAGGAACCTGTCCAGAAGATCCTACAAGGACACAGACAGAAAGCCCATTGTAAGAATATATCGGCACATTTCTGTTTTTCACAAATACATTTGAAACTCTAGAATGCTCAACCTACATTTTTTTTTAGAAAATCTAAGAGTTAAAAACGAAATGTATTTGAATACCCATGCATATTTATTTTATAAATCTTTTTATTTGTGTATAGGTGTATCCATGGCAACCAGAGGTACCTGAAGATTTTCTAAAAGTGATAAGCGCCATACAAGTTCTCTATAGAACGGATATAACCCTGTAAATGCCAATAAGCCTACAGGAGGACAATCCGATTACTGCACGCAACCAGTAGGTATAACTAGGGTTAAAAGGGATGTGGATGGATACTTACAGTTAACTCAAAGGTGAAGAACCCCTTTAACGGAGAATGAAAAGCCCCTTCACCTTTGAGTTAACTTGTTAGTATGATGTAGAGAGGGATATTCTGAGACAATTTGCTATTAGATTGTTTTTTTCCGCAGCTCTCCAGTTTGCAGTTTCAGCATGCTGGTTGCAAGGGTCCAAATTCCCCTAGCAACCACGCAGTGATGTGAATAAGAGACTGGTATATCAATAGGAGAGGCCTGAATAGAAAGATGAGTAATAAAAAGTAGCAATAACAATAATAAGCGTAGCTTTACAGAGCATTTGTTTTTAGAAGGGGTCAGTGACCACTTTTTTAAGACAAAAGGGAAACAAAAAAAAATAAATAATGAAGACCAACTGAAAAGTTGCTTAGAATTGGCCATTCTATAACATACTAAAGGTTAACTTAAAGGAGAAGGAAACCCCCTGGGCGCAAAACCCCCTCCCCTGTGTTGCCCCCCCTCCCTCCTCCCCCCTGGCCTACCTGTCCCCCTGGGCAAATGCCCCTAACTTGTTACTCACCCCTCTGCGCAGGTCCTGTCCACGGAGTTCACAGTCGCCATCTTCTCCCATGCGCGTCTTCTTCTGGCGCATGCGCAGTAGGAACAGTTACCGGTACGGCTCTACTGCGCATGCGCCGAATGTCACAAAGTTTTCGTGACATTCGGCGCATGCGCAGTAGAGCCGTACCGGTAACTGTTCCTACTGCGCATGCGCAAGAAGACGCCGGTCAGAGCAGGAAGAAGACGCGCGTGGGAGAAGATGGCGACTGTGAACTCTGTGGACAGGACCTGCGCAGAGGGGTGAATAACAAGTTAGGGGCATTTGCCCAGGGGGACAGGTAGGCCAGGGGGGAGGAGGGGCAACACAGGGGAGGGGGTTTTGCGCCCAGGGGGTTTCCTTCTCCTTTAAAGCTGAACCGCCCCTTTAAAGAGGCTTTTGTCATTTGAATTGTATTTACAATGTAGGGTTACTTTAAACAGAACATTTGGACTTTTTTGATCCGTCATGGATGGGGCATACCATGGTGATGTACAGCGAGTGCAGCCACCATCACATTTATAGGCAGCCGGGAGTCACATACCCCATTCACAAAGGAGGGCGGAAGACCAGAGAATTCGCGAAGTGCGTCTTTCAAATGCAACTAGCTTAAACATTACGCAATACTCTAGGTTTCATTTACAATAACCCAAACTGTTAAAGGCCATTTATATAAAGGGGAGTGTGCTCTTGACCTCAATCTGCTGACCGCATTATGCTATCAGTACAAGCTGGCTCACAGCATTCCTAGCTTCAGAACCCTTTAGGTGCATCATGACACGCAATTAGCATATAACAGAAATGCACTAAAAAAAATATGCAGCCAGTGCTTTTAAAGGGATACGGTCATGGGAAAACATGTTTTTTTCAAAACGCATCCGATAATAGCGCTGTTCCAGCAGAATTCTTCACTCAAATCCATTTTTAAGAGCAAACAATCTTTTAGGTGTAATTTTGAGATGACATGGGGCTAGAGATATTGTCTGTTTCCCAGGAGCCCCCAGTCATGTTACTTGTGCACTCTTCAGTCACTCTTTACTGCACCAATATTACTACTAAAAAAAAAAAATACACTTGCTGGTTCAGGAATGACATTTTATATTGTACAGTGAATTATTTGTAGTGTTTTCATTTAGAAATAAAAACGACAAGATATAATTCATGACCGAACCCCTTCAATGTCGGAGAATTTTGTTCTTGGAAGTGGCTCATTTCCCCCATAATTCAGCAAGAAGTATACATAGCAGTATCTACAGAAGACTTGAGGTTTAGCCATCCTGGATAATTCTGACCCAGGGTGCCTAGAACCTATTGTTGCTCATCCGGGAGTAAAGGAGCGCCCAAATGTAACAATACTCCTTAGCAACCCTTTAAAGGAAAACTATACCCCCAAAATGAATACTTAAGCAACAGATAGTTTATATCAAATTGAATGACATATTAAAGAATCTTACCAAACTGGAATATATATTTACATAAATATTGCCCTTTTACATCTCTTGCCTTGACTCTATCTGTGCTGCCTCAGAGATCACCTGACCAGAAATACTACAACACTAACTGTAACAGGAAGAAGTGAGGAAGCAAAAGGCAGAACTCTGTCTGTTAATTGGCTCATGTGACCTTACATGTGGTTTGTATGCGTACACAGTGAATCTTACGATCTCAGGGGGCGGCCCTTATTTTTTAAAATGGCAATTTTCTATTTATGATTACCCAATGGCACATACTACTAAAAAAGTATATTATTATGATAATGGTTCATTTACATGAAGCAGGGTTTTACACATGAGCTGTTTTACTCAGTATCTTTTAATAGAGGCCTACATTGTTTGGGGGGTATAGTTTTCCTTTAAGAAGCTTTAGCTGCTTTGCCTTATACCCAGGAAAGAAAAAGCCTATTAGAATTTATTACCAGAACATCCTTGCAGATATCTTGCAACTCGGTCTCCACTTTCTCGCGGTACTCTCGTGCCATCTGCTGTCTCTTGTCGTTTCCTTCTGTCTTCTGCTCGATGCTGGAAATCACCCGCCAGGAGGAGCGCCGGGCGCCGACCACGTTCTTGTAGGCGACAGAAAGAAGGTTTCTTTCCTCGTTAGACAACTCGGCCCCCAGCTCGGTCACAGCCTTCATGGAAGCGGCCATGTCGTCATAGCGCTCGGCCTGCTCTGAGAGTTTGGCCTTCTGTACCAGTTCACTCTTGTCCATTATGAAATCTATTGAGGAGAGACAAATAAAAATTGTTATGGCTTAAGTTTGTGGGGCTCTTAGAGGAAAATATTCTACATGCAGCACCTCCTTGATATCGACACGTTCCTATGATTTTTATAGGAACGTGCTGGTATTGCTTTGAGCCTGCTAGAAAATCATTTAAACATTAAACAAATCAAATAATTACAAAAAATTAATTATATCTTAGTTGGTCAAGCACAGGTATGGGATCCGTTATGTTGACCTGGAATAAAAGCAATACGGTGATTTGATGGGACAAATTTCCAAAAGATCTGATAAGCGGAGGCATTGGTGTGTGACACAGATGCAGCACAGCGCCACCCACTGGCCGGCCTCAGAACTACAAGCCTGGATCAAAGGTAATTAGTGATATTGGCTGTGAAAGGATTTGCTACAATGTCACGTATGCAATTAGCAGGCGAGCGTCTCTGCGCAAGGAGGCAATAGACAAGCACAAAGGATCCATAGAAAAAGCTAAGCACATTTTTATAATGAGAGAGGGGTTTTCGAAGCAAATATGCAGCCACTGCGCTAATCCACAACGTCCATAGAATTAAAGAGAAAGGTTTGTCGCCATTAACTGTGCCAGTAGATAAAATGCAATGCACCATCCCCTAACAGAACTGCTTACTCACGGGGAGGCATCGAATGCAGAACATTTCAATTCTCCTTCTAAAAATACTTGCCCTGATTAAATATTCATACAGCCGACCAGCAACACCGGGCCTTTTTCTTTGCAGTTAAGGCTACAGATTTTTATTATTTAAAGGGCCCGTATACATCCAATATGGACGGTGGCACAAGCTTAAAGGCAGCTGGTCAGGGATCAATATTGGCCATTGGCTGAATAAGGAACTGGAGAAATGTACTGATGAAGTGCTGGGCAAGAGCTACAGACGAGATAAAAGAAATAGCAAATTAGGATTCGGATTCGGTTCAGCCGGGTAGAAGGATTCGGCCAAATCCGAATCCTGGCTGAATCCCGAACCGAATCCTGGATTCAGTGCATCCCTAATATATATATATATATATATATATATATATATATATATATATATATATATATATATATATATATATAAAAAATATACATTGTATATGGGTTTCTCAGGATTTGAAAAAAAAAAAAAAAAAACTAAATAAATGTCTGTGTGTATATATATTATATATATATATATGTGTATATATATATATATATATATATTATATATATATATATATATATATATATATATATATCTATGTGTGTATATCTATCTATCTATCTCTCTCTCTCTCTCTCTCTATCTATCTATATATCTCTATCTATCTATATATCTCTATATATATATCTATTATATATATATCTATAAATACACACACACTCCACAAAGCTACCAGCACTCTCGACAAAGTTAGTATGTATGCCTGGGTGCAGAAACATGACATTTTCACAATACCTCCAGAAGGATCCACACTCTCAGGACTTATAAATGAATACAATTGATCTTTATTTACAGAACTTCAGTCTGAAGTTTTGGCCCCATCCAAGGCCTTTCTCCGAAAGTCAGACTGAAGTTCTGTAAATGAATATCAATTTTATTCATTTATAAGTCCTCAGAGTACGGATCCTTCCAAAGATAGATATATATATATATATATATATATATATATATATACACACGATGCAATAGATAAACACTAGTTGGTCCACACTTCAATTTCACCTTTCGACACCTGCTCCAGGAGCTGAAATGTTGGTGACATTTAGGGAATAAAGTCCTTTAAGTAACATGGATCCTGGGGTGCAGGCCACCTTTATTGTACGTATTGTTCCTTTTGATTCTTGGCACCCAGCTTTAAGGAAGTGCAGCTTTCAGATTCTTTATATATAGCTAAATACAGGTATGGGACCTGTTATCCAGAATGATCTGGACCTGGGGCTTTCCAGATAACGGATGTTTCCGTAATTTGGATCTTAAAGGAGAAGGAAAGGTTAAACTTAAGTAGATTTCTATAATAAGACTGGTGCATTCATAACTTACAAAGCTTAATTAATGCTTTCTCCGTGGTGTCTAGAAGCAGGAACATTGCTCTGCAGAGAATCTAGCAGTGGACTCGGGTGACGTCACTAATTTTCAATGCAGCTTCCTCCCTGCTGCCCGAGGCAGCCTTGAGGCGCATTGGGATCAATTATAGTTTAATGCGCATGTCAGAGGCACAGCCTTTCTCCCCAGATGACGCGCTCGTGCTGCTATTGCTAATGAGCGCTGCTACATCATGTGACGCGCTCAGGGGAAGTTTTTTCGCGCATGCGCATTGCTGTCCCAAATCCTTTAGCAAAATGGCCGCTGCGTTCTATAGTTCTACAGCAGAAGATCAACCATCATTTTCTGCTTTTGTATGCGCATTGGTGAGGCGAAAATATAGCGATTAAGGACAACAATGTGAGTACTATAGAGGGAGGTAGTGTATGAAATTTACCTTTCCTTCTCCTTTAAAAAAAAAGGCCAGTAACAAAAATTTTTTTTAAAAAAAATGTGTTTCTTTTTAACGGAAAAAAAAACACCAGTCAGTTTTCACTTTTATTTTGCAAAGCTTTTATTTAGATATTACATACCGATTCTCTGCATGCGCTCCTCTTCAGAAACGGCAACGATCCATCGGGCGGCCCTCGAAATCCAGCACCGCACAATGGATCGTCGCCCTGTAACCGTTTCTGAGGAGTGCATTCAGAGTAGGGATGCACCGAATCCAGGATTCGGTTCGGGATTCGGCCTTTTTCAGTAGGATTCGGCCGAATCCTTCTGCCCGACCGAACCGAATTTGCATATGCAAATTAGGGGCAGGGAGGGAAATTGCGTGACTTTTTGTCAGAAAACAAGGAAGTAAAAAATGTTTTCCCCTTCCCACCCCTAATTTGCATATGCAAATTAGGGTTCGGATTCAGTTCGGTATTCGGCCGAATCCTTTGTGAAGGATTCGGCCGAATCCAAAAAAGTGGATTCGGTGCATCCCTAATTCAGAGAACCGGTAAGTAATTTCTTAATAAAAGGTTTGCCAAGTAAAAGTTAAAACTGACTGGTGTTTTTTTTTCCGTTAAAAAAAAAAAACTCATTTTTGTAAAAAAAATTTTTTATGTTACTGGTCCTTTATGTCTACTAGAAAATCATGTAAACATGAAATAAAGCCAATAGGCTGGTTTTGCCTCCAATAAGGATTAATTATATCTTAGGTGGGATCAAGTACAAGCGACTGTTTTATTATTACAGGGAAATTATTTTTTTATTTAATATTTAGTCTATGGGAAACAGCCTTTCTGTAATTTAGAGCTTTCTGCATAACGGGTAATGGATCTCATCCCTGTACTATATATATATATATATATATATATATTATTAACATGTATTTATATAGCGCCAACAAATTGCGTAGCACTATCTATACACACACACACATATATATATAATATATATATATATATATATATATATATATATATATATATATATAGAAAGAGATAAATATATATATATATATATATATATATATATATATATATATATATATATATATATATCTCTATCTATCTATCTATCTATCTATCTATCTATCTATCTATATATATATGTGGGAGAGTTTGTAATACTCCAATAAAAGATACTTCGTAATGACCACACCTGTGAGTGCTCCTAACTGTATTTATCTATTTCCCTCTGAGGAGCACCCGGGATTTGATCCAGTGAGGGTGAGTGCCGGTGTATCATATGACTATATATATATATATATATATATATATATATATATATATATATATATATATATATATATATATATATATATATATATATATTTACACACACACACACACACACAGGTATTGTAGACGTGTGTACATCTCAATACACGGGTGTAACACGTGATCTCCAGATAAATATTTTGGTGTGCGTTTTTCTCAATCGGGGAAGACAAACTATCTCCCAGTGGTAAAACAATGGATTCTAGGGCCTCAGAGCCCCTGCGCCTGGAGTTGTGCATAGAGATTTGGCCATAGACGCAAAGTCAGTGAATCTGAGGATTGTACAATTTTCGCACCGCGTGTGGGGATCGTCCGGAAATCTGTCGTACCATGCCGGTCATTTAGTCGACTGAACAGTTTAAAATATTTCTGTCGGCTAACATGAATATCTCTGCATGTGTTGCCTATCTGACCATATCAATGGGTCACTTCTATTCGTTGGACGTCATTTTCGGACGATTGCCGTCACGTCCAGAACTTTGATTTGTTCTTTTACTACTTCATTTCATTGGAGTGGTTAGTGGCAGGTCAGAAGATTGTGATAGTCTGACGATTGGTCGGATACAAGTGTAAAATACGCACGCTGTAGAAGAAGCTACAAATCAATCATGTCACAGTGTTGCCGATCCTGCATAAAGGTTTAAAGATTAAAGCTGCTGATATCGGTCCTTTAGACCCGACGGGTCCTCTCGATCAATATAAGGCCAAAAATCGACCGGATTGACAGAAGTGATTTTTTTACTCCGATCCAGAACCGCATCGGCTAGTTGATGAGGTCCTGCCAGCTGTCGGCGCCCATTCGTAGCATTGTAATGTGATCGGTCAGCCCCAGGGCCGAACGTTCGGATTCACCCGACATCGCCCTGCCGTTAGTGGGCATATCGGGTTAAAGGAGACATTTTGTGTAAAAAATAAGAACGTACCAGTGCATTATACTCATTTAGATATAGGCGAATTGTGCTTAAAAAAGTAGTGTTTCAGGCTGATTTATTGAATATTTCTGCAAAAACCCGAACAATCCCTCCCTTCTCTTCCATGTCCTGAATTCCCAGGCTGTGCACTCAGCTCACTGCACTGTAGGACAGGAACCAATCAGCAGCTAGCAGGACCTGATAGGGAACTGAAGCCTGTCTGTGCTTGTGTGACTGCAGGGCTGTGATTGGCTGTCCCCTCCTAGACACGCCCACCCCTCATTTGAAACAGGGACCAGAGAACATCTATAGGGAGCTCCAATAAAGGGGCTATTATTAAAGATAATATTCATTATTAGCAGCATGTAAAAGCGACACTATATATTACTTATAATTGCCTACACAATTAGGGTTTTTTTTTTCATTCATCCTGTATGTCTCCTTTAAGATCAGCTTGTTTGGCCAGGTTGCCAATAGTGTATGGCCTCCTTAATTCTACCCATACCCCCTACCCCAAATTTGACATTTGCCCTCCCCCGATTTCCAGCCTGCGGCCACTTCCTGCTCGGACAACGAGGCTGCCGCTTCCTAATTCCAGGGCCGGACTGGCAATCTGTGGGTTCAGGCAAATGCCAGATGGGCTGCTGTAAGTTGCCATAGACAATCACTATTTATTGGGCTGGTGGGGGCTGTTTGGGCCTCTGTGTACCTGACATGCCAAGGCCTATTTTGAATTCCAGTCCAGACCTGCCTGATTCATATTAAAAGTTAATAAAAACCGGTTTTAGAGCGAGTGGTGCAGCACGTGCATTTAGATACAGATGTTTGTTTAGTGATGAGCTCAAGGGCCTGAAATAAAGGCACCGGAAGTAGCACTGGAGGACATGGTGTCAGGCTGAGGGGGCCACTAGGTGTCGCTGTTGCAGAGATTCAATGGCACAGACAATAAAGCTTGTGAGAAAAGGTTCCTGGTGACACGAGAGGGCAATATAATGTACAGGAAGGCAATTGGTAGTGTATTTCCCCACAGGGCATGCTGGGAGCTGTAGTCGCGCAAGGGATGGCTCATTAGACTGACAGGGAGGCGGGACAGGTGAAGGAGCTGCTGAGAGACAACACCCGGGGCCCAAGCTGGGAAAGCGGGCGGATGTTAAGGCTCAGGCGCTGGTGAAGGGAATGAAGGCCCCGCCCTTGTAATGAGCGAGCCCCACAGAACGTCTGTCTCGTCCACGAATCACACACCCCGCTATGCGCCACACACTTACATCAAATATCCGCGAGCTGCCAATAGATCTAATGGTTCAATCCGGGTTAGCTCGGCTGCCCTCGGCCGTTCTCCTCCTTCTCCAGCAGATTCACTAGCCGTTCCACTTCCGTTCCAGCCGCCACTTCCGCTTCCTTCAAGCCCCGCCTCTATCCCCTCCCTTCCACCTTTCTCCTTCACTGCTAAACTGTACTAAGCACTGGCGGCTTCGGGGAGGGGGAGCCGGGTGACCTCATCGTTCCCTCGGCAACGGGGAGATGACGTCAGCGCTCAAGGCAGGAGGGGGGGGGCTGGGCGAGGCGCGCGCTGGTGTGAGAGGAAGAGTGGCTGGGCGGGAAGGGGCAGCGGGAGTGTTTGACGCGGCCTCTCGGACACTAAACAGGCCTCTTAATCTGGTTTCAGTCACAATTATGACTATAATCAGCTCCTCAATCGTGGTGTCCACGAATAGTGTGATTCATCTTTCTGTGGGGTGTGGAAGCCCTTAACCTGCAGCTGTCTCCATTTTGTCGTCGACTCATTTCCCCCCCACACCTTTTCAAAACATGTTCCATATTAACAATTCCGAATTTATCATAGAATGGGCGCGTTTACTCGTCAAAATAGTCGATGAACTGCTTCAAGAAAGCTAAATGATGGCTTAATGTAGGGTGGAGACTCCCAAAATGGCTGCAGAGATGTCACAGAACTAAAAGTGGTCTCTTTTTCCACTGACTGTTCCCAATCCTGAGTTGTGGCCTCATTCCTGACTAGCTCAGACCATGTTCCTGGTGCTGGGGTTGCCACCTGGCCCGTAAAAATGATGGTTCATCCTAATGTTATTAATACGGAAAAAAAGATAAATATATATTTTTCCAGAAAAGGTGGCAACCCTAGCTGTCCACCGCTGTGAGGAATTCCTAAAAATAATAATTGAAGAAGGACAACAGACCTAGAAAGGCCTGGTGTCTGCACTATTGGAAAGCACTGCGTATCTTGTCGGCGCTATATAAATAAATGATGATGAATTCTTAAAACTAATAAATCAAGAAGGAAGACAGGTCTAGAAAGGCCTGGTGTCTACTCTATGTGGGAATTCCTGAAAATAAATCCACACGGATAACATCTAGAAAGGCCTGGTGTCCACGTATTTTATCTGGCAGTACACTATTTGGGAATTCCAAAAAATAACAAATGAAGGACAACAGAT
Source organism: Xenopus petersii (assembly GCA_038501925.1). NCBI lineage: Eukaryota > Metazoa > Chordata > Amphibia > Anura > Pipidae > Xenopus > Xenopus petersii. The sequence continues at coordinate 116,769,058 of CM076689.1, forward strand.
CTATAAAGGCCTGGTGTCCATGTATTTTATCTGGCGGTACAGTATTTGGGAATTCCTAAAAATAAATCAAGGACAACAGATCTTGAAAGGTCCAGTGTCCACTTATTTGATCTGGCGGTACACAATTTGGGAATTCCTAAAAATAATAAATGAAGAAGGACAACAGATCTATAAAAGCCTGGTGTCCGTGTATGTTATCAAGGGTACACTATTTGGGAATTCCTAAAAATAATAACAAATGAAGAAGGACAACAGATCTATAAAGGCCTGGTGTCCATGTATTTTATCTGGCGGTACAGTATTTGGGAATTCCTTAAAATAAATCAAGGACAACAGATCTTGAAAGGCCACTTATTTGATCTGGCGGTACACTATTTGGGAATTCTTAAAAATAATAACAAATGAAGGACAACAGATCTAGAAAGGCCTGGTGTCCATGTATTTTATCTGGCAGTACACTATTTGGGAATTCCTAAAAATAATAAATGAAGAAGGACAACAGATAAAGGCCTGCTGTCTACACTATTTGGGAATCCCTAAAAATAATAAATCAAGAAGGATAACAGATCTATAAAGGCCTGGTGTCCACGTATTTTATCTGGCAGTACACTATTTGGGAATTTCTAAAAGTAATAACAAATGAAAAAGAACAACAGATCTATAAAGGCCTGGTGTCCACATATTTGATCTGGAGGTACACTATTTGAGAATTCCTAAAAGTAATAATAAATGAAAAAGTACAACAGATCTAGAAAGCCCTGGTGTCCTCTTATTTGATCTGGCGGTACAGTATTTGGGAATTTCTAAAAATAAATTAAGGACAACAGATCTTGAAAGGCCACTTATTTGATCTGGCGGTACACTATTTGGGAATTCTTAAAAATAATAACAAATGAAGGACAACAGATCTACAAAGGCCTGGTGTCCATGTATTTTATCTGGTGGTAAACTATTTGGGAATTCTTAAAAATAATAAATGAAGAAGGACAACAGATAAAGGCCTGCTGTCTACACTATTTGGGAATCCCTAAAAATAATAAATCAAGAAGGATAACAGATCTATAAAGGCCTGGTGTCCACGTATTTTATCTGGCAGTACACTATTTGGGAATTTCTAAAAGTAATAACAAATGAAAAAGGACAACAGATCTATAAAGGCCTGGTGTCCACATATTTGATCTGGAGGTACACTATTTGAGAATTCCTAAAAGTAATAATAAATGAAAAAGTACAACAGATCTAGAAAGGCCTGGTGTCCTCTTATTTGATCTGGCAGTACAGTATTTGGGAATTTCTAAAAATAAATTAAGGACAACAGATCTTGAAAGGCCACTTATTTGATCTGGCGGTATACTATTTGGGAATACTTAAAAATAATAACAAATGAAGGACAACAGATCTACAAAGGCCTGGTGTCCATGTATTTTATCTGGCGGTACACTATTTGGGAATTCCTAAAAATAATAAATGAAGAAGGACAACAGATAAAGGCCTGCTGTCTACACTATTTGGGAATCCCTAAAAATAATAAATCAAGAAGGATAACAGATCTATAAAGGCCTGGTGTCCATGTATTTTATCTGGCAGTACACTATTTGGGAATTTCTAAAAGTAATAACAAATGAAAAAGAACAACAGATCTATAAAGGCCTGGTGTCCACATATTTGATCTGGAGGTACACTATTTGAGAATTCCTAAAAGTAATAATAAATGAAAAAGATATAGAAAGGCCTGGTGTCCTCTTATTTGATCTGGCGGTACAGTATTTGGGAATTTCTAAAAATAAATTAAGGACAACAGATCTTGAAAGGCCACTTATTTGATCTGGCGGTACACTATTTGGGAATTCTTAAAAATAATAACAAATGAAGGACAACAGATCTACAAAGGCCTGGTGTCCATGTATTTTATCTGGCGGTAAACTATTTGGGAATTCCTAAAAATAATAAATCAAGAAGGATAACAGATCTATAAAGGCCTGGTGTCCACGTATTTTATCTGGCAGTACACTATTTGGGAATTTCTAAAAGTAATAACAAATGAAAAAGGACAACAGATCTATAAAGGCCTGGTGTCCACATATTTGATCTGGAGGTACAGTATTTGGGAATTTCTAAAAATAAATTAAGGACAACAGATCTTGAAAGGCCTGGCATCCACTTATTTCATCTTGCGGTACACTATTTGGGTATTCCTAAAAATAATAAATCAAGAAGGATAACAGATCTATAAAGGCCTGGTGTCCACGTATTTTATCTGGCAGTACACTATTTGGGAATTCCTAAAAGTAATAAATGAAAAAGGACAACAGATCTATAAAGGCCTGGTGTCCACTTATTTGATCTGGAGGTACACTATTTGAGAATTCCTAAAAGTAATAACAAATGAAAAAGTACAACAGATCTAGAAAGGCCTAGTGTCCACTTATTTGATCTGGCAGTACACTATTTGGGAATTCCTAAATATAACAACAAATGAAGGAGGACAACAGATCTATAAAGGCCCATCGTCCATGTATTTGATCTGGCTGTACACTATCTGGGTGTTTGTAAAAATAATAATAAGAAATGAAGAAGGAGAAGCGATATAGAAAGGTCCGTTGTCCATGTATTCAATTTGGCTGTACCACCATTTGTTTATTTTAAAATAGTCTTCTACAAAAAAATGAAACCAATACCGTAAATAACCAATACCTTATATATAATGCACATTCACTTCAGAAGGCTAAATGACAGTTTAAAGCTGCTGTCTGGTTGTAGCGATTCAAGCTAAATTGGGACTGTAGGCACACCATTTTTTAACATAATATATAATGTGGAATACAATTGGCGTAGATCTTAAGGGGACCACTCGTTTCAATGTTTACAAGTGTTCTCCGCCTGATTTGCACCACCTGTCAGCTCCCCACAAATTGTCTTAGTTTTGGACCCCATCTCACATATCTAAATGTTATTCCTCCGATTTTTACAATTTCCATGGATGAGGTAGATATGCGCATGCGCATGGTATTGTGACCAGTCAGGAACAGGATAGATCGGAACTGACAAAAGGGGGATGGATCAGGTGAAATAACAAGATTAGGTGGCATAAACTCAAGAACAGGACTGGAGCAGGAACAGGAGCAAGAACTAGGGAAACGCTACAGTGTTCAAGCTTTAAAAGGCCACAGAAGTGAGCTCATGGAAGGTTTTAAATAGGGCTTGACCAGCTCAGGTTGACTGATCAATAATGCTGCTGGGAGAGCAAAGTGAAAAACCTGAGAATAAATAATAAAGATGAGAGACCTCTCCTGGCCTAATGGTTAAGGAGAGTACACAGTCCTACACATGTGATTAATCTTGACAGTATGGTGATTCTGCAAAAGTGATGTTACTTTCTTGTTTTGGGGTGTGGGTAGGACATCAGGTTGGGTTGCCGGTAACATGTTCAGGTGGGTTGATATGTAGGCTGCAAGTCTGAATGCAGGATATGGATCAGAGTGTGAATCCAATAAGAGAAACCCACATAGGCCTCTAATAACAATTCCACTATACGGACAACTGAATGAAAGGGTGCAAGTGCACCCTGAAGAGTCTGGCCCTGTTTTCCAAACAAATACCAGTACAACACAATTGAATAGTTTTGCTTTTAAAACCACATGATGGATTTGGTGGATCCTAACTTGACATTTCTCTTCTGTGTATTTGGGCACTTCTTTTTTGCTTTGCCTTCTATATCCAAGAAAGTGAATTTATGAATTACAATTACACAGCTTGCTTATAAAGTAATGGAGTAGAACTGGCATGACCAGTAATAGCAAAAAATAGATATAGTTGGTAGTGCATGGCCTTGTATAACCTTTTGTTAGAGTTGTTTGATCAGCCACCAGCATATATTTTAAACAGTGAAATGATAAGCTTATTTCTGTGTATACTAAAGTGTGTCTCTCTCTTTATTATACTTTTCTCTTGTGTTTATATATTCTTTTGTGCTCGAGAAGTTGATGTCTTGACATTGAATTTAAAGGGATCTAAAGGGTTTAAGAAACTATGGGCTGCTCTAGAGGAACAACTGCAAAAATAAGGGTACTAGTAAACACAAGTAGATTGGTTCTTATGTATATTGGAGGCTCATATGGGGTGTATCCATTGGTGAGTAGAGTTGGTGCCTCATCTAGACCAAGATTGATTGGGAAAGTTCTGTAGACAAGATGTCCTTATAGCCTAACAGGGACTTTCCACCTATATCTTAGAAGAGCAAGAACAGGCACCTGGCGTTAGGGCCCCAATGAGTTTGGAGAAGTTATGATATGTACAATGTGCATGCATTTCTTATCGACATCACATGGGGTGTATTTGAGGAGTATGGCATGCTGAAAAAAACAGTAACCAAAGTGTCCCAAATTATTGATTGTGCAATTAGCCTAAATGTATTTCTTTACATAAAGGCCTCCAGAGCTGGATATTATTGTTCAAGATAAGGTCTCAATGGCCACTTACAAACTGCCATTAAACCCTCCCTGTTTTATAGCTACTAAATTCCTCTTTCTATAAAGTTTAATGTTCTGTTTGCTTTTCCCACTGAATTGCTGCATTCGCCTTTTCAGGTCTAACAGAAACTGTTATAAGTCTCGTTCCTACAGTCAATTACCCTGTCTAGTCTGTATCTGAGTAAATTAGCAAGAATGCTTGGAATGTTCAGAAAGGATTCTATGATTATCATCTTAGTCAATAAATGGATTTCCTTTACAGAACGTATTTTTAATATGGAAAGGTTTATTAAAATCAAGACCACAAACCTATTTCCCATTATTATTCGTAATCTCCATATGACTTAATATGGAGACACATGGAGCAAAGGGCAGGTTATAGAACCTGTTATCCAAAATACTTAGGTTTTCCCAGATAAAGTAATTTGGATCTTTTCTTAAGTTGTATCTCCATACCTTAAGTCTGCTTATAATAATATTCAGTATTAAATAAACCCAGTAGGATTATTTTACTACTAATATGTATTCATGCAGCTCATTTTGGTCAAGTAATAAGTAATGGGCAAATCCGTCCCACTTTGCGAATCGTGCAATAGCAAAAAATTGTGAAATGCATTGAGGTCATTAGGTGGTTTTTCATGTCGAAGCCTAGTGAAAAGACTTGCCCATTACTAAGCACAAGGTACTGTTTTATTATCATAGAGAAAAAGGAAATAATGTTCTAAAATTAGAATTATATCCTAAATATGGACTCTCTGGGGGATGGCCATGCTATAATTTGGATAACGGGCTTCCGGATAACCTGTAGAACTAATTCTTCCATTGTCATGATATTGGAGCAATATGGTTATGGCTTGGCTCATTTTTCTCTTTTAGTCAATCAATTTTGATGCCATCTGGGCCAGCATAGAACACCATTTTTCTTAATCCCAGGGGGCAGTCAGTTCTGTGGTACCACAGTTCTGTGGTGGCATATTGCATGTGAACCTGTATCTTCTGCCCTAAGCAGGGTTTGGTATATGGTCCAGCTCCTGTTATTGAGGACAGGGTGATGTCAGCACTGAGCACATATCAGTTATATGCCCTTTGTACCATTCTTATCTCTTTTGTATGTTTGCCCAGCATTACTAGGGAGTGCACAAGTGGTAAATAGTAGAGTTTGCAAGTAACATAGTAGAAGGAAAAGATGAAAACATTAATCAAATGACTGATGTTTTTGCAGATAGTTGGGTTCATTTACAAAGCGGGAATGCATAGTGCATAGCTGCTGACTTCTGTAGGCTACTTACTATCTAAAAGCAATGTTCTGTCTCTCTTAGATGCACTAGAGAGCCCATATTAATGGCCAGTTAGGGTTAGAGTTGAGGTAATTATGCGTTTACTGTCCTAGATATTCAAACTATGGCTAAATGTCTGATACACCAATATTTTCCTGTCTGTGCTCTTTTTGTGAGTTAAGGAGAACCTGAACACAGGCTTCTTGAAGAGCCATTGCCAAAGGTTGGGCCTGCAGGTGGTTCTTTAACTGGAAATGTTTGTCAGTCACTGCTGTAGAGGTTGTGGGATATATCTGCAAAGGGAGGATGCCAAAGGGGGGTTAAATTTCACTTATTTTTAGTATGGTGTAGGCAGCAATATTCCAAGACAATTTATGATTAGTCTTATTTTTTATCCTCATGTTTATTATATCCTTTTTTTCTTGTGAAGCTCTCAGGTTTTATTTTAACTGCTGTTTGTTCAGTTTTATTTACCATAGAAACCAGGAAGCAGTTATCGAATCAGACTGAAAGGGCCTGCCTAAAAAGTAAAAAAATAACTCACAGTCAATGTGTATTTGGTTGCCAGGGACAACACTTTTCAGTTGCAGGAAAAAGAAAGAATTACAAACACTATATTTGTTGACCTCTAACCCTAATACTAAGTAAATAATGAAGACCAGCTGGAATGTGGCTTAGGGCAGGTGCATCGGGAATGAAGATTGACCGGTACATTGGTCTGTTTTTCATGGTGGCCTCATCTGGCAGTGTGCATTCCTGTTATAATGCTGATCCATATAACCTCATAAAATAATATCAAAGTCACTTACTGTATGCCAGAGATAGTAATATTGTGACCAACTGAGTAGTTCATTATTTGGAGGGTTGTTGCCAAAGCTGGGCCAAGAGGTCCTGGCACCCAAGGCGTGTACCTATTGTCCCTACCTCAGTCCCTTCACTTGTCATCCTAGTCCCCCATTTGCTCACCCATTTGCACCCTCGTCCCTACCTCTAGTTCTGGCATTGGCTGTTGTACTTAAAGTGGAACACAATGTAAAATGCAATCTTTGAGTTAGAATTTTTATAAGAAATGCCCATAATGTTTGTAATGGCTCAGTTTTGCCAGTATAACTTCAACTTGGTCCATGTAAAGTGTCAATGACAGTATGAGGATAACCCCTTGATAAAAAGCTTTGGTGGTACATGGAGGACTTGAACGAAAGCCAGTGATAGAGCTAATGATAGGACTAATGGGAGCTGCCAGAAGGTCAATAAAAAAAAGTATGCATCATGTTTCTCATAAATGGTAAAGAAAGAAAGACTACCACCAAAGTGGACCACTCTTGCTGGAGGTTCAGAGGGTACCTGTCTCTGGGGAAAGATCAGGTTCTGCAGAATGTAGTGGAAGTTAAATGAAAAGTTGGCTAATTTTTTGATATGGTGAGAAATTCCAGAGAAAACCGCAGGTTGGTATCACTAGGGCCTTGTCTTTCACATAAAGATGATACCTGGATCCAAAGACAAAATAAACTGTTAAAGGACAGTCAGTAGGACCTGATGGAAACCAATAGTTGTGGAATGTCTATGAAAGGCTAATAAGTTGGACAATCTAAAACCATGTGTAGGGAGAACTGATCCTTTGGCTAAACCTTGTTTTTGCTTTGTCAATTGTTTGTAATGAGTGTTTTGGAAAGTAGCCAGACTGCAGAAGGTTAAAAGTTGGTGGAAACATTCACAAGTGGCTTATGTACCTTGAAAGACAAGAGGTTCTCACTTCTTTCTATCTGATGCATTGATTTTCTTTGATACCATAAAGTCGCTCATCAAAGCTGATTGCAGTTCCCAGTAATGAATTAAACTGAGTCTGCACTTTATTGCATACATGGTGCTATACGGAATAGTATTAGTCAATTTAGTATTTTAAATTAGTTGTAACCCTTTGCTGAAACAGACTAACAAGGACTCAAATTGGAAGTAAGACCAAGGCACAGGGGAATGCTGTATTTACCCATGTATGTAGAACAGTAGGAATAGTGAATAAAAATAGTGAATATTTAGTAACATCATGAAATCCCTAAACATTCACAGTGAAGGAATATATGTGAAAAATGAATGAGCCACTAGAGGGCAGCAGCCACATCCCCCAATAAATGCACAACATATTTAGATTATAAAAAGTGGAATAAAAGTTAATTTGGGGAAAAGTGGTGAAAAAAAGCATAATAGTTTTTAACATGGAATTAAATGAAAATAGCACTCTTAAATTGGAAGATTAAAATAACTGCTTCACTACAGGGGGAGTTGGGAGGGATTGGCCTCCCCAGCTTGTGTCCTGCTATCCCTGTTTAGAGCTAGTACAGTGTGGTTGACGGGGCAGCACTGGTGTAATATTTATAATGCAGTCCTACTAGTCCTTATATAGCGTTGCTTGTTCTGTTACCTTCCACACTCCCTAGCGTCTTCTGTGCTCCTTCTTCTCAGTGACTCAAAACTTCTGCTCCCCTCACATTTTACCACCTGCACTCTCAATCCCATTCATTTCAAACTTCTCTACTATCCCAACTCCTGTCTAGACAAAGCCTTTACCAATCTATTTATTATTTCCTTCTCAACTAAAAAAGAAAAGAATTTATCTTTTTCCCCCCTGTCTGCTTCTCTTTATCCATAAATCACTTGAGGGCTTATTGAAATCCAAGTGATGCTTTTTCCTCACTGATCATAAGCATACTGGATCCACAATCTGGCTTTAAGATGCCTCACGAGGAAACTTCAGGCCATCCCACCTGCACTTTAAATTCTAGCAGGCGGGAAGGCTTTTCAGGGGGGGGTTTAGTCTCCTGAAGAAGAGGCTATTTGTTGGCGGGCAACTAAATCTCCCTGAATCTTAGCTTGTGCCCTTACCCTTAATGCTCCTAGATCTCCCAGCAGCTTCTGACATCACCCACTCCTTCTCCAGTGCCTTAATTTTCTTGGCCTTCGTGACACTGCCCTGTACGGATTTACTTTTACTTCTTAAATAACTCTTTAAGTGTCTCCTACAGTGCAGTATTATCTTCTCCGTTACCTCTCTTTTGGGGTTCCTCACTAGGCCCCTTATTATTTCTTCTTTATACTTCCTCCCTTGGCCAACTAATCAGTTCATATGGTAATTCCCTCCCATGTTCATCCAGCTTTCTCCCAATCTCGATGTCTTTAAGGGATCTTTTAAAACACATTTCTGTGGAGAAGCTTTTCCTCATCTAGTATAGCCTAGATCAGGAGTGCCCATACTTTACTAATGTGAGTTCTACTTTTTAATGACGATGTCCCATTATTATCTGCATCCATAAAACATTGTTAGCATTCTGTTGCATGGAAAATCTTACTTAAATATTAATTTATGAGAAAATGCATATTGCTCTATTTAACAAACATATATTTCTTATGTAACCTTAGCGTAATAAATATCTGAGTGAAAAGCATGAAACAGGAGGGGGATTTAGACAAGCTGTTTGTTGACAGTGTCTTGAGATCTACTGATCACCAGCTAAAGGTCTACTGGTAGACCCCAATCTACCTTTTGGACACCCCTGGCTTAGATTTAGTGTACACTAAATGCTGCTAAATGCAATGCTCAGTGCCGCAACTCTCACCTTACTGACTCCTGCTCTTGCCCATCCAAAACCTTGTGCCTCATACCTCTTTCTCATTTTTAAGACATTCAACTCTTAAATTCAATTAACCAAATGCAAAGGTAACTTAAAAAAATAAAAAGTACATTTGCCACTTACGTATACACTGTAGCTTAATAGGTCAGGGAGAACTTTCTTGTAGGCCTTTCTTCATGAGGACTTCCATACACAACATAATCAGGCATTAGAAGTGTTTTATTTTGGTGATATTATCCCTCCCATAAATCTCTGTCAGTACTTGGAAATGTTGACATATTTTTGGGTCTAATTGTGCCCTTAAACAAACTAGTAAATCTTCCCGACATCTGGACCCGTGTCAGCTTCTGTGTTTTGTCATTTACAGAAGCAGAGAATTAGGAACAGCATCTACTAAAACAGTTTCAGTGTAAGCTTTAGTGCCCTAAGAGAATGATTTAGCTTATTATATACGCTAAATATATTTAACGTCATATTGGAGCCCTATTCTCATTAAATAAAGGTATATGCCAGTACATTTCATCTGTGTTCTTGGCATCCATTTATGAATTCTACCAAAATGTTTTGAGAGCAGTGAACTCCAAGCTACCCACTTCAGAATATGAAATCCCATCCAAAGCTTTAAAGAACACTTGCTTGATTATGCAAAGCAATAACATTTCAACTAAGGATGTCTATTAAAAAGTAAAACTACAAAGCGTTTCTCCACTGGTGGTCTTTACAGTGTAGCCATTGGCCATGCCTCATCAGGCCATGGTCAACCAGGGTAACATTGAAATCAGTCCACAACTAGCAAACCTCATTCTAAATCTCTCAAGTGCTGTTCAGTTGAGGAGGAGCGCCTTCTATCTAATAGCAATGTCTGCACTTCTTTAAAGGCCACAATTATACTTGATCACATTTACATTTCTCATATGTCAGAGGTATGTAATCTGACAGCTACAGAACAGATAATATCCATAATTGAGACAGAGCATGCTGTGCCGGAAATTATCTGAGCAGTAGTTAAGAGCTTGTCTCTTGCACAGAATATGCCATGCTCTCAGCTCCTCCAAGAACTACAGCTTTGAATATATTAGGACAAGAACCTGAGTAGTGTATAACCTTAAGCATGAGGCAATGAGCTCATTACTAACTTCGTAGTAGTCAGAAATCAATTAGGTTTCTATAGAATAGGGCTCCCTTTTCTTACTAAAGTATCACATACTTGAGGAGATGGTCATTGAGCAAAAAGTTGTAGTAACCAGTGTGCAGAAGCTGGTGGTACTCATCATAAAAGGCAAGGTAGATGGACAACATAGTAGACTGTATTGGCATTGTCAGTTGCACTTTTCACTACAATGGTATGCTGGCTGGACATGGCTACCTGCTTCATAGACCTTCAACCACCATTCTTGAGTATGGAAATCAACTTACTGCTGCCAGGACTCAAGATGGACAACATAGTAGACTGGACTGGCCTTGTCAGTAGGACTTTGCACTACAGTGTTGGGCTGGCTAGACATGACAACCTGCTTTATAGATCTCCAGCCTCCATTCTTCTGAATGGAAACCAACTGGCTGCTGCCAGGACTCATATTAAAAGGCAAATTGCCAAGTTATGAACCTTGGACTGTGTGATGTGGTACTCAAGTGGAGGGTTACCTTACCAGGCAGCCTATGTCACTCCCTTCTACAAAGTAATCTCCTATCATGTGTCAGTAGTCTAACAATGAAAGGACTATATCAGCCTATCTCATGGAAGCGTTAGTTGGTTGATAATTAAGCACTCTTACTTGATCCAGCCTGCTGTGTTATTAAAGTTCTTCTAATTTCCTGTTGTTCGTGAGACTTGCCTGGGATTTGCCTGGTTCCTGAGACCAAGTTTTGTTCCTTGACTGATTTCTGTCAATCTCCTGGACTTCACTTGCCTGCTGCCTGGCCAGACGTCATCCCATCTTTCGGACTTTCTGCTGCCTGTCTAAACCTTAGTCAGTTATAGGGCTATTCCCTTCATCTGCTCAGCCATGATTAGGTATAACATCTTGTCATATCAGCTATCTATGGCACTGTCTCCTGACATTATCCAGCATATATACTCCAACCTGCTTACACCCAGATGGTTAGTCATGACACTTACTGTGTCATACATGCATCACCCAATAGAAACAATGCTACCCATTTTACCACTGCACTTGAAGGTGTCTCAAATTATTACTTTCTATCACAATAGCCCTGGGACCCCTTTGTGTTGCGTATGAGCAAACAAAAAACACAACCCTGTCTCTTGCTTTATACCTATTCCCTCCAGTCAGCAGTCCGTTGAGTTCAGACCAATAATAAAATAACATGAAAATAATAAAAAGCCGCCATTTGTTCTATTTGTACTGCACGGCTGAGCTAATGTTTCATAACTGCATAGAACAGCTCTCACATGTTGAAACCTTGAATCCAGAATTGGAATAAAGAAGCTTTTATCAACCCTTACTGCATCATGACTCATTCAGATTTGCGTGGAAAAAGATGCAGTCTATCAATATATATATTTATTTAAATATTGTACCCATTATACGTATATACAGACGCAGTTCCGCCAAACTATAATATGTTGCATGCCAATAAATGTATTTATTTTGCATCAATATGTGTGTAGTGTGATATGAAACAATCCTGTGCTTCTAATTCTTAAGGCAACAATGGACACATGGATAGATAGATATAGAGAGAGATAGATAGATGGATGGATAGACATCTAGATGATAGATCAAGTCTAGAGCAGGCCTCCAGTAGACCTCCCTAGAGATGCAGGTTCCTGTATTTTGATATCAATATTATATATGCTTCATGAACAATTATAGGCATTGTTATATCAAGAATTTCCATACAGCTTCCTTATACCAATCAAATAGAACTAGAATAGAATATAAGCTCCTCTGACCTTAGAGACTAATAGAAATCCAATGAAGATGTTCTCGCAGCTTGAAGAACGTTTTGTATCTGAAATTAGTGACCCTATGACACCAGAAAATCATGTCAAAAGCCACTGAGCACCCTGAAAGCCATTATTATAAGAATGTCTTTCTTTACCTTTGAAGCTGAGTATTTATATTTATAAGTTTGTGTTGCATAATATCTAAGACTGCGTGCTGTTAGATCTGATATTCAGGCATTGTGCCACCAGGTCATGGTCAATCTGGGATCTAGCACAACTATCATGAGCGTTGGGCCCTCTGCTATTCATTTAACTCATTGCCTGGTTGCTAGGTTAATTGGGACCCTATCACCCTAGGGTGATGCTGCTTTCTTCAAGAAACTAAGGTTACCCTTTTGACTCACTGAGCTTCCCATCATATTGGCACCTCTCAGAATTGTAACCTTTACTTATCTTTTAATATGTATCACTCATGCACCATCAGAACAAATGGCAGCTTGAGTCTTGGCACAATACCTGATTAAAATATATACAGTATATATATTGGGGTTTGTGTGGCTTTTGATGGTAAAATGAAGTAGAAAGCCACAGCACACAATAATGTGGAACGCATGATGTTCGCAATAACACTAATAATTATGCGGGAACGCTATAACATGTACGGCAATTATGCAAATGCTAATCCTAGAAGCTGTCACATGCTGCAGCGCTTCTCACTCCGCTCTTCATAGGTCCCTGTTACTGACATAACTTGCTCTAATTCTTGGCTATGGCATGGCACTGTCCATATGAGGCTTGGAGGCTTCTGGTGGTTCTTGAGGGAACATTTCTACCATTTCCTAGGATAGCTGGGATCCTGGAGCTGTTAGGTGGGGCTCATCTTCAGGCTGAGAGGCCGAGAACCATTGCCCCTCAAGGCCAGTTAGGGAGAGATATTGGAACAATGCTTATTTTGTGTCCTAGATATACCAGAAAGCCCATCATCAGCCAGGGGTATCAGGTAAGCGATTGTAACCACTGGGAGGCACCTCCAGTGTTTTTAAATTTAGTTCTCCTTTAACTAACCTGCAACAGAACAACTCCCTGAACCACTGCCAACTGAAGCATGCAAAAAGGGTGCTCTGCTCGTTTGGCGATTTCAACAATACGGCAGTCGGATCGGGAGGCTACAACAACGAACAGATGCGGCTGTGATCCGACGGGCCACACGCGGCCAATAAGCTGCCCACTCTGTCTGTTTGCAGCTGTTATCGGCCCGTGTATGGCCACCTTTAGAATACACATTAGGGTGCATATTCCCCTAACCCCACCACCCTAGTCCAGACTTCCCCTTCCCCCAGTATTCAGAAGCTCTTTCTCTTTGGCTTTGATTGAAGGAGTAGTTGTATAAGGCAGCCTCCCCCCCCCTGCCGCCAGATTCTGAAGCTGCAGGCTGACATTAGGACTGTGACTGTTTCAGCAAAGGGAACAGCATCCATCCTCCCCTGTCACCAGATCTCTCTCTCTCTCTCTCTCTCTGACAATCGTTTAAATCAGCCCCAGTCGATGCCGGAGCTCTGTGCAGCACCCTTCACCCACCACTCTCTCTCCCTCTGTGTCTGACTCGCTCGCTGCTTTTTGTGTTTGAATTCCTCTGGGACTGGCTGGTGTGACAGTCAGGGACCTGAGGTTGACAGTCAGTAACATTGTCCTTATGGCACATTATGCTGGGTGCACCATGAGCAGCATTTGCCTCCCTTTCTCTACTTTTCTCTTTGGCTAGCCGGCAATCCTAAAGTGCTCTTGTTTCCCACACCTCTGATGCTCTGAGTCCAAGGTCCTCAATATGAGCAGCACACTCATAATGGCGCCAACGCTGATTTTATACCAAGTCTCAAGCTTTAATCCAAATTTTGCAGGTGGCAACCAGGGAAACCAGGGAATTGCCAGTGGCGGATTAATGACTAGGCTTCATCCACACAGTGCACCCCTTTTATGCTATTGCTGGGTTCTTATGCATGCAGATCCAGGCATTCACCCAAGCTCTCTACTCCAGGTCAGGCTCAGCAGACTCCATGCATGTGCCTTGACTGCCTTCTTCTCCCAGCAGGTGCGCTCAACCGGACCCAGCAGCACAAATACAAATAAATATTAAAAGAAAATAAAAATAATATTAGCCCAGGAGCCCCTGATCCAACTGGGCCCTTGTTCAATTATCCAGAATTGGTGACGGGAGGCCAGGGGGACACTTAATGAACAACCCATATTGGCAAGTTGGCACTGCCTGTCTGACCCTTTGCTTCCCCTGCCCATAACACCTGTCAGCACCACATTTACAAAGAAGTCATGAAGTTGAGCATCTGAGTACCACAGACCACGCCTCTTCTCTGTCTGACAGAAGCTCTGATTGGATAGATTGCAGCCTCATAATGACTTCATTCAGCTCTCCCACTCCCCCCCCCCACCCGTCCTCTCTGCTGTGAATGAAGAGTGAGCTGAGTTGAGAGGGAGAGAACAAGGAGATCAGTTCCATTCAGCAGCACTGTCCGGTGGCATTGGCACTCCTGATAACCTGGAGCTTGGAGCCTCTACTGATTCCTGTCCATGCAACAGCTACATGTGGGGTCTCTGATTTGTTTGGGGGAAGACACTTAAGGACAGAGAGGCATAAGGACATTTTTCTTTATCTTTGGGAAGCCACACCAGCTGCCAAGACGCCCCGTGCCGTGCTCCGAGTGAAAAATGGGGCGGCCAAACTGCCCAAGCCCCACACAGAGCCTGGGGGCACCCCGGGCATGTTCATGGAGAGGTCCCAGAGCAGGATTAGTCTCTCTGCCTCGTTTGAGGCTCTGGCCATCTATTTTCCCTGCATGAACTCCTTTGATGAAGAAGATGGGGGTAAGAGCCTTATCTGTATGGGTTGTGAACTCTCTGAGGGTGCTGGGGTCTGTTATTGTGAACATCATTGAAAGGAGCTTGGTCTTTCCTTATATGTGTGTCACATATTGTGAAATGGCTACCTACAGGCACATCCACAGTCATAAGCAGTGGCAACATTTTCCATTCATTCTGATTATAACCCCCCCATCTCTGTACTGAGGTCTATAAAGAAACCCCTCATGTAGGCTTCATTGGTATGATCCAGCAGAGAAGATGGATTGCTAGAGTGCTTGGACTCCTTGAGGAAAGAAGAAGGGGAGCCCTAGCAGCAGTCATTGTGTAGGTGCCATTAACCTGAGATAGGGGCTTCTGTCAAGTCTAATCACCAGATCCACCATATGATGCTCAATGCCATGGGCAGAGTTTGAGGGACTGTTCTAGGATCATAAATGATGTTCTTTTTGGCATCTACATTGGCTGCATGATTCAGTGTCAATGGCAGAATTGTTGCTGGTTCTTCTCAACTAAAGCAGGTTCTTCTCTGTGTCTAAATTGGTTCCGTGTCCCCTGCTCCATTGCAATTAATATCTATATATTTTATTTTATTTTAACCCGCAGTATATCCAGATCAAACTATTTCAGTCATCATCCATTTGTTAAATTAGAAGTAAGTACTGGTCATGGAAGGAAGAGTCATCAGGTCCCACCAGTTGGGTGACCACCTCAATGAGTATTTCTGTTGGTATCACAAGTAATTGATCTTCTTTATTGGAGGCACCTAAGTATATGGCTGGTCTGCTCAATCCATACAGTTCCTTAAGCCTTTGACAACACAATGCTCACAAACTTGTTATTCCTTACACTTAAATAAGTACCAGTTCCGTTATCGGGAAACCCGTTATCCAGAAAATTCTGATTTATGTGAAGGCCATCTCCCATAGACTCCATTTTATCCTGATAATTCAAGTTTTTAAAAACAATTTCCTTTTTTTCTCAGTAACCAATATCTTGCACTTGAACCCAACTAATATAATATCATTTATCCTTATTGGAGACCATTGGGTTTATTTAATGTTTCTGTTATCTTTTTAGCAGATTTAAGATTTCAAGGTCCAAATTACAGAAATATCTGTTATCTGGCAAACTCCCAGGTCCCAAGCATTCTGGATAACAGGTCCTGTTCCAGGCATCGGCACAAATACATTCTCGGCTGAAAGCAGAAAATGAGATTTTCAATAAATGTCGTTATGACAACTAATGGCAGGTCATTGATTCATTAGCCTGAAAAGGACGGTGATTTATATAGAATGACGGGGATTTTAATATTACTGGTTTTTGGATGATAAAATCAGGGAGCCGTCTTAATGTGCTAGAGTCCAATATAATCATTTGCTTATTGATTGCTCGGTCAATATAATTAACTAGCATGTGTCTGCAACTGGTTATAAAACCCCCATTGTTTAAGGTAATACAGATATGGGGCCTGTTATCCAGAATGCTCGGGACATGGGTTTTACGGATAACGGATCTTTCATAATTTGGATCTTCATGCCTTTAGTCTACTAGAAAAGCATTTACACGTTAAATAAACCCAATAGGCTGGTTCTGCTTCCAATAAGGATTAGTTATATCTTAGTTGGGATCAAGTACAAGCGACTGTTTTATTATTACACAGAAAAAGGAAATCATTTAAAAAATGTTGGATTATTTGGATAAAAGGCAGTCAGAGCTTTCTGGATATAGGGTTTCCGGATGACAGCTCCCACACATTTAATTACAAAATTGCCATTGAAATGATTATAACAACTGCCTTGGGCATGAGAATGGCACATAAAGTACAGTAAGCCCCTAACTATAATCCAGAGAGTTTTGTTTCGGTAAAAAGTAATGGATTCGGAACCAGCAGGCGGAGGGAGAGAGAAGCATCTCTGCCTGGTACAAGGGGTTAACTTTTGCTCAGACGTTGATTGGCAACCCAGAAATCAGAAGCCAAATGGGAAAGAGCAGGCAGGAGGCTTTAAATGACAAATCTAGGGTGGCAATGCTTTTTACAACTGGCGGAATTATGGACCGGCACTTGTACCACTTGCAATAATAAAACAGCATGTCTTTCACCCCCTCCCCTTCATGCCTTTGTTGCTTGATGGCTGTTGGCAGTAGAAGTGTGTCAGCTGTAGGGTGAACACATGTCAATTACTCGCAGAACGCTGCCCCGGCTACAGGCGGCACCAAATACAGGGTAACAGCATGAAGTCACTGCCGGATGGTCTCCGAATGGGGCCTTTATGTTAGCAATGCCCTTCAGGATCTTGTTAGCAATAGGAATTATGGTTTCAGTAGCAGAGAGCTGTATTTGTTTATACATTGCTGTTTCCGACTCTTGAAACAATGTAGCACAGGTCAGTTTTTCTCTGCAGCAGAAAAGCAGATTTCATTATCCAGTGTAAAATTCAATAATTCAAGCAAAGCCAACGGTCATGCCCCTATTGGTTCCGGCCCTTGCGTCCGCAGCTGTATTTGTTTCTACCTTGCTGTTTCCGACTCATGAAACAATGTAGCAGAAGTCTGTTTTCTCCTCTACATTGTTTCAGGAGAAGCAGAAAACCGTAGACTTTAGAATTCATACAAAAATTCAAGCCAACGGCCCTTGCGTCTGTAGAATTTGGAAATCAGGCCCCTTGGGTCTGAGCAACCCAAATAAGCATCTTCCATCTTTATATAATAATGTAATGCACTCTATAAATGCTAAGCGTGACATTCCTGATATATACTGTGTGTGTGTATATATACTGTATATATATATATATATATATTTGTGTGTGTGTGTTTCGATTCCATCAATTGCAATAAATATACTTGTAGTTACACCAAGCTGTATATTGATTACACGCCGTGTATTAGTTACCGTTGCATGTGTTTTTTATTCTGAATATTTATAACAGTCTCAAAATTCGGTGTAAACCTATTAATATATATATATATTCTCCTACGCAGGGCTCAGTGATTTCTTTATAATAATGGGTGCCTTGTGATGTCATGGCTGTCACATGACTCACATGAAGCTTATTTTTATGATGTCACGGCTGTCACATGAAGCTTATTTTTATGATAAGGGGTAATAACGCGCCCCTGTAGTGAGATAGAAATATATGGGAAGTCACCTTGTGGTGTAAAGGCTCTTTGACCTCAAACCTGTGTATAATCAGGGTACTGTTCAACTATACTTATATTACATTATTCCCTATATACATTTCCCATAGAGTGTCTATAGGATTAAATTCCCCTATTCCATGTCATTTCATTCATTAATATTTTGCGGCACTGGCCACATTTTTCCAATTTGTCATTTTTCCAATTGTGAGTCCTTGGGACAAAGAACGGGTTTATCTGCCCTGACCTCATAATAAGTTTGGGTTTGGTTATCCATTTGCTACCCATAGAGATGCAGAACAGGGCGACTTGATCCAGTTGCTCCATGGAGTCAAGCATGCCCTAGATTCTCACTGCTCATGCCCTCAAAGCTTAGGAATCCCCCAATCATTTTTTTGTGAGCCACATTCAAATGTAAAAAGAGTTGGAGAGCAACTAAGTATGAAAAAAAAGTCCCTGGGTATGCCAATTATGGGCTGTAATCTGGTAGCCCCTATATCAGGGATCCCCAACCTTTTGAACCCGTGAGCAACATTCAGAAGTAAAAGTAGTTGGGGAGCAACACTAGCATAACAAATCTTCTTGGGGTGCCAAATAAGTGCTGTGATTAGCCATTTGGTAGCCCCTATGTGTATTATCAACCTACATTGAGACTCTGTTTGGCAGTGCACCTGGTTTTTATACAACTAAAACTTGCATCGAAGCTTGGAATTCAAAAATAAGCTGCTGCTTTGAGGCCACTGGGAGCAACATCCAAGGGGTTGCAGAGGAACATGTTGCTCACGAGCTACTGGTTGGGGATCACTGCCCTATATGAACTGGTAGCCTACAGGAGACTATGTTCGATTTTTATGCAACCAAAACTTATCTCCAAGCCTGGAATCCAAAAATATGCACAAGCTTTGAGTCTACTGGGAGCAACATCCAAGAGGTTGGTGAGCAACATGTTGCTCCAGAGTCACCAATTGGGTATTATTGCTCTAGGCCAACTGGTGGGCTTCAAGAAATTATGTCCCACTGGGATGAGGTGGCAACAAAATTTCATTGGTGCCGTTGTGCTAAGGTTCACAAAATGAGGGCAAGGTTTGGGGCTAAGTGCAAACAAACACAGGTACAGTTGATGCCCAGATATATAAAAGCAGCTCTTGGCAGTTCTGAATGCTGCAGAAGAAGGAAGGGACAGAATGAAATATATAGTATATTAAATAGTATATTATAATGATTTCAATGGACCTTTGGGGTGGGCATTATTGGTCTTGTGCTTGTGAGCTGCACGTTATCACAGTTTCCACCTTTTATACATCACCATTATTACCCTTTATTGGCGGGAGGCTGTTTCCCTGCAAAACAAGGACGGGAGTGGGGATCTGAATGTTGCCTGAGCACATTAAAGCAAATTTCTCCCAAGTTATCTAAAGAGAAATGTACACGGCCAACAAGTGGGGCCCCATTTTCCATCTGAAGTCCTCAAACGCCGGTACAGCTGCTCGCGGTATTTGATATCTGCAATACGTTGCCATGACAGCTGACTAAACGACTCTTTTAAAGACGCTCATTTTATCACAGCGAGGGCGGCAGCCCCAATTGTCACTATTGAGTGGCTCCATTGAGCGTTGTCTGCTCCGTTAAATTTTTCATCTCGCAGTGGCAGCTCATATCCTTTACTTTTAGCAATGCAGATTTTCTTTTTCCAATGACCCGTGTTGTCTTTACCTTGTAGACAGCATGAGGCACTTGGTTGCAGCAACATTAGAAACGATTGTAAGGTTAAATGAGCAAAGCCGTTGGTGGAGTAGCAAGATGCCTATAAGCCTCAGAGCCCCTTTCCTATTTCCCCCAGCAGGGAGGCCGAGTAGGCATCACTTTGCACCAGAAGATTTTTTGCGAAGACGCTTGGCACACACTAGTTATACCACTGACTCCAGTGGAGCAGGGGACAGGGGGTTCTTGAATTAGGGGAAGGCGGGTCTGATGATGGAGGCAGATGTTGTTGTTGTTGAGTGCGGGCAGTTACGGGTGGTAGGGGGCTTGCCTTGTGTGTTGAACATCTACTATGGAGTAGACCACAGGGTACAAGGTGCTGTATGGTCATTTCCCCTCCCCATCCATATGGCACACGCATGCTTGTTTTTCTGGGGGGATTGAGGGCCTTTGAGTAAATGTTGGAGCATGTTCACATTGAAGGAAAACCACTGTTGGGTGCCATTAGCTTTTGGACTGGCACTGCTTTGTCCATTTAGGTGGCACCCAACAAAGTGAGTGCTTTTAGGCCATGATGTTTGTAAACATGGCAGCTGGGATTTGCTAGCAACAACTTCCCACCAAATGCTAGCTCTACTTAGGAAATAAACTACCTTAATGGTAGTGGGCAGAGTCAATAGGTCCCAAGTTCATAAAGAAGAAGCTCAGTGAGAGGCCGAGCATTGTTTTGGCCGAGTGCTAGTTCCCCTTTAATGCGTTTGCTTACTTGGCATAACTAAAGTTAGCGGGAACTGCTTGTTCCATGTGCTGCACATATTGTACTTGCCAAAGATCTATACGCAGCAAAAATACGGAGAGGTTACATAAAGGATATTGCTAGCTGCTCTTATTTCATGTTTGGTTCCTTCTGCATCAAATACATCCACCATCAAAAATAACCCATTGATGTGCTCCCATTTTCTGCTACAACTGCCATCCCCAAGCCTTTGTATCCGCCCGCACGTTCGCTGTTTGCTTTCCAGATGTAACACCTTTTGATATCTCACCAGTGCAAGACGTCTCTTTAAAACCTTGTCTAAATATTTAAAATGTCAGAAGATCTTTGTTTTTCATTGAAGCTAATGTACGTTTATCCGCTGGCGAGAGGACTGAGCTGCCTGCCGCGGAGAGAAACGCCAGTTGCTACAACTCCGAGTTAGTGCAACTGTCAGCCGTAATTGAGTTGAAATGTTTAGAAAACGATGAGCTGCCGGGGATGTGAAAATCAATGGCATGAAGGTACGATGCCAGAAATGCCAAACGCAATGATCAAATCCATGAATTAACTCAATGTTAGTTAATGGTCCCTGCATCAAAAACATTTTAGACCACCCCCCAAGCTTTAGAAATCTGACATTTTGTCTAAACTTATACTGAAACTGCTTATTATAGTTCCATGTTGCCAGGCAACTGACTGACACCCAAAGCACACCCACTTGTCAATTGCCCCTGCCCCTTATTTTAGGACCATGGTTCAGGGCAGTTCCAGCCCTGATTAAAGTTCTGTTTCCAGATATCACTATGCCAAAGTCTCTTTGCTCATAAACCCAGATTGGTGGCCTCTGTTGGGCTGCCATCATCTATAGAAATAAAATGACATCAGAATGGAAGTTAACAGAAGCGATCCTAGAGGGGGACGGGCCCTGGTGCGTGATGCGCAGCCGGGTCCCGCCCCCTCCGTATGCCCGCATTTGGCTGCATTTTCAGTGGCGAACAGACTGCCGGGGGGCCCTGAGGGGGTACGGGCCCTGGCCCGCTCGCACCCCCTGCTCCCCCGGTAGTTCCGCCACTGGAAGTTAAATAGAGGAAAGCATTTACATAAGGATACTTTAAAAATGAATAGTAAGAATGTAGCATCATTTTTTTTGTTTCTGGGGTCAGTGACCCTGACAACCATATTCTTTTTTTTTTTTTCATGGTCTTCATGTCATAAATAATCTTTCCTGTGCAGGTTATTGTGGATGGCAGGGTCCAAACTGCATTTATAGACTGCCCTGTAATTAACCAGACTACCATGAAGTACCCCAGAGATGTCAACCTTCTCAAATTGGAATCTGTGTGATTCAATCCAGATCACATCTCCTGAAAGGTCTGTTTTATTTAATGAAGTCATTTTAAAGTTTATGGTGCACAGGTCCCCCTCCCAAAGGGTACCAACCAGGTTCCAGAGAACAGCCCTGCTCCACCATACTTGATATCAAAAGGAAGAGCAGCAAGAATGGTGTCTACCATGTTTCTCCAGGTCACTTCCAGTCATTGATTCACTGGTGGTGGTTGCTGACCAGGAGCATTAGATCAAGATTATTTTGGGGAACCTGGTTAAGGAGGGGGGCTTATGCAGGGGCCCTATACTGTAAAATGTCTTTACTTCTCCTTTAATTTGTTTATCTAAATGGGTAACATGAAAAAATGCAAACACAACCACCTCAATGCAGACATAGACCTTCATTCTCCTTATATCTCCTGCAGCCCTATTCTTCACGAGACACTTAGCAGCCATGTCCATATTCACAAAGAGAAAATAATTATTTATAAAATTGGATTCATACATTATATGGACATTCCTCAGCTTGACGGTAGATTTGCTGGTGGAGAAATGTGACTTAATAAAGCAAAAAAAACCCTCAAACTGTTGAGTATAAATGAGCCCCCCCAAGATTCCGTGCAAAGGAGTGATATTCCTCATATATAGGTCAGCGTGTCTGCGTTGCCATGGTGATTCTGCCGGAGCCATGCTGTATAATTTCTTCCCTAAATCGCAGACCGCACGTTCCATTAGAATCCATAGCTGTCGTTCAAATAATCACTGCAGTATTGTTGCTTTGTTGGCTGTATCACAACTGGTTGGAAAACCAATCCCATTTCATCTTTTGTCTGGATGGAAATGTTTCATTGGGGGGGTGTTATGGAATAAAATTACTGTATATTACAAAACTGCTATATAATCACTTCCCCTTACATATTATTGTTTATCCTTTCTTCTGTTTCTTCTCTTTGTGCTCATATATAGAAATGTGGAATAGCCAAGGTTTAAAAGTTGGGTGACCAATGGGGAGTTCTCCTGCTATCCTAGTGGGCCAGTCCAAAACCAGTCCCCCTTTTTTTATCACCGCTTTAACTAGTAACTAAATATTGGAAGTAATACTTCAGCTAGTAGAAGAAAGAGCTTCCAATCTAGATGGGTAAAGGCTTATGGAGAATTTGCAGTTGGTAGAAAGTAAAAATTATTGACCAAGGTTTGATTGGTTTCCGATGACCCTAGGGTAGTAGGAATAGGGAATTGCAAGCTCCTCTGGAGCAGAGACGGATGTGTAAAATGAAATATTCTGTGTAAAGCAATGAACAACGTGCCAATGCGATATACTGTACATAGGGAGATGGCATTACAAGCTCCTCTGGGGCAGGTACTGATGTGTATGATGAAACACTTTGTGTAATGCAATGAATAAAATGCTGACACTATATACATAAGTATAACAATGATCTTGAGATTGCTACTGTAATTGCCTTGCACTGCATCAATGTAGAACTTCCATGTGCCATGGTCCTTAGAGAGGTGGTACTGCGGCATTCTTTCCTCCACCACCGCAGCATCAACCTCAAGATCATGATTACCCTTACTTATATTGTGTAAGCACATCATATGTTGCCTAACAAAGGTGTTTAATGATTTACATCAGCCGTTGTCCCATTGGAGCTTACAATGTACATATCACAGGCGCACACTAGGGCCATTGAAACCAGCCTGCGCATTACAAATTGCTTAATGTAGAGCAGAGTGTGTTTCTCATCTACGTGAATGGGAATGAAGGGACCATATCCCAGTAGAATGGAAGAGACAGGGAGAAAGAAGAGAGAGCTATGATTTAAAAGGAGCCAATTTTTAAAGGGACACAAGGCTGTTCATGGAAAGTTGAAGTTGTATGAAGTGTTTTGATAGTAAGAAGTAGGACTTTAGAGTAAATAATGAGGACTCCGATTTCCAAAATGTGAGTGGGAGTCAATTCTAGAGGCGAAAGAACTACTTTACAAGGAAACTCCCCAATATGGCGGCATCGACTGATACAGATTCGGCCACTGTCTTTCCCAAAGGTACTGAGATTTCAGATCATGAACCATCTAACCTGTATGTTAGCCAGGTGGAATATTTTAACATTATGTATAATCTTAGCTAGCCAGGTGTCATGGTCTCTTTCATCAACTCTATGTACCTACAGTATTATTAGGAAAATGCAAACATTGGTCTCTTAAAAAGGTTTTTGTAGTATATTCCTCTGTGGCCATACTCATTTGCAGTATCTATGCCCCTTTCTATCATTACTTTGGCATTTAAAGTGCAGTTGTGGTGCTGCTGTGTCAGAGCCTGAATCACCAGCGAGAGACACTGAGATATATAAGCTATAAGGGCTTATTCTGTAGGGTGGGAGTTGACTCATTTATCTGATCTGATTTACCCTTTTATTGAACGAGTGAATCACCCATTTTCTGTTCTCCAAGAAGACCTCTGGAATGCTGAACCCCATCACTCTATCTTCATTCCCACGGCTGCAGCCAACAAAAACAACATGTTCCCATATGGCCATTTTTATTACACCTATAAAGGGATTGGTACAATATGTGTTGCAAGTTGAGACGGTGTTATGGGATAGGTGTCTTTGTGGCTAATCCCAAGAGTCACATAATAGTTTCTCTTCAAGAGAGACTACACTATGCCAGTTTGCCCACGTCCTAGCACTAAGTCTGGAAGCAAGGTGGAACCATATCTTCTCGGGTTATCCGTCTTACTTATCCTAAATTAGATAGATGCAGAGCCTTTCAATACATATCCCTTTCCTCCAGCTATGGGAGTTATACTTCTTGGGACAGTCATTTATCCTTCTGTGTAATATATATATATATATATAAATTTATTTATTTATTTATTTAAATTCCAAGGTCTATATCTCATCTATACTTGGGTTGAGAGTACAAGTTCTAAAAGCCTATTTATTGGTTTTGAGGGTTCCTTTATAAAAAAAAAAAAACAGACACAAAGTATTAGCAATCAAGTCAAGGTACATTTGGGGCTAGGGTAGGGGGCTGATTTCTGTAGATCACAGTTATGTGTCTGCAGCAGAAGCACATAACCCACTTTTTTGCTCTCTGGATTGGAACTGTCTCCTGTCGTCCAGTAGCAGCCGAGCAGATAATGAAATGGAAATTACAAGCGCTTGTCCAAACTTGTTCAAGTCAGAAGAAAATTGGGAAAGATTAAAATAGATTACAGAAGGGACATGGAAGCTAAATTGGGCAGATAACTGCTGGATGATTACTGGACGGTACTCAGTGAAGCAGCTACATGAAGCATTATGCACGCCATATTCATCACTGTGTCGCATGGATCCCCGCCAGCTAGAGTCCGAGGGAGAAGAGCCAAAAAGAAAACAAACACTTGAGCCAAAGATTTTTGAAAGCCTTAATAAAAATCACAATTCTGCTCTAGATTTTAGAGGCTCCCTTTCTACCTACTTTTTAACATTCTCTATGTGTTGGAACAGCATCATAAAAAAGCCTTATACATAGTGGTGAGTCAAACATAGGACCTTCAAAGCACTAAATTCACCTGCTATCAGCTAAAATCAAAGCATGTTACATACGTGACTGGGACTAGGTAGGACATAGCTCTTCGGGGAGGTCTAGAGTTTGTAATATCCTTCAACGACTTGGAATTAGTGTAGCTACCCAAAATCCTTATAGCAAGCATTTCTACAAACTGCTGGTTACCAGGAACAATTACTTTTAATCTTGTTGCGTGTCATGATGATCCCATAGGCATGTCAAGTCATTGTTGTTATCATTGATTGACTTGCCTTGAGGAATTCTGTGAAGGGCCAGAATGCATTACCAGATGCAAATTAGAGAGCAAGTATTTGTAAGAACCTAATCCAGCTGGATCACAATATTTATATAGTGGATAGGGCTACAAAGTAAACAATGAAATTATCTTGGCCAACATATGGGGTCCTCAACCAACTGGCTCTTTGTTTATTCCTTCTATGTTGTCCAGAAGGTGGTCACCAAACTATCTTGCATAGGGGTATATTTATTCTAAGGCAGTTCCTAGATATTTATTTCATGAATTTACTTTCTATAGACTAGCTCGCAAGTGTAGCTATAAGTTACTGGACCCCACTAGTGATGCATGGTATGGTGTTTGTATGGCCAGCAAGTTGGTTGGGTTTGGGTGCCACAACTTCTTTGCCTACTGCCTTAGCCCCTGCACTCATCTCTCAGTTCTTTCACCTATTGTTGACATCAGTAGTGAAGAGGAATTAAGTTCTAAATCAGGTTTCACTGCGATGAACACCTCGCGTTGTCTTCCACCCTTGTGCTAGATCTCCATATTCTCAGTTTGCAGGTTTTCTAATCATCTGTTTCCTTTGCTAAAATAAAACACTGGAGAGCTGCCATTTGGCTTTTCATCTTGGATAGAAATGGGCTGCAGTCTGATATGCTTTTCCGTTAAGTATGATAATTTATTCAATGAGTTATTTTGTTCAGGAAAAAAAGGCAATTTCCACAAAATGCTATTTTGACGCGTGCCAGGAAAGGGGTCCTTTGTGGCTTTTTAATTCCAAGAAGGAATAATAAACTTTGCATAATTTGGCTTTGGCCTTGGCCTTGTTAATGAATAT
The DNA here is from genome assembly GCA_038501925.1 of Xenopus petersii. Taxonomy (NCBI): domain Eukaryota; kingdom Metazoa; phylum Chordata; class Amphibia; order Anura; family Pipidae; genus Xenopus; species Xenopus petersii. The sequence goes on from CM076689.1 coordinate 116,795,764, forward strand.
GTTAAAGCAGCATTTCAGATTCAGAGAGGGGACATATTATTTAACTGAAAATATAAAACACAATGGAGGAAGCAATGAGGAACTGTAAAGTTAAGGTTTCTGTGCTAGGGTAGAGACAGTGGCAATCTGCATGGCAGATTTTGTCTTTCTCTACAGACTATGATAAAACATGGGAAGATCTTGTGGGCTCTACCGTTTTTTGAGGGTCTTACCTCATTGTATTTGGTCTGGCCTCATTGGACTGTGGACCAGCTTTTGGTGGCATCTTGTTAGGGATTTGTAGCATTTCAAGGGCAGATTAGGGGGAGACAATGAAGGCTATGGCCTAGAAGATTACTATCTCTGTATTCAAGTCCTATCACCTTCAAGGTCAAATATTTAGGAGAGCAAATTGACATTTTCTCCAGTTCTCGCATAACTTGCCTTCAGGCTGAGCCAACCACCCACCACTACTGCTGCAAACCATTCTTCCCAAGGGAATGAGGCAGCCCAACAGTTTGGGAATCAATGCTCTATGTTCATACAGGTAGCTTGTCAAGTTTCTTTAATATAAATGTTTTGGATTTTTCCTTTTTTTTTAGCCGTGGCCAAATGATATAGTATTTAGCATAATTGGGATTCTTTACATGACCCAGACTGATTTAGAATTAGCATTAGCACAGACTGTCCCAATTAGGATTAAGCCAAAGCAGCTTTTAAGTGTTCAGTGGTGTGAAACTATACCTTTAACTATACCTTTAAAAGGACCCAGTCAATGCAATGGAATATAGAGCAAGGTGCTGTAACCCTTACAGGCGACTGGCTCAGTCCAATAAATGTGAATTTATATGTAGGCTATTAAACTGATCATGAGAACTATTTCCATATATTAAAACAATTGCACAGTGCAGAATCTTTATATCTGAAACACTGCAGCTGTCAAAACATCATGCATCATGACATCTAGAACATGCTTTATGGCAGTAGTTCTAGATATACTTTCAGCATCAGAGCCCACAAAGCAGAATCAGTTACTCTTTGACTGAAAGGCTCATTAACATTTGCTGGATGTGCACTTGCACTGGCCTCCTCTTCATTGACATCCTACTCAGCTGAAATGCTTGACATTCCCACTGCTTCTTTAGAATGGTTGATGGCTCTGAACAAGAGGCAGCAGGTGTATTGTAGCTTGGGAGTCAATGAGTGATGCATAGGCCAGCAGATTTATTTATTTCACCAATCCACAGAGACAGAGGAACTGTTCAGTAATCGTTACTTTTATTGCTTAATCATCAACACATTTTTTGTGTTTGTAGGGAAAGGCTTTGCAGCCAAAGCTTAGTGCTGAAGGTGCCTGTGGAAGAGGGAGTGTTTTAGAAGGGCGTAAAGCTTTAGGGCAGATTCATAGTGAAAGAGACAAGCCAAGATCTTAAGCATTCAGGGAAAAGTGTGGCTTCCTTCATCACTTGGCTATACTAGATACATCTTGTCCTTGGATGTCCCATGACCTCAGTATAATGAAAGTGCTGTCTATGCTTTAGCTTTCTATTACTCTGGTTCTCCCTTAGGGTCTCTAAAGGATACCAATTCGTTTTTTTTGTTCCTTGACTGTCTTAATTTACTTTTTCCGTAAATATTCATGGATCCAGGACAATGCTTTTGTTCCTGGCCTAAAGAGCCATAATGATTGTTCAATCAGGGTTAAATGGTTGCTATACCCTATAATGTACATGGTCAGTTGTGCTTAATATAGAGCAGTGGTTATTTGACATTGGCAATGGTGCCCCTAGGGCCTGGAAGCCTAGTTTGTAGAATATTTAGGATGAGATTTGGTTATCTCTTTGCAGTCATAGATATTATTGAAAGCTTCAAAGTTATTTATGCTGAGATTAGGGTTGAAAACCTATTAAAATGTAATGCATTTCTGACTACCTTATGATGCAAGTGGTGGGCTGAACAAATGTTAGACCTTGAATAGAGTCATGAACCAAAAATGTTCAAAAACTACTAGTATTGAAAAATGATTGTACTTGCACAGTTTTATGATACGTCTAGAGGCAGATACTGAAGCTAAAAGTAAAGTCACATTCTACATCCTGATTCCTACAACCACTGTCAAAACCAATCACCAGTCTACTGAGAACCCCTTAGTATAAACAAACCCCTCTCTTCCACTTGATGCAGCCTGAAGTCTTTTGTGGTGAATTTTAAAACAATGGGATACCTATTCTGAATTCATTTTTGGTTTCTCATTTTTGGTTATGAGTTTATATAGTTGAATGTTCCTTCTGAACTGTGCTTAGAACAGGAGAATACCAAGGCTGGAATGTTTTCATGGTATCGCTTAGGTTTTTAGGTTATTCCGTTATCTATGGTTATCTATTGGTTATACATTCATTTTTGGTTATTATAGCCTCAAAACTCTCTGGGCAGCTTGGCCATGACCCAAGCTAGCTTCTTGGAAAGGAAATTAGGACACAATAGGCGACCATTGGAGATGATAATGAAGTATGTCTAATTCTTATAGTGTACCTTTAAAGAGGAAGCTTTCCATGTGAGCGGTTTTCTTATGTATATTTTCAACCTTATATCTTTTTCCCGAAAAGGTGAAGAATACTTCAGTGTTGTAGCAATTTTTAGCATCATTCACGTGTTCAGTTGCGATCTCACAGTTCTGTTTTTGTAGTTATTTATAGTCTGTCAGACAGCAGTTTGTGCATTTAGTGGTACAGCTGCATAAATGTAGGGCACCTCTGATTTCCATAGCACTTAAGCTCATAGGGCTGCCATACTGTCTTTTTCTACCTAGCAGGATAGTTTTAGGCTAGAGCAAAAAAGGGTACAGTATTTGCTGTGGCCCTAATCATCAGAAGAGCCCCTTGGGTGGATATGTAGAGTGAGGGTGTCAGGTAGTCAGGGTGAGGAGGTTTATAATGGTCCACAAAATAGGGAGGACCAGAAATCATAACCTACAGCTGTAGTACTTCTTTATGAAACCAAATGTTCAAATTGGTAGTTGGCTTAACTGCAAAAAGCTTGACTGGTAGCATTGATCAGTTTGACAATAACCAGTAGATGAGCAATATAATATAACTGGCAATTTTGAAATGCGGTTGAGTGAGACAGATATTGAAGACTATATAATGTATTGAATGGAGAGGGTAAATAGAAGTTGGGGTATCTAATGTTAGGCATGATGTCAAACCCAGTAGAAATTAAGAAGTTGTAGTGGAATTTAGTGATAAGGCTTAAGCCATAAGACAATGCACAAGTTAATTTTTGGGTTATATTATAAAACCCCTCAAGAAGAAGATGTTCAGTCAGTATCTGGGGATTTTAATGACCTTAACTGGGAGGTAATATGTAATATGCTGAGGCTGAAAGCAATTCATAGTATTTCCTACACAAACACTTGCCATGGTCGTAATCAAACCCAAAACCCCACCACTTTTAAATTAAATCACTGCTTTTCTATATTTACATATGTCTGTTATTTGATGATACTGTTTTTCATTAACAAACATACACAAATGTATTAGTGTTTCTTTAAATAGGGTTTTGCTGGCAAACAACTTTCCATTCTGGGAAATTGCTCACAATGGCCTCTTTTGGCTTGTCACCAAATGTATAACATCAGTGGGAACAAATTTTGTAGTTCCTAGATTCCCAGTGGGCATGAACCACAATATTCAGATGTACACGGAGCTTCTCTCCATTGTTTGCTATTGAGGCTTTGCTGGTGGCCTCGCTTGGGTATATCTTGTGTGCTTGGTCCTGAACAAAGAACCAGATTTTCTGTAGGACCTCACATTTTGCCTCTAGTCATCGTTAGGTCTTAGCAAGAAAGTCCAACTGGTGGCTTCCTATGTTTTTATCTTTGTTGGCATCAAGGCGATAACCCTAGTGGGTAGAGACCTGTGCAGGCATCTTCCAGCATCCAAACTTGTATTTTTACCTGGATTGACACCCAACCTGACCTGCAACAACCTTAACTCCAATCCATGCATGAGACACGGAAGTGTTGTTGTTCACAAAGTAAGTCATAAAAAGTCAAGCAAAATGTTTTACCAGAACCACCCCAAATGCATCTATACATACATACAACTTCTTTTTGTTTTGAAGACCCTAGCCTTAATTAAAGGACTAGTAAAACAAGCCTTTTTTTTATTCATTTAAATATGATGTGCTGCTACCCAGCACTAGTAAAAATGATTTATTGTGGTTTATTCCTGAGATTATTCCAGCTTGCTATTTTAAAGCTTGGGAAAAGCAGCGTTATCTGCGTAATAAAGATAGAAGCACAATTATGACTTGCTGGTATCAGCTGTGGTATTATAATAACACACAGAGCAATTCTTTATAATAAAAGACGGCATTATCATAATAATGATAGCAGGGTCCTGGGATGTGACTTCAGTCAGGAAATGATTTCTGATTCAGCTAATAATAGTACTTTGCTCTTTGGAGGGAGTTATGTTTTTTAAGTTCCAATGAAAAACAGTTTATGTTCATGTCTTTTTCTCACCACCAACCATTAATAACAATAGTAGAAAACAGTTTAAGGTTCAGTAGACCACCATTTGCTATTTGAGGGCATATACATGAATATTCTTATATATATATGTGTATCTATATATAGAGAGAGAATATATAAATGCCTTGCAATGCTGAGGCTCTGATGGATGAATGGAAGTTTGTACTGTATGTTCTCATGTTTGAGGGGTTTCATTCCACACTCCATAAATAACCAACTTCTTGATGAAGTTGATCCTCATATTTGCACAAGTTTCCTCTCATGCTCCAGAAATAACCAGGTACTCATGTTTGCTTGAATTTGCTCCTATTTCTAAAAAAACTAAATTGATTAGTTGGTTCCAGATGTACAGTAGTTGATCCTAGTATGGAAGGGAAGATCCTTAGTGAAGTAATGGAGGTCTCAGTTGAATATGTTTTTGCATAAAAGATCATTTTGGCCTCACCATATTAAGCTAGTTGAGTAGACTGACCTTGGCTAAATCGCCCAGCTATTGGTTTTCTTTAGGAAGGGACCAATTTTGACAGACCATCTTGCAGTCCCTTCATAGTTGAGTCAGTCTGTCTGAACATGTAAACTGGCAGCGACATGGGCTTCTCACTATGGCATTTTATAACGAAGGCCCTTAAGAAGGCCACCTATGGCTCTGAATTCCAGGAGAACCCAGAAACCAGTCAAGTTTCTAAAGCCATATGAGATTTGTGTATCTCTGTTGGTTCTAAGTTCTGTGCCAATCTGAGGAAGTACATTGTTAAAGGCCTACTGTCATGGGGAAAATTTTATTTTCAAAATGAATCAGTTAATAGTGCTGCTCCAGCAGAATTCTGCACTGAAATCCATTTCTCGAAAGAGCAAACAGATTTTTTTATATTCAATTTTGAAATCTGACATGGGACTAGACATATTGTCAATTTCCCAGCTGCCCCACGTCATGTGACTTGTGCTCTGATAAACTTCAATCACTCTTTACTGCTGTACTGCAAGTTGGAGTGGTATCACCCCCTCCCTTTCCCCCCTCAGCAGCCAAACAAAAGAACAATGGGAAGGTAACCAGATAACAGCTACCTAACACAAGATGACAGCTGCCTGGTAGATCAACACTCAATAGTAAAAACCCATGTCCCACTGAGACACATTCAGTTACATTGAGAAGGAAAAACAGCAGCCTGCCAGAAAGCATTTCTCTCCTAAAGTGCAAGCACAAGTCACATGACCAGGGGCACCTGGGAAATTGACAAAATGTCTAGCCCCATGTCAGATTTCAAAATTGAATATAAAAAAAAATCTGTTTGTTCTTTTGAGAAATGGATTTCAGTGCAGAATTCTGCTGGAGCAGCACGATTAACTGATTCATTTTGAAAAAAAATTTTTTTTTCCATGACAGTATCCCTTTATGAAACGCGTCAGACCTTGGATGCTGTGTTTTTAATCAAATGTAAGAATGAAGATGATAGTTTTTAAACTGAAGCTGGACTGAGCAATCCCTGACCTTTTGGTGTGCGCTACAACTATTTGGAATTTGTGGCTGTTCTTCAACCAGAAACAATGATATTCCCTGAAAATGCTTAGCATGCAGCATGCTTCTTATTGCTTTAATAATATTATTCAGAGATATAAATATTTAGATATCTTTTCACTCGTTGCTTTTAGTTTAGGAATTCATTTCAAATAATTAAAGTCAACATTCCATCTTCAAGGTGTTCATTAAAAATATAATGCATCTCCAACAGAAAAACACATAGAAAGCAATCTCTGCAGCAGCACATCTGTTGTGTGGGTATGTTCAGCTTGGGAATGAGGAAGTGGTATTCAATTTAGGTTAATGTCCCTTCCATCATCTACAGGAGTATTTCCATCTGCAACCTGTCACAGCAGCTCACAACACCAATGGAGCATGTATTTTCACAGATTTTGGCTAAGTGACATCTTCATTCAGTTGGTTGGTAATGTTCATAGTTAATTTTTGACAAAACGAGGCCTGGATATAGATCAAAAGGTAACTGTAGGCACCCACCGTCTGAAGAGGCTGGTTGCCACAATTCACTGTCTTGTATTGCTCACGTGAAAGAGTCTGCTAAGGAATATGGCACAGGGAACATCATGGATGAGCATTTTCCTCTTATTCAGGGCCAAATCCAAGACCCAATGCTAAAACAGAGGTTTAATCCCCTTACCAATTCATTCTAATGGAATGGAATGGATAATAACATCCTCCACCCTCAGCACCCTGGGTACTCTAAAGTGGAAACGTTGCTATCATAAAAATCTACTGAACTATCATTCTTTTATATAAATAGGTTTGAGATTCAGAGGAAACCATGATGGTCTGCTTCTCCTCACAACCTACCTTGGTTCCACAGTATCATGCAACTTCTTCCCACTTTCTTCCACTGTGATGTATTCTGGGACTTAAAGAGTCTTTGCTTTCCAGTGAATCTGAGCACACCCCAAAATGGAAAGCAGAGGGACTTCATGTCCAACAATCCAGATCCCTGCGAAAAGAAACAGGCTATCATGGTTTCTTTGCAGTCTGTGGAATCAGGTATGTCTGAATTCAAAAGGCGTTTAGGTACCTTTGTTGCATAAGCCCTACTGAATGAGCTCCTGCCAAAGTGGGGGTGGGTATGTTTTTGCCTTTAAATCATGCTTCTGAGACCAGTCTTATGGTTTGAAACATAAAGAACAAATATACCCTCCCTAGGATCCCTGGACCAAAGATGGCATACATGCTAATGTCTGACTGCAAGGAATCCTTGTACCTATCAAAGCTCAGTTTCTGCAAAGGTTGAAGTCCCACCCCACTGAAACACACTGCATGGAGAAGGGTTATCTGTGTAGTGTAGAGGAACCATACAACCAAGGGGTATTTTAATACTTTTAATCTAGGTCCTAAAGCATCCTTTGTAGAGCTAATATAATGACTTACTGCTTAGTTGGTTATGGCTTCTGTGTCAGATTTGTCCATATATATTATTGGAATTCAGATGGTTGTCCTTGTCATGATCAGTGACAAAGAATTTCAAACTACTGTAGTAAAGTTCTCATCTAGTTATGTCCATTTTCTCTAAACGTTAATACCTAAAAAGTGACATTTCTCCCTTTGGCTGAGATGTAATGAGAAATTCCCACCCTGAATTTGATAAAACCTGTCACTTTTTAATGCATCTGCCCTCAAATATCTGTTTCATCGCGCTGTGTTATTTTTTTAATTTTTTTTTGCAAGTTGAGCAATTATTATTTAATAGCTGTTAAACACCAAGGGAGGATTATAATTGCATGCTTTCCAATGGAGCCCGTCCAAATCTGAGGGATAAATTAGGCATATTTTCCTCAACCCATCTGTTTTATGCTTCACATAAGTATGTGTTGTCTTATGATGATGAAGTGGCTTTGTCTCATGAGTCAGTGTGATTTCTGAGCTTGTCCTTTAACGAGATTGGAAAGACTCATTCAGTGGAGGTGCCAAATTATTAGAACCCCCTAGTAAATTTAATTTATCTTTCTAAGGAAGCATCGTGCCACAATCCCTTGTGTAGGCTTTTTATATCAAAAGGCCCCTAGGTATAGTCAGAGAATATTGAAGGTTAAAGTAGGTTTAGCTTCACCAAAAAGAGAGCACCTGCAATATACATGATATAGTATGTACTGTATATATATAAAGTCATCTATTGGTAGCCCCCCAATCACAAATGTCACCCTCTTCCCCTGCCCTTAGGCCATAGGTCATCAACATGTAAGTATGGATCACCAAGGGAACAATGGCTGAGGAGCTCATTGGATTTGGAGTGAATTAATTTTGGCTGCACAGATAACGATGGAACTATAGTAGGCTAATGGTAACTGTTAAAGGGGGCTTGTTTACAATTTGGCAAGGCAGGGTGCAAAGTGCAAGAAACTGGAGCAAGATGCTGTTTGCACCCTTCCCTGTGTTGTGATTTATACATTCTGAAGCATGTAGGCAATTATAAATGAGTTTCATGGTATTTTAAATAAACAACCCAATATTGGACCAGCAAAAAGTAGCCTAAGCCCACAAAGTCTGAAAAACCACTGATGGCACACTTCGACTCCAGCACATGTAGGGTTAGAGAGTACCCACAATAATATATTATAGTAAGGGATGTACTGTGTTGGTATTTCAGGAGGATTCTCCATCACTGTCAACACGTGCTTTCTTTTATTAATCCCTACATCCTTGCCAAAAAAAAAAAGGATCTATATTTCCAATTTCTTAAAGGTTCCTTATCCAGGTCCCTTATGTGTGTAATGAGCACTGGTCTTCCCGTGTGCAGCGAATTGGTTGAGACATGGAAGTTCCCCAGAGTCTGAATGTTTCTCCGTAATATAGATCAATGAGCAATCAATAGAAGTCATCTGTTCTCATTGTGACATTGCTACTTGCTGAACCATCCCCAGGTAACATATTACTTTAGCTAACGATGTGTTGTTGATTTATTCCATCCTTAATACTATATGCTTCAAATAACATTAAAGTCCGCTCAGCCAATAAAGTGCCCTTTCTCCCAACATCCATCAGATTTATGCTTTAATCACTTTATGGGGGGAAATTATACTCTGGATTTAGACATTATTTTTTAAACTGTTTGACCTACCAACAATGTAGTGTAGAGTTCAAATGCCCATTGTGGCCCTTCATTTCTTGGTTAAATCCAAGCAAACATTGCACCATTTTATTTTTCATTGAAAATGTTGGCAAAAGATAACTATGAGGAGCAATTCCCTACTTTTTTCACCAAGAGTAGTCAACAGCCCATATGAGAAGACACTTTGCTACCGAATACCTATGGAGGTCAGGTTAGACCTCCATAGATAAAACGATAGTCAAAAGAACTGGAAGGAGAATGGTGAATGTGTATCACGGTCTTTATGTAGAAGTAGGCCTTAGTGAGGATTTGGTTCTGAGGCAGAAGATGTTAGAGACAAGTGATGAATCAATAGATGATCAATAGACATCTAGTTTCTGCCACAGGGGAATGGCTAAGTATTAGAGGAAATAATTAGCAAAGTTGTATTTTCTAGACCTTTTGCTAAGACTGTGTTGTACCCTCCTTTATCTGCCTCTGTGTTACGGCTCCAACTTATGTAGATAAGCAAAACATTGACCCTCCATCCCCACTCACTTACTGTCAAGGATCCAGGTTCTTTGACTAGGTCCCTGATGCACATTTTAAAATGGTACCTTAAGGCACATCTTATAGGCCCTCCCTCCTTGGTGAGACCTAGAAAACATGCCTTTAATTGGGGATACAAGATTGGTAGCTTTAACGATAATAATACATTAAAGATTGACTAGCCCCTAAAAAAGAATAAAGCACATCCATTTCGCCAGGTGCCACAGTCCAATCCCAACGCAGTCATTTGATTTCTGTTTATTGCCTTAAAGGTAAAATTCTCCCTGGTAACGACACTGGCTGCAATACATTTGTGAATCTATCCATTACAACCCTTCCTTTTAGGTTCTACAGAAGTACCAAGCTGCCTTCTATATCCTTCCTTTCTGCAGCAAAGTTCATGCATATTTTAAATCCCAGCTCAAACCAATTTTTGTTTCAAGTGAGATATAAATAGCAGAGTGTGACATAACTGGGCCATTCTGCTGCCAAGCCTCGCTGGAAGTCTTGCTACCCTTTTCATGTTCTCCTTGCGACTTTTTCTACATCTATTATAGGTTCGGCTCTCGCTATTGATTGCTTTTTTCTTATTTCCCATGTAGTGTCCAGGCCCCCACTGAAATAAGCATTCTTTTGTTTATCCACTACGTAATGAACATAATGGAAGTGTTTGAGAAGGTATAAAACAAAAACCAGGATAAATGTCCTACTAATAAAAGTCCTACTAATATATAACAAAGAATAAACACTGCAAAATATGTCCTAATAAACAGCTTTTGTATTGTCTTATGTTATAATTGGTGTGCAGTGATGACACTTATGTAGGATTAGAAGTCAACTCTAGAGTTCCATGACCTGTATAGAAGCATTGGTTATATGGTAATGGAACTCTCTGGTGGCTTTCAATATTTTTAGACTTAATATCAGGTTACATTATTCTTTGTATGATTCATTTTCTTAGATTCAAGATATTCCCAAGAGGAGAGGTTGGGCCCCCAATGGGGAGAAACTCTTGATAATAGCACAAAGGAAATGTTATCCTTTTTAAAGGACAGGGAAACATACAAATGTATTGTTATTCAGAGGAACAGACCACCCTGCTGCTTTGGACATGGAACATGGCGGGTGCTTTCCACAGAAGGCTGTTCATGCTTATACTTCCCATGCTTTCCCAAACATCATGATTTACTTTCTTTTGCCTTGTCTATGAAGGGTTTTATTTATCCAGGTCAAGATATACAGTATCTAGCGGACAAAGTAAGGTTTAGAAAGTATCTACTGGAGGTAAGTCTAAAGCAACTAGACTATCTGAGCATTCTCCAAAGCCCTTCCCCACCTTCTTCTGGCTCTTCTGGTATGGAATTCCCCATTTTAAACTCTAAGAATACTCCAAAGGTCCAGTTGCTTTAGACTTATCTCCAGTAGATACTTCCCAAACCTTACTTTGGCCATTACATTGTCCCTCTCTCTTCTTGAAGGCTGAAGTTGGATATTCCTAATGTAGATTCTGAACAAGGAGCAAATCCATACAAAATAATTTCTTTACATTGGAAACATTAAACAGTGGATTGGGTTTAACGCATGATAATAAATAACATTATTTTTAATCAGAAAAGACCCGCAGAACAAATTTCAGCTTGGCACAGATAACATTGACATATGACTAATATTATAACCAGTACTTTTTTCTCCCTAGAAGATGGGCGTAAGCTCAAAGGTGCCATCCAACGCAGTACAGAGACTGGTCTGGCTGTTGAGATGCCAAGTCGGACAGTGCGCCAAGCAAGCCATGAATCTATAGAAGACAGTATGAACAGCTACGGGTCTGAAGGAAAGTAAGTCAATATAACAATCCATGTTATTAAGATGACATCTTGCTGTTGTGATACAGTTTGTGGTGCACACAGCTGGATCAAGCAGATCCCAACGGCCAAATGGGCAGATCTAGACTAGGCTTAAATATTAAACTTCTGGAATGTCTCATTTAGTCAAAGAGAGGAGAGAGGCATTTAGAGATGAGTTTTGGGTCTTTTACAGAAGGATACATGGAGGGCTTAGCATATGGTGTACAAATTATACTCTCAATCTAATATTCTGGACTAAGAAAGACCTAAAAGTACTTCTAGTTAATAGGCTGCTCTGTTCCTATCAATGTTAATGTAAGGAGCAAGATAGATTGCATTATTAAAAGTGGTATAGCCTGAGGGGAGAAGAGTACAAATCTGATACTTTAATGATAACACTTCTTGAATATGCAATGAAAATATGGGATTCAGATTACCAAAAAGTATATTAAGGAATAAAGAATAGCTCTGAGACATTCAAGACATACTGTTTCTGTGGTTTGAAAAAAGGTGTCTAATATAATATTAAATGTATAACATATATAATGCATATTTCCAATAGCAAGTTCAGTGGATTGAAAACTGTCTACCCAATCATTTCTGTTATGGTGTAAAGTTTTGATTCAGAATGGTGGCTGTTACGTAAGTGTGTTAATGAATAAGTTCCGCTCAATACCTTTTGCCTTGGCCATACATTTATAATAAGAAGCATAAGCCCTTTATGTGCCATGAAAATAGTGACCCTCTTGAAAGTCCAACATTTGGTCAAGGCTTGCTTTGAAGGCTCAGCCTTGATGATGACCCCCTTTAGCTAATAAAAACATGTACAGAAATAGGAAAATATTGGTGTATCAGTTATTCAGACAAAGACACAAGACCAATAGGACAGCAAATACCTATCCTCCACTAATCTCATGCCAACTGACCATCAAACTGGGCTTTCAATTGTATGAAGGAGAACACATTTCTATTCTCCCCAATTGTTACCCTAACTGGCCTTCAGGCTAAACCTCTCTGCCACTGCTATAGGGGGGCATACCCACAGTTTGGGAACACCTTCTACCGGGGAACAAATTCAAGATTGTTGCTAAACTAAAAAGACCACTGTTCCCTTATATCCATAAGCTAGCAAGGGCATTGTGTCTCGCCAAGTAAAAGGCAGAGGAAAAGAATATATACCCATGTTTAGGTTATTCCAGGCAGATTGCCCAGGTGCAGATAGATGCCCCTAATATGTTCATAATCAGCCAAACTGCCCTATCAGTCTGATGATGTTTCGGCAGTTTTACCCCACTACCTTATGTGGTTGTTGATTCAAGTGAGCTAAATGCGCAAATCCCAATACAATGCATTTGTGGTTCAGCAAATAGAATGATGCTATAATAAGTCTATTTTGTACTCTGGCTTAGCAAACAAATTGTTAATTACAATTTCTTCACGACGGAGACATCTGCTTTATAAATTTATCCCATAATATTGGATTGAAGCAGAAGCTTATACGCACCCATTCATGATTTCACCGTTATACAAGTGAATTAAAAAAAAAAAGTCACTCGTCACTCAATGTGATCTGCCATATATATATATTGATAGTTTGGCTACTGGCTGACCACTAGATCACCCAGCACCTACAGGTGTGTGTATGTCAATGACTGCCCCAACCCTGCTTATAAGCCACATTGTCCTACCATCCAATATTATATCACTCCACATTATGAGCTCTTGCCAGCTGCTGCCTCGTGTCGATGGGCATTAGGGCCGAGAAGCAGTTCCTTGTGTTAAACCTTTGTGCAGAGCGGAGCCTTTCTATGCATTGCATTTTATCTTCTAGACTGGAAGAGCATTCGTGAGTCTTAGTTGAATATTCCCCAAATCAATAGAGGTTGATTGCTAGAAGATGCTTCATATGGATCAATTGATGTCCATATGGATTTTCTGCTACACAGTTTGCAACCTTTGAAGAATCCAGGCTTAATGAGTCTTAACACAGCATCGTATTTACTAGCCCATGGGGTAAAACAAAAATGCTGATAAATTCATCTGGAGACTAGGTACAGCCAGGACCAACCAGGATTGGGGGCCCTGCCCTTTACAATTATATATATATGGGTATACAACTGAAATAGCTCTGAAAGGGAGGGATTATGATCCCAAGAGCCCAACACAATGATGCCACAGGACCTGTTCCCTAGTTTTAATAGATAAATCTCAATTTTGCATCTAAGATGAGTTCCAAACTGGCAGAAAAGCCATTGGTTTGGCAGAGTCACCGAAATCTCTACCAGGCTGAATGCATAATGTTGATCTTACAGCACTGACCTCAACTCAACTAAACGCCTATAAAATGTATGATATGGAGTCAGGTCCATATCAGCCAGACCCATCATTAATGCCCACTCATATCATCTCATGGCTGAATGGAAACAAATCCCACCAATAAACTTCCAGCACCTGGTGGAAAGCCTTCTCTTTGTTTGAGAATGGGATGTTAGACAGACATACATTGTATGTTCTCATCCTCACAAGCACAAGGGCATGAAAAGCTCAGTGTGCCCCTCGGAGTTTGCATTATAATTTTATTTGTTATCATTGTTGTTTTTTTCTCTTATATTCTCATTAATTTTCTTTCTTAACAGCATAATAAAATAATTAAGCAAATGCCAAAATACACAAGCATCAAATCTGATGTTAATTCCATTTCTAGGTTAGTCAACTCCATAGAGAAATAAGGAAGATGCAAACGTGCAAATAAGCAGCATAACAAACAAACATCATAACCTGATTTTTTGAATCCAACTACAAAGGGAACAATTGAAATAACAAGGACAAACCATGATGGAATTCAGCATTGTGTTTTAAAGCATGGCTGACAGTATTTGCTCTTTGTTATTTTAAAAGAGCCCTGATGAGAAGATCTCAGACGGAAGTGGGCTTCAACTTGGTGGACTGAGGTGGGCTTCAGCTTGGTGGATGGTGTGCAAAGCCAATGCAGATCATTGACAGTGTTTAAAACTTTTGATACAATAGTCATAATAGGGGATAAATGCAGTGCCAATGTCATGTCTTAATACCTCCATACTGTTTTATTGGTATTGGTTTGAGACTTCATTAAAATCCGCCATTGGTAGTGAGATGATCATGTTCTACATAGTAAGTCTACATTTCCTGAAATAACATGATAACTGGTGGAGTCATCCGGGCCCTTTAGGTCCTGAAAGGATGGCATGATTATCAGACATGTCTCAAACACTGTTTGGGTCAAGTCCTTGTAGGAACATCAGTGGTGTACAGATTCAAGCTCAGTTCAATGTTCACCGTTGAGGAATGCACCTAAATCACTCCTAATATTCCCAATTAGAAAATTTCCCAATCCATTAAAACAAACCCGAGTTCTGTGGTTGTGCCCTCCTCCCAGGATCTTTTGCCGCAGAAGAGGGCACAGTCTATGCTGCAGCCGAAATTAAATATGATTTTCCTAGTCATTTTCCTGTGGGCCAGAAAACTAATAGCCCGTGTCTGTAAATAAAAAGGTAATTTGTATGTAAGAAATAAATGAAGCGTCAACGCACTTTTCGAGACCAAGCATATTACATTCAAGTACAGCCTCAGGGCATTGCTAGGAATTTTCGATCGGAAAACAATTATCAAACATATTAAGGTGGAAAGCAAATTAGTTTTTTTTTAAAAAAAAGGCTAACCAAAAGATTTAATTTTAAATGAGACTATTTTGTCTTCGCTGACAGAAATAGAATTTAAATCCGTGAGTCAGTAATATAATAAATGAAGGAGTCAAAGTAGTAATGAGTGACATTGATCTGGGGGGGGGGTGGCCTGTACCTTATCCAATCTGAAAAGTGCTGGTGACTCAAAGCGGCTCATTGACTTTTTGGGGGAGAATTTTAGTTTGGTTTAATCTCTTGGTTAAATTTGTTACTTTAGAAAGAAATCTTTCCAATGAGAACCACTCTTGGAAAACTCTATTGTATGAGTTTACTGTGTAAGAGCTTGTGTATCAGATGCATGGCATGAATGATGACCATGTAATTAAATTATTGGGAAAGCCATAAGCCAATCATTGCCCACTATTTTTTTTACATTAATAGACACCCTATTGTCCCCAGTGTGGGGAGCCCACACTGAATAACATCAATCCACTTCGGTCGAGAGATGGTTTCATAATATTCTCTCCCCTCTTTTTGATATACCCTTTATTATGTGCATTCTCCATCTATTGGGGGAGCAGTCTCTATTTCAGTACAATAATTCCCGCTTCCTACAAAATGGGTTTGCTGAGATCGGAATAGAAGAACTTTGCTGGCCTGAACAGAGCCCTGACCTCAACCTCAACAGTGAATTGGAATGCTCACCAAGTGCCGGGCCTGATCACCAACAACAGTGCCCAAACTCATTAATACACTTGTGGCTGAATGTGAAACCAAACACGGGGAGCATCACATCTCTCTCGCACTCTCACCTCCGTGCTGCACGTAACATCGGTCCCCCTTCGGGTCAAATCCATGAACATCCAACAACAACGGAGCACTCGGAGTGGTGTGTTAAAATCTTTATACTTTAATAATCCATGTTAAAAGATAATATATCTTTTAACATGGATTATTAAAGATTTTAACACACCACTCCGAGTGCTCCGTAGTTGTTGGATGTTCATGGACTTGTGGCTGAATGGAAGCAAATCTCACCACAATTTTCCAACATCTAGTCATGGAAACCTTTCCAGAATCGTAAAAGCTGTTATAGCATCAAAGTGAAGTCCAACTGCATATTAATATCATTGATTTGAGATATTGGATAGGTAGGAGTCCAAATATTTTTGTCCATGTAGCTTCCAGCCCTACCTCAGACCTACTTCATAGCATTATTAGTCATACACTAAGCTCTTCTGCACAGGTTGTCTACATGCCTTCCCCTTCCACCTTATGAATTCATTGCCACCAAGCACAGCTGGTGCTTTATTCATGGAGGCCACCCTAGGTCTCTGACCTTCAAGCACAGAAACATTTCTATAAATATTGCACATTCCCCTTTCAACATGTTATGTATTTTCTTTGCTGCATTTTAGCAGGAAAGGACTCAATATTAAAATAGTGATTTATTAACTCAGAAGAGGAAACATTGTTTTTCAGATCTGGGTGATACGCCTTATTCCCAACGACTTAGATTTATTACGCTGAAGACATGTTCCGAGAATAAAGCTAAATCTTTTTTGAATCTCATTAATGCGTGACATTTTGTTTCTCACTGAAATTCCTGAATCTGCTGCTGTAACATAAAAGTAAAGGAGACTCATTCTTATGGACTATCAAATCCAAACAACACAAAGATGCACTGGTAAAACGTCCAGTTGATTTGACTTATTTCTACAGATATACCATGGCCTGGATGAATGAGAATTTTCACAAACATATACCGTATATACTCGAGTATAAGCCATCCCGCGTATAAGCCGAGGTACCTAATTTTACCTCCAAAAACTGGGAAAGCTTATTGACTCGAGTATAAACCTAGGGTGAGAAATGCAGCAGCTTCTGGTAAGTTTCAATCAAAAAATTTAGGTTTTCTGCTCCCATTGTAGATGCCGGCGTCTCGTTTTTGGATGCCGGCGACCATTCTTGGAGACTATTCTTGGACAACCGGTGACTATTCTTGGATGCCGGCAACTATTTGTAGGCGTCGGCGACTATTCTTAGTCGCCGGCGACCGTTTTTGCGCTTGACCCGAGTATAAGCTGAGGTAGAGTTTTTCAGCATATTTTGGGGGCTGAAAAACTCGGCTTATACTCGAGTATATACGGTAATAATAACAACTAATGTTGGTACCCCACATGAATAAACATGTGCTAGGTAAAGGCATGCTATACTGGCTTTCTCACTGTTATGTCTTGTAATAGTCAGTTAAGGCTCAAAATAATGTGCTGTTCACTTTTTGCCAAAGACCCCATTTTCCTTATACGTGTTCAATTAATACAGTGCACATAGAAGATGAATAATCATTTAGAAGCCAAATTATTAGTATGTTAGTTCATTGCCTGTGCAAAATAAATGGGTTGAATGCATAATTCATTAAAGTGAAATCTATTCATTTGATTTAGACGGCACAATTATTGCTGCTGGTGCTTTCTGTTAGTCTGGATTGGGAGGGGAGGAAGACAACTTGAACCTTCTGCAGCGCATAGGAAAGGCTGCTTCACTGTAGGGATACAATTGAGGACTTGGGTTGATATTGAATGGAGTGTAGATGGCTATGTTATATACTATTCGAAGATTAAGGATCCCCATCATTGTCCTATGAACATAGAGGAAGAGAGAACTCCAGAAATGTCCAACCACAAGCCTAGGGGAGTTTCCATGCCCTGCCATGCGATGTTAGGAAGGACGTTGGTTTAAAATAATAATCATGAGAAATGTTTAGTTTCCCTAGCTTCAAAGCATTGTTTGATATAATTAAATTAGCTGCTTGACATAGCAAAGCTAATTAACTCAACATCTAAACAATACTGACCCAACTGGTCATTCATTAGACACAGAGTAGGAATAGTTTTTGCTGCAGCCTATGTGCTAGATGAAGTACAATTATGCCAGATAAAGATAATGAATAGGATCTAATAACAAGCATTTTCTGAATGTACTCAGAGATACATCATGGTTGGTTCAGCGAGCCAGAGAAGGTATCTTTTGTTGGACTGTGGGGGAAGGAGCTAAATACTGTGGTTTATAAGGAACTGGCTTAAACGTAGATGATAAAGAAGTGTGAAACTCGTCATTTCTGTTCTTCTAGCTCCCCACTGGCTGCACATCCAAGGCAGGGCACCTGGAATAAACATATCTGATGAATAATGAAACCCACCACTGGCCACTCTTGAACATTTTACATAGGTAGGTTATGAGAAGTATAATAAGAAACCCTAAATAACTTGGTGTTAGGAGGAAGAGAGGTCCTCAGACACTTGGTCAAGTATCTGGGGATTTTGACAGGTGAACCCTATAGAATACCCCCTGCACTTGTACCTCCATCCCAGGCCCGGACTGGCAATCTGGGCTCTAGCAAATGCCAGAGGGGCTTCTATAAGGTGCCATAGAAAGTCAGTATGTAGTGGGCTGGTGGGGGCTGTTTGGGCCTCTGAGTGGGCTGATTGGGCCTGAAATGCCAGGGCCTATTTTAATTCTCAATCCAGACCTGCTCCATCCAGTCCAAGTTGCTCCATTCCAATTCTCTGTAAGAAGCCTTATGCTTAATTCTGTCCTTTTGCAATGAAACTGTATTTTCTCCTCATTAAAGAAGATAACTACTTGATCCTCAGCGAGGCTGGTAATTACGGGTTCTAATTGATTTCAGTAACAGAATGTCACCGCTGTTACAAGGTATTTCTAGCAGAATGCAGAGCTGAATACTAATGGCACATTGTCTATCCAGAAATGATGGGCTATTAGTATTTTCGTATTGTAATGTGTCTGGGAATGAGGTTCTAATAACGAATGCAACATCTTTGACTTAACTTGATATACCGTAACTTTCAGATGTTTTCCTGGAGCCTAATTATTTGGCTAGAGAGAAATAACAGGAATACCTTTTCCTGGCTGCTGGATAGAATCAGGCTAAAGTAGTTTTTTGTTGTAGGTCAGACCGATAAAGTCCAAACACTTTCTAAGTGCCCCATTAGTATTCTACATAGGTCCACAATAAATGGACAGATATTTAAACAGGATTTCCAGTTAAATTCTCTTTTATGCCGGTCAGGCAGGTCTCCGGCGCCTGCTTAGCATCAGCTGGTGCTCTATTTAATGTTTGTTTAAATTGCTCATTGCCACCTGCTGTTGTGTTAATCTCCATGCTGGGTTAAAAGCTTCTATGAGGCTGCTTTATAGCCGGACAACCTGTCTTCAAGTTTCTGTTGAAAAACACATATCTTGCTCTCTCTTTGCTTCCTCTGAAAACATTTGAACAGTGCAAAGTGCTGAGTGTGCCAGCTCTCCTGAACAGTCCGGGAAAGTGGCCAGCGCACGACAAAGGACTGGGTGCTGCAAAGAACATTTTTGGGAGAAAAAAACACTTTGCTTCGATCAGATATGTCGACTTATCCAGTGTCTTTAGAACAACAATGATGCAGTCCTCTGCACAAGTTGCACCACATGCTATTATGCTGGAGTTACAAAAGGGAACATCCATTTGTGCCGATATTTAGGTTCTCCTAACTCCCCTTCCATGTGGCTCTCGCAGTACTTCAATCATAAGAGCCATTGATAAAGTTAAAGGGCCTATACGCCTTTATTCTCTACTTAATTCTCATCAAGACTGGTGGATCTAGTTAGTAATGAGTATCATCTTTAGGTGCCATGTGCATTTTCCTCTTGTCTCAATGTGGTCAACCAGATACATATATGTACTAAACATATCTCTGTTGAAATGTATATGGAAGCTTTACATTTTAAGCTCTGCTGGGGCAAGGACCAATGTAAATATTACATATGATGATCAGTAACCTGACTACCATTCCTGGGGCCTGGGTGCAGGCCATGCATCCAGGCCCCCACCCCTCCTGAAGCAATGTTAAACTCCAGCCTTTTTGTTGTCAGTCTTGAAATACGTGCACAAAATTAGGTTTTCAGTTAGTTGTTTTTCCACAGAAATTCAACAGAATCTTTTGGTTTTGATGAAACAAGTCTATCCCCCTGGGGTTCCTTTAATTGTTATCCACCAGACATCAGAGGTCTGGAGTTATAGACACACATGGGAAAAGTTCTGCTTCATAAAGCCAAATCTGCTTACTTTTTTGGAAATGGAAGGAGAAGAGAGAGAGGAGAAATGTGAAGAAAAAATATACTTTGAATATTGAGATTGGAAGAAGCGTAGAATAATGCAAAAATATGCCACCAGAGAGGAAGGGATTAGAGGAAGACGAGGCAGACCTGTAGAAGACTCACGACCGAGTAGCTGCTGAAAATATGTGTATCCAATGGCTGGTTTTGGTTGGGTCTTATTGATGTTGAAGTTAGGCTAGAATGTACATGCCTGCCTGGTATGGCATTTTAAGACCAGTGATAGACATTCCTATGGATTTCTTGGGGATGGTTGGAAATTTTTGCAAATGTCTAAACAATTATTATTTCCTTGACTAAACTGCAGCCTTTTCCTTAAAACCCTTTGTAGAAACATCTAGAGAACTTGCCAGCGAGGCAGAAATATAGGCTCCAGGCAGCAGGATCCATTGTGCCGAGGCTTGCGTGAAAAGTGTTCATCTACCCATCAACTTGTCACACATCCCATTCAATAGCTATACAATACAATACCTATAATAATATTCAATCTTAGCTGGAGAAATCTAAATCTCTTGCAAATGGGACCAACAATCTCAGACGTTACGTTAATGCAACTAATGGTCCCTGTGCTGCCTCAGAGATCACCTGACCAGAAATACTGCAACTTTAACTATAACAGGAAGAAGTGTTGAATCAAAAGACAGAGCTATGTCTGTTAATTGGCTCATGTGACCTAACATGTATGGTTTATTTGGTGTGTTGTGTGCACAGTACAATCCCAGGGGTAGCCCTTAAAATGGCAATTTTCTATTTAGGACTACCCAATGGCACATACTACTGAAAAAGGATATTATAATGAACATGGTTTATTAACATGAAGCAGGGTTTTACATAGGAGCTGTTTTATGCAATATCTTTTTATAGAGACCTACATTGTTTGGGGGGTATAGTTTTCCTTTAATTGTCTTCTACCTTGGGCATAGAAATGAGAACGGCGAGGGCAAGAGAGAGATGTGAACTCAGCAGAAATGACAGGAGTGATGTATTAGCTCCTATCTTTAACAACCCTTACATAAATACAAATAAATTAGTTCCTATTTGTAGAACCAAGTGACACTAGATGATTTATCAAATTTTGCTGGAGGTGTAAAAATAGAACGTAAAATAGGTCAGGTATTTAAGTACAGGTAGAGAAGCCAGTGAGATGGAACATATTTCCTCCTTGGCTATTGAGTTTTATGTTGTGGAATAGTTTCTTGTTGGAAATCGTCGTTTTCCAAGGTGCATGTAGAGTCCATGACTTAGGTACAACTACCATCTTCCACCAAAGACCTGTAACCAGAATGCCATCAACAAAGCATTTGTTTATACATGAGTTAAATCAGAGGTGTTCAGCCCCCTTAAGTTTAAATTGAACTACAAACCTCCAACTGCCTCTGAAACCTTCACAGATATCCAGGATAATGTAATAAATGGTTTGACATGTTTGAACTTTAAAAAAAGCAACTTCCTGAGAATGAATCCCAAGTCGGAATCTCTACAAAAGATCAAATGAAAGGTCACTAGCACAAATTGTACGGCAGTGCTACACCTACAGACATGCGGCTAAAGTAAATATTGACGTTCCACTGCTCTACCTAAGAAGCCCACGGCTTTTATTATTCAGCTGCCCCTTCAGACTGAATTTGGTTGGTGTGTATGTTTCTTTTGTCTATGGAGTTTTCCTAGAAATGGTCAACCTCTAAAACATAGGGTTTATTTACTATGGTGCATGTGCTGAAGTACTAGGGGCAGAGTTGGGCCAAAAAACTAGAGGATCTCCCAGTGGGCCTATCCAAGGATAATTCTTATCAGCCCTTTCTTATTTGCACCATAGAACATTACAATATCTATAACACTGTAGCAGGCAAAGTGCAAAAAAACATCTCATCCTAAATAACCCACCTATATCTCCTTTTCCATTGGTTCTATAAACTGTGTCCCTCATCCCATCAGTTTAAATCACTCTATATTACCAGATTAGGCTGTTGAATTATCAGTTGCACCTTACCAAATTGCAGAGAGGAGGGCAGGAAGAGTCTTGTACGGTGGCAGTGCTATTAAGTTAGAGTCCTGTGTGGGTCAATTTTTTGGAACCCGTACCTGCAATCCACAACCCGCATTCTTACCCGATTAGACCCGCTACCCGACCCGCAAGTACCCATCAAGCATCAGGGTGCCGTCATTGTAACCGGAAGTGACATCATCGGAAGTAAGTAGGATCAGAAAAAAGGAGTAAAAATCGCTATTGAGAAGACCCGCGGCCCAACTCATGATCTGCAAACCGATAGAACCACCGACCCGCGTCTATAACCGCACCCGGAACTTCTACCCGCAGGGTACTTCAGATTTTTGCGGGTACCCGACTCTCTGCAGTACTCTTAAGTAGCGACTTTGCCCAAGCCTTTTTGGTCTTATTGAATCAGTAACTTATGTCCGTTTGAGAAAAGACCCCTGGGCGACTCGTCTAGGATATTGTCATGTATACATGGATAAGCTTCTTACTCACAGCCAAACAGATGATAGCCATCTCCTTCCCTGCCAATTTCTCATTTGATAGCATCTATTAGAATATAAAGATGAATGAAAAGCTAACTAGTATTCTTTCAAGCGCCCACGACAAGTTTGTAAGGATTTGGGAACCTTGGGGCTTGCCATCAGGGACTTGAGGTGTCCTTCCTCGTGATTAAGTGAGATGCCCATTGTTTTAATCACCGAGTATTCTTATGTAAAATCAATGAGTATTAAAACGAAATCATATAAAACAGTCCATATGTTGTTTGAAATAACTAAAGCTGGTGCCCCTCTACCTCCTAGGCCACCTGTCAGCTGCAGCTTCTCTGTAGTTACACCCTTATTTCTGCTTCAGTGAGTGTTTTATATGGCAGCTCCTTTATCCAGAAGTAGATATTCAGTGTAGCCAGTTATCTTTGCCATCCTGTGCCCCTAAATAAGGTTTATTAATAAAAAGCAGATGAGGCCCTCCTTATAAGACTTATTATATTTTCCTGGCAGCCCAGGAATTACGTTTTCTGTGACACAGTTATTGTTGATATTTCCCCTTTTCTTGCCAGCACAGCCCACGTTCGGCACACATTCACTGGGGTCTCCATATTTATTTTTGAAACCCTCACGCGTGCCTCAATTGTTCACAAATCCCTCTTAAGCCATTGTACTGAAAACCTAATTGTGAATTAGTTCCCCTCGAATCGACCCCATTCCGAGCGCCTTTTGTGCGTGCCGCACACATTTGGTATTGCTAACCGTCATCCTCTCGTGGACATTTTAATCTCCATGGCAACCATGTGCTGACAGACTGTTCTGTTGTCTGGTGGGGCGGAGGGGAAGGGGCTTTCTTTGTATAAGTATTGCTAATTTAAATTTCCCATGCTGCGTCCTTGCATGTTCCGCATGTCACTCGCGCAGTTCACCGGAGACCTTATTTTCCATGAACAACAATAGGAAATAATTAGCAAACCTTAAATCTGTTCAGGGCTTGTTCCCTAGCTGCAAGTAATAAAGCTTGGTTTTACGTGGAACTGCAGCTACAGAAAAAGGGTTTCTATTTTTTTTCCAGGTATAAAATATAATTTCACATTTATATGGAGAGCACAGACTACATGTTTTGTTTGCCTTTATGGTACATCAGTGTAGTTTGCCGTTTCATTTCTATATACTAAAATATTTTCTGTGCTATAGAAAGGTTAAGTAATAATAAGGCTGAAGCCCTTCAGCTTCTATTTGTCGGTCAGCAGTTTGGATAAAAAGCCGAAGAACAAGGGTCACTGGAGATCTCCTGGGTCCATATCACTATACCATTTCCTATGGTAGTGGTTTGTGTGTCCAACCTTAAGATCAAGGTGTTCATCTATATCTCACCCTTACTGAACTTCAAGCTGTTCTTCAAGGTGTAGGTGGGAGGACAATTGGAATTCTTCCCAAATCTCTCTATAAGTGGCCCTCAGACTCAGTCTCCCCTACCACTGCTCCAGGTCCTCCCATCCCATAGGGGCCAGCCGAGCAGTTTAGGAACCGCTACCCTAGGATGACTCACTTGGCTAGTCTTGTCTATGTTCTTTGCTGCTTCTTGGTGTGCTCACTGCTGATCTATCTATTGCAACAAGATAGCGAACTTTTGAGCATAGTCATAACATTTGTAAGTGTATTTTCTAAATGTGAAAGCCCCAGGTTCCAGGAATGAACTGGATGGTATGTTCTCCTGCCTAGGACAGGGGTGCATACTGTTGAGTTCCTATTGCCGCTGTTTTTTGGCCCAGCCACAAAGTGGACATTTAGTGAGGTGCAGTGGGCAATGATGTATAATCATTTCTCTTTACTCTCTCCATGTCTTTCCAAAGGCCTGGAGGCACTGCCCACTCCTACCCAGAAATAGACATTATTGTTCCCCTCAAGTTCATTTGAAATTCTAGACCATATCTACAACGACATTGTACTGTGTCTTCTACAAGACTACATTCAATCTCTTCATCCAGCAAAAATAACCAAAATAGGGAGCATGTTCTACCGGCAATGAAATGTATCATAGTAGAGTACACCTCAAAGAGTCATATAGGGCAGTATCAACATATTGTGCTGACGTAGAAGTCTCCATTAGATATATCGCCAGCTCAAGCCAAGGAGACAGGTGTCACTGTGCAGATGACCCTACTGAAGAAAATCAGATACAATTAACTTAGTTTAATTAAGATAGTGGAGGAAATGAAGACGTGATGAACAGGCAGTCAGCCAGGATAGCATCAGTTTATGGTACTGGGATTTTTACTCTCTCCTGATGGTGGAGCCTGGAGGAAGTCAACATGGATGACATATCCGTTGTGTTTGATACGCTGATATGACTCCTGGTCTTATATATCTGCTCTTCTGAGTAGGCAATTCATAATTTCTTGCTTCAGGCTGATTGGGCATGCATCCCATCACTGGTTGGGGAAAATAATTGGGTGCTGTTTTCTAGCCAGTTTGTATGGCTAGAAGGTTGTATAGATAGATACTGTAGAGCAGTGATCCCGAACCATGAGCAATATGTTGTTCCCCAACCCCTTGGATGTTGCTCCCAGTTGCCTCACATCAGGTGCTTATTTCTGAATCCAGGCTTGAGGATTGGTTGCATTAAAACCAAGTGTATTACCAAACAGAGCCTTCTGTAGGCTGCAAGTCCTCATAGGGGCTATCAATAGCCAATCACAGCCTTTATATTGTATCTGCATTAACTTTTTGCATGCCCGTGTTGCTCCCCAACTCTTTTT
This sequence comes from Xenopus petersii, assembly GCA_038501925.1. NCBI lineage: Eukaryota > Metazoa > Chordata > Amphibia > Anura > Pipidae > Xenopus > Xenopus petersii. The sequence continues at coordinate 116,821,330 of CM076689.1, forward strand.
ATAGTTGAATGTTGCTCATGGGTAAAAAAGGTTGGGGACCCCTGCTCTAGAAGGATAAATAGATAGATGATAGGTGGATAGATAGATAGATAGATAGATAGATAGATAGATAGATAGATAGATAGATAGATAGATATAGATATAGAAAATATAGTATTCACAGTGCCTCCAAAATATACATTGTGAATTATTGTGTCATTTTATACAAAAAAATCTGGTTTCAGTTCATTTAACCCTATATTTTATATACTATAGCTTTATCATTAGAATTAGTATAGTATAGTTAGAAGACCTCGTAATGTAACATTGCAAGTAGGAAGCGTACAGCTTACACTCTATGCGCCAGTCTCCATCTCTTTAGAAAATCATTCCATTGATATCTGAACTATGTACTTTTTATTTGCTGACGAGATTGGGAAATACTCCAAACGCCTGGGCTATTAATTTGGCCCTGATTAAGATGCGTTTTTAACTCTTGACACTTGTCTACTCCCTGAGCTGCTAAGTGTTTTTCTGAGCAGCCTGCCAATCGTGTCCAGCTAATTAGGAGCTGCCAATCAAGTGGTTTTTGTGTAATTTGTATTGCCCCACTATTACTTACGTAAATAAGGTTTTATTGATGACACATCTCTAAAGGACCGCGGCATGAAATAAAGCCATGACATAGCGTAGGTCGCATGCTGAGGGTACTGCATTGTATAGAAATGCCAAAGGACCTGTGGAGTTGGTTATAGTTAATACTTTTTTGTTGTATTTTTTAAACATAGAATAAGAATTTGTTCCTCTGCCATAACCCGTATCACCCAATGAGCAAATAGTTTTATTAGGCCTAGTACAAGGTCATGAATAATTGCCAAGTGCCATCTGCTGTCCTTTTCTTGACTTAGATTTCTAAATCATCTTCTGGCTTATTGTAATGAGCTGATAACACAATCAGAGGCCAATGGGAAATTATCTGGAAGAGCAGCTTATGTATGACTCAAGAATACCTTCATAAAAGCCTATAGATATAAAGCAAATATACACACAGATCCTAATATTTCCATTGGACTTACAGTATCTATAACAAATATATAATGTAGGTTGAAGTCTTGTGTGGGTCCAGTTTTTGATAACCATATCCGACCCAGATCAGCAAAACAGACCCGGACCCACAACCCACATTTTTACCTGTTACCTGGGCCTGCTATTTGGACCCAACTACACTTCCCTTATCCTCAACCCATCCCACTACCTGCCTATCACCCTTAAACTGGAATTTCTGCCTAAAATCAGAAGTAACATCTTTAGAAATGGGGGGGGGGGAATAAAACAAGACAAAAAAGTAGGTATAAAAGGAGTATAAAATGCTTATATTGTGACCCACCACCCAACCTGTGACTGACCAACAGACCAGCCAACCAGATCCCATATCTGCAGGTTACTCACTTTTTTGACGGTTGGGAGTACCAAACCCAATACAGGACTCTATAAAAGGTATAGGAATAGAACAACCTGGCAGAAGAAGTGCAACTTACCACCTACCTAGCACTGTCCAGTCCTGGTTTATTTTACATGTTGCAGAGAATCCCATCATAGGACTTAGTAGTAGTGATATGTGAAGCTCTAGGACAGTTCCCATGTCTGGACCCCTCCGCCTCCTTCCCTTTGGTTGTACCAGTGTAAATAATGAAACAGGATTTCTGTACCTGCACCTAATGAGACAATGAGATCATTTTTTTTATCCCTCTTCATTGTACGGTGATGCATCAAAATCACCATAATCCCTAGTAGCAGTATGTCTGTGGAATAATAAAATGCACCAAATTGTGGGATTTATCATTTGACACGCTTCCCCGTAACCATTATTCCGTTCTGTGCCGCGCTCATTATTGAAATCTTGTGCACAGCTGCAGGGATAGCGCTGATAAATTGAGTGTGGTGCCGGCGTGCATATGTCGTCCTGATCAACAGTAACAGAGCCCATATGGTTGGGTGGGCAGCAGGTGTCTGCTAGAAAGGAAGAGGGGATCTCCTTAGAGCTGAACACCTAAACCTTTGCTATAGGTTGGGTAGTGCCTGGAATCATTGTTTCCTATTCATTTCCTATAAAATCATAAATTGCTTCTAAAATATGCAACGCACATGGCAACATTCCCTTATGAACGATCAGCTCATTGGCTGGTCTACACAAGCAACATAGGCCATGCTCAATCCACCAATAAACCATTTTCCAGATTCATATAAAGGATGGACCACTGCAACCAGAAACCATTTACAACTTGCTGGATAGGCTGCAAAGTGCACATCCACAAGTGCCAGTGGGACTCTTTTGTACCCACTGGTGCTACATTTTGACCTCTGTGCCAACACTAGGCACAGAGGTCAACCACAAGTGCTTTATGAAAGAACCCTAAGGTGCACACCTTTGTGCCCCTATAGAAACATTGGGGTCTATAAAAGAGAAATTCTGGGTGGTACACAAATGAGTGCATCAAAACTATAGTCTAGTTCTGGGCCTTCATTTCAGCCTCAAAGTTACTTGGGTAGATATGTGGATACCTTGAAATTGTTTAGGAGCTCATGACCCAAAAACAAACTGCTACAGCACCAGATACAACCACAGTTATGGGTTGCCTCGGTTTTATGTAAAAACAATGCTATTTTATTTCTCTGTTACAGCTTAAACTACAGTGGGATGTGCTTGGCATCCGATGGCCAGTTTGGAGACTTCCTTTCAGGCATGGGTCCAGCTCAGTTTGTTGGCCGGCAAACGTTAGCAACTACATCAATGGGTAAGTAGTTGAGTGTGATCATCTTTAAGATAGATAAGCCATTTAAATGCCCCACTAAACGGGTTTACCATGGACCAATAGGTCAGGGCCTCCTCTCACTACTCATGCAGGAATCTCTCACCAGCTATTAATATTTTTTAGCTGAAATTCCTTCATCAGGTATAAAGAGGACGGAGGTAAGTTCTCCTTTAAAGTGTGTGATAAAGAGACAAATCCTTTTAAATCATTTACTGATATCTGCCTGTTTCAGGGGACGTCGAGATCGGTTTATTAGAAAGAAACGGACAAATTGAAGTGGAAATTATCCAGGCACGAGGCTTAACGGCAAAGGCAGGATCTAAAACTCCACCAGGTACATGTTTAAGACTGATGACTCAAAACTTTGCAAATATCCTGACCAGTAACACTAAAATATGAAACTTACCTCTAAAAATGTTGACCTGTTTCCATTGTGGTGTTACTGTAGTGCATATATAATGGACAAGAGCCACAATTATATCCTCCCTAATGGGACTTGCAGTTGCTCTAGTGCCATAAAGCGATTCTATTTGTAAATGATCCCTATAATGTACCCTTGTAAAATATAAGCCTTGCCATTCCTTATCCTGTCTGTGGCCTTGTCTTTAAATGGGTCACAAAACTCCTTGGCGGCTTCAGATATTCTTTGATTTTTAAAAGGTCCTTTACTCTGTATTCCAATCAACGGACAGATGTGGTTTGTTGGAAGTTGCCATTACAATGATTTAGAGAGCCATCTAGAGAAAACCAAGTCAGGCCAGATCTATTAGTATCAATAAATATATTTTATCCTGCCAGAATTCCCTTGTTAGTGCACCTTCATTGTCACAGGCAAATCTGACAGTTCCCATCATGACAAGGGCCGTTCCTAAGCACCGACACATGGCTTTATATATATTGATTGGTGGCTTGACCTGGATTTCGGCAAATGCAGGGACCGGGGCTGTTGCCATGACTGAGGCTACGAAAGGGGGGGAAGTCTAGTTCTGTAGGCAATTTCACCTTCTGCCTTGCTTGTAATTCAGAGACCCCAATGATTGCGTTTACTGAAAAATAACCGTACTGTAATAGAAAAGCAATTAAAATGAAATGAACAAGCCGGTGCCGGGTGTAATACTGTATGCACTGAGACATTCGTCTTGCTCATTTTAATAATCAGGTTCGTCTTGAGGTCTCCAGAGCAGAAACCGAAGCGGGAAAATAAATTATTCATTAAGATTGAACTGCTCGCCCAAGATCCCTAGTGCCAAAGATGACTGAGCTTTGTCTTATTATTAGTATTATTAGTATTGGAAATTAGGCGAGGGCTGAAGCTGTTTTCACCATCTCCGTTATATAAGTGGAGGTGAACGAGCAGATGTCTACCCTGTAGGCCTCTTTTGTCTAAGGCAATATCCACTAGCAGATATTTAAAATATCAGGTTAGACCTTCTACAACACATTAGCGTTGGTGGTACCCTTCAGAAGTAGTCGACCTATCTCCACAAATCTGTCACTTTGGGCGCTTTTACTATTGTGTAGACTGTTATATTTGGAGACTATTTGCAATGGGTCTTCATTTTTTATGGTTTGTGTTTTTATTTTTAATTATTTCAGATTTCGTTCAGCAAGTCTCGGTTTGGAATTTAAGCAGCTATATGGTTGCCCTAGCAGAGAGAGACTGGAAGGTGAATAGGAGAGGGCCTGAATAGAAAGATAAGAAATAAAAACTAACGATAACAATAAAATTGAAGCCTAAAGGTGGCCATACATGGGCCATTAAAAGCTGCCGATTCCTTTTGGACCCAGTCAGCAGCTTAATGGCCCATGTATTTAGCCCTCTGACGGGCCTGACTGATCGACCAGTTATTGATCAGGCATGTTTAAAATTCCCATTTTGTCAAGGACTGCATTGGTTCATTGTGATCTGATCAATTGGCCCTCAAACTCATGGTGATAGCATTGGAGACCTCACCAAACTAATGGATCTTTAAGTGTATGGCTAGCTTTTACAAGGTTGCCAAGAATGGGACGTTCTTTAACATACTAAAAGTTAACATAAAGACACCCCAGCAATAAACAGTCTGACACTCCTTTTGAGGTCCAAATTGGGACGGTTCCATCTAAACGACGATGGCTGGGAAGAATGCATTTCATCCCATAGCGGAGTTGGTCCACTGGAAGGAGGCGAGGATAATATATTGGGAAATTTTGCCTTAAAATCAGATTTAATATGAAATAGCCTGTTTTGTTCTCTTTTTTTATATCTTGTTCTGGGTTTTATATAATTTTTGTGCACTTCTTCACTTTGTAATTTAGGGTGGTATGTACTTATTTTACAGGTATCTGGAAACCCATTATCCAGAAAGCTCAAAATTACAGAAAGGCCGTCTCCCATAGACTCCAGGTCCCAAGCATTCTGGATAACTGGTCTCTTACCTGTATGAATTTGGCACTCCTTTAACTGCTTTTCTAACAAATACGCAGTATAGACTGAAAGGTGCCTGAATAAGAAGATAAATAAATGAGATCTGCAGTGTTAAATGTATTTGTGAAGCCATATGATCAATGAAAGTTACATAATCCACATGTGTATATCATTCGGTTTTGTCTTCCAGCTGCTTATATAAAAGTCTACTTGTTAGAGAACGGAATATGCATTGCAAAGAAGAAGACAAAAGTTGCCCGTAAATCAGTAGACCCGCTATATAATCAGGTGCTTGTATTTTCGGGGGGCCCACAAGGAAAAGTATTGCAGGTATGTGTAATAATCAGCTGAAAATGTATATTTTTATTATATATAATGCTTGAATACCTTAAATACACAGCCAGGGATGAAAGAACCAAAAAACAGTTAGCTTCATTCAAGAAAGACCTTGGATTTTGGATTCTATTCCAACATAAAATGCCTTAGCCTCAAATCAGTGCTCACTGCTCTACTGACGAATGTTCTACTGACTAACTCAATGGGGGATGGGACTTCTGGAACGGCCGATGCTTCTCAACAGAATGGATGGATTATTCATTAAAAACTTGGCACCACACATAAGAGAACATTAAAGGGCAGAAGAAAGGTATAATATATGTACAAAAATGGTGTAGAGGACTTTTCCTTGGAAGCATTAGATTTGGGAAGAGTTAATAACATGAAATAAGATGTTAAAATTAGCCTCTACCTAATCATTTTTCATTCTAACCTTGATTTTTATGGAGATAAACCATATGCCATTTTCTTTCTCAGAAAGACAACTGAGCAGTACGAGCTGCCTCAGATTATGTTGAGAGGTGGATTGGCAGAAATTCAGCAAGTAATTTGGTTTCATTTTGGGATCATGGCGTTTCCCCCGCCATTATTTATGAGCAAAAACTGACGGTTTGTATTGGTCTTGGAACTTTCAGAGACTGAATATGGTTAATAAAGAACAGCACGTTCAGATAAATACATCACGTTCGCCACCGCAGAGCCTACATGAAATGGATGAAAGAATCAGAGCTTTCACGCCAGGGTCCGTATCATACTGAAAAGGTCTACGTGGCACAAAGGAGCCGTTGAAAGGCAAACGCCTTTTCTATAATAAAACATAAGACAGCTTCTCAAAGTGCCTATTGCTGTGGTGGAAGGCTGCCAGCTCAGCTTCAGATACATCTTCCTATACATTTATCCGCAGACCCGATTTGTTGCCAGGCCCATTTTCTTGGAGCAGTGTATAATTTCATTTGAAACAGAATTCCAAAGAAAGCAATTAGTCCATCACATTCTGTTCTAGATAGTTCAGAGCTTTACTGACATCACTATAGCTGTTGGCACAAGCTCATCTCGAGCCCAGCCTTCCTATGAAAGCCTAAAGTGGTTCATACAAGGTTCTTGTCTACTGCAGTGCTACAGGTTTTAAAGGGAAACGGATACTGTTCATTCTAAGAATCTATAGGATGGATGACATTCAGTAATAAATATAAAACACAATTGCTGGCAAATGAAATGCAAGTGCAAAAATTTAGCCCTTGAGGAGCCATGGTTTCCCTAGTTGCCTGCACTATTCTTAATTTTTAATATTTAATCCATTTATGATTTTTTTTCCCCAAACATGTTTGCACTGATCTTTTCAGCTTGTGACTGTACTACTGATTTTGGCAACTTTGGTGCCAGAGTTATTTTAAAGAGTTATCTGATTTCTTGGCTGGAACCATTTTTACCTATGTTTTGGTGGTAGGAACCTCCAAAAAAGTCTGAACCAACCCATCAGGGATCACTTAAAATGTTGAATAGCTGCGCCAAAACTAACTTCCCGTGCTCATTTGGGAGTTGATCCTACAAGTTTCAGCAGCCATCCCTCAAAAATAGGGTGTTCTGAAGAAAATGGGGTTACCCATTTTCTAAAAATCTCAGGGCCTGATGATATTCCTTCAACAGACAAGAAAGAGACATGGAAATGGGAGAAGAACTAAGGTTCATTTTAAGAGTTATAAGTTATAAGAGAGCAGCATTTAAATCACTAAGGATACTTAGTATTTACAAATATATTTGGACTAACTAGAACTGTATTTTTTTGCTTTTTTAAAGGTAATGGTATGGGGCAATTATGGACGAATGGAGCGAAAGCATTTCATGGGAGTGTCAAGAATACTTTTAGAAGAACTGGATTTGTCCAGCATGGTTATTGGTTGGTACAAGCTGTTCCCGACCTCCTCAATGGTCGACCCATCGACAGGCCCACTCCTCCGCCAATCTTCACAGCTTTCCTTGGAAAGCACAGTCGGACCTTGCTGCGAGAGATCCTAATAGTCAACGAGATGACTCGAGTATTTTTTTTAAAAAAAAGCCACCACCAAGGTTTTGTTTGGATCTCTGACCTCGAACATATTGCATGTTTGACCAGCTTTTCTGGAAATTGAAAGTAACCAAACAACCTTTTGAGAAAGAGAGAGAGAGTGGGGGAAAAAAGGGGTTTCATTTCTGCATAGAAAAGTTACCTTAGGTAAATGCCCTAAATCATATAAATACCTCTATTCTCAACGTTTGATGTCTTCTATTAACCTAACTCTGAGATGGAGAATACGACCGCCGTCGCGGTATCTTTTATTGTAAAGAAGGGTATTTTCATAGCTTTCTATTAAGAACTTTTTAAAAACATTCCTTATGCCTAAAGATGGATTTAACTGGAAAAAAAAAATGTTATAACCCAGTGATGACGCTTTTGTTGCACACGCTCTTTATTTATTGTACAGTGAATATATCGTACTGATTTTAAAACTGTGCCAAACTTGCCAGGACGTGTCTTTACTACTTGGTTAATGCAGTTGAGAAATCATTTTGGGGGAATGAAACACGCACCGTCATTGAAATAGAATAGTCAAAGTCAGAGTAGACTAGGTTCTGTACATTGATCAGGGAAGCGCTAATAGAGCGCTATTGACCAATATAATTTAAGCCATTGTATACCAGCAGAATCTTTTATGAAATACTCCAGAGCATGTTGTGAGCATTAGGAGAAACCTATACAGTAGCACTAGTGGGTTTTCTTTAACGGTAGAACTCCAAGTATCCATAGCAGTGAATGGGTTCGAAACTAGAATCTAGAATTAGATCCGTGTGATAGACGAACCCATTGGATTTGTTGCAAGTTTAAATATTTATATAGTCAGGAAAAAAAACTTGAAGATTAGTAAAAAAAAAATGTAATTATCTGAAAATCTTGAATATATATTTAAAGAGGGTGTATTAGAGCATCTGCTATTCGTGCACATGAATAACATAATCAGATTTTTTTTTTTTTTTGGTCCTCTCATCACGGATATTGTCGATAAGAAGAGGGCGTTTTTTTTCTTCCATAAGGCAAATGTAGAGAAGAAAATTTGAGTTGGATATTTTTGCTGCTACTTAGAAATACAAACCCAATACCAAAATGATAGTTTTGTGTATAGAGGAATAGAACACGTGATTGTATATTTCCGAGCATTTATCATTCTCTGTATGTGCTCAGTTTAATGTCTCGGGTGAATGTTTACGCAGTCATATATAAGGTCTGTAGATGCCCTTGCACAAACACTAAAATACTCTCTGGCATCGTTATATTGTGCAAAAAAAAATGTTTTCTAATGGTTTGAAAGACATGAATCCTACCTGTGTCTAATTACTTGACTATGTGATTTTGCTAGTGTGCTAAACTCTTGGTACTCATAACTTTAACAGTATGTTTGATGTTATAATGTGTTAATATTTGTCATAGAATTGCCATTGGGATCACTTTCTGGTCCTTGAGTTCTTCTGTTAACAAGGTTGCCATGAGCAGAAGGCTCTATTAGGTTGTTGTCTTTATCAGCCAGCTTGTGGTTGATATGTTCTCCTGAAGATACAAATCCCAACATCTTTGGTTTTGAGAATGATGGAGGCTGTTCTTCAGTAGCCTCTGCTGAGCTACAATCAGTCTGTCCTTATGGTGATGAACATTCTGGTGGCTTAACTAGCTAATTGTATCAACACTTTTACATCTGATTATGTTGTCTATTACCATTGCTTCCTGAAATCTACATTTCTAGAATCTAGATAGATCATACATTTACAAGTAGCCTTTGAGGAACAATAAGCTCCCTCACCTTCAATAGCAGACTATTACTGGTAGAGCAGAGATGGTTACACTTCACTTGAACGTTCTGGTGGCTTCATCTAGCTCATTGTATGAAAACTCTATTACCAAGAGATATTTTGATTCTTGGAAATCTAGAATCTAGTTGGATTATAGATTTTAAAATATAGTAGCCTTCATGGAACTACAAGTTCCTTAGCCTAACAGCAGAATATTATTACTTGTAGAGCAAAATGGTAACATTCTGGTGTATCAACACTTTTACATCTGATTATGTTCTCATTTACCATTGCTTCCAGACGTCTAGATTTCTACAAATCTAGACAGAGCATAGATTTACGATAGAGTAGCCTCCGTAGAACTACAAGCACCTTGTCCTTCAAAAGCAGACTATAATTGGTAGAGCCAAGATGGTTATACTTTTGGTGGCTTCATCTTCTGATTGTTTTAATACTTTTACATCTGTTTATTTTCTCTATCAGGATTGCTTCCAGAAATCTATATTTTTCTAGAAATCTAGACACACCATAAATTAAAAATAGAGAAGCCTTTTTGGAACTTCAAGCTCCTTATCCTTCAGTAGCAGACTTTTACTGTTGGAGCCCAGATGGTTAAACTTCTCTTGAACCTTTTTGATGGCTTCATCTGGCTAATCGTATCAACACTATTACATCTGATTTCTTTATCTATTACAATTGCTTCCAGAAATCTTTGCTATTCCGCCATAGATTTAAAATAAATTATTGTTGTTCGGAGGGACATTAGGCCAATAACACAAATGACAGCAGGAAAATTGCATTCGCAGTTCAGCTGACTAGGTTAGAAGGGTATTGATTGCTTGCGCTACTCACAAAAGGAAGAATATTGAAATACATAAAGTATGTGTCCATGTATTTGCCTACTACACATGCATGAAACTAGAACAGAGTCTTTAAGCTAAGAGAAATTATATTTTTATTAAGAATAAGATGACCCTAAAAGCAAATATATATCATTTATAGGTTGGCTTTTTTCGATTTTACAGAGCTATTGAAATATTAGGTATTAACTTATTGTCTGCACAGAACATAACTTCTCTGTATATTTGCATTTATTTATGGGAGCTGACATCTTTCTGAACATTATTCTCTAGATAACAATGCCCCTTCTGTGGTTGGCTTTGAAGAATATCTCTGTCAACATATGTCAAGAGAATGTCAGATCACACTTGCATGTATATGTAAATATGCACATTTTGAGCAAATAATAATATATCACTTGACATTATGCTAATACTAGGGTGCCAAGGGAGGGTTCTGATTGTGAAGGTCTATCTAACAGTAGAATATTCCCATGTATGAAATACATATTTCAGAATTATCTTTGTTCTATAACACCTTTACATGACTGACAAGATGATAATACACACAAAACCATGTATAGCATAGTCTTAGAACATGGATTCATCATCCCTGGTGCTTAAATTTAGCTATTTTTCCATGTTCTTATATAATCAGATGCCTCTGAGAGTTACTATAGGGTCTCTCTTATAGGGAAACCTTGTCCCAGTCTAATTCTTGGAACCAAGATTTAGGTGATTAATATGGCAGCCTAGTGTAGGCATCTGAAGCGCTTTCCACACCAGAATTATAGTGTCAATAAGCTCAGAAGGAAGATGCCTACAAGATGTGATTTGTAGAGCATACTTTTCTAAAAAAAAGTAGGCTGAATGTTTTATGTGCCAAATATGGCGTGGAATGAGCTGTATCGAGGGTAGTAGTTACCCACTATGACATCATTTCAGAAGATGGGTCCATGGAGAAGCTTAAATGCAGCTTGTTTATAGAAATTATGCTGACTGCATATTACAAAGTACAAAAGGGCCACACACACACATGAACAATGTCACTCGCTGCTCTTTGTAAAGATGTTGACATTTGAATTATTGTTGCACTTTGTTATATGTTGTACATTATGTTATTCTATGTGGGTTTTAAATTATACCGGTCCGTACCTGTAGTGCATTCAGAAATCACCGGGTTGGTTCAGTTTCCTAAGCTACAATTTCTGAAAAAGAAAGTATTTATAAAAAATGTCTGTCTTTGCTGCTAATTGTCTTATTTAATGTTAACGTTTAGTATTTTAGGAGAGGCTCTGACCATAATGGACAATTACGTCTCTGTTTGGTGAGGTATCTCAAGGTACTTATGAAAGTAGCCTTCTGCAACCAACCAGGGTCTCCTGCTGCCAGTGGGTATGTGTAAGCCAACCATATCTGAATTGTAGGCCATCAAGACTACATATCATAGAGTTACACGAGCTACAGGATTAGCTGTGATCTCTATAAAGAGTGGGATGTTCATGACAAAAGGGCATTTATGGGATCCATAGATTGGCCATTGTGGAGTTTTCACATTTAGACCTTTGCCGCATGTATTGATTTTTGAGCATTTCCCCTTTACATTTATCCCTGTGAAGAGTCCAACACCAAATTGCTCCCAAAGGCCCCTCCGTTGATGGCAACGGGAATCTTGTGAAAATGGGGATCACTGGTACTTGTGGAAGAGGCTGCTTTGACTATTTGTGACCATTTATGACCAGTCCTTTAGCCTGTGGATGAACCATTAGATGTAATTCAGATACACCTACGTTTATAGATATATATAGGTATGGAACCTCTTATCCAGAGACTTGGGTCTTTCCATAGTTTACAAGAATAAAAAAGAAATATAGCCGGCTCTAATCCCTCATAAAACTCATTAAACATATCAATGTACATGTACTCTGAAAATAGCCAGAAAAGTCAATGCGGAACAACAGGTCACCCCAGGTCCGACACCTTTGGTTTTTTCAATTCAAACTGCCGATTTTTACAATGAAGTCAGCCGATAACGCACACGCCAAATCCGGTAGTTGGCCCTGGTGCTGTGCCCCAAACCTGAAGCTTTAGGCAAAAACACAATCAAGGAATGGAATTATTCCATGCTGCTTAAAGTTACACGTCCTAACATGTTTCGTATCCAACGATACGTAATCAATAGGTACCTATGATTAGGTATCGTTGGATACGAGACCGTACCTATGATTAGGTATCGTTGGATACGAGACCGTACCTATGATTAGGTATCGTTGGATACGAGACGTGTAACTTTTAGTAGCATGGAATAAAGCTTCAATTTTGCAGGAGTGCATGTCCATTCATTGATTGTGTTTCTATACTTTTGTTTTACCTCCAATAAGGATAAATTATATCTTAATTTGGGCCAAGTAAATATAACAGAGAAAAATACAACATGGTAGTCTATGGGCAATGCCCTTGTAGTAATTCATAGCCTTCTGGATAACAGGTTTCTAGATCATGGCTCCCATACTTATAAATGTACTTCTACCGTTCTTTCAATTTATTTATTAAATTGTCAACCCCCAAACACTGGCAGCCATTGTATATGTTGTATTGCTGAACACAAACCCTTATGTTAGCATGAAATATGACTAAACATTAGCTTTGTGTCTATGTTTTTCTTTTTAAAAGAAACAGAATTTTATTCCAATATTTTTGGATTCTCTATTTTTTGTTTTTGCACTGAAGTATATATCCTTCTGCGTACCAAAATAAAATGACTTTTAGGGCTTAGGCATGTTGCTTCAATAAAGCAGACTGCGCACTATGTACATTTAATAAGGGCATTTTTTTGGGGTAGGATTGAAACATGCTGGGATAGGATAGAGGAAATTAGAAATGTTAGATCCGTAAACTCTATAAGAGTAATTATGATCTTTATTCCTTTAAAGAACTACTTGCTGGATGCAAAGCCATCTCCAGGGTCAGACTGGAGCATTGGGGCCCACAGGGGCAGCAACCCAAAGGGCCCTCCTGGCAGTCACGGGGCCCCATCTTGACTTTCTCAACCGCGTTCCCCCACTGTGCGCATGCGGGGTCGGTGTTTTTTTTTTTTCCCGGTGTCCCTAATCTGCCACATGATTTAAAATATAAGCTCTACCACTCTAGAATGTGGCGGAAAAAAAATCTTGTAGACCATCTACAATATTTTATTTCCACCACATGGTAGAGCTTATATTTTTTTTTATTCTTAAATCATATGGCAATTGGGATGTTAACTGGATTTGCATCACCTAGAAGCAAACGGTTAAATGCTCATCATGGACCTGGAAAGTCAGGTCCAAACTCTCCCGAATCAGGGTCTCGTATGTTTTTCGCCGTATTAATGGAATCACATTTTAACCCCATTTCCATGAGAGGACTTCTCTGGATACTAAAGGGCTTAACCCCAAACATGTTGTTTAATAAAGCAATAAGGCATGGCATTTCCTCCACGTTCCATCAGTGTATATGATGGTCTCAAATCAATGCATTCTTTGTTCCATTGTGTTGACTGGTTAGATGAATTGTTGCATCCAACACTGTTATAGGAATCATTAAGACCAGTTGCCTTTTTTTTCCAAAGGTTCATGGAGAGAATTCTGGCAATTTCACCAAGGCATTTAAAGAAACCCAACACACCCAATACATTGGGCAGAGTTCCATTGTCCAGGTATCCTCAAGAATTGTAGTCCCATGGTCCGACTGTCTCCCAGTGCTCCTAGGTTCCACTACATTCAACCCTTCCTTATTCCCACCATGGGCCTACATAAAACCCATTTCATTTGGCTCTTACTACTCTATTTGTTTGCATGGGTCTTTGATATCTCGCTCTTTGATGGGTTCTAGGGTGACCAGTCCAACATCGAATAATGAATATGACATTAACATTTGTTTTCTGTAGAGCAAACTAAACTCCCTCTCCATTGTGGGAAAGACTATCTCCATAGATTCCAGTCCTCCATTAAGCTCCACTATAAGCTTCTCACGCAGCTTAGAAACTTAATGGGACACTGTTACCTTTATTTCTAAACTTTTTTATACGGATTTAAAGATCATCTATACCTACATCAAACATGGTGCCATAGTTATCTGTCCTCCAAAGAGGCTAAATAGAAACAAAGAAGATTCCTCAGACATCTAGTATTGTGCTAGATCTGCTTTTAAATTGCCCAAATTCCTTCATACCCTTCCTGGTATGAGGGGGTTAGAGAAAGTCTTATGTGTTGCATGAGTTATGCTCTACTGGACAGACAAAACAAGTGACTTTAACTTCAAAACCAAAATAAATCACTTTCCCCCAAAACGACAGAACTTTTAAAGTTTTTGAGGCTCAATAAATTGTATCTGTATAGAACAACAACATTTATTAAGATATTAAAACACTTTCGGACCCATTTACTTGAGTGAAGGAATAGAGGAAAAATAGTTCGAATTTCGAATGGTCGAAGATGGCTAATTCGACCATCGAATTGGCTACTTCGACCTTCGACTACGACCCTCGACTTCAAATCGAACGATTCGTAGTAAAAATCGTTTGACTATTCGAGCATTCTATAGTCGAAGTACTGTCTCTTTAAAAAATTCTTCGACCCCCTAGTTCGCCACCTAAAACCTACCGAGTTGTTAGCCTATGGGCATAGACTTCCTAACAATTTTCTGATCGAAGGAATATCCTTCGATCGATGGATAAAAATCCTTTGAATCGTTAGTTCGATCGTAGGAATAGCGCAAAATCCTTCGACTTCGATATTCGTTTTTACTTCGACGGTCGAATATCGAGGGTTAATTGACCCTAGGTGAATATGCCCCTTTATTGTCATGGGAAAAGAAGTATTATTATATTATATAATCATATTAGATATTATGCTAGATTCAAGCTTTTTGCACCAGTTCATTATTTTTAAAGAAGAATAACAAATTAAATCGAAAATTTCAGATTTGTTTTGAGCAATTTTTAAGGATGCCTTTTAATTTTAAGAAAACCTTTCACTTTGCATATATATATATATATATATATATATATATATATATATATACACTCACCAAGGAGCAGATTTTCATTTGCCGTTCCGTGTTTAATGTTGAATTCTTAAGATTTTGTTTCTGTTGACAAAAAAATGAAACCATTCATGAGGAGAGAGTAACCTAAAAGTCGTCTCTCTTCCGCATGAAACATTTGTTAGGCTGAGACAAAGCAGATGGTCCTCGTAAATGATGGATCATTGATAGCAGAAAATGTACTCAGCATTTTGTAGACATCCAGACACTCTTAATTTTAGTGTCAAACTGAGCTAGAGAAGCAGATGTTGAAACCCACCCTCACAACAACTAGATGTAGACAGTGTAGACAACAGGAATAAAGAGTGGATTTGGTCCCTGGCTGGGGCCCACTGGGAGATACTCTGGTCTCCGGGAAGACCAGTCTGACCCTGATTAATTTCATATTTCCAGATAGTATAAGTAATTAATTAGCATTATACCACCCGCATTGATGGCTTTGAGTATATACATGCTAATTAATTCATGAATCTGGTGGCAGTGGCATCAACATCATATTAGGGTCTAGTTACAGTAAATTTGAATTCCTTAATCCTTGATGCTGCCCATCAATGTCTTCTTTTTCATGCTGAAATATTAATTGTAGAGTCACCAGCAACCTTGCTTGCATCTGAAGTTTCAGCCTTGCTTAGAACATTCAGTTTGAGGTTGGTGGCAAATTCTCAGGCTGCATTGTTGACATACTGGAAGGCTCTCTGGGATGTGTATGAGATAAATCCATAAATAAATGCCAAATCAATCCAAAATCTCAGTTTCATGCCCTAATCAAGATTTATTAAACTTCAATAAAATAAGACATGGTTCTCTTTTGCTGAATTTTCCTTAACATCACAGTATAATATGGGGACATAGATCTAGACGGTGGCCTGTGTAGAACATTACATATCAGTCAAAGCCTTTGCTGGGTTATTCTTTCAGTGACCATGTTGTGGTCATCTTCTACATTAACAATGGAGAAGGCCTTGGGTGGGGGAAACTATATGGGGTTGACTTTCATCCCAAATGCACCAATGGCTGTTCTGGGAAAGGTTGGCCATTCTAAACATTCCTTTAACACTGCTGGGTAGGGATGGGCGAATTTGACCCCTTTTGTTTCGCCAAAAATTCGCCGCCGGTGAAATGTCGCAGATGCCCATTAAAGTCTATGGGCGTCAAAAAATATTTGAAATTATTTTGTCGCGCGTCTTTTTTTTTTGATGCACGTCTCCATACAAGTCTATGGGCGTCATTTTTTCGGCGAAACAAGGCGAAAAAATTCGCCCATCCTTACTGCTGGGTATAAATGATACCATGGGACAGATTTATCAACGGTCCAATTTCAAATTCATGTGAATTTTATTTTACTGTAATAAATTTGAATGTACTCACAACTCAGTTTATTTCATTAAAAATGAGAACATCACGATGGGACAAATACGACCCGACAATTCCATTTGCATTCGAACTTGAATGTCAGGAAGGTTAATAATATATTCAAATGGGTCAACGGACTTGCAAATGAATACGGCAGGTTTTCGGTGGCGAATATTACGAATTAGAACTGTTTCCACGGTCAAGAGGTGATAAATCTCCCGTTGGAATTTACATCCGAGTTGGTGCTTTTAAATTTAAATTTGTGATTTTTGACACAAAAAAAGTTTGAGAATTCAAATTCACCATTCAAACCTTAATAAATCTGCCCCCGTGTGTTGATTTTGAGAACTCTGCTTCCGCATTGGCAGAATTCATCCATTTAATAAAAAAAAACCTCAAATCCATACAAAAATACACCGAATTGTTCAGAAAATATATTAACATTGTAAATAGCATCCGCTCTATTACTAACCACTTGAATCTGACGTTCTTTTTCTTTCTCTGTGATACTCAGACTCCATTAACCCCCATCTGTAAGAGCCTCAGGGGTAAAAAAAAAAACACTTTATAAAAGCCACACGTTTTTTTTAAAAAAATATAATTTTTTTGTCCGTCCGTGACTTTGTTCCAAAGAAGATGAACTGTATTTAAATAACATGAAAAGTAAATATTTTAATTAAGACATTTTTTTTGTTTTTTTTAAAATACAAAATCAAGCTATATCTATAAAGTGTAATAATGGTTTATTATAAAAAGAACAGTACATTAGCCCTTAAAAAACAATTGTTTTCTGAAATTATAAAAATTGCACGTGCTGCCATTTTGAAAAAGTTGACTACAAATTTTTTGGTTTTAAGTGGCATTTAGGAAAAAAATCAAATTAAAAGGGAATTATTTTTTTTTTTCCTTTTCTTTCAAACCACCGATGAATATTGTCCGGTGCACGTAGTTCTAGTTGCGGCCCTCAGAGTAGATTGTACGGTGCCTATGAAATTGTAGTTGGTTTATATGTTAACGTTGCGCCGGCAGTATTCACGGTGTGGAGCTCAATGCCGCAATTTGTAGACACGGAGGAAATGATACGCAATGTACTTACTTTATTGTCTGTAGATTCACTTCGGGAAGCTCTGTATTTGGTCGAATAAAGAAATTATTGTTGATCTTGAGGTGAACTGTTCATACTAGTTGCAAATATAAAATAAAGACTTTTTCCTACAATGTGTGGCTTTCGTTTGTGGTAGGAGAATATTCAGTAAAATTTCAATTTGATTTTTGCGATAAAATTATATATCCCGCCCCCAAGGTTTTCCAATCACTGGTTTTTACATGTGGTCACCTTTTATAGTTTTTTTTACCGGCTGCTGGGGGCGGGGCCTCAAATGGGCGGGGCGTGGTGTCAAATTGATAATACCGGCCCCGGCCTTTGCAGGTATTTTACCGGCTAGGCCGGTGAAATACCGGCCGGGTGGCAACCCTACATGTGGTCCTACCAGGGGTCATTGTCTCTGAATTCCCTTATGAAAAACAGCTTTTTTTTTTTTTTTTTAAATGGGATCCATTATCCGGATACCCATTATCCAGAAAGCTATGGAAAGTCAGTCTCCCAATTTTTCCAGATAATCAAAAATGTTTTAAATGATTTCCTTTTACTCTGTAGCTTGTACTTGATCCCAACTAAGATATAATTAATCCTTATTGGAGGCAAAACCAGCCTATTGGGTTTATTTAATATTTATATGATTTTCTAGTAGACTCAATGGCAGATTTATCAAAGATCGAATTCGAAGTGTTTTCAGCAAATTTGGCAATCGAATTAAAATCAAACGATTCAATCCTTCGAATCGAACGATTTTATCGTACGATCGAACGATTTTTACTTCGACTTCAAAAATGTAGAAAAATGCATTAGAAGGTCCCCATAGGCTAACATCGCACTTTGGCAGGTTTCATTTGGCGAACTATTGAAGTCTAAGTTTTTTTAAATACAGTACTTAGATTATTGAATATTCAAACTATTTTACTCCGAATCAAATTCAAAGTAAATTCGAAGCTTTCGGGTCAAATTTACTTATGGTCGAATATCGAGGGTGGAGTGGATTCGATCCATCGATTGAACGATTTTTTACTACGACCAAAAAATTGTTCCAAAGCCTATGGGGACCTTCCCCATAGGCTAACATTGACTTCGGTAGGTTTTAGGTGGCGAACTAGGGGGTCGAAGTTTTTTTTAAAGAGACAGTACTTCGAATATCGAATAGTCGAACGATTTTTAGTTCGATTCGAAGTCGTAGGTCGAAGCAGCCCATTCGATGGTCGAAGTAGCCAAAAAAACATTCGAAATTCAAAGTTTTTTTTTATTCTATTCCTTCACTCGAGCTAAGTAAATGGGTCTCGTAGTATCCTATTCGATGGTTGGAGTATCCAAAAAATTACTTTGAATTTCGAATTTTCTAACTTTGAAAATTCCCTCGAATTCACTTCGACCCTTGATAAATCTGCCCCTTAAGGTATAAAGATCCAAATTACAGAAAGATCCATTGTCCAGGAAACCCCAGGTCCCGATCATTCTGGATAACAGGTCCCATACCTGTATATATTTTCTATGGCTTCTTGGTATTTGGGGTTGCCCAATTACCATCGCCATAACTTGAATCTACTAAAAAAAAACATTTAAGCATTAGATAAACCCAAAAGGATTGCTTTATCACTAATATGGATTCGTCCAGCTAAGTTGACATCAAGGGGCAGATGTATCAAGGGTCGAATATCGAGGGTTAATTAACCCTCGATATTCGACTAGGAATTGAAATCCTTCGACTTCGAATATCAAAGTCGAAGGATTTAGAGCAGAAAATTCGATCGAATGATCGAAGGATTATTCATTCGATCGAACAATTAAATCCTTCGAATCGAACGATTCGAAGGATTTTGATCCAACGATCGAAGGAATATCCTTCGATCAAAAAAACTTAGGCAAGCCTATGGGGACCTTCCCCATAGGCTAACATTGACTTTGGTAGCTTTTATCTGCTGAACTAGGGGGTCGAAGTTTTTTTTAAAGAGACAGTACTTCGACTATCGAATGGTCCTTCAAATTTAGTGAATCGGCCCCTAAGTATACGGTATGTTTTTTTTATCGCAAAGAAAATGGAAATAATTCAAAATTGTCAAATTGCTAAAAACAATGGACTCTACTGGGTATGGACTTCCTATAATCCAGAGCTTTCTGGATTTCCAGATAAAAGTTCCAATACCTGTGCTTTGATTTGCCCCTTTATTCTTTACTGGCTCCCACTGTAAGTGTCTTGCGGTTGCCATGTAATGAGTATGGTCATCAGATTGAGCACATGTCGAAAATATAAGTATTCACATCAGTCCCCTTCCCAGTAGAACTCATTGATTTCCCTAACTATAGACAACGGTAGGGTCAGCTTCCCAAGAAGTCTGGCCCAAGAACTGGGCGATCACAAATTTAGATGGGCAACAAAACCTCTTGCCTTTCCAGCAGTAAATAGGGATGTTGAGGTTGGCATCAAAGAGAACTTTCCGATCACAAATGCCTCGTGTATCCCACCTCTAACATAAACACATACAACCACGCACAACTGGGTTTTGGAAAAAATTGGTTCAAATTTATATTCTGGTTTTGTAGATATATCCAAGAACGTGATACTTGGGTCCATATCTGGTACCTAATAAGCACACACTTGGCCGTGGCCGTACATCTCAAGCAAGGGACAACATTTTCCATTTATGCTTATTCCCTTGGCTCCTCAATCAAGGTTATTATGTTCTTCAGAGTGGAGGAGTTTCCAAACATGACCTGGCAAACTTTACCAAGAGGCCTCCATATCATCATCCAATCATCAAATTCCAGAAAAGAATATATATGAGGCTAGATATATCCCTCTTCTATTCAAGAATAGCTAAGTCCTAGACCTCTTGAAATCTGAACACTGGCTGAGTTCTTTTCTATTCCCTACAGAACCGCAAGAGCTTGCATCTGAAGGTCTAACATATGTTCCACATTAGAAGAAACAGCTTGGCTTTTATTCTACCAAGAACCCGCAAGTGGAAGGTTTTATTAGATCCTGCCGTATATTTAAATGTGGCTTAAATATATGGAATAATATCGGAACCCACTGAATGTTTATTCATATGATTATCCCTCGCTGACAATCTATGGCTGGTGCCAGGTTATCAGTTGCCAGGCAACCCCTGACGATGGAATCTTAGCCGTATTCTCTGCTCAAGTGACGCCGCATTCAGCACATTTTATTTTTATCATTGGAAAGAGAGCCTTTTATATATGAAATGGTGCCTTAAATATAAACCCTGTGGTCATTAAATATATATATTGCAGCTAGTACCACACAATCTGCTATTTAATCATGATCTTCATGCTTTAAAATATGCTCTGAATTTTCCTGCAAAAGGCAAGTTGTCTAATGCAATGAAATTCTATGGCTATAGTGCCGAACCAATCAGGAATGAGCTTTTATATTTCTAGCATAAGGGAGGGCAGGTATGGCTGCAGGGGCAATAGGGGCTGGGCAATGTTGAGGATTTGGGGGTTTTTTTGTTTCGTTTCATGGATATTCAAAAGGGTGGGCCATGGGTTCCAAAAACCATCCTTAGTTTCCCCATACTTGGTGGTGAACTCACCAGTAAGGATGCACCGAATCCAGGATTCGGTTCGAGATTCGGCCAGGATTCTGCCCGGCCGAACCAAATCCTAATTTGCATATGCAAATTAGGGATGGGGAGTGAAATTGCATGACTTTTTGTCACAAAACAAGGAAGTAAAAAATGTTTTCACCTTCCCACCCCTAATTTGCATATGCAAATTAGGATTCGGTTTTCGGCCGAATCCAAAATAGTGGATTCGGTGCATCCCTACTCACCAGAAACCAAGGTTGGCAGCAGAGGAACCAGCACCCATTTTTTGAAGGAAGGGTGTGCAAATCCAAAAAATGTTTATTGACATTTTTTTTGCTAAAAAAAAAAAAGGCAGCTTGCCATCTGGGCACAGCGTTCATGTTGGGTAGCTCAGCAGCTACACTTTTTGACCTTTGTACATTCTCAACCTTCCCGTGGCAGATGTTCTGCCTACTAGCTCTGCCAGACAGGAGATAATGGTGTGATGGGACCTCAAGGGTTTTGCCTTGGGTTTGCCTTGGGTTTCAAAGGACCTTGGTCCAGTGGTGGCATAAATCATAAGAATTGACTTAAACCACTGGTGACCAATAAACCACTGGTGACCAATCTAAAAGGCTTGCTCTAGAACAGTGATCCCCAACCAGTAGCTCACGAGCAACATGTTGCTCTCCAACCCCTTGGATGTTGCTCCCAGGGGCCTCAAAGCAGGTTCTTATTTTTGAATTCCAGGCTTGGAGGTGAGTTTTATTGCCTTAAAACCAGGTGCACTGCCAAACAGAGCCTCAATGTAGGTTGACAATCCACATAGGGGCTACTAAATGGCCAATCACAGCCCTTATTTGGCACCCCAGGAACATTTTTCATGCTAGTGTTGCTCCCCAACTCCTTTTACTTCTGAATGTTGCTCGCGGATTGTAAAGGTTGGGGATCCCTGCTCTAGAACAATACTGTCCAAGTTTCTACATACAGAGGACCACATATAAACTATATTGAAAGGATGACGTTACACAAAGATATTTAAGGAGAATTTTGCCATGAAAATAAGTAGTTCCGCAAGTCATTACTTAAGTAGGTGCATCTTCCTATAGATTACATAGTAGCTGAGGTCACCACTCTGGTTCCTTTTCTACCCCATGGGTTCATCATGTAGATGCATTTTTCTTATACCACCTGAGGTCCCATATCTAGGCTGGGGCACCTAGAAGAAGTGATGGAAGCCAGCTGTGGTCATGTTCTGGGGCTAGATGTTCAATTCAGCAGAAGCTCGGGATGTGCGGTACATGGATGAAGTCCCTCCAGCTTGTAGCATCTACATAGGCAGCCATAGCATGGTTTACTGCTCCAAGTTTACACTTCCCACACCGCCCAGTGTCTTCATTTTCAAGAGTAAGAAAGGGTGAGCGATGGAGATTCCTCTGATCAATTCCATTAGGTCTCTGTGCTAGGTCTGCCTGGTGAGGTAAACTCTAGGAATAGGGGGGTAGATGCACCACCTTGTGGCCATCCATGGTCCATTGCACTTGCACAACTACAAGTACAAAGAATAAATGCAGTTGACATAGTAAATACTGATACTTGACAACAAACAACGCATGGGTGCCATTTATAATTTTCATGTCTTCAGCCCCTTATATAATTGTAGGACATCAGAATATTGGGGGTGTTTGGGGAAAAAAAACACAAATCAAGCTCTTTATTCCAGTCTCTCTGCCTGGGCTTTCAAACGTCAAACCTGATTCAGAAAATTGCAGTAGAATTGTTAAAGCGCGGAGACGTTGGCGTTGCTGTAATTTGCCGCTTTTGTAAATGATAAATCCTCAAGGACTTTGTTGTTGTAACTGAATGGGGGGAAAAAAAGGTAAATTTTATTACAAATGTGGATCCGGGGATTTTTTTTCTTTCCTGTTCTTTATCAAACGTCTTGATAAAAATAATCATCTCAGCTGTTTATTGTCTCTCTCTCTCTCTCTCAAGGATAACGAGTTCCGGGCAACTCTCATACGTTATACAGTATATAGGTGCCAAAGAAAACAACATGGAGAACTTGGTCACTTACCATTCAAGAGTCTCCTGGGAAAGCTGGTCGTTCCCTTGGCTGAAGGGAGCCTGGAAAGCTTGTTAGACAGGCTGATCTCCATCAGAATTTTTGGGGCCCTGTACAACCAGAGTAGTGGACTTTTTCTAATGGGGCCAAAATGATGTCTTCTGTGCAGTGGAAGTGCTTCAAAAAACCCCAAACTGCAAATTGCTGGACCCCCTAACCCTCATGGACGTCCATTGTGATTGACAGAGGATGATATTCAGGCTACACAGGAGTTGGAGGCTCTTTCCCAGCATTTCTTACCTTGTCATTGTCCCTGCGTTGCTATGGGGACCAACACGGTGCAACAAGAAGATGAATGAAGGAACATCAGTTTAATATCATTTAGTGAGCTGCAGGGAGTGTCAGGCCTTGGGTGATTACATTTACAAGGGAGGGAGATGGTGAAATAACTGGGAATTTTTTGCATTAGGAGAAAACCAACTCGCATTCTACTTTATCAGTTCTGTAAAACCGACACATTCATGCGCTTAATTCCCACACAATCGGTCTATTACAGATGGAGCCGTGGTCTAAAAGAAGAGGATAGGATGCCCCATGCCTTTATGCAGAATAATTCTATATATATATATATAAGTGCAACGTTTCCATGACTCCATTACATTATCAAATAGGGGGAGATCAGAGAGTCAGGATATTTGACAGGGGTCCAGAGGAAGCAAGGCGGAGCTACCCACCACAGGGGCGGGGCTTGGGTGTCTAAGGGCAGAATTAAAGAAGAAGGGAAGCTACCAAGGCAGTTTTATCGCCAATAGATTATCCACAACAGTGCAAGCGAGAACACCATTTTTAATCTTTAGAATGCTTTACCATACCTGAGTTAACAGCTCTAGACACTGTCTCCGTTGTTTAGGATAGCAGCTGCCATATTAGCTTGCTGTGACATCACTTCTTGCCTGAGTCTCTCCCTCTGAGCTCAGATTCAGATTACAGCTGGGAGGGGGAGATTGAGAGAGGAGCAAACTGAGCATGCTCAAGCCCTAGCCCTGGAGGTTTAAGCGGGAAACAGGAAGTCTGATACAGAAGCCCATGAGTACACAATAGAAGGAAAGGAATGTGCTGTTTATTTTGACAGAGGACTTTGAGGGTTTAATGGTGTATTTATATAGACCTTTCTGATAAAGATTACTTAATTTTAACCTTTCCTTCTCCTTTAAGGCCATACAGGTGTAGGGGGCCTCCTGGAAATCTCTTGCACCTCTTGCCCTTGTCCCATTCCCTCAGTCCCAGTAAATACCCTCCTCATATGTAGGAAATTACAGGTAGGGGACCAGAATGGGATCTTTCCATAATTTGGATCTCCATGCATTAAATCTACTGAAAAATAATCTGAACATGGAACACGTTGATTAATGAAATCTTTGGATCGAGTACAAGCGACTTTTATTATTACAGAGAAAAAAAGGAAATCAATTGTTAAAAAATCAGAATTATCGGATTATAATAAAGTCTATGGGAGAGACTACCTTTCTGTAATTCGGAGCTTTCCGGTAGGGATGCACCGAATCCACTTTTTTTGGATTCGGCCGAACCCCTGAATCCTTCGTGAAAGGTTCGGCCGAATACCGAACCGAATCCGAGCCACAATTTGCATATGCAAATTAGGGACGGAAGGGGAAAACATTTTTTACTTCCTTGTTTTCTGACAAAAAGTCACGCAATTTCCCTCCCCGCCCCTAATTTGCATATGCAAATTAGGATTCGGTTCGGCCGGGTAGAAGGATTCAGCCGAATCCGAATCCTGCTGAAAAAGGCCGAATCCTGGATTCGGTGCATCCCTACTTTCTGGATAATGAATCCTGTGCCTGTGCTTTAGTCAACAACGTGTGTCCAAGGTTTTTTTCCAATATCTGCACTTAAGGGACAAAGATATTTTTTCTGTTGGGTGCAAGGCAAATCTTGTTGGCTCACAACATTTTGAAATAAAGCCTTTGGTTTGGATTCAGAAATGTTAGGGTATAAAATGCATTTGGGTATTAAAGTGGGGTGACGTTAAAGGGCCGGAGTCATTGCACCCCATGACGCCTTTTATAAGGGAAATATAAGGTATAACATGTCTAGACTATTCCTTGTTCAGCTTTAGTTCTCCTTTAATAAATGTTTATCATTGACCTATGGCTACTGGGGGGTCCCCAGCCCCAATGATAAGCACCTATGTAATAATATATGTTTATGTTAAGTATAGGGGGGCCCTAAAATAAATTTGCAATAACTTGTAGTTTCTCTCTGACTGTGCAGTATATTAATAGAACAGATGGGTCGGTTACAGTCAATAGAACATCAATGACATTCATGATCTGGGGGCACATGTTACGAGCCCCGTGGAGCTTACAATCTAATCCTAACTGCTGCAGCCGGTTAATCTGGAGAGGGGTGGGCCTTAATTATCTGCTTCTATTATTGAGGACTAATGATAAAGCTCATCCTTAGGCCGAAGCAAAGCTCCCCCCTAGTGGCGGAATTGGGGTGACAAAAGGAATTAACGTGCGAGAATGCGATTCAGGTGTCAACTGTTCAAGCGTCCGTCCACTGTGCTGAGCCAAGGGGTGTTTTTATTAGGACTTGGCCCAAATTCCAGAAAATATTGTGCAGAAATACAAAACTTAAGTAAAAAATAAATTACATTTTCCCAACGTTACAGTAATGTCTGAGCGTCATTGGGAAGAGCAGGTGGAGCAGCAAAGGGGACATCCAGGACACATTTTAGGTTTGGGGGAACCCACAAATAGAAATATTATTCTTTTATCTAACGGCCTTGGTGTTGCTTGTGGTTAAGGGCCCAGAACATGATAACAAGGGCCACTCTCACTCCTGGACTCACAAGGAAATATTCCACTGGCCCGGCACCTACAAAGGGTCCAATGTGCTGGTCACTGGCTAACTAACCATTTAGTCTGTTGCCAAAACCATTGACCTGGAGTTTTCTGGATAGGGGATCTTTCCATAACTTGGCCCTCCTTACTTTAAGTCTACTAAAGAGTGATTTAAATATTAATATCAACCCAATGCGATTGTTCTGTTTCCAAGAAGGAACTATATTTTCGCTGCCCTTTATGAAAATCAGGAACAAGGGAATTTGAATTATTTTATTAAAATTATTATTATTTTTAGTAAAATGGAGTCTATGGGAGATGGCCTTCCTGTAATTTCCGGATAAAGGGTTTTCCAGATAACAGATCCCCTTACCTCTACTATGTACCCTCTACGATTTGGGGTAAATCTGGACGGAGGGGGGTAATTCCACCAAGTGAACATCCTTTTGGGATAAACCTGTTTATTGTATTGGTATTACAAGGTGTAGGTTGTATATATTATAAATAAAAGCTCTGGCTGCTCAGTCACTTGCATTACCCAGTCTCATACACTAGATGGCAGTCATTTATTATTAACCAAAGGGGACACATTTATTCCAGTATTTTGGGCTGTATTCTACAGACATCAGGGCAGAGACACAATAAAAGTTATTTTTTAATAATGGTTTTATTTATAAAGCAGCCTCTTACCTTAAACCTCAGCTACAGGGATCCTGTTCGTCCTATTCCAGTTGGAGGAAATACATTTTTCTTCAAAAGGAAGGAGTACGTAGTCTCTATCTACAGTATATGCACTTGGGTTGGGTTTTGGCCTTAAAGACCAATAATATAGTCTATAGTCTTTCCCTCATTATGTTGCAGTTTAATGGTTCATGGATCTCAGCTGCACAGGAGGAGATACAATGAACTGTCTGCAATAAGCCTTTCTTGGTCCCTACTTCTTCTTTGTGTAACCCCAAAAATATCATTGTGAATCCTCCTTGTCTCACATGTACCTCTTATATGTGTAACCCCAAAAGTATCAGATGTAATCCTCCAGAAAGCCATTCAGTCTTATTGGACTCACATGCACCACATGTATGTGGAACCCCAAAAATAGCAGGTTTAATCCTCCAGGAGCCATTGGATCTCCTTGTACTCACATGCCCCTCATATATGTTTAACCCCCAAAATATCAAGATTAATCCTCCACGAGCCATGCAGCCTCCTTATACTCACATGCCCCTCATATATGTATGTGTAACTCAAAAAATCAGAAAACCAGAATCAATCCTCCAGGAGCTATTAGGTCTCCTTGTACTCACACCTTGTACTCACATCCCCTCATATATGTGTTACCCCAAAAATATCAAGATTAATCCTTTAGGAGCCACGCAGCCTCCTTATGCTCACATGCCCCTCATATACGTATGTGTAACCCCAACAGTATCAGATTTAATCCTCTAGTAAAGCCATACAGTCCTATTGAACTCATGCACCACATGTATGTGTAACCACAAAAATATCAGGTTTAATCCTCCAGAAACCCTGGGATCTCCTTGTACTCCTATGCTCCTTATATTCACATGCCTCTCATATATGTATGTGTAACTCCAAAAACATCAGGATCAATCCTCCAGGAGCCATTGGGTCTCTTTGTACTCACATGCCCCTCATAAATATGTAACCCCAAAAATATCAAGATTAATCCTCCAGGAGCCATTGGGTCTCTTTGTACTCACATGCCCCTCATAAATGTGTAACCCCAAAAACATCAGGATCAATCCTCCAGGAGCCATTGGGTCTCTTTGTACTCACATGCCCCTCATAAATGTGTAACCCCAAAAATATCAAGATGAATCCTCCAGGAGCCATGCAGCCTCCTTATACTTACATGCCCCTCATATATGTATGTGTAACCCCAAAAATGTCAGGCTCAATCCTCCAGGAGCTAGTCTGTCACTTTGACCTCACACACACCTGATAGATAGATAGATATGTGTGTGTGGAACCCCAAAAATATTAAGATGAATCTTCCAGGAGCCATTCGTTCTCATTGTGGTGTATTTTAGAAGCTCTTATACACACACTGGACATTCAGTACAGCATAGTCTTTTATTTGCGTTGCTAATTGCATTGCTAATTAGTCTATGTTGCACCCACATTTCCAGAACCATTTAACCCCCTTTTTATATGACAAATCAGGTTCATCTTCTACACCCGCCACCAAGTTAGTGGGGCCAGTGCTTATTTATTAAATGGATTTTCGCCTCACTCTGCTGCTCTTCCGGTAGCGTTGACTGCCTGGGGAGAAGGTACTTGCAGGAGAGGAGAAACCAGTGTTGTCCCTTGTACTGAGTGAAATTTCATCTATTTTAAAAGATATGGAGTTATAGTACACAGGGTTCGTGTGACAGATCAGTGTCTCATGGTGCGATATTGCTGGGCTGTCGCAGAAATGAGATCTGTAGCACATACAGGTGCAGAAGGACCCAGCTCTTGAGGGTGGGTTGGAAGCTCTGGGCCGATCCCTGTCTGAGTCTTCCTGCATGAGAGGAATAAGGTTAATCTGGCTTGTCCTGTCCCCCAGTGGAAGGAAAATGGAGCTCCGGCTTCTGCTTATCAGACTCGACTGCAGGTGTACGTTGTTCTGAGCTCTCCTTAAAGAAGCTCTCTCCTCTGCGTCACGTCGTTCATCTTCAGAATTCATGGTCAAAAAACGGAGAACAACCAAGTTCAGGAAAGCTCCGATGACAGTCAAGCCCACCAGTATGTACATAAAACTAAATGCCACGTAGGGTGGTTTCTTCTGCAGGGCTTCGTTTTTCTGCAGGGCTACAAAGTCACCAAAACCTATGGTGGTGAGAGTGATGAAGCAGTAGTAATAGGAGTGGAAGAAGGTCCAACCTTCAAAGTACGAGAAAGCTGCTGCCCCGATGCCCAGCGTTCCGATGCAAGACAGAAAGCCAACCAAAACCATATTTTCCATCGACACCTCGGTTTTTCTCATGTGGAAACATCTCTTCAGTTTTTTTAAGAGGAACCTGACAAAGGTGTTCATCCGCTCTCCCAAACTCTGGAACATGACCAAGGTAAGAGGAATCCCGAGCACCGCATAGAACATGCAGAACACTTTCCCGGCGTCAGTCCCTGGAGCGGCATGGCCATAACCTGCAACAGAAAGGGTAAGAGATTGAGTTGAAAAATACCCTGTGCAGATAATATATGTAGCATTTATGAACCGTGAAAGAGGTTTATTAAGTAACACCAAGCTCAATATTTGGAACCCATGGCTATCCCACTAACATTAAACCCAGCAATCCCTTAAGGAATTAGACGTATTTGGAGAGTAACTGTGAAGTCAGAATTATCCTTGAACCTATATCATAGACACTGACACTGTAGAGCACTGTTTTTAACAATTTTAGTTCACCCTGTATTTGGGGGGCCCCTTTGTTTAAAACAGGTTTACGGACATATGAAAATATTGCCAGTCGGCCATAGTTACAATAACAACTAGGATAGTAAACTGACCTTCACGCTAGGCTTACAGGTATGTCTAGAAGAGCAAATAGGCCTTTCTCCCCTAGTTTTTTCTTCGTTGCTCCTCAAGCTCCTCATTGAATCCAGGTGCCCAAAGGGGGCTGGCCCCATGGTGTGAAAACCACTGCTGTAAAGTGTGATATTACGACACATTTGTACCTGTACCTGTATGGATGGCTTGAACAACAGAGCTGCTGCTCTATAACCCACCACAACTGGCATTGTGGGTAGTCCACTGGCTGCATTTATGAGCTATGGGCAACTTCCAATCAATGTGAATGGATATCACCACTAACACCAAGGGGCTGGTTTGAATTCCAAAGTTTTGCATCATTAAAAAAAAACAATTGCATCAAAAAAAAAAAAAACAAGTTGATGGACCTGACTGACTTTGTAATAGATTCTACACAGATTTCCTTTTGATCCAAGCAGTTCCGAATGTTGTCCAGAGCAGGACAAGATCATAGGGTTGTGGTTATGTTTTAAGATAGATAGGTGAGAACATTGGATTTAGGTTATTTTCCACCCCTCGGCTGATGGTCAGGAAGTCTTTCTCTTTTAACTCTATTCTTGATTAATTGTAAGAACTCCCATAATGCACCAACAACAGCAGATACCCTTGTGGGACATCCCATAAATACAGTCCAGAACCCCTGACACTGCAGCCACATTAATAAGTGTACATGCTGAATGATATGGCTTGTGTTTCCTAGCCAACGCTGGAGCTCTCACAGCCCAACACAAGCAACGGAGCTTTTTATAAACCTAGAAAAAATGTGCTAGATATCTGCTTATTTATAGATGCTACCAAAAGCCTCCAAAAATAATTTCCCTTTTCACTTCATGCCATCTGCAGAGAGGAAAAGAAAAATATGCCAAAAAATGACTGTAAATTACAAGGATTAGGACCAGTGGCAGCCGGCTGTCAGGTTAAATATTTGGCGCATTTATTTATATACTGAAATATGCCCAGATGTATTGATTGAGGTGGTCCCTAAATACTACTGACAATGAGAGAGACTGATCGGTCTAATAAATAAGGGAATCAAATCTAATCCTGTATTCAGTGCCGGATGAAGAGAAATCCTCATGATGGATGCCATCTCAGGTTTATCACCCACTGGGGGTGGATTTATTATACAAGAAAACAAATGTGAAAGAGATAAATTACAAGAATGCAAAGAG
Source organism: Xenopus petersii (assembly GCA_038501925.1). Lineage (NCBI taxonomy): Eukaryota > Metazoa > Chordata > Amphibia > Anura > Pipidae > Xenopus > Xenopus petersii. Next base: position 116,852,238 of record CM076689.1, read on the forward strand.
AAAAAGCTCAATTTGGCCTACTGTGTGTTGGGCCAAATCAAGCTGATCCAATCGCTGGTCCTAAAACCAATGATTGGATCATAACTTGGGACCGATGCAGACCCATTGGAAGAGGACCACATTAATAACTATGCAGACCCCTTGGAGGAGGACCACAGCAGTGACCCTATGCAGACCCCTTGGAAGAGGACCACATTAATGACCCTATGTAGACCACTTGGAAGGGGACCACATTAATAACCCTATGCAGACCTCTTGGAAGAGGACCACATTAATGACCCAATGCAGACCCCTTGGAAGAGGAGCACATCAGTGACCCTATGCAGACCCCTTGGAAGAGGACCACATTAATAACCCTATGCAGACCCCTTGGAACAGGACCACATTAATGACCCTATGCAGACCTCATGGAAGAGGACCACATTAATGACCCTATGCAGACCCCTTGGAAAAGGACCACATTAATGACCCTATGCAGACCCCTTGGAAAAGGACCACATTAATGACCCTATGCAGACCCCTTGGAAAAAGACCACATTAATGACCCTATGTAGACCCCTCGGAAGAGGATGACCCAAGTCATCTGGTGGGATTTTCAGACCATAGATATATGGCCAATTTTTGATGGTGGAAGTCCCATACACAGGCAAATAAGCTGTAAGGGTGAAATCAGCCATTTAAACCTGGTCTTTATCTGTCAGCACCCTGACTGGCCAAGATTATCATTATCTTAACCAATCATGCTGCTGTAGAGTCACACTTGTCCCTTCCCAAGACCATGTAGAGCAAACCTAGGCTGGTGGGGTATTAGAATTAATGAGGCTCAGGAACAGAATCAACTTGATTGGGAGGGCTGGTATTAGGTTCAGCCAGGCAACTGTCATGCCCCTATACTGCATCCCTATAAAGGGCAAATAGCAAGTATGGCCATAATGGCACATATTTTTGGTGCTATTTACACATAAGCAAGGCGGTGGAGATGGGTGACTGAACCTTTCCCTCTTATCTACATGAGCTGATTGCTTCCAGCAGGATTTGCTCAGTGCCTTTTTCAGAAGATTGCCTGGAATGATGTGTGCAGATCAGAGAGAATGTGAGAATTACTGCAAGCCTACCAATACATTTCCTTAGGCGAAATACATGTGGCCAATTATGAGTGGAGTGCTGAGATAATAATGGCACTTTCGGCTCAAAGTCCCTCTCCTTTATGGAAGCAGCAAGAATCCTACACTGAGATAGAATAATATACAACATAAAGCTCTGCAATGTATCCATTTGTAAACCCATAGTAACCATACAAGAAAGATACAGAGCACACAACTGTATGTACAATGCCGAGGTGCCTATATTTCTTCCTACACTCACTAGACTCCACAACCTACAGCTATAGACTGGGTGGCACAAGTACAGTCTCCATATAGTGTCCCTTCTTTACATTCTTAAGACTATTCCTCCAAGGTTTTGGGTATTGGGGGCACCTTAGAAGATTAGCTGTTGGGCGGGGTTAGTGCTAGATCAGTCAAACTATTTTTTTTGGGGCCAGATATGACCCTCCTACTTTTAGTTTCACTTACATAGAACCCCTAACTGCTTACACTGGTTTCTATCATAAGAGAAGAAGTTTGTTAACCCTACTATATAAATATATATCTAAAACAATGTGTATGCAGTCTCCCTTTGAATAACATTCCCCCACTATATTCAGCAGGGCTGGAACTGGGGGTGGGCAAGAGGGACATGTGCCAAGGCAAAGGTGGGGTTCTAAGCACATACGTCTTCTGCTTGTCTACCCCTAGTTCAGGTTTCTGTAACTCCAGCTGCAGGCTGAGGGAATAGTGGCATTTGTGTCTGGTGGTGATGGGCAGAATTGGGGGACAAATCCCCGTCTCATGATTTGCAGACACCCATGCTTGTCACCTTGCTGTGGAGAAGGCAACCAAGGGAAGGTTTTAGATGCAGGTGCCCTTGCTATTTATTCTGGAAATTACGTTGAGCCCTATATGTCATTCACCAGGCTTGAGCATCTCAACCAAGATGTCAGCTAAACGTATGTCTGGGTCTTGTTGTCTCTTGGGAAAGATCTGCTCATGTAAACAAATTGGGCTAAGTGGTTATGTAGACATAAATATCTGATTTTAAGTGCAAGGGTCAGCCAATGGCGCTGAGCACATGGATAAAATTACCGAGGGGGAAGTATGAGCTTTGCTTTTATCTGCCAGTTACTGAAAATGCAAAAGCCGAGAAGCTTTTTAGATAAACCGCTGTTGGATCAGGTACATTTGGTCCTCAAGAAATTGTGCAGTGGGTTATTCATTATTAAATACGTGTCTTTTTGAAAACAAGAGACGGTGAAATGGTCTTATCCTCCACAACAAATTGCCCAATACTCTGCTTGCCTTGCGCCCCAAAATATTCCTATTGGCTGCCAAGCAAATACCTCAACCATTACAAAGGTACCAGGATACCTGCTGAGCTCCCCAAAGCAGTCACCTGGGGAACAATAGCCCATAGATAATGTAAATCATTAATAAGTCTTGTTACCTTAGTATTGTATAAGATTTTTCTAGAGAAATAGCAGGAACATTCAAAAATAGAAATATATAACCCATGTTTTCACATTACAAATATAATCCTCATCCAGATGGATTCTGTGATTATTTATTACTGGAAAACAGAGGGAAGTGGATGACTTACGGGTTTGAAAGCTAATAATGGGCTGCTTTGTGCCTGAGATGGTAATTATACTGTAGAAAGGAGAACAGAGCTGCTACTGTAAATGAAAAGTAATGTTCGAAGTCACCCGGGAGTTCCATGTCCACTACCAGTTCTATAGTGGTGATGAAGGATCAAGAAACAGGGAATGGTGATGAAGGATCAAGATACAGAAAATGGTGATGAAGGATCAAGATACAGGGAATGGTGATGAAAGATCAAGATACAGGGAAGAAATAAGGTTTATGTCAGACCTCCATCTACATTGGGTATTGGCCATTGTGTCATTATCCTTAGGATGCGAAGCTGTTATTGGAAGAAGGAATCATGGATCTGAAGCTCTGAAGCCTTGCAAGGGACCATTTAAGACCTGCTATGGTCATTCAGTATCTGTCAAACTGTTCGATCTATGCATTCTGGGCCAGCTGATAAAAAGAATGTTCTACTAGGCTTTGTCACTACCAGAAAAGACTCCACTTTCTCCTCCTCGTTTGGAGCCCACATCTTTTCCAGCAGTGTTGCTTTGCTAGATCTCTAGAGCTCATTCTGAAATTTTAGAATGGATTATACTACTGATCCCCAATCAGTGGCTCATGAGCAACAACGACGTTCTTTGTGGCCTCAACACAGATTCCCTGTTTGAAGGCAGGTTTTGGAGACATTAGGACACCGATGTGCCAAACAGAGCTTCCTACAGGTTGGCAGCCCACATGGCCATTCACATAGCTTATTTAGCAATATCCAGAAACTTTTGTCATGGTTGTGTGGTTGTTTTTTTACATTTGAGTGTGGCTCAATAGTAAAAAAAGGTGGGGACTAGTGATGTGTGGGTCAAGAAAAACTCTGAACCTGCACCCTAACCACAAAATGTTGCCATCGTAGGACTCATGCCCAACTTGTACGTGCATCTTCTCATGCTATTTTTGCTTGTGCCTCTGGTTCCAAGACAGGTGTGGTGGAAGAGTTTAGTTCCATAGTCTGACCTGCACCCAACCCGAACCCACAATGGGTGCCAAATTTCAACCTGAACCCACCCAACCAGTGTTCAACCTTTAGGTCTCCAAGGCATTCAGCCTGCAGGGTCTTTTGGACCCTGCAATTAAACCCACGGAAGGCAACCAGTGAGACTATGAGCAACGTTCCTACTGTACATGCCCCAGTCCTGTGTCCTGTTTAATTAAGCAGAATGCTGGAATAACCAAGAACCCTCTTACATGTAGAACTGAAAAAAACACTTCCAGCTCTGGTCTCCCAGCCAAAAAAAAAAAAACGTATTTAGAAATATTTACCTTTTACGTTACAAAACCATCTATCATTAAAGCTCCACAGGCAAACACATCCCCTTAATGCTAAACTTAGACTTTCCGCATACGCAAGTGGAAGATTACATTGCCCGTCCTCTTATGCATTAATGTCTGACAGATGGTGCAGCATATGGGATCCAAAAATGTTCACCTGCCTCTGTTTGCAAAGCCCGGTGATTGTCCCAGAGAGACGGAGGGAGTAATCTTTGCTTCAACAACTGAACAGATAAGATGCACTTGGCACGTCTTGTTTGCTTTTTAACACGAGACCCTGACCAACCTTATTTTTCCATTGGGGGCAGGATTAGGCGCAGAGTCAGTTTCTTTTCTACAGAAAAAAATTGACATTTTAGGAAATATGGAAGGTCCACATTGTCCAGATTTCACCATAGTCTTATACAGGTATGGGACCTATTATCCAGAAGACTCAGGACCTGGGGTTTTCTGTATAATGGATCTGTAATTTGAATATTCATACCTAAAATCTACTAGAAAATCATATAAACATGAAATAAACCCAACAGGCTGGTTTTGCCTCCAATAAGGATTAATTATATCTTAGTTGGGATCAAGTACAAGCGACTGTTTTATTATTTTTTATTATTTCAGAAGTCGAAAACTGCTTCTATCTCATAAGATGAAGGCAAAATGCTCAGATAAGAATGTATATCAATTCATTTTTGAAGGTTTAGATACATTTTAAATTCCTTTGATGAGGAACAACAGCCCCTAGTATGTGGATAACTAAGTCCCCACTACATGCTTATATTTTACTTTGTGTGAGTATGTGTTGAACAAGGTGAATGGAGAGCCCTACTTTTTACTAACAAATCCTACAATGAGTTGCCTCTTTCACTGAGCAAAGTCTTTGACCTCTTTGGTCAAGTACTGGTGCTCAGTCAAACCAGAAACTTCATTTGGCAAATGTATCTCTATATATCTCAATACATCTTCATGTAATATTTGTTCTTGTCCAATTTTGGCTTTAAGAGCGCTTGTGCCAATATTGAGTTTTGTTGTCTCATTCGGGGACAGTATTCTGAATCCATAACTCCATATTGATCCAGCACAATGGTGCAGAGATGTGGATGTTCCTTTCCATCCCTCTTCTCTTCCTTCATTCTTCCCAAGCCAGGGAGCTGTTTATTTGCTGCTGGAGGTTACCAGTCAAGTCCATCACAAAAAAAACAAAGACAATAAAATGTTGTGAGTCAGTGTGCCGAGGCGCCACGTCTGAAGATTGATCTGCACTGTAACTTCATTTTCTTTGACTTGGACACATACAGAAGTCATTATTCTCGGTGACCTCTCCACACAGCAAGAGATTAACTGGGGAGAGGGACAACTTTATGGAGCATCATTGCAGAGTCACTTGGAGGTTACACCATGTACAGAGAGAAAGCAATAAAACCATAAAGAGGCTTTGTGTGTCTGGGGACCAGCAGAGAGAGAGAGAGAGATTGACCAGATAATGAAAAACAAAGTTAGGACTGGGATTGGTGTTATTCGTTCAAGTAACCCAACTATATCTTAGCACCACCAAAGCATTTGAAATAACAGGTACTCATCCCAAAAGACACCATAATTGTCCTTGTTGAAATATCTACACTACACACTTTAATCCTAAATGGCCTTCAGGTTGGGCCCCAACTAGTTCTCTGACCCTCACTGGCTGGAGACCAGGCAAACATGATTGGGGTCAGAACCTGAGATTTGGTGAAAAAAAAGATGGATTCCTGTTTTTGTGTTGATCCTCATCAACCAGACAGTACGGTTTTGGTGTGAAGCCTCCAGTAACAACCAAAAGGTAATGGTGTTTGACCACCATTGGGGTTTCCTCTATATATAAGAGTTCTTCTTCAACGCTCCACCCAAGAGGAACTCGAGAATAAAGCTGATGATGCATGGAGTGACCGTCAATAAAAATGGGTGCAAAGTTAGCCAGTTTGGACAATTCTTGACCAGTAAATTGACATGACGTCTCTGGGTCCATTTTTAGAAACCGCCATGTTTGCTATACAGGTATGGGACCTATTATCCAGACCTGGGGCTTTCGGGATAACTGATCTTTCTGTAATTTGGATCTTCATACCTTAAATCTAAAAGTAAATGATGTAAACATTAAATACACCCAATAGGCTGGTCCTGTTTTCAATAAGGATTAATTATATCTCAGTTGGGATCAAGTACTAGTTACTATTTTATTATTACAGAGAAAAAGGAAATAATGTTTTAGATTTTGGATTATCGGGATAAAATGGGAGACGGTCTTTCTGTATTTTGGAACTTATGGATCCCATACCTGTACTATGGTTCTTATTGTTTTGTCGACTTGGTCATAGGCTGGAACTTGATGTAGAAAAATATATCTCAATTCTGCGACAATCGCAACTGTGTTCCGTAGGGGCCTGGAGAGCAAGCCCGTGAGTACAGACCCAGCCCCTGAATACAGAGCCAGCCCCTGCATACAGAGCCAGCTCCTGAGTACAAAGCCAGCTCCTGAGTACAGAGCCAGCTCCTGAGTACAGAGCCAATCCCTGAGTACAGAGCCAGCCCCTGAGTACAGAGCCAGCCCCTGAGTACAGAGCCAGCCCCTGAGTACAAAGTCAGCCACTGAGTACAGAGCCAGCCCCTGAGTACAGAGCCAGCCCATGGGTACAGAGCCAGCCACTGAGTACAGAGCCAGCCCCTGAGTACAAAGCCAGCCCCTGGGTACAGAGACAGCCCCTGAGTACAAAGCCAGCCCCTGAGTACAGAGCCAGCCCCTGAGTACAAAGCCAGCCCCTGGGTACAGAGCCAGCCCCTGAGTACAAAGCCAGCCCCTGGGTACAGAGCCAGCCCCTGAGTACAAAGCCAGCCCCTGGGTACAGAGCCAGCCCCTGAGTACAAAGCCAGCCCCTGAGTACAAAGCCAGCCCCTGGGTACAGAACCAGCCCCTGAGTACAAAGCCAGCCCCTGGGTACAGAGCCAGCCCCTGCATACAGAGCCAGCCCCTGGGTACAGAGCCAGCCCCTGCATACAGAGCCAGCCCCTGAGTACAAAGCCAGCCACTGAGTACAGAGCCAGCCCCTGAGTACAAAGCCAGCCCATGGGTACAGAGCCAGCCCCTGAGTACAAAGCCAGCCACTGAGTACAGAGGCAGCCCCTGAGTACAAAGCCAGCCCCTGGCTACAGAGCCAGCCCCTGAGTACAAAGCCAGCCCCTGGGTACAGAGCCAGCCCCTGAGTACAAAGCCAGCCACTGAGTACAGAGCCAGCCCCTGAGTACAAAGCCAGCACCTGGGTACAGAGCCAGCCCCTGAGTACAAAGCCAGCCCCTGGGTACAGAGCCAACCCCTGAGTACAAAGCCAGCCCCTGCATACAGAGCCAGCTCCTGAGTACAAAGCCAGCTCCTGAGTACAGAGCCAACCCCTGAGTACAAAGCCAGCTCCTGAGTACAGAGCCAATCCCTGAGTACAGAGCCAGCCCCTGAGTACAGAGCCAGCCCCTGAGTACAAAGCCAGCCACTGAGTACAGAGCCAGCCCCTGAGGACCAAGCCTGCCTATATATTTAATGTTGCTCCTCCTGGTAAATACTGTATATATGTACGTAATGGCAAGTAAATTCAAATTCTGCTGTAAATTTTCATCACAAATATTCTGAATGCCAAGACTTTGTTCAATGGTTTTCAGACGTTTATCCTAAAACGGATAGACCCCTGTCCCCCGGGCTTGAGATGGCATTAGCATTTTAATATAATCCAGTCCAGGAATATCTATTGGATTGCTGGAGATACTCCTGAGAAGAGGTTTGCAGAGATACAGTAATTGCTACATAGTGTCAGACACATGAAATATAAATGGAAAGGCTTAGATGCCACCTTCCCTCCCTGATAGGCTTCTGTTCTGCACTGGGAATTCCGGCAGCAGGGAGGGGAGAAGTTACGGTTCAGCACTCACCTATAGTGGTAATGACTGTGATTGCAAAGTAAAACGATCCGGCGAATTTCCACTGCTTGCCGGCGCGGTGAGGCTCCGACTGCAGAACCACCCGTTCAATCTCTCGATAGTCCTCGTCGGTGAAACCGTATTTATTTTTCAGGTTGGTCCTCTTCTCCTCCAAAATCCTCTTCCTGGAGATCTCGGACTCAGACTCGAGAGCGTCGAACACAGCGGCTCCCACCAGCAGATAGGAGAACATGCAGAGAATGAGAGACAGGGTCCTTATGTTCTGCTTCTTCATCGTGTGCAGCAATTGGGCTAAACTGGACTTCAACATCAACCTGGGGGTGCGGGAATCTCTCTCCCTTAGAATCTGTGACCAGGCGAAGTTTGCACGGAGCCTATTGGACGCGTCTCAGCTCATGTCTGGAAACAAAGGAAAGGGCAGGTCAAACTGTGTCTATCTGAACTACAACTCTCAGCGGTTGAACACAGTGGAGACCAATATTCTGTATACAGCTGCTTATAGCCTGGCTGGTGCAATGAAACATTTGCTGGAATTCTAGGTTATTGGTTAGAACTTTTTTTTTATTTCTAGGGTCGGCATTTTCTCTTTCAAGTCATGAAATAATATTTGTCCATAGAGTTGCCTTGTGCATGGAGCTGCTGTACAATCCCCAGTATAGAGCAGGCCTATTTGCACCTATTTAGTCTTGTCCTCTCTCCCTAAATAACTTTATTGACCATACTGTCAGTATACTGGGGGAGAACAGATCCATATGAGTCTTGTTTATTAGCAATGGGGCAATTAGTTTCTTAGCTGTAACCATTAGCAACCAATTTGACATTTGTTATGTTAACTGCGCTTGACAGCTCACAGCTAATTGTTGATTGGTTGCTACGGGTTACAGCAGTGGAGCAAATTTACACCTATGTTGATTACTCAAGGCGACGTTTGGGGCACAACTGCCTGCTGCACATTAACAGACGGGCAGATTACAACAGGGCATCATTATTATTTTTTTGACAATCATGGGATTTGGTTCTGCAGCTCTGGTTGCTAGGGATGCTCTTTCCCTAGCAACCAGGCAGTGGTTTGAACTACAGGCTGGAAAATGATTAGGGGAGGGTTGAATCTGCTTTCTGTTTGCTGGGGCTTGATCCGCTCTCGGCAACCAGGCGGTATTTTAAATTTCAGATTAGAGAGAAACGAAAATGACAAAACGAACCAATTGCAAATTGCCTCCGACCGGAAATATCTACATATTAATAAATGTTTCAAGGGTCCGTCTGTTGCTGCCCGTCATCCCCTCTCCTGGCTCCTCCTGCTCAGTAACCTGCTAACGTTTTAACCATTCCATTGGTCTTTTGTCTTTTCATCTTCCCTTTGCCCTGAAATCCCGACTAACCCTCCCATCACTAAAATAATAATGGGGGAGCCCCAGTGTGTTAAAGGTATGTCACTGAGGGCCCCTATTAGTGGCTTGGGGCCCCCATACTACAAAGACAGCAGGGCCCTCCCCGTAGGTGGTCCCAATTACTTTCCCCACTGGCCATCTGACTTTCCTGGGTTGTGAACCCCACCAAGTAATATGGGGCCTCTATGTTAAAAAAATGCTTTTGCAGATGTGGTTCCTCCACTAATCCACCTAGGGCGCACTCCATAGCTGTGTTCCTTGGGGGTCGGGAGAGCTCAGTCCCTAAGTACAATGCCCAGTGTCAGCCCCTGAGCACATTGCCACCCCCTTAATACAGTGCCAGCCCCTGAACACAGTGCCAGCCCCCAGCTAAGGTGCCACCCCAAAGCACAGTGCCAGCCTCCAAGTACAGTTCCAGCCCCCGAGCACAATGCCACACCCAGCTACAATGCCAGCCCCCGAGTACAATGCCACCCCCAGCTACAATGCCATCCCCCCGAGTACAGTGCCAGCCCCCGAGTACAATGCCACACCCAGCTACAATGCCAGCCCCCGAGTACAATGCCACCCCCAGCTACAATGCCACCCCCCTGAGTACAGTGCCAGCCCCCGAGTACAATGCCACCCCCAGCTACAATGCCATCCCCCGAGTACAATGCCACACCCAGCTACAATGCCAGCCCCTGAGTACAATGCCACCCCCAGCTACAATGCCATCCGCCCGAGTACAGTGCCAGCCCCCGAGTACAATGCCACCCCCAGCTACAATGCCATCCCCCGAGTACAATGCCACACCCAGCTACAATGCCATCCCCCCGAGTACAGTGCAGCCCCCGAGTACAATGCCATCCCCCGAGTACAGTGCAGCCCCCGAGTACAATGCCACACCCAGCTACAATGCCATCCCCCGAGTACAGTGCCAGCCCCCGAGTACAATGCCACACCCAGCTACAATGCCAGCCCCCGAGTACAATGCCACCCCCAGCTACAATGCCATCCCCCCGAGTACAGTGCCAGCCCCCGAGTACAATGCCACACCCAGCTACAATGCCAGCCCCCGAGTACAATGCCACACCCAGCTACAATGCCAGCCCCCGAGTACAATGCCACCCCCAGCTACAATGCCACCCCCCTGAGTACAGTGCCAGCCCCCGAGTACAATGCCACCCCCAGCTACAATGCCATCCCCCGAGTACAATGCCACACCCAGCTACAATGCCAGCCCCCGAGTACAATGCCACCCCCAGCTACAATGCCATCCCCCTGAGTACAGTGCAGCCCCCGAGTACAGTGCCAGCCCCTGAGGTTGAAGCCTCCCTATATATCAATGTTGCACGTCTCCTTATGTTTAGGAATAATGACACCCAGAGAGTGACGTATATAAATATATTCACAAGAATCACAAGAATACATTACACATTCAAACTCTGCTGTACATATTCATCACCAATGTGCGGAATGTTCAATATAGTTTCTGAAACAGATCCAATTAGAATCCAAGCGGCTGTATGGCCCCCCCCTCCCTTGGGCTTCAGACGGGTTTTTATATAATCCCGCCTGGGAATATATTTGGATTAGTAGAAAACTACTTACAAAAGGTTCGGCAGAATTACTGACACAGTCTGAAGGCAGATATAAGATATATAATTGGGTAGTTACCACAATCCCTTCCCTCCCTGGTTCCTTTTCATACGACATGGGAATTCCAGCAGCAGAGAGAGGAGAAGTTACAGTTCAGCACTTACCTCTAGTCCTATTCACTGTCATTGTAACGTAAAACATTCCATTTCTGCTGCTCCCCTGCACTGTGAGGTTCCGACTGCAGAATCACTTGCTCCATCTCTCTATAGTCCTCATTAGTCTGATGCCCCCGTGCTCCAGCTGTACTGAGAACTGACCATTGGCCAAACTGCCGGTTGCTACCAATATGCAGGCGTGGGGGGAGTGATCCATACGAGAACAGATCCATATGAGCCTTGTTTATTAGCAATGGGGCAATTTGTTCCTTAGTAACCATTAGCAACCAATTTGACATTTGCTCTCGTTATTTTAACTGCGCTTGACAGCACGCGGCTAATTGTTGATTGGTTGCTACGGGTTACAGCAGTGGAGCAAATTAACATTAACATACGGGGCAAAATGCAACTGAATTTCGTTTTTTTTAACCATGTTAAGTTTTGCAGTTCTGGTTGCTAGGGATGCACTTTCCATAGCAACCAGACAGACTGGAAAATGATTAGGAGAGGGGTGAATCTGCTTCCTGTTTGCTGCCCGATGACATTAAAAAGAGAGAGAAAAAGTTGTATAACTCACCTCTGTATTAATAAAAATTAGGGGGTCTCCACCCCCCAGCCATTCATTTCTGCACTTTAATAAATAGAATACAGACACGTGAGGTCCGTGCGCCCCCACTTCATGGTTTGAAAATGAGTGCCGATAATAACTCTGCCTTTTTGCTATAATAATATAAGACATGGTTCCAGTATTGTATATTAGGGAGCCTCCGGAATTTTAAAAAAAAAAACATTCTCTTGACCTCCAGGAGAATATTTGCATTATTTTTCCTGCACTGCTGGTTCAGACTACTGAAACAATTGAGCAGAATTGCCTCTTCTCGAGCCGAGACAGCTCTGTTAACCTGTCGGCTCCTGCTACTTTGTTTCATGGGTAAGAACCAGCAGTGCGGAGAATAGCAAGGGACACACAGATAAAGGGTGGATTATGTGGGGGGCTGCAGTGGAACCTTCACTGGGGCACAGGGAGTTACTGGGAAAACACTGGGGTGTCTGGAGGAAAGTGTATTAAGTAGTGATGGACGAATTTGGGCATTTCGCAATGTTTTTTGATGCTGGCAGAAAATTCCGACACCAGCGTCAATTTCGCCGCTGGCTTTTATTAAACAAACGCCCATTGACTTTAATGCACATCAAATGTCACCGGCGTTGGAATTGTCTCCCTGGCATCAATTTTGACGCCCGCAAATTAATGCAGGTGTCAAAATTCACGTCTCACCAATTTGGATGCCCGTGAATTAATACTGGCGTCAAAATTCACGTCTCACCAATTTGGACGCTCGAGAATTAATGCTGGCGTCAAAATTCACGTCTCGCTAATTTTTCCCGCCCGTTTCCCGAGTTCCGCTGGAAATTCGCAGATTTCATGGCGACACAAATTCGCCCATCACTGGTATTAAGGGGGACTATTTGGTGGATTGTGGGATATTGAGGAGAAGTTGGGAGGACTTGGACAGGTTAGTATATCAGTTGGGGTGAAGGGAGTTGTAGTTTAACAAGGGATGGGTCTAAGCCTGATATATAGGGGCCGATTCACTAACTTCGAGTGAAGGATTCGAAGTTAAAAAAAAGTATTTTTTGGGCTACTTCGACCATCGAATGGGCTACTTCGACTACGACTTCGAATCGAAGGATTCGAAGTAACAATCGTTCGACTATTCGATAGTCGAAGTACTGTCTCTTTAAAAAATACTTCGACCCCCTAGTTCGCCATCTAAAAGCTACCGAAGTCAATGTTAGCCTATGGGGAAGGTTAATTAACCCTCGATATTGGACCCTTAGTGAATGGGCCCCATAATGTATATAAAGTATATAAAAGCTTTCTTACCTTTCTCCTGTGTAGACTGCAGGGAAGTAACATTGGCTGCCCCCGACTAAAGCTTTGCTCCTTCTCTCTTGTGGCTCCGGCTGTGTGGGGGGCCCCAGGCATCACTCAAATAAACATGAATAAAAGATTGTTTTTTTCTTACATCCCAATCTAAAGGCCAACTGGGAGGTTATAGAAGGAAAAGGCACCGACGTGTAGACACATGGGGAGTTGCTGACGTTTGACTGATTGAATAGAAAGCCCCCAGGGAGGGTCCGGAGCAGCGACAGGTGGAGTCGGGCGCCAATAACGTTCCACCAATTCATTCGGCGGCACCAGGAGAACTGACCAGCGGATACACAATCGGTTTCTCTTCCATCCTATGGACTAACAGCTGTTGCTGAATTCTAACCTTGTTCAATAAGATCAACTCCACATCGCTCCCTACTGGTCAGACGCAGAATTTCTTTCAGTTCTTCCTTTACTGAGATAAAGATACTTCTTCCCCCATATGTTGTACATCAGATACTTAGGGGCCGATTTGGGGAGAGAAGGCCTGTTTCATTCTCCTGAAAGACCAATTTCATTTTAAACTTGGGGTGGACCTGTATTTGATTGTTGTCAGTGAGAAGTTGCCTTAGTGACTGTACAATGAGTGTGAGCTCACGGGGCCCCTCTGGACACTACAACCGACTATAGTGCATTTCATTCTGGAAATTAACCCTTGGACTTATTTGCTTTTGGCCAGTAACCTACGGAAACCAATCAAATGTTTCCTTTCACTGGGCAGAAAGAAGTTAATTGCTGACCGTTTAATTTATTGCCCAGTGTTTATAAATGAGCCCCCCTGTAGCAAACTGACTGCAGAGCTTGCACTTGCCTGGCAATAATGTCCTGTGGTTAAGGGCTCTTACAGACGAGCGTTTTTACCTGCGCTCCCCTGCGTTCCGTTTTTCTGCGTTCAGCCGCAGGGGAGCGCAGGAATAGACGCATTTAGCTTTTTCCAATGGGGCTGTACTCACACAGGCGCGTGTAGGCGCCGAACGCAGGAAAAATGCAGCATGTTGCGTCTCAACCTGCGTTCGGCGCCTACACGCGTCTGTGTGAGTACAGCCCCATTGGAAAAAGCTAAATGTGTCTATTCCTGCGCTCCCCTGCGGCTGAACGCAGAAAAACAGAACGCAGGGGAGCGCAGGTAAAAACGCTCGTCTGTAAGAGCCCTAAAGGATACAGGGGATGTTAATGATTAATTAACTCATAGGGGCAAATTTACAAAAGGGCGAAGTGACTAACGCCGGCGAAAATTTGCCAGTGTGACGTCATTTCAAAACTTCGCCGATTTACTAACGGTCGCTGGCGTAACTTCGCTAGCGAAGGAGATAGACTCTAGCGGTAATTCGCTCCCTAACGCCAGGCGAAGTTGCACTCTGGCGAATGGACGTAACGACGCAAGTTCACGAAGATACGGATTTTACTGAACGTTACCTCTTGCGCCAGACTTGCCTTCTCCACCTCAGACCAGGCCAAGTGCAATAGAGTCGATTTCCTCAAAAAATAGTTGAACATTTTTCTAAGTCCCAAAAAACACTGGCTACTTTTCCTTTTTCAGGGTGATAGTCTGAAAAATAGCGTAAATTTTTTTTGGGGTACCCGGCTTCCCCCCTACATTTCCTAACATACGGCACATAAACTATACACTGGGCTCATGTGTAGGGCAATATAACAACTTTATTTTATTTTATTAAGGTTCCCTGGGCTTGTGTAGTGTAATGTATTTGCTGCAACATATACGTCCATTTAACTTCCCGCCGTCTGCAAATTAGGCAACGCTAGCGCAACTTTGGTGCAGTAACACTAGCGCACCTTCGCCAGCGTTCAGCGCCCTGGATGCAACTTCGGATTTTAGAGAATTAGCGTTGTCCTGGCGAATCTACGCCTGCCAAAGCGTTGCGCTGTGAGCGAAAGCCGTTGCTGGCGAATTTTTGGAGGTTACTGAATTTGCCCGTTAGTTTGTTAAAGGTACTCACATAATAAGCACGTTTTTAGTTGGTTTACTTTTCCTTTTATGATTGTTTTTTTTTAAATTGGATTTTTCTTCTTCGTGTGCCTTGAGCAGGCCTGGACTGGCTACTTGTTTGTTCCGGTAATTGCCCGATGGGCCGCTCTCTAGTGAAATATAAATTAGGGATGCATCCACTATTTTGGATTCGGCCGAACCCCCGAATCTGATGTGAAAGATTCGGCCGAATACCGAACCAAATCCGAACCCTAATTTGCATATGCAAATTAGGGGTGGGAAGGGGAAAAACATTTTACTTCCTTGTTTTGTGACAAAAAGTCACGTGATTTACCTCCCTACCCCTAATTTGCATATGCAAATAAGGATTTGGATTCGGTTCGGCTGGGCAGAAGGATTTGGCCGAATCCTGCTGAAAAAGGCCGAATCCCGAACCGGTGCATCCCTAATATAAATGAGCTGCTGCCATTCACTCTCAGTTTACAGAAGGTAAAAGCTCAGCTTAGATGATTGTTTACCTTTTTATTTCTTTGCTGCTTATTTATGGGTTTTTATGCTGCTTCCTATGAGTTTTCCTTTAGGCCTATAAATATGCCCGTATTGTTTACTAACCACCATTTTCTACTTCTAAAATTTCTAGTACGTGTTTTAACATAGCTCATAGCTCCCAACATTTTGGAAGTAAGAAGAGGAACAAAAAAATTTTTCCCGCACGTAGCGCAGCAATTTTTTTGGCCACACCTCTTTCTGTGGCCACACCCCCTAATTACCATGTTTGTTTTACAAAATTTGGCAGGTTATGAAAGTTTGAAAATATTTCTCCTTATCTAAACTGTGTTTTTGTGTCTCAAAATTGTTACAAAAGTATCTTATTTGCACCTGTTAGCTGTTCTGGGCTCTCTGCTAAAAGCCAATTAAGTGAAAAACTTTGGCGCAAATTCACTAAGCGCCGAACGCTAGCGTTAATTCACTAGCGTTTGGCATTTTTCGCTACTGCGCAAATTCAATAACGAACGCCGGCGTAATTTCGCTAGTGTTACTTCGCACCCTTACGCCAGGCGAATTTTCGCTAGCGACGTAACTACTCAAATTCACTAACTTGCGCAGTGTACTGAACGCTACCTTTTACGCTAGACTTCCTTCGCCACCTCAGACCTGGCGAAGCGCAATAGAGTAGATAGGGATTGTTTCAAAAAAAGTCAAATTTTTTTCTAAGTCCCAAAAAACGCTGGCGTGTTTTCTACATGATGGGTGATAGGCTGAAAAAGATCGAAAAATATTTTTGGGGCTCCCCTCCTTCCCCCCTACATTTCCTGACTCATGGCAACTTACCTAGACAGTGGGCACATGTGTAGGGCAAAATAACATTTTTATTTGCTGATTTGAAGGTTTTCTAGGCATTTGTAGTGCAGATACGTGTTCCTCCATTGAAATTTGAATTTCGCGCCGTATGTAAATGAACCATTGCTAGCGAAACTTCGCTTCGCTTGGCGAATTAACGCTAGCGCAACTTCGAAAACTTACGCTAGCCCTGTGCGCAACTTCGAATTTTAGTTAATTTGCCCCAAAGTTGTTTCTTTTTCTGGCTGTTCAGTGCAGAGAAAAGAGGGACTTTCCAGTACAAATGAGGGACTGCGGGTTGAGCTGTCAAAAGAGGGACCGTCCCTCTGAAAAAGGGACAGTTGGGAGGTATGGTTTTAATCATACTGTGCTGTTATGAATAAGAATCAAAGGTTTCTAGCCTGCCTGCTAATTGGCCAATGAATGTGAACTCCCAGTACATTTTACACCGAGGGCCACGAGTGGATCAGCTCTGACCCAAAGGATAAGTACAGCTCTTGCTACACTTAATACACCATATACTGTATGTCACTGAACTAGAACACAACTGTGTAATTTAGTCACATAGAAAGGGAATATGGTAAATACTTAGTGGCTGCTCCAAAAGGTTAATTTCCGATAATAACTTTTAGTTTGGGATCTGTTTAAAGAGGTAGTGACGTGTTCTGATTTTAACAGGACTATATCGCCTTTGTTCTACAACTTTTATTGAAGGAGACATTCTGTGTAAAAAAATAAGAATGTACCAGTGCATTATACTCATTTAGATATAGAAGAATTGAGCTTAAAAAAGTAGTGTTTCAGGCTGATTTATTGAATATTTCTGCAAAACCCCTAATAATCCCTCCCTTCTCTTCCACTTGCTGCTCCCTGAATTCCCAGGCTGTGCACTCAGCTCACTGCACTGTAGGACAGGAACCAATCAGCAGCTAGCAGGACCTGATAGGGAACTGAAGCCTGTCTGTGCTTGTGTGACTGCAGGGCTGTGATTGGTTGTCCCCGTTCTACTTTGCTTCAGGTAATGAACCTTAGGACACGCCCACGCCTCATTTGAAACAGGGACCAGTGAACATCTATAAGGAGCTCTAATAAAAGGGGCTATTTTTAAAGATAATTAAAATTACTTATCCTATATGTCTCCTTTAACTGTAAATGTACATACATCTATGTGGGCTGCTTTTTATTCCCAGTCCGGCCCTGGCCGTGAGTGTGTAAAAGTCTCCTCTTCCACTAAAAGTATCATTTGAGGGGGGTGGGGGGTGACACTAAGGGCCTCATACAACACTGGAATTTTGGGTAAAACCGCTGCATTGTGGGAAATATTCTCACTTAACATTCTTTGTCCCTGTGTTGGAAGATATGGCTTTAATTGGAATAAAGTGAGAGTGGTGTTACCATGTGACCCCCTATTCCTGCTTATACCCAGCATGCCATTGGATGAATGCAAACTGTCATTTAATGATTTATATTCCCTTTTGTGATGCTGATTTTTCTTTCCACAAAAAAATAATAATTCACAACATGGACAAAGTAAAAATTTTACAACTATATTTTTAATATAAACAATATATACAATATATAAAATATATACAATATAAACAATATATACAATATAAACAATATATACAATCCAATTATGGGGACCCTAGACACTGCTTCCCCCACTCAGGGCTGGCAGCAAATATCATTGGGCCCTGCACAACAACATTTTCTTCTGTGGGTGTCCTTCTTCCTCCTCTTCTGCAGCACGGCCAGCCCCCAACCCACCAACCCATGCGCTCGGGCCCCCATTTGTTTGGATCCTGGTGGGGCCCAAATACTACAGTCCAACCCTGACACCGCAGAAGCTTTTTAGGAATTCTCCAAAGTGGTTTCTTTGGCAGCACAGCCTCCCCCCCTTTAACCCAGAAATCTGCTTCCTCCTTCTTCTCTGGAGCAGCTTCTTCTGCAGCGCGGCCCCCAACACCCTTTAACCCCAGGCCCGGAGTTGTGGAAAGGCCACCAAGGCCCAGGCCTAGGGTGGCAGGATAATATAGAAAGTTCAGTTGAAAACCTTAAGTCTATATATAACCTGCCTAACTGACAGTTGATCCAGAGGAAGGCGAAAAACCCCATCTGAAGTCTCTCCAATTTGCCTCAGAGGGGGGAAAAATTCCTTCCTGACTCCAAAATGGCAATCGGACCAGTCCCTGGATCAACTCAAACAGTGGGAATTTGAGGGAAATACAATTTCTTGTGTGCCAATCCCCAGTGCTCCAGAACTGATTAAAATAAAGGGAAGTGGGCGACGAACGACAGCAGGCCTAGGGGCACCCGCTATGTAAATCCACCCAAGTTCTACGCAGAAATCGCTTCTTTGTTTTTTCTTCGGTTCGGCTTTTTCGTTTCTTCTCCAGAGCGGCTTCTTCTGCAGCATGGCCGACCCCCCCTTCTACCCAGAAATCCCCCAGGCCTATAACCACTGTCGCCCCTGTGCCTCCCTGATGGTGACCCTTTCCCCACTGGAACTAGGGTCGAACTGGGCCGGCAGGGCACCGGGAAAAAACCCTGTGGGCCCTGCCTCCCTTTGTCTGAGGTTGCGGGAAAGCGGAAACGCACAACCACAGCTCCGCGCGCATGCACACGAACGCACTGCACACGCCGGCACGGCAGGGGGGTGTCCTTCTTCCTCCTCTTCTGCAGCACGGCCAGCCCCCAACCCACCAACCCATGCAGTTGGGCCCAAAGTGGCTCCTTTGGCAGCACAGCCTCCCCCCCTTTAACCCAGAAATCTTCTTCCTCCTTCTTCTCTGGAGAAGCTTCTTCTGCAGCGCGGCCCCCAACACCCTTTAACCCCAGGCCCGGATAATATAGTAAGTGCCTCCCTGATGGTGACCCTTTCCCCACTGGAACTAGGGTCGGACTGGGCCGGCAGGGCACCGGGAAAAAACCCTGTGGGCCCTGCCTCCCTTTGTCTGAGGTTGCGGGAAAGCGGAAGCGCACAACCACAGCTCCGCGCGCATGCACACGAACGCACTGCACACGCCGGCACGGCAGGGGGGTGTCCTTCTTCCTCCTCTTCTGCAGCACAGCCAGCCCCCAACCCATGCACTTGGGCCCCCATTTGTTTGGATCCTGGTGGGGCCCAAATACTTCAGTCCGACCTGACACCGCAGAAGCTTTTTAGGAATTCTCCAAAGTGGCTTCTTTGGCAGCACAGCCTCCCCCCCCCCACTTTAACCCAGAAATCTGCTTCCTCCTTCTTCTCTGGAGCAGCTTCTTCTGCAGCGCGGCCCCCAACACCCTTTAACCCCAGGCCCGGATTTGTGGAAAGGCCACCAAGGCCCAGGTCTAGGGTGGCAGGATAATATAGTAAGTGCCTCCCTGATGGTGACCCTTTCCCCACTGGAACTAGGGTCGGACTGGGCCAGCAGGGCACCGGGAAAAAACCCTGTGGGCCCTGCCTCCCTTTGTCTGAGGTTGCGGGGAAAGCGGAAGCGCACAACCACAGCTCCGCACGCATGCACACAAACGCACTGCACACGCCGGCACGGCAGGGGGGTCGGTGGGGGGCCCTGGGGCAGCAGCCCCGGTGGGCTCTGGGCCCCCCAGTCCGACCCTGACTGGAACCATCATGGCTGCGGATCTCTAGGATACCATAAAGGATCATCCATGACTGTAGCTGGAAATAACAAAGAAAATTTGTCAAGAAATGCGTTTTTAAAAACATTATTCATAAGAAACCTTATTGCCCCTGCTCCCTATTTAGTAATCAGCCTAGATACTAAAGATATGACTAGATCCCTACATTCTTACAAGATCTAAGTAAGAAATGCGAGAAACTGAGTGGCCCCTGGGGATGGTCAGTGACAGGCAGGAGGCGGGGCCTAGTAGTTTTGCCTTGGACACCAACAGATATTACTGAGCCAATTGTAGGGGACTATTATATCAATACTGACACCTGCACTGAAAGCAACTGCCAATGACATGATATAAAGACTTGTCTAAGTGTGAGAAGGGCAATTTCTGGATACTAATTGCCATTTTTTTTCCAATAATGCCACGTTCCCCCCATAGAATTCCAAAGCAATTCCAAAAAATATTGTAATATCACTCATTACTATCATAATATCACTAATAAACACATCTGAACTTAATAAACAAAATAGAATTAATAAGCTGAAGTTAAAATGATATACTTACCCTTTACTTGATGGTTGGGAGATGGACTGTAGCTCTGAGAAGGATGAATAAAATAAGATACGAGCTCTAGTTCAGATGAAAGGTGACTAAAGGCACATCTTTCGATCTTTCCCATTTCTCTAGACTTGATTGTGATTGTCCAGGGCTACAATAGAAGGAGACAAGCGAAAAAAATGTTTTTTTATCTTCAATAATTCCAATGTGACTGTGATATGTTTAAAACACACATTAAACAGTTGAATTATTAAATGCTCTTACCGGTATTAGTCAACGGTTCTGGCGTATTCTGTTATCGCAGATTTGACCAGATCAGCCTCTGGTTGTTCCTTTATAAAAGGATGGCCAAGAAGTTGTGTGGCTGTTGGTCTTTTCTTAGGTGATCTAATCAGGCATTGGCCTAAGAAATCCTCAAAATTGTAGCTCCTGAAATACAGATACAAATAGAGTAAATATTCATCTTTAATGTTATCAAGAATCTATTGCTTTTCTGATAGATTATAAGCCTTGCCCCTGTGTGTGTAATACTTCTACATACTCTTGCCAATAGCAATCCTTTATCAAAATGATAGAATATAATATAATACGTATCAGTCTTTGACAACAGATTCAAGTAAAATGACATAGGGAGGTTTGTAGAATAACTTACCACGTGTTTTCAAGTATGAGACTTGGGGGTTTTCCTCTGCATATGTGTTCCATGGCTTCGAGCCTGCCCATTCTCTTGTAAGCTAAAGGAGGTAAAACAGAGTATTAAAGACACTGATGATAAAATCTTACTATATATAGCGGAGAAGCAGAAATACTACCATATATACTCGAGTATAAGCCGAGTTTTTCAGCATCCAAAATGTGCTGAAAAAGTCTACCTCGGCTTATACTCGGGTCAGCAGTACCCGACCCGAGTAGCTGAGATTGCAGTCACTTTTAATCATTCCTATACCAACAGTTCACTTGGGGAGAGACTGCAATATCACACAGCGCCATCTGTTGGTTATATAAAAGAATAACAGTGCGCCCTCTGTTGGTTATACAAAAGATTAACAGTGATGGCAATATCAAACAGCACCCTCTGCACATGCTAGTGGGACAGTGGGACAATGCACACAGTAATCCATTTGGCAATTCTCTGTCATCATCAACTTTGCAAAGAAGTCTGGTTGATCGCTGGGGGGGGGTTGCTTTGGGGAATGTGCGCTGCTGGGAGACAGGGTTCTAGTTGTGTCTAGGCTTATACTCGAGTCAATACGTTTTCCCAGTTTTCGTAGGTAAAATTAGGTACCTCGGCTTATACTCGGGTCGGCTTATACTCGAGTATTCTGTGTAAAGCTGCTCAAAGTCATACCAAACCTAATACACCGGCCTGGAACCCTGCCTGCTCCCCAATACCCCACCCCCTCTGTAGCTTATTAGAGAGCAAGCGGGTGCAAAGCAGCCAGGTGGATAAATAAATGTCATATCTGGAAACAAAGTTGCCGAATATGAATATTTGTAAAAACGTATTTGAATTAGTAGACTCTGAGCAAAGCAATAGCTGCAATATTTGTGGTTTACTTACGTGACTGTCCTTCTGCCATCTCTATGAGGGTAATGCCAAATGACCAGATGTCGCACTGGAAATAAACAAAGAAAATGGATTGGTGACTTATATACAATCTACAACTGTAGGGGCTGATGAATTAGATATCGCAGTCGTACATGTTCCAGACTAAAGTCAATGAACACTAGGGCCACTGAATGCAAATTATTTACAGAGCCAATGAACGTACCTTGAAGTTGTACGTCCGCTGGCAATCGAATCTGCACTCGATGACTTCGGGTGCCATCCAACAGGTAGTTCCGCAGGCACCACTGATGTTTTTGTCTATTCTTTCCAGCTGCACGGCCAATCCGAAATCAACTGAAATCGCAGCACACATAACATAGTTCTGTTAGTATGGGAAACATTATAAAGCATATCCTTATCATTTCCCAAGGGAGTTGAGTAACTCAGCTCTGACTTCCACAGAGCAAGGGCTCGTGCTAGTGGCGTAATTAGATGTTATTGGACCCCACAGCAAATTACTTTTAGGGCCTTCGACATATCCAGAGATTCCCCAATAAATGTGGAAATTACCCATTATTTGGGCCTCATGGGGCCCCCTATACCTACTGGGGCCCCCTGCAGCTGCAGGATCTGCTTCTTTGATCGTAATGCCCCTGAGGAAGACTTTAACCCATGTCTCCTCCTTAACAAGAGTTGGGGATCATTCAATAGAAATATGTTTGTTTGTTGATCAGAGGGAAATGTCTTGTTACAAATAGAGTAAATAGACCCCACTTGCCTAATGCCCCACAGAGGAAGAGAAGACTGAATAAAAGTGATTTATTATAGCAACACCCACCCTCACTCCACACAAAGAATATAACATTTTTCTTACTGATCTTGACTGTCCCACGAAGGTTTAGTGTGATATTCGGTGATTTGATATCACGGTGGACAACACATTTATTGTGCATGTAGTTCAAGCCCTAAAAAGTGAGAACAACAATCCTGTGATGAGTCTCCATTAAGAAATCAATAAACGGTGGATTCATCTCAAAACAGACATTAAAATGGGAGAACCATATAAACAGGCCCATGTTTGTGTTAAAGGGAGGTGTTCTACCAGTTACAACTTCTGGACTGGGCAAGAGATGCCAAGGGCTGTCCAATTCTTAAAATCCACCCTCATTTCAAATTAAGTGGGAGTGGGGCACAGACCACAGCCTGTCCCCTGGTTTTGATCTCTGTTAAGTTGGCCATACACAGGCCGAGTCTGGAGCTTATTGGTGCATGTATGGGGCCCTCCGACGGCCTTCCCCAATCAATATCTGTCTGAGAGTTGGACAGATGTCAATCGGGCAGGTGTAAAAATCCAGTCGGATCCCGGACCATATCTGTTCGTTGATGAGGTCCCAACGCCCGTATAACTTTCATTATGATCCAACTGTTGGGCTCTAGGGTCCACAATCGGATCAGCCCGATATCACCCAACTCGTATCGGGGAGAGATCCGCTCGTTTGGTGACACTGCCAAGCGACTGGATCTCTCTGTGTACGGCCACCTTTAAGTGACAAATAATTTCTGCACCTCACCATGAATGAATGATATAAATATGAGTGAAAGCAACATTAGGGCTGATGATGGTTAAACAGGCTTACCTGTAGCACTTGTCTAGCGATGTACTGGATACAGGCCTCTGAGAGGGAGTTATTAATTGCTTCTTTAATTAGTGTCTTCAAAGATCCCCCCCTACAATACTCCATCGTGAACTAGAATAAATAAAAGAATGAAGAACAAATAGAATGTCACCAGCTTGACTACAAATATTATACATCACCCACACACACACCTCTTCCTATTTTGTCTTTAATTTACCCCCTAGTGCTTTACTGGATTTATAGTATTTCCCAGTCAGTAGCTCAATCAAACTTCATTTACATTGGAGCAAAAGTACAATTTTATTTTCTAAATCTGCCAAACCCACTTTTTATACAAATAGACTGTTCTTAGTCGGTTGTACCTTTACTTTGCTAGAACGATGTATTATGAATATTCTCTTACCCATAATTGGCTCCTTTCTGGAGTGACGTAGATCATTGCGCTGAATTGTTTCACAATGTTTTTGTGACCCGAGAGTTTCTTCAAGATCTCAACCTCCTGCAATTCCCAGATCTTCTCGGCGTCTCTCTATAGAACAAGAGAATACGTTTAGAAAAATAAAAATCCTTGTCGCGCATGGGCGTGTTACTTGTTTGGCTGCAGAAATGACTAAATAAAGGAAATGTATTTATTCTGAATAGATAAATATTTGTAGAGAAACAGCTGTATGAGAATAAAACATATCAAAGCCTAATATATATATATATATACATATCACTCCAACTTACAGTGCAGCAGTAAAGTGAAGTTTACCAGAGTGCAAGTCACATGACTTGTGGCACCCGTTGAAACTGACAATATGTCTAGCCCTATGTCAGATTTCAAAATTAAATATAATAAAATCCGCCTGCTCTTTTGAAAAACGGATTTCAGTGCTGGAAGTCTGCTGGAGCAGCACTATTAACTGATGTGTTTTGAAAAAATCATGTTTTCCTATGACAATATCTCTTTAATAATAATGATAATTGTTAATGTGTGCAATGTATTTAACTTTCCAGGCCTCTGCTTTATTACCTTTTCGATATCTGCGATTTTTAAGGCCACGGGGTGCCGTGACTTCTGCTCCAGGACCTGTAACACAATCAGAAACGGTTATTTTTGTCTTCAATTTAGAATTTCAGAGCTGTCAAATGGATCATAGGAAACGGCACGACACCCGTCTATAACTAAACGTTGGATTGGCTCTAATATAAAGGGATTTTGTTATTAAACCACCAGGTTCGAGTAAATTAGGGGTAACTGCATTTTCACAATAAACCATTTGACTTTATTGGAGCTTTCTCACAAGAGACTTACCTTAAACACAGATCCATAACTCCCCGCTCCAATTTTGTTCCAGCCATAAAAATTGACTGATGGATCCTAAAACAAATATCAGATATAGAAGAGCATAAATATACAGGTGTAGGGATATGATGACTTTCTGTATAATAGTAACGGAAAGCAAGGAACGTGGGGGATCAATAATACAGGATTTTGGGCTGCTTTTATTTACAATCATTGGCTCACTATTTTCGTAAGCAAAATAAGACTCTTACACTACAACTTATATGGATGAAGGAGCATTTTAAGGGTCTAATTATAATAACCCAAAACAACCAATCAGATATTTGCTTTCAAACAGGTAAAAAGTAAATCCTGCTTGCTGATTGGTTGTAGGTATGCAATGGGTTAGCAGATCAGGTGCAGTTTGGTACTGCACTACTGATATCACATATAAATAATAATAATAATACACATTCTTTAATGTTAACGTATAGGAAACATGCTACTTACTTTATAAACCACTGGAATTCCTGCCAGCTGTTTATTCAAAAAGAAAAAAAAAAACGAATTAGTATTTTTGCACAAAAGAACCCCCCACATAATTATAGGGTTCCCCATAAATCTCTGCTGCTCAAACTTTTTATTTAACCAATATATATCCATCTTCTGAGTGAGGCCTGAGCCTTTAGCTACCTGCCTTCTCATCAATACTGACTGATATGTTATATTTAGAGCAGGAGGCTCAATCATGGGACTCCATTCATTACTCACTAGGGAATTTACAGAAAAGTTGCCCAAATCTCTGACCTACTGAATATTCCATTATGAGAATGAGAGGAGCATTTTGCTTACATTGGATTTCTAGAATCTGATCCCTCACTTCCATCCCTACTCCTACAAATATAAACTATAACTAAGGCCATCAGCTGGGCCTCATACAAAGGCCAATACATTTACATTACCCACTGGGGTTGAAGAGGCTCAGTTGGCAGCTTAAAATGGGGATGGTCAGGTTAAAAGATCTATATAAATCCATAAGTTCCTATGATCCTGTGTTGGCTGTAGGAGGTTGGAATACTCACATAGTGATGAACTAGAGGTTGTGCCTCTTGCTCTGGAGGATATTCAGCCTTAAAGGAAAGGAAAATGTGTTTAGTCAGGTTTGTTACAAACATTAATGTGTAAATTATACATAAATGTACTATCCAAACCCTTCTTTTATCTAAGCTCATAAAATCATTTGATTGGCCCATTTTTGTAGTGTGATTAGGGCAGGCAGGGGACATAAGGAGGTTAAACAACAAAATGTCTAGCTTGTGATCATGATACCAAATGAGTATGTTGGGAGTAACATCCATTTTTCCCATTTGGATCAGTGGCCACGATACTTTATATTTGGGATTAAAGTTGACCTGTGAATAGGCCATTTGCAGTTCTTGGACACATTTATGTGTTTTATTCATATAGTTTTGATCAGTAGATCTGCTTTTGCATTCCACCCTTCCCATCCCCAATGCAAGTTGTAGGGAATCCCTCTTTTACTTACATCTTCAGCTGTTAAAAATGACGAAGATTCGTTGTCCTTAAAGAAAAAGAGAAGTATAATTAGATTTATGCACGACAGGGCCATTTCTCATAAAATGCTAATGACTGGACGCATGTAACAAGTGATACAAAGGGATTAGTGCATGGCATTAAAGCACTGCGGAACTTGGCGCTATAGAAATAAATGATGATCGTTTTACTGTAAGGGTTTGAGTTATAACTCAACTTCAAAAAAAATCAAAGAATTGGCCAACAGCAAATCTAAAAAACACGGTAAAGGATTTCAATGTTGAGATGCACTTTTTACTCTCTGCTACTTACATCATCACCATGTAGAGGTTCTGATGTTTCTGATGACTCCGATGTTTCTGCCAATTTTCCAGATTCCGCTGAGCAAAAAACCTGTTGAGATTACAGCACAAAAGGACAGTGAACATCAGAAAAATGCAAATATCATACTGGATATGATATTATATGTCCCCCCTCTAGCTGGACATGCTACTATATGGTTAGGGCAGACAGAGCTGAAGATTCAACTCTAAAACCCATTATTGAGAGTTGTCTTTCTATTGGATTGACCCACCAATGTCCTCCCTAGACCCTGCACTAAGATCTTTTATTCATTTCTTAGGGCATTAGTTATGATTTAGTGACATGAAATGATATTCCGCAGGGTCTACTATAATGAATACTTAATTAAAAAGCCAATAGGTTGTTGGAAAGCAATTCAGTTATTTTTATGTTACTCTCTTCTACTCACATCATCTTCATTTTCCGATAGTTCTTCTCTCTACAAAGAAAGACAGAGGTTATTAACCTTATGCGTCAAAGTCAACATTCTTGTAAAATTCTATTGTGTTTTAAAAGTGTTCAAAATCAGCAGAGAAAGTAAAAAGGTGCTTAGAATTACAATATGCACATCCCCTTAAAAAAGGTGATGAGAGTTTTAGTTTAAGGGAACTTCATTACCGGAGTGTGTATTAGAAATACTTATTCGCTCGTATCTGACGCCTCAACTTACACAATCAACAAACTGAGGTTGTGATGTTTCCTCCGGTGATTCTGAAGGCTTTTCATCCTAAAGAGATAAAGTATCTGATCAGTTTTATGCATAAAAAAAAAGCGGTCACAAAAATGCACAGACAGGGGGTCAAAATATTTGTTAGGCTGAGGCCACACTGGGCTGGTTTTCAGCCTGTGTATCAGCTACAGTTGCCGCTATTACTACATGATAAGTCCAGGCAGAAGTGTGCCAATTGGCTGATGGCCGTATCATTTAGCTCAAAATAAAAAAATAAACATTCTAGTGATCCAGGTCAGTGGATCCAGAGCATTGCTCTATCTTTTCATTTAGATTTGTGCCCTGCTTTGGGGAAATGGAACCAAAACCTGCCTACAATCTAACATCAATGTCCCGCCCAACACAAAATGCTATAATTTCCTTCCTGCCCTTCATTCCCATGCCCATAATATATTCTCGAGGAATGATAATATGTGGTAGCTTTATGTAGAACAGGATAATACCCAACCTAAACTTTCTAACCTAAAGTGAGTCCTAATGGGGTGGTGTTCCCTTCTTTGTTTTCCATTACTTGCTGGACATTCCATTGTTTTATTTACATAACATAGTAAGTTTGGTTGAAATAAGACACACGCCCATCAAGTTCAACCTTTTAAGTCTATATAACCTGCCTAACTGCCAGTTGATCCAGAGGAAGCAAAAAAAAACCCAATTTGAAGCCTCTCCAAGTTGGGGGAAAAAATTCCTTCCTCCAAAATGTAATGGGACCAGTCCCTGGATCAACTTGTTCTATGAGCTATCTCCCATATCCCTGTATTCCCTCACTTGCTAAAAAGCCATCTAGAGCAGGTTCAACTCTAAAGCTACATCTACTCTATTCACATTGTGGCCTTGTCATGGCTTCGATCAATGAGACCTTTGTGGGAATATCACAATGTAAACACTAGGCATGTGTGGTTGATAAAAATGTTCATATATAACATCCCTTGGATTCCTAGATCCCCAGTCCTCCCCACCCATAGTAACAGAACCTTCTAGCAGGATGAGAGGGGCTAATACAAAATGATAGTAAAAGCAATGCAACAGTTCATCTTTTTCTTCAGCAGCTTACCTGAAGATGTTTCTCCGATTCTTCATTGTTCTCTTCTACAATGATTTCTTCAATGGGAATCTAACAAATGAAAGATTGAAATATTAAAGCCAATATGGTATTTATTAGGGATACACGGAGGCATGTGTGGTTAATAAATATATTCATATATAAGATCCCTTGGATTCCTAAGTCCCCAGTCCTCCCCACCCAAAGTAACAGAACTTTCTAGCAAGATGAGAGGAGCCAATACAAACTGATGGTAAAAGTAATGCCCCAGTACATGGTTTTCTTCAGCAGCTTACCTGAAGATGTTTCTCAGATTCCTCATTGCTTTTCTGCTCTTCAATGACAGGTTCTTCAATTGGAACCTAAGAAATAAAATTTGAAATATTAAAGCTAATGTGAGATTTATTAGAGATACACTGAGGCATGTGTGGTTGATAAAAATGTTCATATATAAGATCCAGAGGCAATTCTGGGGCGGCTGCTTTAAAATAGCACGAAGCAGCTCAAAGGTCCTTTGATCACAATACTCTCTGCACTAGCGGGGCCAAAGTTCTGGGTTTAAACATGGAAATCCAGCTCTTAAAGTAACAAGAGGGGGCTTTTTGCTGCTCCTTGTAACTGGCTGCCACCTGAGATAAGGGTCTCACTTTGCCTCATGGCAGGAGCAGCCCTGATAAGATCCATTGGATTACTAGATCCAAGAACTATCTAGCAGGATTAAGGAGCCAATACAAACTGATGGTAAAAGAAATGCCCCAGTTCAGTGCTGGCCAACCTCTGTGGTACAGAGGGCCGATAATGGAAGCCAGTCTTGACCACTCCCTTTTTAAACCACACCCACTTTAAACCACACCCACAAGATCATGTCCACATTAATGGTGGTAACACACAAAAAAAACCTAATGGTTGGTGCTCACTGCAGGGATATGTGAAAAAAGTTGTCATATTAAGACATATCCTTAAATCCATATGCCTCCTCTTCCCCTTGGATAACACAGCATCTCCAGCACATGATTAAACACATTAGGGGCCCCTAACAATAATTTATTTT
The DNA here is from genome assembly GCA_038501925.1 of Xenopus petersii. Taxonomy (NCBI): domain Eukaryota; kingdom Metazoa; phylum Chordata; class Amphibia; order Anura; family Pipidae; genus Xenopus; species Xenopus petersii. The sequence goes on from CM076689.1 coordinate 116,881,896, forward strand.
CAAATGCTAACAAAACCCCACAACAAATACCAGACTTATACTCCACAGGCAGAGTATGTCACACACAGGCAGGGCTGACACACAGGCACAGTATACCTAATGTAAACACTAGGCATGTGGGGTTGATACAAATGTTCATATATAACATCCCTTGGATTCCTAGATCCCCAGTTCTCCCCACCCATAGTAACAGAACCTTCTAGCAGGATAAGAGGAGCCAATACAAAATGATAGTAAAAGCAATGCAACAGTTCATCGTTTTCTTCAGCAGCTTACCTGAAGATGTTTCTCCGATTCTTCATTGTTCTCTTCTACAATGATTTCTTCAATGGGAATCTAACAAATGAAAGATTGAAATATTAAATCCAATATGGGATTAATTAGGGATACACACTGGCATGTGTGGTTGATAAAAATGTTTCTGGAAAAGATCCCTTGGATTCCTAGATCCCCAGTCCTCCCCACCCAAAGTAACGGAACTTTCTAGCTGGATGAGAGGAGCCAATACAAACTGATGGTAAAAGTAATGCCCCAGTACATGGTTTTCTTCAGCAGCTTACCTGAAGATGTTTCTCAGATTCCTCATTGCTCTTCTGCTCTTCAATGACAGGTTCTTCAATTGGAACCTAAGAAATAAAATTTGAAATATTAAAGCCAATGAGAGATTTATTAGGGATACACTGAGGCATGTGTGGTTGATAAAAATGTTCATATATAAGATCCAGTGGCAATTCTGGGACTGCTGCTTAAAAATAGCACAAAGCAACTCAAAGGTCCTTTATAACAATACTCTCTGCACTAGCACTAACAGTATGTCACACACAGGCAGAGTATGTCACACACAGGGATCGTAAGGCAGGCAGAACAGAACAGGAGACAGGGAAACCTATCAGGACCAGTCTAAGATGTACTACATACAGTGACACAGTGCTGGTGCCCCATTAGCATTTTGTATAAAGTGTGAACAGGTGAACAATGTGGCAGTTTCAGTCTGGGTCTCAGGAAGAACAGTACAGGGGCTTTAGAATATAAACAATAGAGGTGTCACAAATATGAGCAGGGGATTAGTTTGAATTTGAGGTTTAAACAATGTAAGGGCCAGTTAATCTCTGTAGTGATACTATTTAAATGTAACACATGGTAAGCAAACACAGCAGGTAGGTGGGGGCCACACAAGGGGGGTCGCGGGTCGCCAGTTGGACAGCCCTGCCCCTGTTCATTGTTTTCTTCAGCGGCTTACCTGAAGTTGTTTCTCAGATTCCTCACTGTTCTTTTCTATGACCGGTTCTTCAATGGGAATCTAACAAATGAAAGTTTCAAATATTAAAGCCAATATGGGATTTATAAGGAATACAAAGCCAATGTGAGATTTATTAGGGATACACTGAGGCATGTGTGGTTGATAAATGTTCATATATAAGATCCAGGGGCAATTCTGGGACTGCTGCTGCAGAGCATGGCACACACAGGCAGAGCATGGCACATACAGACAGAGTATGTAACACAGGCAGAGTATGTCACACACAGGCAGAGCAGGGCACACGCAGACAGAGAAGGACATGAACAAGCAGATTATGGAACACAGAGGCAGAGCATGGCACACACAGACAAAGCATGGCACACACAGACAGAGCAGGGCACACACAGGCAGAGCAGGGCACACAGGCAGAGTATGTCACACACAGGCAGAGCAGGGCACACGCAGACACAGGCAGGGCACACACAGGCAGAGTATGTCACACACAGGGATCATAGGGCAGGCAGAACAGAACAGGAGACAGGGAAACCTATCAGGACCTCTCTAAGATGTACTACATACAGTGACACAGTGCTGGTGTCCCATTGGCATTTTGTATAAAGTGTGAACAGGTGAACAATGTGGCAGTTTCAGTCTGGGTCTCAGGTAGAACAATACAGGGGCTTTAGGATATAAACAATAGAGGTGTCACAAATGTGAGCAATGCAGGGGGATCAAAGGTGTGAACAATACAGGGGATTAGTCTGAATTTGAGGTTTAAACACTGCAGGGGCCAGTTAATCTCTGTAGTGATACCATTTAAATTTTACACATGGTAAGCAAACACAGCAGGTAGGTGGGGCCACACAAGGGGGGTCGCGGGTCGCCAGTTGGACAGCCCTGCCCCTGTTCATTGTTTTCTTCAGCAGCTTACCTGAAGTTGTTTCTCAGATTCATCACTGTTTTTCTGTTCTACAACAGGTTCTTCAATGGGAATCTAACAAATGAAAGTTTCAAATATTAAAGCCAATATGGATTTATTAGGGATACACTGGGGCATGTGTGGTTGATAAAAATGTTCATATATAAGATCCAGGGGCAATTCTGGGACTGCTGCTGCAGAGCATGGCACACACAGGCAGAACATGGCACAAACAGGCAGAGCAGGGCACACACAGGCAGAGTATGTCACACACAGGCAGAGAAGGGCATAAACAAGCAGAGTATGGAACACACAGACAGAGCATGGCACACACAGGCAGAGTATGTCACACACAGGGATCGTAAGGCAGGCAGAACAGAACAGGAGACAGGGAAACCTATCAGGACCAGTCTAAGATGTACTACATACAGTGACACAGTGCTGGTGCCCCATTAGCATTTTGTATAAAGTGTGAACAGGTGAACAATGTGGCAGTTTCAGTCTGGGTCTCAGGTAGAACAGTACAGGGGCTTTAGGATATAAACAATAGAGGTGTCACAAATGTGAGCAATGCAGGGGGATCACAGGTGTGAATAATACAGGGGATTAGTCTGAATTTGAGGTTTAAACACTGCAGGTGCCAGTTAATCTCTGTAGTGATACCATTTAAATTTTACACATGGTAAGCAAACACAGCAGGTAGGTGGGGGCCACACAAGGGGGGTCGCGGGTCGGCAGTTGGACAGCCCTGCCCCTGTTCATTGTTTTCTTCAGCAGCTTACCTGAAGTTGTTTCTCAGATTCCTCACTGTTTTTCTGTTCTACAACAGGTTCTTCAATGGGAATCTAACAAATGAAAGTTTCAAATATTAAAGCCAATATGGATTTATTAGGGATACACTGAGGCATGTGTGGTTGATAAAAATGTTCATATATAAGATCCAGGGGCAATTCTGGGACTGCTGCTGCAGAGCATGGCACACACAGGCAGAGTATGTCACACACAGACAGAGTATGTCACACACAGGCAGAGAAGGGCATAAACAAGCAGAGTATGTCACACACAGGCAGAGCATGGCACACACAGGCAGAGCAGGGACACACAGGCAGAGTATGTCACACACAGGGAGCATAGGGAAGGCAGAACAGAGCAGGAGACAGGGAAACCTATCAGGACCACTCTAATATGTACTACATACAGTGACTCAGTGCTGGTGCCCCATTAGCATTTTGTATAAAGTGTGAGCAGGTGAACAATGTGGCAGTTTCAGTCTGGGTCTCAGGTGTGAACAGTACAGGGGCTTTAGGATATAAACAATAGAGGTGTCACAAATGTGAGCAATGCAGGGGGATCACAGGTGTGAATAATACAGGGGATTCGTCTGAATTTGAGGTTTAAACAATGCAGGGGCCAGTTAATCTCTGTAGTGATACCATTTAAATTTTACACATTGTATGCAAACACGTAGGGTAGGTGGGGGCCACACAAGGGGGGGTCGCGGGTCGCCAGTTTTACAGCCCTGCCCTTGTTCATTGTTTTCTTCAGCAGCTTACCTGAAGTTGTTTCTCAGATTCCTCATTGTTTTTCTGTTCTACAACAGGTTCTTCAATGGGAATCTAACAAATGAAAATTTCAAATATTAAAGCCAATATGGATTTATTAGGGATACACTGAGGCATGTGTGGTTGATAAAAATGTTCATATATAAGATCCAGGGGCAATTCTGGGACTGCTGCTGCAGAGCATGGCACACACAGGCAGAACATGGCACAAACAGGCAGAGCAGGGCACACACAGGCAGAGTATGTCACACACAGGCAGAGCAGGGCACACGCAGACAGAGAAGGGCATAAACAAGCAGAGTATAAAACACACAGGCAGAGCATGGCACACACAGACAGATCATTTCACACACAGACAGAGCATGGCACACACAGACAGAGCAGGGCACACACAGACAGATCATGGCACACACAGGCAGAGCAGGGCACACACAGGCAGAGCAGGGCACACACAGACAGAGCATGTCACACACAGGCAGAGCAGGGCACACACAGGCAGAGTATGTCACACACAGGCAGAGCAGGGCACACGCAGACAGAGAAGGGCATAAACAAGCAGAGTATAAAACACACAGGCAGAGCATGGCACACACAGACAGATCATTTCACACACAGACAGAGCATGGCACACACAGACAGAGCAGGGCACACACAGACAGATCATGGCACACACAGGCAGAGCATGGCACACACAGACAGATCATTTCACACACAGACAGAGCATGGCACACACAGACAGAGCAGGGCACACACAGACAGATCATGGCACACACAGGCAGAGCAGGGCACACACAGGCAGAGCAGGGCACACACAGACAGAGCATGTCACACACAGGCAGAGCAGGGCACACACAGGCAGAGTATGTCACACACAGGGATCATAGGGCAGGCAGAACAGAGCAGGAGACAGGGAACTACATACAGTCACACAGTGCTGGTGCCCCATTAGCATTTTGTATAAAGTGTGAACAGGTGAACAATGTGGCAGTTTCAGTCTGGGTCTCAGGTAGAACAATACAGGGGTTTTAGGATATAAACAATAGAGGTGTCACAAATGTGAGCAATGCAGGTGGATCACAGGTGTGAATAATACAGGGGATTAGTCTGAATTTGAGGTTTAAACAATGCAGGGGCCAGTTAATCTCTGTAGTGATACCATTTAAATTTTACACATGGTAAGCAAACACAGCAGGTAGGTGGGGGCCACACAAGGGGGGTCGCGGGTCGCCAGTTGGACAGCCCTGCCGCTGTTCAACGTTTTCTTCAGCAGCTTACCTGAAGTTGTTTCTCAGATTCCTCATTGTTTTTCTGTTCTATAACAGGTTCTTCAATGGGAATCTAACAAATGAAAGTTTCATATATTAAAGCCAATATGGATTTATTAGGGATACACTGGGGCATGTGTGGTTGATAAAAATGTTCATATATAAGATCCAGGGGCAATTCTGGGACTGCTGCTGCAGAGCATGGCACACACAGACAGAGCATGGCACACACAGGCAGAGCAGGGCACACACAGACAGAGTATGTAACACAGGCAGAGTATGTCACACACAAGCAGAGCAGGACACACACAGGCAGAGCAGGGCACACACAGACAGGGAAGGGCATAAACAAGCAGAGTATGGAACACACAGGCAGAGCATGGCACACACAGACAGATCATGGCACACACAGACAGAGCAGGCACACGCAGACAGAGAAGGGCATAAACAAGCAGAGTATGGAACACACAGGCAGAGCATGGCACACACAGACAGAGCAGGCACACGCAGACAGAGAAGGGCATAAACAAGCAGAGTATGGAACACACAGGCAGAGCAGGGCACACACAGGTAGAGTATGTCACACACAGGCAGAGCAGGGCACACACAGGCAGAGTATGTCACACACAGGCAGAGTATGTCATACAGAGGCAGAGCAGGGCACACACAGGCAGAGCAGGGCACACACAGACAGAGTATGGCACACACAGGTAGAGTATGTCACACACAGGCAGAGCAGGGCACACACAGGCAGAGCAGGGCACACACAGACAGAGTATGTCACACACAGGCAAAGTATGTTACACACAGGCCGAGCAGGGCACACACAGGGAGCAAAGGGAAGGCAGAACAGAACAGGAGACAGGGAAACCTATCAGGACCAGTCTAAGATGTACTACATACAGTGACACAGTGCTGGTGTCCCATTAGCATTTTGTATAAAGTGTGAACAGGTGAACAATGTGGGCAGTTTCAGTCTGGGTCTCGGGTGTTAACAGTACAGGGCTTTAGAGGTGTCACAGGTGTGAACAATACAGGGGATTAGTCTGAATTTGAGGTTTAAACAATGCAGGGGCCAGTTAATCTCTGTAGTGATACCATTTAAATTTTAGCAGAGAAGGGAGGAATCAGCACACAGGAACATTTGCAATGTGGGGTAAACCCCTAAGTAGCACTGTGCATCTTATGACACAATAAACACTTAGTGGTTTACCCCACATTGCAAATGTTCCTGTGTGCCGATTCCTCCTTTCTCTGCTGTACATTGGAAATCGTGGGAGTGCCGTCTCCCTAGAGGATTGTGCACCAGGCAATCAAGTAAGGAAGGCCGGCGTGTGCGCTCACACTGTTTTCTACCATTTCAATTTTACACATGGTAAGCAAACACAACAGGTAGGTGGGGGCCACACAAGGGGGGTCGCGGGTCGCCAGTTGGACAGCCCTGCCCCTGTTCAACGTTTTCTTCAGCAGCTTACCTGAAGTTGTTTCTCAGATTCCTCATTGTTATTCTGTTCTACGACAGGTTCTTCAATGCGAATCTAACAAAGGAAAGTTTCATATATTAAAGCCAATATGGGATTTATTAGGGATACACTGAGGCATGTGTGGTTAATAAAAATATTCATATATAAGATCCAGGGGCAATTTTGGGGCTGCTGCTGCTGCTTAAAAATAGCGCCAAAGCAGCTCAAGGGGGGGGGACATCGCTAATCCAGTGAGCACAATACTCTCTGCACTAGCGGAGCCAAATTTCTGGGTGAAAACACGGAAAATCAGTTCTTAACGTTACAAGAGGGGGCTTTTTGCTGCTCCTTGTAACTGGCTGCCACCTGAAATAAGGGTCTCACTTTGCCTCATGGCAGGAGCAGCCCTGATAAGATCCATTGGATTACTAGATCCAAGAACTTTCTATCAGGATTAAGGAGCCAATACAAACTGATGGTAAAAGTAATGCCCCAGTTCATTGTCAGCAGTTTACCTGAAGATGTTTCTCAGACTCTGCATTGCTTTTCCGCTCTTCGAATACGCGTTCTTCAATGGAAATCTAACAAATTAAAGTTTCAAATATTAAAGCCAATATGGGATTTATTAGGGATACACTGAGGAATCAGCCAAATCCTACAAATTGCACCAATTCTGCAGGATTTGGATTAGCTGAAGTATTTGGCAAACCATAACCCTTACGCTCATGTCACAACATGCAACAGTTTTTCTACCATTTTATCCAAAGAATCGAAATTTTTTGAAATAATTTCCTTTTTCACTGTAATAATAAAATAGTAGCTTGTATTGATCCCAACTAAGATATAATTAATCCTTATTGGAAGCAAAACCAGCCCATTGGGTATATTTAATGTGTCCAGGATTTTCTAGTAGAGTTAGGCTATGAAGATCCAAATTACAGAAAGATCTGTTATCTGGAAAGCTGCAGGTCCCAAGCATTCTTGACAACAGGTCCCATACCTGTATTATTTGTAAAATTAAGGGCAAGAATGGATTGTCATGTTTTAGCTATTCAAGTGAATGGGAGGCAGCAGTGGTGATTTTTTGGGTAATTTTCGGACACTTCCCATGTGCCCCCAATTTTTCATACTTTGCCACAGAGGATAATGACTTTTGGTTAAGTTGTACACTTCACAAGCATGTACCCAAATGATGTGATCTCATGGCGGCCACTGTTACCCATGATGCATTGCATTGTCTGTGCTGCTAGATCACTAACTGTCAACTGCCGAAATCTTTAGTTATATTTAATGCTAATGAGGCATGATAGAATATCAGTATTATTTCCTACTTACTTGTTCATCCACCAGAAACTCTGCAGGTTTATTTTTCTAAAAGGAAACAAAAGGAGGGTCAATTATTCAGCATAAAGGAACCAAACTATAAGGATCACCACACTAGGATCCTGGGACCAAACTAAGTCTAGTTTGTTGGCTCATTATGTGGCAACATATTTCCCTGGGTCCCTGTTCCATTAACTTCTAGTCAAGGTCACAGCTTCCTTTGTCAACTACCCCAATGGGGTCTCACTTTGGAGACTGTAACATGTCTAACTTGCCTACTAGTTACACTTCCCCAATGGTGTCTCACTTTGGAGGCTTTAACATGTCTAACTTGCCTACTAGTTAGACTTCCCCAATAGTGTCTCACTTTGGAGACTGTAACATGTCTAACTTGCCTACTAGTTACACTTCTAGGCCAAGCTGTAGCCCCAGCCATTGCCAATAGAAGCCCTATATACTTCTTGGCTCTTGGTATCTATTCAAGATTTCAAAAACATTCATCATTTTATTATATTGTGAACTGCCCTCACATCAGTCATTTGCCCATGTGCTGCTTAATTATGGGAGGGTTTGTAAGAGCTTTCTGCAGAACTTATGTGCACTCACAACATTTCACATTCAAACACAATAAACAAAGCACTGGCACCGCCTTACCTTGTTTTTTCTCTTTCGTCGAAGTCGTGGAAAACAACAACAAAATAAAGATTTTAGTCGTTTTGAAGCCATTCTTTTCTATAATCTCTAGACTGTTGGTTGAAATAATAAGGAGAGGAGAAAAAGTACAATTAATTTTTGGAGTATGCAAATGACTTTCCTGTAATATTACTGATGTTATTTGTAGGCTCGTATTGGTATTTGGCAGCTACCGATCAATTTTTATTCAAAATTAAAAACATTTTTATTTTATATTTAGTCGGTGTTGTTAGTGACTGACTGAATAATAAAATATGGGATAAATGGTATTTATGGCACATGGGCATATCGTACCACCTTCCCAAAATATTGAAGAAAATCTGGGTTTTTTGTGTTATTTGGTGGCATTTTTCAGTTTACTTTAAAAAAAAAGGCAAAATGGAAACCAAATGCCATAATGATCAAAATGTAGGTTTATTGCAAGTTTGTATATAGTACATCCATGTCAAACATAATAAAGTGAGTTCTCTACAGTTATATAATAATGTTTTTTGTGTCATATATCTGTTTGGCTCAGAATATTGAGAAGAGAGAAAGTGATGTGCTTACCTCTCCTGGCTCCAACACGACTAAATAACCATTGGAATAACTGTTGGTCAGATACTAGATTATTAGTACTGTGATGTCATAATGGTTGTCTAGCAACAAGCTTTCCAGTTGGTGATGTCATAATGGTTCTCTAGCAAAAACAGCTGTCCAGTTGGTGATGTCATAATGGCTCTAACAATTTTCCAGTGTTTGTTGTCATAACGGTTTCCTAGCAACATCAGCTTCCCAGTTTTCTCTGATTCTTTTACCTTATAAGGAAATAAATGATAGTAAAGGGCCAATGAGCCGTTCCACATGCAGAGGATGACATATTAAAGTGGGTAGAGGGTGGGATTAAGAAAGGATTTGTTACAGGGGACATGTATCTCCTCCAGGGCCCCCAGCTACGTCTCCCAAGCAAAACCTGTTTGTATGTGGCAGCCATATTTGCAGGCCAACAAGGAGTAGGCGGTTTATCCCTTATGGGTGGGGGTTTAGCATATCTGGGGGTGTCCTGGAAGGATCAAAGGCACAGCCTACAGTGTCCCAATGTATCAGTTGGGGGTGATGGGAGTTATGGTACGGCCCAGTGGCTCAGCAGGGAGTTTAATGGCGTCACCCAGCACTGGGATGGTATAATCCAAACATTGCTTCCTGGTCTGATGGTTGGATCATCCTGATGTCACAGGGTTGGCAGATGAGTTGAAAACTGGTTTTACTCATGTCCTACCAGAACCAATGGGAATGTAAGGCCAGTGCAGGGTGTAATGTAAAGCAACTGAGAGACCTACAGTAGAAACGGCTGCATAATCTGCTCATATATAACTAATGGGGGAGAAAAACAAGTCTGTTTTGTACCAGCCTCCCCTAAAAAGAACCCGGGGTGTCTCCTCTAAACTGATGGAAAAACAGTCATGAAATACATTTTGTCGTGTTTCAAATATTTTATTAAAGTTTTACCATATGAAATACATTTTGTATTCTGAATTCATTCACATACAGAGGCTGGGAATTGTGAATAAATGAATAACCAGGGGACAGACACGTTACATTTAACTTAATTAAAGTGGATAAAAGCGTCTTTAGATCACCCCCCCCGCCGCAGATGTTTCAAATGTCCATTGAAGGCAACAAATGGGCAGTAAGTAGAGTTCTCATCACATACAAGAGATCACAGTATCAGTATTACAGTTGGGACAGGGATAAATTCTTACCCAATTGCCCCATAGTATCAATAAAGAAACACTCGCTGTTCTGAGCTTCATTATGTTGATCTACATCTTGATCTACTAGTTCAGCTCGTTCTTATTATGTTGGCTTTGAAGAAGCCAACATACTGTTCTACTAGTTCAGCTCGTTCTTCTTCTTCTTCTTCTTATTATTATTATTATTGGCGAACCCCATTTTCTAAACGCTACTCCTCCTACAGTTTTAGGGGTGCAAGCGCCAAACTTTCCACACTTATTCCTCTTATAGCAAAGTACGTTGCTTGTGCTTTAATAAGCGATCCCACCCACCCCGCCCCTGTGGCGACCCCCCGACGACCCCTTTTTTCCCATTGACTTTGACAGGGAAAAATTTCAAATCGCCGCCACTCGTACAGTTTTGAAGATACAGTCCCCAAACTCCGACCACGTATTGTTGATGTCACCCCGAATAAAAATAAGTATTTTGGGGGGGCACCCCAAAGTGGGCGGAGCTACCAACGCCCAATGAAAATTGAGCAATTTTCTAAACGCTACTCCTCCCAGAGTTTTAGGAGTACAATTATGAAACTTTGCACACTTGTTCGACTCATACTCGAATAGGTTGCTTGTGCTTTGTTAAGCGATCCCACCCTCCGTGCCCCTGTGGCGACCCCCCGACAACCCCTTTTTTCCCCATAGACTTTCATTGGAAAACTTGAAACTTTTGCCACTTGTACAGCTTTGAAGTTACACTCACCAAACTTGGCTCATTTAGTCATGGGGTGAAACTGAAAAATTCTGTCCTATTTTGGGGACCCAAAAAAAGGGGGCGGAGCCGCAAACAACCAATCAGATTTTCCCTATTGACTTCAATGAGAAAATGTAAACAGCTGTAATTCTCACAGTATTAAAGCTAGAGCTCTCCCAAACTTGGCACCGTGGGTCACTGGGTGACTCGGCTAAAATTTACCTAAAGTGGGCGGAGTCTACAACAGCCAATCAAATTTCAGCCATTCAAATAAATAGGAAAATGTTAAACTGCTGCCGCTCTTAGACGGTTAATGGCAGGGTCCTCAAACTTGGCACAGTTGGTCACTGGGGGACTGGGATTAAAATTAAGAAAAGTGGGTGGAGCCAAAACCAACCAATCAGATTTCTTTGATTGATTTTAATGAGAACAATTAAGAAGGCTGCCATTCTCTCAGTATTGATGTCAGGGACCTTGAATATCACAAATGTGGTCGCTGGGGGTTTCCACTTCAAGTTTAGAAAAAGTGGGCGGAGCCACCAACAACCAATCGAATTTCATTCATTGATTTTCAATAGAAAAAAATAAAAATGCTGCCATTTTTACACAATAAATGACAGCATTCCCAAACTTTGGAATGTTAGTCACTGAGTGACTGTGGTTCACAATTAGGAAAAAAAAGGGGCGGGGCAACAACAGCCAATCAGATTTCAGCCATTGACCTTAAAGAAAAATGATAAACTGCTGCTATTATCACAGTTTAAATGCTAGGTGTACCAAACTTGACTCAATTACTCACTGGGTGACTGCGGTCAAAATTTAGGAAAAGTGGGTGGAGCCAAAAACAGCCAATCAGTTTTCACCTCTTGACTTTCATGTAAAATTTTGTATTACCGCCGTTCTCACGGTTTTAAAACCGGAGGCCCCAAACTTGGCACTGACCATGACTAGGTAACTGGGGTTAAAATTCAGAAAACTGGGCGGAGCTTAAGACAGCCAATCACATTTTACCAAACGCTATTCAATGGGAATATTTAAATTCCTGTCAATCTTACACTGTTAATGTAAGAGTGCTCAAACTTGGTCCATTTGGTGAAGGGGTGACTGGGATGCAAATTTTTAAAAGTGGGTGGAGCCAAAAATAGCCAGTTTGTTTGAATGGATTTCAATGGTAAAATTGGATTGGCTTTAAATTTCACCCTTTTAATCCGGATTCTACCGACTTTGTGTACTCTCTAGGCACCGGGGGCGACTGGGCAAGACACCTATAGCGTTTCATAGCCAACATCCCGTGGTTTCTTCAGAAACGACACCCTCTAGTTATTATTATTATTATTAGCGCCCCCCGGTTTTCTAAACGTTACTCCTCCTACAGTTTTAGGGGTACAAGCGCCAAACTTTCCACACCTATTCGCCTTATAGCAAAGTACGTTGCTTGTGCTTTAGTAAGCGATCCCACCCACTGCGCCCGTGCGGCGGACCACCGAAGACGCCTTTTTTCGTATTGACTTTGACAGGTAAAATTTTCAAATCGCTGCCGCTCGTACAGTTTTGAAGCTACACTCCCCAAACTCGGACCGCATATTGTTGGTGCCACCCCGAATAAAAATATGTATTTTTGGGGGGTACCCCAAAGTGGGCGGAGCTACCAACAGCCAATGAAATTTTAGCAATTTTCTAAACGCTACTCCTCCCAGAGTTATGAAACTTTGAAACTTTGCACACTTGTTGGGCTCATACCCGAATAGGTTGCTTGTGCTCTGTTAAGCAATCCCACCCTTCGTGGCCCTGTGGCGGCCCCCCAAAGACCCCATTTTTTCCCATAGACTTTCATTGGAAAATCTGAAACTTTTGCCACTCGTACAGCATTAAAGTTACACTCACCAAACTTGGGTCACTTAGTCATGGGGTCAACCTGAAAAGTTCTGTCACATTTTGGGGGCTCCAAAAAGTGGGCGGAGCAACAAACAGCCAATCAGATTTTCCCTATTGACTTCAATGAGAAAATGTCAAACACTGTCATTCCCACAGTGTTAAAGCAACAGACCCAAAACTTGGCACCATGGGTCACTGGGGTTACAATTTGGAAAAGTGGGCAGAGTCTACCACAGCCAATCAAATATAAGCCATTTGTTTCAATGGGAAAAGTTAAAACTGTCGCCGCTCTTAGACTGTTAATGGGAGGGTCCTCAAACTTGGCCAGTTGGTCACTGGAGGACCGGGATCAAAATCTGGAAAAGTGGGTGGAGCCAAAAACAACCAATCAGATTTCTTTGATGATTTAAATGGGAAAAATGAAAATTGCTGCCATTTGCACGTTATTGATGTCATGGACCTCGAATATCACAAATGTGCTCACTGGGTGTTTGCACTTCAAAGTTAGGAAAAGTGGGTGGAGCCACCAACAACCAATCAAATGTCATTCATTGATTTTCAATAGAAAAACATAAAATTGCTGCCATTTTTACATGTTAAATGTCATGATTCTGAAACCTTAAAGTGTTAGTCACTTGGTGACTCTGGTTCAGAATTAGGAAAAAAAGGGGGCGGGGCAACAACAGCCAATCAGATTTCAGCCATTGACCTTAATGAAAAATGCCAAATTGCTGCTATTATTATGGCGTCAATGCCAAGTGTCCCAAACTCAGCACAATTACTCACTGGGTGACTGTGGTTAAAATTTAGGAAAAGTGGGCTGAGCCAATAACAGCCAATCAGATTTTACCTATTGACTTCAATGTAAAAGTTTCAAATACTGCCATTCTCACAGTTTTAAAGCCAGAGGCCCCAAACTTGGTACAGACCATGACTGGGTGACAGGGGTTAAAATTCAGAAAACTGGGTGGAACTTAAAACAGCCAATCAAATGTTACCTATTGCTAATCAATGTCAATATATAAGTTGCTGCCATTCTTTCACATTTAATGGCAGGGACATCAAACTTGGCACAGTCAGTCACAGGAGGACTGGGATTCAAATTTTAAAAGTGGGTGGAGCCAAAAACAGCCAATCAGGTTTTTTGATTGATTTTAATGGTACAATTTGATCTGCTTCAATTTTCACCATTTTAAACCAGATTCGACCAACTTTGTGTACTCTCTATGCACCAGGGGCGACTGGCCCCAACACCTCTTGCGTTTCAAAGCCAACATCTTGTGGTTTCTTCAGAAACGACACCATCTAGTTTTATTTTGCTATTCTGTACCCAGAGCTCTTTATATGTCACAATATAGAGTTGATTTTGGGAGAAACTGGATTGAGGGGTTAGAGGGACTGGATGTGAATATAAAGAGCAGTGGAGCAGCTGATAGTTACAGACACTGGGGTAAATGGGACAATATACTCACCGCCGACAACTCTTTCTTTCTGTGGGACCTTCAGAGAAGAGCCGGCACCTCCCTGGACTGTAACTCCAATACATTTGTAGGTCAACATGTTGTTCTGAGCCCATTGGCGCCATCTTGTTGCTGCTGCTGTGCTTAGATATTAGGCTAAACCTGGGCAGGACATGTATAATTAGCAGGGCTCAATAAAGGACAAAAACATTTTTTTATACTTACAGTGAATATAAGTATCATGTTATAATCAAATCCTAGACACGATTATAACATGATACTCAGCTTATAGCATTGCTTCTGTATAACCCAAGGGGTAGGGCCTTTTGCAAGGTTATTCATAGATACAGAAACCCTACCAGACCCGGTAACTGGTTAAACTACACAGACCCCCTACTAGTTGTTGTTGTCCTGTTACCCTGGTTTTTGCTTATTTCTTGGCTTACTTTTGGACAACTCAACAGTATAAATCTGGCTGCTCATTGGAAACATCACGGATAGTAAAAGAGAGATTGGAACAACAAAGGCAAATGATTGAGGTTGGAGAGAAGAGGACAAAGGAAGAGAACGGGGTGGTGGAGAGGGAATGGCAGAAAGGAATTGTGTTTCAAGCCCTAATCTTTGTATAGATGTGTAGTTATTAGTCAGGAGGATTGTCAGAGAATCCCAAGGAAATGGAAGAAGCAATAAGGGACATATAAGAGAAAGTAAACAAGCTGATGGGTATTGTGACCCCTTATAGTGTCTGGGAAGGGAGTGTGACTGTGGGATAGCAGGTATAGTAGGGAGAGATGGTGTCTATACTAACAGTGGATAATAGTCTCTGGGAAGGGAGTGTGACTGTGGGATAGCAGGTATAGTAGAGAGAGATGGTGCCTATAGTAACAGTGGGATAATAGTCTCTGGGAAGGGAGTGTGACTGTGGGATAGCAGGTATAGTAGAGAGAGATGGTGCCTATAGTAACAGTGGATAATAGTCTCTGGGAAGGGAGTGTGACTGTGGGATAGCAGGTATAGTAGAGAGAGATGGTGCCTATAGTAACAGTGGGATAATAGTCTCTGGGAAGGGAGTGTGACTGTGGGATAGCAGGTATAGTAGGGAGAGATGGTGTCTATAGTAACAGTGGATAATAGTCTCTGGGAAGGGAGTGTGACTGTGGGATAGCAGGTATAGTAGGGAGAGATGGTGTCTATAGTAACAGTGGATAATAGTCTCTGGGAAGGGAGTGTGACTGTGGGATAGCAGGTATAGTAGGGAGAGATGGTGTCTATAGTAACAGTGGATAATAGTCTCTGGGAAGGGAGTGTGACTGTGGGATAGCAGGTATAGTAGAGAGAGATGGTGCCTATAGTAACAGTGGGATAATAGTCTCTGGAAAGGGAGTGTGACTGTGGGATAGCAGGTATAGTAGAGAGAGATGGTGCCTATAGTAACAGTGGATAATAGTCTCTGGGAAGGGAGTGTGACTGTGGGATAGCAGGTATAGTAGGGAGAGATGGTGTCTATAGTAACACTGGATAATAGTCTCTGGGAAGGGAGTGTGACTGTGGGATAACAGGTATAGTAGGGAGAGATGGTGTCTATAGTAACAGTGGATAATAGTCTCTGGGAAGGGAGTGTGACTGTGGGATAGCAGGTATAGTAGGGAGAGATGGTGCCTATAGTAACAGTGGATAATAGTCTCTGGGAAGGGAGTGTGACTGTGGGATAGCAGGTATAGTAGGGAGAGATGGTGTCTATAGTAACAGTGGATAATAGTCTCTGGGAAGGGAGTGTGACTGTGGGATAGCAGGTATAGTAGGGAGAGATGGTGTCTATAGTAACAGTGGATAATAGTCTCTGGGAAGGGAGTGTGACTGTGGGATAGCAGGTATAGTAGGGAGAGATGGTGTCTATAGTAACAGTGGATAATAGTCTCTGGGAAGGGAGTGTGACTGTGGGATAGCAGGTATAGTATTATTATTATTATTATTATTATTATTATTATTAACATGTATTTATATAGCGCCAACATATTGCGCAGCACTGTAAAGTAAATGTGATTATACAACTACATCACACGAATTACATATATAGAATATATGCAGTAACAAACGTCACAATCAATACAGGTACAAAAAGGTAAGGCCCTATGCATATACATACAGTCTAAAGGGGAGGGAGTAATACACAAGGTGTGGGAGTGGGCAAGATCGAAGTAAGTGGGTGAGAAATGTGGTATTGTATGTGGTGTTGCGTTTGGTAGTTAAGCGGAGTGAGGGTAGGCTTCTCGAAAGAAGTGCGTTTTCAGAGATCTTTTGAAAGTAGAAAGGTTGGGAGAAAGTCGGACAGACCGTGGGAGAGCGTTCCAGAGGAGGGGTGCAGCCCTTGCAAAGTCTTGAATGCGAGCATGTGAGGAGGTAATGAGAGAAGAGTTGAGTAGGAGGTCAGTAGAGGAGCGTAGTAAGCGAGTGGGTGAGTATATAGAGATGAGTTCAGAGATGTAGGGTGGAGCAGAGTTGTGAAGTGCTTTGAAAGTCAGTGTCATTAATTTGAATTTGATTCTGAAAGGTAACGGAAGCCAGTGCAGGGATTGACAGAATGGCGAGGCAGAGGAGGAGCGGTTGCTGAGGTGTATGAGCCTCGCAGCAGTGTTCATTATGGAGAGGTGACAGTCTCTGGAGGGGGAGGGAGAGATGGTGCCTATAGTAACAGTGGATAATAGTCTCTGGGAAGGGAGTGTGACTGTGGGATAGCAGGTATAGTAGGGAGAGATGGTGTCTATAGTAACAGTGGATAATAGTCTCTGGGAAGGGAGTGTGACTGTGGGATAGCAGGTATAGTAGGGAGAGATGGTGTCTATAGTAACAGTAGATAGTCTCTGGGAAGGGAGTGTGACTGTGGGATAGCAGGTATAGTAGGGAGAGATGGTGCCTATAGTAACAGTGGATAATAGTCTCTGGGAAGGGAGTGTGACTGTGGGATAGCAGGTATAGTAGGGAGAGATGGTGCCTATAGTAAAACTGGCCATAGACACAAATATTCGATAGTTTGAATCCTCGAACGATTGGACTTCCCCATCTCCAGACCTGCCACTAACCATTCAGATGAAATAAAGTAGTAAAAGAACAGATGAGCCGATGTTCTGCCCCTGACAGTAATCGTATGAAAGTTTATGTCTGACAAAAGCTTGTGACAGTCTCCCACTGAAGATCGTCAGATCGGCAATACAGGCAGAGATATTATCGGGACAGAAATCTTTTAACCTGCCCAATCGTCCAAACGACCGATCTCCATGGGACGAAAAATTTTGGGAAAATCATACAAATCGAGGATTTGTAAGTTCTGCTCTTTTTGTCTATGGGCAGTTTAACATTGGGATAATTATATACTGTAATGGGAAATGCACAATTGCTTTGTGACCAGCAGAGGGAGCCCTTTCCTCACATACTCACAAGGTCAGTGATTGTTCATTTAGAAGTTGCCTTAGTGACTGTACAATGAGTGTGAGCTCACGGGCCCCTCTGGACACTGCAACAGACTATAGTGCATTTCATTCTGGAAATTAACCCTTGGACTTATTTGCTTTTGGCCAGTAACCTATGGCAACCAATCAAATGTTTCCTTTCATTGGGTAGAAAGAAGTAAATTGCTGATTTGTCCGGATCATTTATTGCCCAGGTGCAGATTTGCCCAGTGTTCATAAATGAGCCCCCCTGTGGCAAACTGACTGCAGAGCTTGCACTCGCCTGGCAATAATGTCCTGTGATTAAAGGAAACGAGGGTTGATAATCATTAATTACATTTTTTTTAAAGGAAACTTTTTATTGTTTTTATTCCCAATTGTATAGAAAAAGAAACAAAAAAACAAGCAAAGAAAAGGTTCAGGTAAAACAGTAGATACAGTGTATTATGTAACCTATGAGGTTTTGATCATTGAATTGAAGGATTAAATTAAAAGTCAGGCTTGGTTTACTGTAGACTTCTGAGAATTCCCATGTGACTCTCAAAGGGTATTGACAGTCCAAACTTCAGCAAGAATGAAAGTTGTTGAGGCTCCCAGCCCAGATTCCCACTAGGGGCTCCAGATTTGATCACATTTTTTTGTAAATACCTCTGGCCTCAGAGGTAAGTTCAATGAGAGGAATTGTGGAGTTGATCAGGCGGATCCAGGAGTCTCTAGTGGGTGGATTAGGGTTCATCCAGTGCAACACCACGTTTTTTTTTGCCTTGTATAATAATACTACTCTGGTTCTCCTGATTGGTGCTGATAACATCATCTAGGATTCCTAGTAGGCAGAGTGAGGGAGACCCAATATGTGAGGATCCCAGTTCCGTTGCCATAGTTTGGGTTATTCTTGCCCAATAGGAGGCTATGGTCGGCCATTCCCAGAGCATGTGGAAAAAGTTGGCTTGTTGGCTATTACATCGAGGGCAGTGGTCGTGGGGAGTTTTCCCCATGCGTTTGAGCTTAACTGGAGTTATATATTGTTGCTGAAAGAGTTTGTAGTGGATTAGTCTTCATCTCATATTGAAGTAAGGGGTCTGTACATATGCTCGGTGGCTTCATCTCAATCGTCCTGGGACAGAGTAGGTAAGAATTCTGTCCATCACACTTGAGCCAATGTAAAGGGTGAGGATGTTCCTACCGGAATGTTGCGCTACAGGTTTGCAGTTAGTTTTGTGCGGCTGTCCATTGATCTTCCAGATTGGTAAGTGAGAGTGGGTGAGAGTGTGCCAAATGGTGTCCTAAAGAGGCGTCTCATTTGAAAGTATCGGAATAAGGGTAATTGTTGTGTGATGGTTCTCTGTTGTAGGGAAGTATAAGAGGCAAAGCTGGAGTCCTGGATGAGGTCTCTTAGATATGTGATGCCTTGTAGGGCCAGTAGAAAAAGTCCTCTAATACACGGTATTGAGTTGCCCCATAGAGGGAGAGACATGGTAAGAAGAGGGTTTTTTTGTAACCAGGAGGTGTGGGGGCAGTCATGGTGGGTGGGAGATTGTCCAGATCTGCCGGAGAGCGGTATGGTATATTTCTCATGCCTTCTAAGGATCCTATTAGTAGAGATTGGAGAGTCATATTGGGGTTATAGGGATCTGGGTGAAACCACCAGAGTAAGTATATTATATAGTATATTTGTGATGCCAAACAATACAGGTAGAAGTTAGGCAGAGCTAAGCCTCCCTCGTTGTATGGTGCTGTCAGTTCCTCCCATGCCTCTCTAGGGACTTTCTTGTTCCAAATGAATCGTAGTAGGTGCTGATTGATTTTTGAAACCAAGCTTTGGGGATGTAGATTAGGGCATTGTGGAAGAGATATAGGAATCTTGGAAGGTTTATCATCTTGATGAGATTAATACGGCCCCATAGTGTTAATGGCAGATTCGCCCAAGTTCTGAGATCGGACGAGAAGCGAGAGACCAGCGGTTCTAAGTTGTGGTTTATGAATTGTTCTGGGTTAGCGTGGATTGGAATTCCCAAGTATTTATAGGAGGAGGCCAAACAGAGAGGAGTTGAGGGGTGTAGGGGTCTCCGTCTAATGGGAAGAGGATCAATTTGTCCCAGTTGATACGGAGGCCTGAGAATTCTAACCATTAATTAACTTTTAGTCACTTAATAAACACGTTTTTAGTTGGTTTACTTTGTCTTTTATGTTTGTTTTTTTTAATTGGATTTTTATTCTGAATCGTGTGCCGTGAGTGTGTAAAAGTCTCCTCTTCCACTAAAAGTATCATTTGAGGGGGGTGGGTGGTGACACTGGGGAGCCTCATACAACGCTGGAATTTTGGGGTAAAACCGCTGCATTGTGGGAAGTATTCTCACTTAACATTCTTTGTCCCTTTGTTGGAAGATGCCTATATGGCTATAATTGGAATAAAGTGAGATTGGTGTTACCATGTGACCCCCTATTCCTGCTTATACCCAGCATGCCATTGGATGAATGCAAACTGTCATTTAATGATTTATATTCCCTTTTGTGATGCTGATTTTTCTTTCCACAAAAAAATAATAATTCACAACATGGACAAAGTAAAAATTTTACAACTATATTTTTTAATATAAACAATATATACAATATATACAATATAAACAATATATACAATATATACAATATAAACAATATATACAACCAAATTTTGGGGACCCTAGACACTGCTTTCAGCAAATATCATTGGGCCCTGCACAACAACATTTTCTTCTGCTGGTGTCCTTCTTCCTCCTCTTCTGCAGCACGGCCAGCCCCCAACCCACCAACCCATTTGCGCATGCGCTCGGGCCCCCATATGTTTGGAACCTGGTGGGGCCCAAATGCTCCCATCCGACCCTGACACCGCAGAAGCTTCTTAGGACTTCTCCAAAGTGGCTTCTTTGGCAGCACAGCCTCCCCCCCTTTAACCCAGAAATCTGCTTCCTCCTTCTTCTCTGGAGCAGTTTCTTCTGCAGCGCGGCCCCCAACACCCTTTAACCCCAGGCCCGGAGTTGTGGAAAGGCCACCAAGGCCCAGGCCTAGGGTGGCAGGATAATATAGTAAGTTCGTTGAAAACCTTAAGTCTATATATAACCTGCCTAACCGACAGTTGATCCAGAGGAAGGCGAAAAACCCCATCTGAAGTCTCTCCAATTTGCCTCAGAGGGGGGAAAAATTCCTTCCTGACTCCAAAATGGCAATCGGACCAGTCCCTGGATCAACTCAAACAGTGGGAATTTGAGGGAAATACAATTTCTTGTGTGCCAATCCCCAGAACTGATTAAAATAAAGGGAAGGGGGCGACGAACGACAGCAGGCCTAGGGGCACCCGCTATGTAAATCCGCCCAAGTTCTACGCAGAAATCGCTTCTTTGTTTTTTCTTCGGTTCGACTTTTTCGTTTCTTCTCCAGAGCGGCTTCTTCTGCAGCATGGCCGACCCCCCCTTCTACCCAGAAATCCCCCAGGCCTATAACCACTGTCGCCCCTGTGCCTCCCTGATGGTGACCCTTTCCCCACTGGAACTAGGGTCGGACTTGGCCGGCAGGGCACCGGGAAAAAACCCTGTGGGCCCCGCCTCCCTTTGTCTGAGGTTGCGGGAAAAGAGAAGCGCACAACCACAGCTCCGCGCACATGCACACGAACGCACTGCACACGCCGGCACGGCAGGGGGGTTTCCTTCTTCCTCCTCTTCTGCAGCACGGCCAGCCCCCTGCCCCCCCAACCCATTCACACATGTGCTCGGGTCCCCGTATGTTTGGAACCTGGTGTGGCCCAAATGCTACAGTCCGACCCTGACACCGCAGAAGCTTTTTAGGAATTCTCCAAAGTGGCTTCTTTGGCAGCAGAGCCTCCCCCCAGTTCTGCAGCACAGCCAGCACCCCGCCCCCCCAACCCATTCGCACATGTGCTCGGGCCCCCATATGTTTGGAACCTGGTGTGGCCCAAATGCATCAGTCCGACCCTGACACCACAGAAGCTTTTTAGGAATTCTCCAAAGTGGCTTCTTTGGCAGCACAGCCTCCCCTCCCCCCTCTTTAACCCAGAAATCTGCTTCCTCCTTCTTCTCTGGAGAAGCTTCTTCTGCAGCGCGGCCCCCAACACCCTTTAACCCCAGGCCCGGATTTGTGGAAAGGCCACCAAGGCCCAGGCCTAGGGTGGCAGGATAATATAGTATGTGCCTCCCTGATGGTGACCCTTTCCCCACTGGAACTAGGGTCGGACTGGGCCAGCAGGGCACCGGGAAAAAACCCTGTGGGCCCTGCCTCCCTTTGTCTGAGGTTGCGGGAAAGCTGAAGCGCACAACCACAGCTCCGCGCGCATGCACACGAACGCACTGCACACGCCGGCACGGCAGGGGGGTCGGTGGGGGGCCCTGGGGCAGCAGCCCCGGTGGGCTCTGGGCCCCCCAGTCCAACCCTGACTGGAACCGTCATGGCTGCAGATCGCTAGGATACCATAAAGGATCATCCATGACTGTAGCTGGAAATAACAAAGAAAATTTGTCAGGAAATGCGTTTTTTAGAAACGTTATTCATAAGAAACCTTATTGCCCCTGCTCCCTATTTAGTAATGAGCCTAGATACTAAAGATATGACTAGATCCCTACATTCTTACAAGATCTAAGTAAGAAATGCGACAAACTGAGTGGCCCCTGGGGATGGTCAGTGACAGGCAGGAGGCGGGGCCTAGTAGTTTTGCCTTGGACACCAACAGATATTACTGAGCCAATTGTAGGGGACTATTATATCAATACTGACACCAGCACTGAAAGCAACTGCCAATGACATGATATAAAGACTTGTCTAAGTGTGAGAAGGGCAATTTCTGGATACTAATTGCCATGTTTTTTTCCAATAATGCCACGTTCCCCCCTAGAATTCCAAAAACTATAATATTACTCATTACTATCATAATATCACTAATAAACACATTTGAACTTAATAAACAAAATAGAATTAATAAGCTGAAGTTAAAATGATATACTTACCCTTTACTTGATGGTTGGGAGATGGACTGTAGCTCTGAGAAGGATGAATAAAATAAGATACGAGCTCTAGTTCAGATGAAAGGTGACTAAAGGCACATCTTTCGATCTTTCCCATTTCTCTAGACTTGATTGTGATTGTCCAGGGCTACAATAGAAGGAGACAAGCGAAAAAAATGTTTTTTTATCTTCAATAATTCCAATGTGACTGTGATATGTTTAAAACACACATTAAACAGTTGAATTATTAAATGATCTTACCGGGATTATTCAACGGTTTTGGCATATTCTGTTAACGCATATTTGACCTGATCAGCCTCTGGTTGTTCCATTATAAAAGGATGGCCAAGAAGTTGTGTGGCTGTTGGTCTTTTCCTAGGTGATCTAATCAGGCATTGGCCTAAGAAATCCACAAAATCGTAGCTCCTGAAATACAAATACAAATAGAGTAAATATTCATCTTTAATGTTATCAAGAATCTATTGCTTTTCTGATAGATTATAAGCCTTGCCCCTGTGTGTGTAATACTTCTACATACTCTTGCCAATAGCAATCCTTTATCAAAATGATAGAATATAATATAATACGTATCAGTCTTTGACAACAGATTCAAGTAAAATGACATAGGGAGGTTTGTAGAATAACTTACCACATGTGTTCACGTTTGAGACTTGGGGGTTCGCCTGTGTAAATGTGTTCCATGGCTTTAGTCCTGCCGAATCTCTCGTAAGCTAAAGGAGGTAAAACAGAGTATTAAAGACACTGATGATAAAATGTTACTGTATATAGCGGAGAAGTAGAAATACTATTCTGTGTAAAGCTGCTCAAAGTAATACCAACCCTAATACACCGGCCTGGAACCCTGCCTGCTCCCCAATACCCACCCCCCTCTGTAGCTTATTAGAGAGCAAGCGGGTGCAAAGCAGCCAGGTGGATAAATAAATGTCATATCTGGAAACAAAGTTGCCGAATATGAATATTTGTAAAAACGTATTTGAATTAGTAGACTCTGAGCAAAGCAATAGCAATAAAGGCAATAGCTGCAATATTTGTGGTTTACTTACGTGACTGTCCATCTGCCATCTCTATGAGGGTAATGCCAAATGACCAGATGTCGCACTGGAAATAAACAAAGAAAATGGATTGGTGACTTATATACAATCTACAACTGTAGGGGCTGATGAATTAGATATCGCAGTCGTACATGTTCCAGACTAAAGTCAATGAACACTAGGGCCACTGAATGCAAATTATTTACAGAACCAATGAACGTACCTTGAAGTTGTAGGTCTGTCGCCAATTGTATCTGCAGCCAATGACTTCGGGTGCCATCCAACAGGTAGTTCCGCGGGCACCTATGATTTTCTTGTCTATTCTGTCCAACTGCACGGCCAATCCGAAATCAACTGAAATAGCAGCACACATAACATAGTTCTGTTAGTATGGGAAACATTATAAAGCATATCCTTATCATTTCCCAAGGGAGTTGAGTAACTCAGCTCTGACTTCCACAGAGCAAGGGCTGAATTTAGAAATCTGGGGTAAGGAAGACGTTAACCCCTGTCTCCTCCTTAACAAGAGTTGGGGATCATTCCATAGAAATATGTTTGTTTGTTGATCAGAAGATGTGGTGTCTTAAGTTGGCCATAGACGCAAAGATACGATCGTACGAATCCTCGATTTTCAGACTGTGTGTGGAGAGTCCCGACATTTTTCGTCCCATGGAGTTTGGTCGTTTGGACGATCAGCCAGGTTAAAAGACTTCAGACGGCTGACGTAATATCTCTGCGTGATATCGCTGTGAGCTTCCCAGTAGAATCTGTCGGCCATACTTTTGCACGATTGCTGTGACGGGCAGGACATCGGCTGGTTTGTTCTCTTTGCTGCTTTATTTTATCTGATTGGTTAGTGGCAGGTCGGGAAATGGCACCGACCAATCATTCGTCCGACATTCTGCTTGTCTATGGCCAGCTTTAGTCTTAATACAACTAGAGTATATAGACCCCCCACTTGATATCCCCCCGCACAGGAAGAGTCAGGATACAAGTGATTTACTATAGTAACACCCACCCTCACTCCACACAAAGAATATAACATTTTACTTACTGATCTTGAATGTCCCATGACGGTTTAGTGTGATATTCGGTGATTTGATATCACGGTGGACAACACATTTATGGTGCATGTAGTGCAAGCCCTAAAAAGATAAGTGAGAACAACAATCATGTGATGAGTCTCCATTAAGAAATCAATAAACTGTTTAATCTCAAAACAGACATTAAAATGGGGGAACCATATAAATAGGCCCACGTTTGTGTTAAAGGGAGGTGTTCTACCAGTTACAACTTCTGGACTGGGCAAGAGATGCCAAGGGCTGTCCAATTCTTAAAATCCACCCTCATTTCGAATTAAGTGTATGTGTGGGAGCGGGGCACAGACCACTGCCTGTCCCATGGTTTTGATTTTTAAGATGGCCATACACAGGCCGAAAAAATCTGGTGAAACACCAAGTCTGGAGCTTATTGGCCCGTGTATGGGGCCCTCAGAAGGGCTTCCCCGATCAAAATCTGGTTGAGAGTCGGGCAGATGTTGATCGGACAGGGGTAAAAATCCAGACGGACCTCCCGTATAACTTTCATTATGATCTGACCTTTAGGGCCCAAAAATCGGATCAGCCCGATATCACCCAACTCATTTTGGGGAGAGATCCGCTCGTTTCGTGACACTGCCAAACGACTGGATCTCTCTGTGTACGACCACCTTTAAGTGACAAATAATTTCTGCACCTCACCATGAATGATTGATATAAATATGAGTGAAAGCAACATTATGATGGTTAAACAGGCTTACCTCTAGCACTTCTCTAGCGATGTACCGGATACAGACCTCTGAGAGGGAGTTATTAACTGCTCCTTCAATTAGTTTCATCAAAGATCCCCCCCTACAATATTCCATCGTGAACTAGAATAAATAAAAGAATGAAGAACAAATAGAATGTCACCAGCTTGACTACAAATATTATACATCACTCACACACACACCTCTTCCTATTTTGTCTTTAATTTACCCCCTAGTGCTTTACTGGATTTATAGTATTTCCCCTGTCAGTAGCTCAATCAAACTTCATTTACATTGGAGCAAAAGTACAATTTTATTTTCTAAATCTGCCAAACCCACTTTTTATACAAATAGACTGTTCTTAGTCGGTTGTACCTTTACTTTGCTAGAACGATGTATTATGAATATTCTCTTACCCATAATTGGCTCCTTTCTGGAGTGACGTAGATCATTGCACTGAATTGTTTCACAATGTTTTTGTGACCCGAGAGTTTCTTCAAGATCTCAACCTCCTGCAATTCCCAGATCTTCTCGGCGTCTCTCTATAGAACAAGAGAATACGTTTAGAAAAATAAAGATCCTTGTCGCGCATGGGTGTATTACTTTTTTGGCTGCAGAAATGACTAAATAAAGGAAATGTATTTAATCTGAATAGATAAATATTTCTAGAGAAACAGCTGAGAATAAAACATATCAAAGCCTAATATATATATATACATATCACTCCAACTCACAGTGCAGCAGTAAAGTGTCAACTGAGGTTTATCAGAGTGCAAGTCAAATGACTTGGGGCAGCTGGGAAACTGACAATATGTCTAACCCCATGTCAGATTTCAAAATTAATTATAAAACAATCTGTTTTCCTATGACAGTATCTCTTTAATAACAATAATAATGATAATTAGTATTAGCAGCTAATTGTTAATGTGTGCAATGTATTTAACTTTCCAGGCCTCTGCTTTATTACCTTTTCGATTTCTGTGATTTTTAAGGCCACGGGGATCCGCGACTTCTGTTTCAGGACCTGTAACACAATCAGAAACGGTTATTTTTGTCTTCAACTCAGAATTTCAGAGCTGTCAAATGGATCATAGGAAACAGCACGACACCCGTCTATAACTAAACGTTGGATCTAATATTAAGGGATTTTGTTATTAAACCACCAGTTTTGAGTAAATTAGGGGTAACTGCATTTTCACACTAAACCATTTGACTTTATTGGAGCTTTCCCACAAGAGACTTACCTTAAACACAGTTCCATATCCTCCCTTTCCAAGTTTCTTCCAGCCATAAAAATTGATTGATGGATCCTAAAATAAATATCAGATATAGAACAGCATAAATATACAGGTGTAGGGATATGATGACTTTCTTTATAATAGTAACGGAAAGCAAGGAACGTGGGGATCAATAATACAGGATTTTGGGCTGCTTTTATTTACAATTATTGGCTCACTATTTTCGTAAGCAAAATAAGACTCTTACACTACAACTTATATGGATGAAGGAGCATTTTAAGGGTCTAATTATAATTAGGGATGCACCGAATCCACTTTTTTGGATTCGGCCGAATACCGAACCGAATCATAACCCTAATTTGCATATGCAAATTAGGGGTGGGAAGGGAAAACATTTTTTACTTCCTTGTTTTCTGACAAAAAGTCATGCAATTTCCCTCCCGCCCCTAATTTGCATATGCAAATTCGGATTCGGTTCGGCTGGGCAAAAGGATTCGGCCGAATCCGAATCCTGCTGAAAAAGGCCGAATCCTGGCCGAATCCCGAACCGAATCCTGGATTCGGTGCATCCCTAATTATAATAACCCAAAACAACCAATCAGATATTTGCTTTCAAACAGGTAAAAAGTAAATCCTGCTTGCTGATTGGTTGTAGGTATGCAATGGGTTAGCAGATCAGGTGCAGTTTGGTACTGCACTACTGATATCACATATAAATAATAATAATAATACACATTCTTTAATGTTAACGTATAGGAAACATGCTACTTACTTTAAAAACCACTGGAATTCCTGCCAGCTGTTTATTCAAAAAGAAAAAAAAAACAAATTAGTATTTTTGCACAAAAGAACCCCCCACATAATTATAGGGTTCCCGATAAATCTCTGCTGCTCAAACTTTTTATTAACCCATTATATATCCATCTTCTGAGTGAGGCCTGAGCCTTTAGCTACCTGCCTTCTCATCAATACTAACTGATATGTTATATTTAGAGCAGGAGGCTCAATCATGGGACTCCATTCATTACTCACTAGGGAATTTACAGAAAAGTCGCCCAAATCTCTGACCTACTGAATATTCCATTATGAGAATGAGAGGAGCATTTTGCTTACATTGGATTTCTAGAATCTGATCCCTCACTTCCATCCCTACTCCTACAAATATAAACTATAACTAAGGCCATCAGCTGGGCCTCATACAAAGGCCAATACATTTACATTACCCACTGGGGTTGAAGAGGCTCAGTTGGCAGCTTAAAATGGGGATGGTCAGGTTAAAAGATCTATATAAATCCATAAGTTCCTATGATCCTGTGTTGGCTGTAGGAGGTTGGAATACTCACATAGTGAGGAACTAGAGGTTGTGCCTCTTGCTCTGGAGGATCTTCAGCCTTAAAGGAAAGGAAATGTGTTTAGTCAGGTTTGTTACAAACATTAATGTGTAAATTATACATAAATGTACTATCCAAGCCCTTCTTTTATCTAAGCCCATAAAATCATTTGATTGGCCCATAACTACCATTTTTGTAGTGTGATTAGGGCAGGCAGGGGACATAAGGAGGTTAAACAACCAAATGTCTAGCTTGTGATCATGATACCAAATGAGTATGTTGGGAGTAACATCCATTTTTCCCATTTGGATCAGTGGCCACGATACTTTATATTTGGGATTAAAGTTGACCTGTGAATAGGCCATTTGCAGTTCTTGGACACATTTATGTGTTTTATTCATATAGTTTTGATCAGTAGATCTGCTTTTGCATTCCACCCTTCCCATCCCCAATGCAAGTTGTAGGGAATCCCTCTTTTACTTACATCTTCAGCTGTTAGAAATTTGGAAGATTCGTTGTCCTTAAAGAAAAAGAGAAGTAGAATTAGATTTATGCACGACAGGGCCATTTCTCATAAAATGCTAATGACTGGACGCATGTAACAAGTGATACAAAGGGATTAGTGCATGGCATTAAAGCACTGCGGAACTTGGCACTATAGAAATAAATGATGATCGTTTTACTGTAAGGGTTTGAGTTATAACTCAACTTCAAATAAAATCAAAGAATTGGCCAACAGCAAATCTAAAAAACACGGTAAAGGATTTGAATATTGAGATGCACTATTTACTCTGTGCTACTTACATCATCACCATGTTGAGGTTTTGATGTTTCTGACGATTCCGATGTTTCGGCCGATTTTCCGGATTCAGCTAAGCAAAACACCTGTTGAGATTACAGCACAAAAGGACAGTGAACATCAGCAAAATGCAAATATCATACTGAAGTGATGTGCTATTCAAACTTGTGTCCCAGCACTTACAATACAACTAAACCACCCTCTCCACCCAAACTGAGGTGCTGTGTAGAACTGAATGTCGGGAGAGGGGGTCTGACCCGGCAGATGCCCATGAAGGTCAGAGCCCACTGGGTTTTTATCCGGTGTCCCGCTGGGCCAGTCTGACCCTGGAAGTATAATCAGATTTATGCACCATAAGGCAATTTCTCATAAAAGACTTTACTGTGCTGGATACTAATGGCTGGGTGCGTGCAACAAGTGATACAAAATCATTAGTGCATCGCATTATTTTACTGTAAGGTTTTGACTTATGACTCCAACACAACAAAGAATTGGTCAACACTAAACCTAAAACACACGATAAAGGATTTCAATGTTGAGATGCACTTTTTACTCTGTGCTACTTACATCATCTCCATTTAGAGGTTCTGATGTTTCTGCCAATTTTCCAGATTCAGCTGAGCAAAAAACCTGTTGAGATTACAGCACAAAAGGACAGTGAACATCAGAAAAATGCACATATCATACTGAATATGATATTATATGTCCCCCCTCTAGCTGGACATGCTACTATATGGTTAGGGCAAACAGAGCTGAAGATTCAACTCTAAAACCCATTATTGAGAGTTGTCTTTCTATTGGATTGACCCACCAATGTCCTCCCTAGACCCTGCACTAAGATCTTTTATTCATTTCTTAGGGCATTAGTTATGATTTAGTGACATGAAATGATATTCCGCAGGGTCTACTATAATGAATACTTAATTAAAAAGCCAATAGGTTGTTGGAAAGCAATTCAACGTTATTTTTATGTTACTCTCTTCTACTCACATCATCTTCATTTTCCGATAGTTCTTCTCTCTACAAAGAAAGACAGAGGTTATTAACCTTATGCGTCAAAGTCAACATTCTTGTAAAATTCTATTGTGTTTTAAAAGTGTTCAAAATCAGCAGAGAAAGTAAAAAGGTGCTTAGAATTACAATATGCACATCCCCTTAAAAAAGGTGATGAGAGTTTAGTTTAAGGGAACTTCATTACCGGAGTGTGTATTAGAAATACTTATTCGCTCGTATCTGACGCCTCAACTTACACAATCAACAAACTGAGGTTGTGATGTTTCCTCCGGTGATTCTGAAGGCTTTTCATCCTAAAGAGATAAAGTATCTGATCAGTTTTATGCATAAAAAAAAAGCGGTCACAAAAATGCACAGACGGGGTCAAAATATTTGTTAGGCTGAGGCCACACTGGGCTGGTTTTCAGCCTGTGTATCAGCTACAGTTGCCGCTATTACTACATGATAAGTCCAGGCAGAAGTGTGCCAATTGGCTGATGGCCGTATCATTTAGCTCAAAATAAAAAAATAAACATTCTAGTGATCCAAGTCAGTGGATCCAGAGCATTGCTCTATCTTTTCATTTAGATTTGTGCCCTGCTTTGGGGAAATGGAACCAAAACCTGCCTACAATCTAACATCAATGTCCCGCCCAACACAAAATGCTATAATTTCCTTCCTGCCCTTCATTCCCATGCCCATAATATATTCTCGAGGAATGAAAATATGTGGTAGCTTTATGTAGAACAGGATAATACCCAACCTAAACTTTCTAACCTAAAGTGAGTCCTAATGGGGAGGTGCTCCCTTCTTTGTTTTCCATCACTTGCTGGACATTCCATTGTTTTATTTACATAACATAGTAAGTTTGGTTGAAATAAGACACACGCCCATCAAGTTCAACCTTTTAAGTCTATATAACCTGCCTAACTGCCAGTTGATCCAGAGGAAGCAAAAAAAAACCCAATTTGAAGCCTCTCCAAGTTGGGGGAAAAAATTCCTTCCTCCAAGATGTAATGGGACCAGTCCCTGGATCAACTTGTACTATGAGCTATCTCCCATATCCCTGTATTCCCTCACTTGCTAAAAAGCCATCTAGAGCAGGTTCAACTCTACAGCTACATCTACTTTATTCACATTGTGGCCTTGTCATGGCTTCGATCAATGAGACCTTTGTGGGAATATCACAATGTAAACACTAGGCATGTGTGGTTGATAAAAATGTTCATATATAACATCCCTTGGATTCCTAGATCCCCAGTCCTCCCCACCCATAGAAACAGAACCTTCTAGCAGGATGAGAGGGGCTAATACAAAATGATAGTAAAAGCAATGCAACAGTTAATGGTTTTCTTCAGCAGCTTACCTGAAGATGTTTCTCCGATTCTTCATTGTTCTCTTCTACAATGATTTCTTCAATGGGAATCTAACAAATGAAAGATTGAAATATTAAAGCCAATATGGTATTTATTAGGGATACACTGGGGCATGTGTGGTTAATAAATATATTCATATATAAGATCCCTTGGATTCCTAAGTCCCCAGTCCTCCCCACCCAAAGTAACAGAACTTTCTAGCTGGATGAGAGGAGCCAATACAAACTGATGGTAAAAGTAATGCCCCAGTACATGGTTTTCTTCAGCAGCTTACCTGAAGATGTTTCTCAGATTCCTCATTGCTTTTCTGCTCTTCTATGACAGGTTCTTCAATTGGAACCTAAGAAATAAAATTTGAAATATTAAAGCTAATGTGAGATTTATTAGGGATACACTGAGGCATGTGTGGTTGATAAAAATGTTCATATATAAGATCCAGGGGCAATTCTGGGGCGGCTGCTTTAAAATAGCACGAAGCAGCTCAAAGGTCCTTTGATCACAATACTCTCTGCACTAGCGGGGCCAAAGTTCTGGGTTTAAACATGGAAATCCAGCTCTTAAAGTAACAAGAGGGGGCTTTTTGCTGCTCCTTGTAACTGGCTGCCGCCTGAGATAAGGGTCTCACTTTGCCTCATGGCAGGAGCAGCCCTGATAAGATCCATTGGATTACTAGATCAAAGAACTTTCTAGCAGGATTAAGGAGCCAATACAAACTGATGGTAAAAGAAATGCCCCAGTTCAGTGCTGTCCAACCTCTGTGGTACAGAGGGCCGATAATGGAAGCCAGTCTTGACCACTCCCTTTTTAAACCACACCCACTTTAAACCCCACCCACAAGATCATGTCCACATTAATGGTGGTAACACACAAAAAAAACCTAATGGTTGGTGCTCACTGCAGGGATATGTGAAAAAAGTTGTCATATTAAGACATATCCTTAAATCCATATGCCTCCTCTTCCCCTTGGATAACACAGCATCCCCAGCACATGATTAAACACATTAGGGGCCCCTAACAATAATTTATTTTCAAATGCTAACAAAACCCCACAACAAATACCAGACTTATACTCCACAGGCAGAGTATGTCACACACAGGCAGAGTATGTCACACACAGGCAGAGTATATCACACACAGGCAGGGCTGACACACAGGCACAGTATACCTAATGTAAACACTAGGCATGTGTGGTTGATAAAAATGTTCATATATAACATCCCTTGGATTCCTAGATCCCCAGTCCTCCCCACCCATAGTAACAGAACCTTCTAGCAGGATGAGAGGGGCTAATACAAAATGATAGTAAAAGCAATGCAACAGTTCATCGTTTTCTTCAGCAGCTTACCTGAAGATGTTTCTCCGATTCTTCATTGTTCTCTTCTACAATGATTTCTTCAATGGGAATCTAACAAATGAAAGATTGAAATATTAAATCCAATATGGGATTAATTAGGGATACACACTGGCATGTGTGGTTGATAAAAATGTTTCTGGAAAAGATCCCTTGGATTCCTAGATCCCCAGTCCTCCCCACCCAAAGTAACGGAACTTTCTAGCTGGATGAGAGGAGCCAATACAAACTGATGGTAAAAGTAATGCCCCAGTACATGGTTTTCTTCAGCAGCTTACCTGAAGATGTTTCTCAGATTCCTCATTGCTCTTCTGCTCTTCAATGACAGGTTCTTCAATTGGAACCTAAGAAATAAAATTTGAAATATTAAAGCCAATGTGAGATTTATTAGGGATACACTGAGGCATGTGTGGTTGATAAAAATGTTCATATATAAGATCCAGGGGCAATTCTGGGACTGCTGCTTAAAAATAGCACAAAGCAACTCAAAGGTCCTTTATAACAATACTCTCTGCACTAGCACTAACAGTATGTCACACACAGGCAGAGCAGGGCATAAACAAGCAGAGTATGGCACACACAGGCATAGCAGGGCAAACACAGGCAGAGCATGGCACACACAGACAGAGCATGGCACACACAGACAGAACAGGGCACACACAGGCAGAGTATGTCACACACAGGGATCGTAGGGCAGGCAGAACAGAACAGGAGACAGGGAAACCTATCAGGACCTCTCTAAGATGTACTACATACAGTGACACAGTGCTGGTGTCCCATTGGCATTTTGTATAAAGTGTGAACAGGTGAACAATGTGGCAGTTTCAGTCTGGGTCTCAGGCAGAACAGTACAGGGGCTTTAGGATATAAACAATAGAGGTGTCACAAATATGAGCAGGGGATTAGTTTGAATTTGAGGTTTAAACAATGTAAGGGCCAGTTAATCTCTGTAGTGATACTATTTAAATGTTACACATGGTAAGCAAACACAGCAGGTAGGTGGGGGCCACACAAGGGGGGTCGCGGGTCGCCAGTTGGACAGCCCTGCCCCTGTTCATTGTTTTCTTCAGCGGCTTACCTGAAGTTGTTTCTCAGATTCCTCACTGTTCTTCTTTTCTACGACCGGTTCTTCAATGGGAATCTAACAAATGAAAGTTTCAAATATTAAAGCCAATATGTGATTTATAAGGAATACAAATCCAATGTGAGATTTATTAGGGATTCACTGAGGCATGTGTGGTTGATAAAAATGTTCATATATAAGATCCAGGGGCAATTCTGGGACTGCTGCTGCAGAGCATGGCACACACAGGCAGCGCAGGGCACACACAGACAGAGTATGTAACACAGGCAGAGTATGTCACACACAGGCAGAGCAGGGCACACGCAGACAGAGAAGGACATAAACAAGCAGATTATGGAACACAGAGGCAGAGCATGGCACACACAGAGCATGGCACACACAGACAGAGCAGGGCACACACAGGCAGAGCAGGGCACACAGGCAGAGTATGTCACACACAAGCACAGTATGTCACACACAGGCAGAGCAGGGCACACGCAGGCACAGGCAGGGCACACACAGGCAGAGTATGTCACACACAGGGATCATAGGGCAGGCAGAACAGAACAGGAGACAGGGAAACCTATCAGGACCTCTCTAAGATGTACTACATACAGTGACACAGTGCTGGTGTCCCATTGGCATTTTGTATAAAGTGTGAACAGGTGAACAATGTGGCAGTTTCAGTCTGGGTCTCAGGTGTGAACAGTACAGGGGCTTTAAAATATAAACAATAGAGGTGTCACAAATGTGAGCAATGCAGGGGGGATCACATGTGTGAACAATACAGGGGATTAGTCTGAATTTGAGGTTTAAACACTGCAGGGGCCAGTTAATCTCTGAAGTGATACCATTTAAATTTTACACATGGTAAGCAAACACAGCAGGTAGGTGGGGGCCACACAAGGGGGTCGCGGGTCGCCAGTTGGACAGCCCTGCCCCTGTTCATTGTTTTCTTCAGCAGCTTACCTGAAGTTGTTTCTCAGATTCCTCATTGTTTTTCTGTTCTACAACAGGTTCTTCAATGGGAATCTAACAAATGAAAGTTTAAAATATTAAAGCCAATATGGATTTATTAGGGATACACTGAGGCATGTGTGGTTGATAAAAATGTTCATATATAAGATCCAGGGGCAACTCTGGGACTGCTGCTGCAGAGCATGGCACACACAGGCAGCACAGGGCACACACAGGCAGAGTATGTCAGACACAGACAGAGTATGTCACACACAGGCAGAGAAGGGCATAAACAAGCAGAGTATGGAACACACAGGCAGAGCATGGCACACACAGGCAGAGCATGGCACACACAGGCAGAGCAGGGCACACACAGGCAGAGTATGTCACACACAGGAATCGTAAGGCAGAACAGAACAGGAGACAGGGAAACCTATCAGGACCACTCTAAGATGTACTACATACAGTCACACAGTGCTGGTGCCCCATTAGCATTTTGTATAAAGTGTGAACAGGTGAACAATGTGGCAGTTTCAGTCTGGGTCTCAGGTAGAACAATACAGGGGCTTTAGGATATAAACAATAGAGGTGTCACAAATGTGAGCAAGGCAGGGGGATCACAGGTGTGAACAATACAGGGGATTAGTCTGAATTTGAGGTTTAAACAATGCAGGGGCCAGTTAATCTCTGTAGTGATACCATTTAAATTTTACACATGGTAAGCAAACACGTAGGGTAGGTGGGGGCCACACAAGGGGGGTCGCGGGTCGCCAGTTTTACAGCCCTGCCCCTGTTCATTGTTTTCTTCAGCAGCTTACCTGAAGTTGTTTCTCAGATTCCTCATTGTTTTTCTGTTCTACAACAGGTTCTTCAATGGGAATCTAACAAATGAAAGTTTCAAATATTAAAGCCAATATGGATAAAAATAAAAATGTTCATATATAAGATCCAGGGGCAATTCTGGGACTGCTGCTGCAGAGCATGACACACACAGGCAGAACATGGCACAAACAGGCAGAGCAGGGCACACACAGGCAGAGTATGTCACACACAGGCAGAGCAGGGCACACACAGGTAGAGTATGTCACACACAGGGATCGTAAGGCAGGCAGAACAGAACAGGAGACAGGGAAACCTATCAGGACCAGTCTAATATGTACTACATACAGTGACTCAGTGCTGGTGCCCCATTAGCATTTTGTATAAAGTGTGAACAGGTGAACAATGTGGCAGTTTCAGTCTGGGTCTCAGGTAGAACAGTACAGGGGCTTTAGGATATAAACAATAGAGGTGTCACAAATGTGAGCAATGCAGGGGGATCACAGGTGTGAACAATACATGGGATTAGTCTGAATTTGAGGTTTAAACAATGCAGGGGCCAGTTAATCTCTGTAGTGATACCATTTAAATTTTACACATGGTAAGCAAACACGTAGGGTAGGTGGGGGCCACACAAGGGGGGTCGCGGGTCGCCAGTTTTACAGCCCTGCCCCTGTTCTTTGTTTTTTTCAGCAGCTTACCTGAAGTTGTTTCTCAGATTCCTCATTGTTTTTCTGTTCTACAACAGGTTCTTCAATGGGAATCTAACAAAGGAAAGTTTCATATATTAAAGCCAATATGGATTTATTAGGGATACACTGAGGCATGTGTGGTTGATAAAAATGTTCATATATAAGATCCAGGGGCAATTCTGGGACTGCTGCTGCAGAGCATGGCACACACAGACAGAGCATGGCACACACAGGCACAGTATGTCACACACAGGCAAAGTATGTTACACACAGGCAGAACAGGGCATACACGGGCAGAGTATGGCACACACAGGGAGCATAGGGAAGGCAGAACAGAACAGGAGACAGGGAAACCTATCAGGACCACTCTAAAATGTACTACATACAGTGACACAGTACTGGTGTCCCATTAGCATTTTGTATAAAGTGTGAACAGGTGAACAATGTGGGCAGTTTCAGTCTGGGTCTCGGCTGTGAACAGTACAGGGCTTTAGAGGTTTCACAGGTGTGAACAATACAGGGGATTAGTCTGAATTTGAGGTTTAAACAATGCAGGGGCCAGTTAATCTCTGTAGTGATACCATTTAAATTTTAGCAGAGAAGGGAGGAATCAGCACACAGGAACATTTGCAATGTGGGGTAAACCGCTAAGTGTTTATTGTGCATAAGATGCACTGTGCATTTTATGACACAATAAACACTTAGGGGTTTACCCCACATTGCAAATGTTCCTGTGTGCCGATTCCTCCTTTCTCTGTTGTACATTGGAAATCGTGGGAGTGCCGTCTCCCTAGAGGATTGTGCACCAGGCAATCAAGTAAGGAAGGCCGGCGTGTGCGCTCACACTGTTTTCTACCATTTCAATTTTACACATGGTAAGCAAACACAGCAGGTAGGTGGGGGCCACACAAGGGGGGTCGCGGGTCGCCAGTTGGACAGCCCTGTCCCTGTTCATTGTTTTCTTCAGCAGCTTACCTGAAGTTGTTTCTCAGATTCCTCATTGTTATTCTGTTCTACGACAGGTTCTTCAATGCGAATCTAACAAAGGAAAGTTTCATATATTAAAGCCAATATGGATTTATTAGGGATACACTGGGGCATGTGTGGTTAATAAAAATGTTCATATATAAGATCCAGGGGCAATTTTGGGGCTGCTGCTGCTTAAAAATAGCGCCAAAGCAGCTCAAGGGGGGGGACATCGCTAATCCAGTGAGCACAATACTCTCTGCACTAGCGGAGCCAAATTTCTGGGTTAAAACACGGAAAATCAGCTCTTAACGTTACAAGAGGGGGCTTTTTGCTGCTCCTTGTAACTGGCTGCCGCCTGAAATAAGGGTCTCATTTTGCCTCATGGCAGGAGCAGCCCTGATAAGATCCATTGGATTACTAGATCCAAGAACTTTCTATCAGGATTAAGGAGCCAATACAAACTGATGGTAAAAGTAATGCCCCAGTTCATTGTCAGCAGTTTACCTGAAGATGTTTCTCAGACTCTGCATTGCTTTTCCGCTCTTCAAATACGCGTTCTTCAATGGAAATCTATCAAATTAAAGTTTCAAATATTAAAGCCAATATGGATTTATTAGGGATATACTGAGGAATCAGCCAAATCCTACAAGTTGCACCAATTCTGCAGGATTTGGATTAGCTGAAGTATTTGGCAAACCATAACCCTTACGCTCATGTCACAACATGCAACAGTTTTTCTACCATTTTATCCAAAGAATCTAAATTTTTTTTTTAAAATTTCCTTTTTCACTGTAATAATAAAATAATAGGATTTTTTGTTACTCACCGTTAAATCCTTTTCTCTGTAGTCGATAGGGGGACACAGGGAACAGCTGGGGTTAAGCTCCACCCTCCGGAGGCAGGACACTTGTATGAATAATCAAAAGGGGCGTGACCTAGGGACTGGCTTAACCCATATGCTACGCCAACCTAATCAGTTAGTACCAAAGAGACTGCTAAACAATAGAAATAAAACTTCAACTAGCAGAACTGGTAACTCAGGGAGTATTCCCTCATGGACCAACGTGGTCAACATCTCGCCGCGGGGCGGGAAGCCCTGTGTCCCCCTATCGACTACAGAGAAAAGGATTTAACGGTGAGTAACAAAAAATCCTATTTTCTCTGTCGTCTCAGGGGGACACAGGGAACAGCTGGGGACTTATCAAAGCAGCCCCAAGAACAGCAGGGTGGGAGCGAAGAGATTGTGGTACATTACTGTACCACTGAATGTAACACCTTTCGGCCAAAGGCAGCCTCCGAAGAGGAAAAGGTGTCTAATTTGTAGAATTTGGAGAATGTATGAACAGACGACCAGGTGGCCGCTCTGCAGATCTGATCCAGGGTTGCTGAATTGCGCCAAGCCCAGGAAGCTCCCATTGATCGAGTGGAATGTGCTTTTACATGCTCTGGAGGAGATTGTCCTTTGGAAATGTAAGCTTGTCGTATGGTGTCTTTCAGCCATCTAGCAATGGACGACTTAGATGCCGCCATGCCTCTTCGAGGCCCATTAGGAACTACAAACAGTCTTTGAGAACGTCGAAAGGACTTAGACTTTTCCAAGTACCAGCGAAGAGCTCTGACCACATCTAGGCTGTGAAGTCGTTTCTCCTTGGGGTTCTTAGGTTCCGGGCACAGGGACGGCACCACAATTTCCTGGTTTATGTGAAATGAAGACACAACCTTGGGTAGGAAGGATGGTACTGTGCGTAGAACTGCTTTATCTTTGTGGAATACTAGATAAGCTGGGTCACATGAGAGAGCACTCAGTTCCGAAACTCTTCTGGTTGAAGTAATTGCCACTAGAAACACCGTTTTCCAGGTGAGCCACTTCTCAGGAACTGAGCCTAACGGTTCGAAAGGGGGATCCAGTAAGGCTTCCAAGACTAGATTGAGATCCCAACCAGGAATCGGAGGACGAAATGGAGGAACTAAATGGGCTACTCCTTGCAGAAAAGTGTGCACAGGGTCTTCTAGAGCTAGGCGTGAGTGAAACAGGGCAGACAATGCCGAAACCTGTACCTTTAAGGAACTCAATTTGAGGCCCATCTGGAAACCTCGCTGTAGAAAGGATAGAATTCTTGGGATATTCAACTCGAGAAACGGTACTTGTGCTTCCTTGCACCAGTTCCAGTAACTGCGCCAAACCCTGTGGTAGGCTTTGGACGATGTCGATTTGCGTGACTTTAACATTGTGTCAATAACGTCTTCGGTTATGCCCTGTCTTCGCCATATGTCGGCTTCAATAGCCATGCCGTCAAAGCAAATAGGCCCGGGTTGTGATGGACTATGGGTCCCTGACACAGGAGGTCCATTCTGGATGGAAGGCGAACAGGAGGTACTGCCGACATTTCTTGGAGATCGGAGAACCAGGTCCTCCTGGGCCAGAAAGGAGCTATCACAATCACTGTGGAATGCGATACTTTGATCTTCTTGAGGACCCGAGGCAGCATTGGAAGTGGTGGAAAAATGTAGGCTAGGTCGAACTGCCAGGTCTGGGTCATGGCATCCACCCCTACTGCTAAGGGATCCCGAGAGCGTGAGAAGAATCTCTTCACCTTGCGATTGGTTCTGGAAGCCATTAGATCGATTTGAGGAAGTCCCCATTGGCTGACAAGATCTGAGAAAACATCCGGATGAAGCTCCCATTCCCCTGGGTTCAGATTGTTCCGACTGAGAAAATCTGCTTTGGTGTTGTTCACTCCTGGGATATGGATAGCCGACAGCCTTACAAGATGGAGTTCCGCCCATCTCAGAATCTCCTGAGTTTCTGCTAGTGCTGCTTTGCTGCGGGTTCCACCCTGTTTGTTGATGTAAGCCACAGTGGTAGAATTGTCGCTCTGAATTCTCACTGATTGTGTCTGCAAACGGCTTGACCAGTGATGAAGAGCCAGTCGCACTGCCCGAAGCTCCAGTATGTTTATGTGAAGCTTGGATTCCGGAAGGGACCATGTGCCCTGTACAGATAGGTTGTCCCATGTTGCTCCCCAGCCCCGGAGACTGGCGTCTGTCGTGATTACCTTCCAATCCGGAATCGCCCAGGATTGACCCCTTGATAGATTGTCTTGTTGCATCCACCATTGTAGAGATTCCCTTGCTGCTGGAAGAAGTTTGATCTTCTGGGAAAGAGGACCCCTCTTCCATCCCGACAGAATGTTGTTCTGAAGAGGGCGTAAATGAATTTGTGCAAATGGGACTGCTTCCATGACCGAAACCATGGATCCCAGGACCCTCATGGCCATATGTACCGTAGGATTCTGTGTGAGAGATAGTTTGGAAACTTGATTTCTGATCCTCAACTGTTTGTCCCAAGGTAAGGTCACCCGTTGGGTGAGGGTGTTGAACTCTAAACCCAGGAACGTCATCTGGTGACTGGGAAATAGACTGGACTTCTCCCAATTGATTGTCCAGCCAAAGTCCTGGAGTAATCGGATCGCCGTCCGAAGATCTGTTCTGCCCTTCTCCAATGTTCTTGACTTCAGAAGGAGGTCGTCCAAGTAGGGCGTCACTGAAACACCCTGAAGTCGCAAGCAGGCCGCCGTAACTGCCATGAGCTTGGTGAATACCCGAGGAGCCGATGACAAGCCGAAGGGAAGGGCTACGAACTGGTAGTGGATGTTCTTGAAGGCAAATCTCAGAAAACGATGATGAGGTTGCCATATCGGCACATGAAGGTACGCATCCTTGATGTCTAGGGACATCAATAATTGTTCTGGTTCCATTCCTCGAATTACAGAGCGCAGGGTCTCCATTTTGAATCGTACTGAGCGTATGTGCTTGTTGAGGAATTTCAGATCGAGAACAGGTCTGAAGGATCCGTCCCTCTTGGGCACTAGGAATAGATTGGAGTAAAACCCGGAGAATTTCTCTAGTGGGGGCACGGGGACAATTACTCCGTTCTGTTCCATGTTGGATATGCATTCCAAAAAGGCTTGAGCCTTGGCTGGATTGACCGGGATTCTGGACATAAGGAATTTTCTGGGGGGAAGTGAAGAAAAATCCAAATGGTAGCCCTCTGAAATTATTTCGTTTACCCAACTGTCTGATGAATATCGGTTCCACACCTCCCGGAATTGAAGCAACCTGCCCCCTATCGGATGCTGTGACTCCGGAGGGGATGCCCCGTCAACCTGAGGTGGACTTGTCAGTTGTGGGCTTGTTGTGAAACTTGTTGGTTTTCCATGCAGGACGTCCCTTGTCACTGTTCTTTGATCTAAAGTGGGAACGTTGGGGAGGACTACTACGTCTGTTGTAACGTCCACTTTGGCCACGAAAAAATTTTCCGCGTCTGTAGGAAGGATTGGTCTTGCTTTTGCTCTGGGGTAGAAATGTACTCTTTCCCCCCGTAGCCTGTGATATGATCTTTTCTAATTCTTCGCCAAAAAGTCGCTGCCCTTTGAAAGGAAGTGAGGTTAATGACTTTTTTGAACTGATGTCCGCTGCCCAACTCTTAAGCCAGAGGGTTCTTCGGGCGGCTACCGAGAGAGCTGAGGTGCGGGCAGTAATCTGGGCCGCATCTAAGGTAGCGTCACATAAGTAGGCGGACGACTCAGCTATCGACTGTGCCGTGGCAAGGAGCTCCGATCTAGAGACTCCGTGTTGAATGTCTTTGACTAGGGAATCGGCCCATGTTTGTATGGCCCTTGCCACCCAGGAAGAGGCTAGTACCGGCCGAAAAGTAGAACCTGCAGATGAGTACAGAGACCTCAAAAAACCTTCTAGCCGTCTGTCAGATGGATCTTTAAAAGCTGCCGAGTCAGTGACTGGTAGTGCTGTGGCTTTCGATAATCTGGATACTGGAGCATCAACTGTTGGTGGCATGGACCACTTATCCACCAATTCCCTGGAAAAGGGATAGGACTTGGAGAATTTACGGGTCGCCTGGAATTTTCGTTCTGGAGAGTTCCACTCCTCTTGTATAATGGCGAGAAGTTGATCATGAGAAGGGAAGACTGTCGCAGACCTGTGCTGCCTTTTGAATAAGCTAGCCGTCTGAGGTTGTTGTTCTGAGGGAGTGATCTTGAGGACCTCTAGTACTCCCTTAATGATACCCTCAATGTCGTGTTGTGGTTCACGACCCTTAAGTTCTTCGCATTCATCATCTTCCTCCCCAGAAGACACATCGGATAGAGGTAGTTCGCCCTCTGACTGAGATGAGTCGGCTTCAGCTGATGAGACATCTGAGGGGGTAAGATTACTAGCTTCAACCCTGGTGTCTACTCGTTTGCGTTTCCCACTGGACTTCTGACCCAGCTTGGCTAGAGCTTTTCCCAAATTATTTGCGATGGAAGGTAAACTCTGTAGGGATGCCAGTGATTGAGACAGCTGTATAGCCCAGAGTGGAGCTGGAGGGTCTGAAGAAGTTCCAGCCACCTCATCAGGAGATGGGTCCTCTAAATTTGGAGTCCCAGTCTGAGAATCCCTGGGATTGGGTGAAACCCCTGGAATTGGAGCAACTCCCTGCCCCCCTGAACAAGGTCTGCAGAGAGGCTCACCCTGACCCCCTGGAATCTTTGCATTGCACTTAGTACACAAAAAGTAAGTGACCTGTGCTGCTGCCACTGCTGCTCTCCCCCCCGGTCTAGGGAATAAACCCCCTGACTTACCTTCTGCCATGGCAGTGTCTGAGGTACTCACTGAGCAGGTTAGGCAGGTGTGAGGGATGAAGCTGACCCTGGCACAATTATGGGCACTCGGTCAACAGTGCTGGTGCTGTTGTGTGGATATACTCCTAGCAAGTAATTTAGGTGAGAAGAGCAAAAGACGTTATTGCTGAGTCTGCTCTTTGTCTAGCCTGTCAGCCGGAGCCCAATACAAGTGCAGGGCCGCGCTTGTAATCCGGCGCGACAATCAAAATGGCGCCTGGAACGCATCCGACTCTGAACTGAGCGATGCGTTCCACCTATGCGCGCGAAGCAAACTAAAATGGCGCCTGGAACGCACTCTGCGTGTAGCGTTCAGTGCGCACAAACGACTGGCCGGACAGAGGAGGGAGATTACTCCCTACTGCTCCCACACCTCTATGCCACCTCCCCCGGCCTGTCAAGGAAGCCAGAGTGTGGGGGACACGAAGGAGCAGAACAAAAAACCTTGCAGAGGTACAGAGGGGGAGAAGGGCGATGGAAAACAGCAGACAAGCCCCAACAAACAGCGCTTAATATAGTATAGGGAGAGTTCACATCACCTCACACACACATACCGGCCAAACCTTCTGACTCCTTATCAGGAGCAGGAATGTATGGGTGGTCGATATAGCCAGGAAGGCTAGGATAAGACCCCGGTATGTATTCCCACGAAGGAGGTCTCTCCAAAGGAAATAGGTAACCCTGTTCCTGGGAGACCCCTTGTTGCCAGCCTGAATTGGCTGTAAAATCTTCTTTTCTTCCTGAAGAGGAAATGTCCAGCCTCCTAGCAGGACACTTAAAAACTGATTAGGTTGGCGTAGCATATGGGTTAAGCCAGTCCC
Organism: Xenopus petersii; assembly: GCA_038501925.1. Lineage (NCBI taxonomy): Eukaryota > Metazoa > Chordata > Amphibia > Anura > Pipidae > Xenopus > Xenopus petersii. Next base: position 116,925,521 of record CM076689.1, read on the forward strand.
TAGGTCACGCCCCTTTTGATTATTCATACAAGTGTCCTGCCTCCGGAGGGTGGAGCTTAACCCCAGCTGTTCCCTGTGTCCCCCTGAGACGACAGAGAAAGTAGCTTGTATTGATCCCAACTAAGATATAATTAATCCTTATTCGAAGCAAAACCAGCCCATTGGGTTTATTTAATGTGTCCAGGATTTTCTAGTAGAGTTAGGCTATGAAGATCCAAATTACAGAAAGATCTGTTATCTGGAAAGCTGCAGGTCCCAAGCATTCTTGACAACAGGTCCCATACCTGTATTATTTGTAAAATTAAGGGCAAGAATGGATTGTCATGTTTTAGCTATTCAAGTGAATGGGAGGCAGCAGTGGTGATTTTTTGGGTAATTTTCGGACACTTCCCATGTGCCCCCAATTTTTCATACTTTGCCACAGAGGATAATGACTTTTAGTTAAGTTGTACACTTCACAAGCATGTACCCAAATGATGTGATCTCATGGCGGCCACTGTTACCCATGATGCATTGCATTGTCTGTGCTGCTACATCACTAACTGTCAACTGCCGAAATCTTTAGTTATATTTAATGCCAATGAGGCATGATAAAATATCAGTATTATTTCCTACTTACTTGTTCATCCACCAGAAACTCTGCAGGTTTATTTTTCTAAAAGGAAACAAAAGGAGGGTCAATTATTCAGCATAAAGGAACCAAACTATAAGGATCACCACACTAGGATCCTGGGACCAAACTAAGTCTAGTTTGTTGGCTCATTATGTGGCAACATATTTCCCTGGGTCCCTGTTCCATTAACTTCTAGTCAAGGTCACAGCTTCCTTTGTGAACTTCCCCAATAGTGTCTCAGTTTGGAGACTGTAACATGTCTAACTTGCCTACTAGTTACACTTCCCCAATAGTGTCTCAGTTTGGAGACTGTAACATGTCTAACTTGCCTACTAGTTAGACTTCTAGGCCAAGCTGTAGCCCCAGCCATTGCCAATAGAAGCCCTATATACTTCTTGGCTCTTGGTATCTATTCAAGATTTCAAAAACATTCATCATTTTATTATATTGTGAACTGCCCTCACATCAGTCATTTGCCCATGTGCTGCTGAATTATGGGAGGGTTTGTAAGAGCTTTCTGCAGAACTTATGTGCACTCACAACATTTCACATTCAAACACAATAAACAAAGCACTGGCACCGCCTTACCTTGTTTTTTCTCTTTCGTCGAAGTCGTGGAAAACAACAACAAAATAAAGATTTTAGTCGTTTTGAAGCCATTCTTTTCTATAATCTCTAGACTGTTGGTTGAAATAATAAGGAGAGGAGAAAAAGTACAATTAATTTTTGGAGTATGCAAATGACTTTCCTGTAATATTACTGATGTTATTTGTAGGCTCGTATTGGTATTTGGCAGCTACCGATCAATTTTTATTCAAAATTAAAAACATTTTTATTTTATATTTAGTCGGTGTTGTTAGTGACTGACTGAATAATAAAATATGGGATAAATGGTATTTATGGCACATGGGCATATCGTTCCACCTTCCCAAAATATTGAAGAAAATCTGGGTTTTTTTGTGTTATTTGGTGGCATTTTTCAGTTTACTTTAAAAAAAATAAGGCAAAATGGAAACCAAATGCCATAATGATCAAAATGTAGGTTTATTGCAAGTTTGTATATAGTACATCCATGTCAAACATAATAAAGTGAGTTCTCTACAGTTATATAATAATGTTTTTTGTGTCATATATCTGTTTGGCTCAGAATATTGAGAAGAGAGAAAGTGATGTGCTTACCTCTCCTGGCTCCAACACGACTAAATAACCATTGGAATAACTGTTGGTCAGATACTAGATTATTAGTACTGTGATGTCATAATGGTTCTCTAGCAACAAGCTTTCCAGTTGGTGATGTCATAATGGTTCTCTAGCAAAAACAGCTGTCCAGTTGGTGATGTCATAATGGCTCTAACAATTTTCCAGTGTTTGTTGTCATAACGGTTTCCTAGCAACATCAGCTTCCCAGTTTTCTCTGATTCTTTTACCTTATAAGGAAATAAATGATAGTAAAGGGCCAATGAGCCGTTGCGCATGCAGAGGATGACATATTAAAGTGGGTAGAGGGTGGGAATAAAAAAGGATTTGTTACTGGGGACATGTATCTCCTCCAGGGCCCCCAGCTACTCTGCTCATATATAACTAATGGGGGAGAAAAACAAGTCTGTTTTGTACCAGCCTCCCCTAAAAAGAACCCGGTGTGTCTCCTCTAAACTGATGGAAAAACAGTCATGAAATACATTTTGTCGTGTTTCAAATATTTTATTAAAGTTTTACCATATGAAATACATTTTGTATTCTGAATTCATTCACATACAGAGGCTGGGAATTCTGAATAAATGAATAACCAGGGGACAGACACGTTACATTTTAACTTAATTAAAGTGGATAAAAGCGTCTTTAGATCACCCCCCCCCCCGCCGCAGATGTTTCAAATGTCCATTGAAGGCAACAAATGGGCAGTAAGTAGAGTTCTCATCACATACAAGAGATCACAGTATCAGTATTACAGTTGGGACAGGGATAAATTCTTGCCCAATTGCCCCATAGTATCAATAAAGAAACACTCGCTGTTCTGAGCTTCGTTTTATTTTGCTATTCTGTACCCAGAGCTCTTTATATGTCACAATATGGAGTTGATTTTGGGAGAAACTGGATTGAGGAGTTAGAGGGACTGGATGTGAATATAAAGAGCAGTGGAGCAGCTGATAGTTACAGTCACTGGGGTAAATGGGACAATATACTCACCGCCGACATCTCTTTCTCTCTGTGGGACCTTCAGAGAAGAGCCGGCACCTCCCTGGACTGTAACTCCAATACATTTGTAGGTCAACATGTTGTTCTGAGCCCATTGGCACCATCTTGTCGCTGCTGCTGTGCTTAGATATTAGGCTAAACCTGGGCAGGACATGTATAATTAGCGGGGCTCAATAAAGGACAAAAACATTTTTTGTTATACTTACAGTGAATATAAGTATCATGTTATAATCAAATCCTAGACACGATTATAACATGATACTCAGCTTATAGCATTGCTTCTGTATAACCCGAGGGGTAGGGCCTTTTGCAAGGTTATTCATAGATACAGAAACCCTACCAGACCCGGTAACTGGTTAAACTACACAGACCCCCTACTAGTTGTTGTTGTCCTGTTACCCTGGTTTTTGCTTATTTCTTGGGGTTCTTTTGGACAACGCAACAGTATGTTTGTTCTTTTGGACAACGCAATGGCTGCTCATTGGAAACATCAGGGATAGTAAAAGAGAGATCGGAATAACAAAGGCAAATGATTGAGGTTGGAGAGAAGAGGACAAAGGAGGAGAACTGGGTGGTGGAGAGGGAATGGCAGAAAGGAATTGTGTTTCAAGCCCTAATCTTTGTATAGATGTGTAGTTATTAGTCAAGAGGATTGTCAGAGAATCCCAAGGAAATGGGAGAAGCAATAAGGGACATATAAGAGAAAGTAAACAAGCTGATGGGTATTGTGACCCCTTATAGTGTCTGGGAAGGGAGTGTGACTGTGGGATAGCAGGTATAGTAGGGAGAGATGGTGCCTATAGTAACAGTGGATAATAGTCTCTGGGAAGGGAGTGTGACTGTGGGATAGCAGGTATAGTAGGGAGAGATGTGTCTATAGTAACAGTGGATAATAGTCTCTGGGAAGGGAGTGTGACTGTGGGATAGCAGGTATAGTAGGGAGAGATGGTGCCTATAGTAACAGTGGATAATAGTCTCTGGGAAGGGAGTGTGACTGTGGGATAGCAGGTATAGTAGGGAGAGATGGTGCCTATAGTAACAGTGGATAATAGTCTCTGGGAAGGGAGTGTGACTGTGGGATAGCAGGTATAGTAGGGAGAGATGGTGTCTATAGTAACAGTGGATAATAGTCTCTGGGAAGGGAGTGTGACTGTGGGATAGCAGGTATAGTAGGGAGAGATGGTGCCTATAGTAACAGTGGATAATAGTCTCTGGGAAGGGAGTGTGACTGTGGGATAGCAGGTATAGTAGGGAGAGATGGTGCCTATAGTAAAACTGGCCATAGACACAGATATTCGATGGTTTGAATCCTCGAACGATTGGACTTCCCCATCTCCAGACCTGCCACTAACCATTCAGATGAAATAAAGTAGTAAAAGAACAGATGAGCCGATGTTCTGCCCCTGACATTAATCGTATGAAAGTTTATGTCTGACAAAAGCTTGTGACAGTCTCCCACTGAAGATCGTCACATCGGCAATACAGACAGAGATATTATCGGGACAGAAATCTTTTAACCTGCCCAATTGTCCATACGACCGATCTCCATGGGACGAAAAATGTCGGGATTCTCCACACGGTCCGAAAATTGTACAAATCGAGGATTTGTAAGTTCTGCTCTTTTTGTCTATGGGCAGTTTAACATTGGGATAATTATATACTGTAATGGGAAATGCACAATTGGGACCAGCAGAGGGAGCCCTTTCCTCACATACTCACAAGGTCAGTGATTGTTCATTTAGAAGTTGCCTTAGTGACTGTACAATGAGTGTGAGCTCACGGGCCCCTCTGGACACTGCAACAGACTATAGTGCATTTCATTCTGGAAATTAACCCTAGGACTTATTTGCTTTTGGCCAGTAACCTATGGCAACCAATGAAATGTTTCCTTTCATTGGGTAGAAAGAAGTAAATTGCTGATTTGTCCGTATCATTTATTGCCCAGGTGCAGATTTGCCCAGTGTTCATAAATGAGCCCCCTGTAGCAAACTGACTGCAGAGCTTGCACTCGCCTGGCAATAATGTCCTGTGATTAAAGGAAACGAGGGTTGTTAATCGTTAATTACATTTTTTTTAAAGGAAACTTTTTATTGTTTTTATTCCCAATTGTATAGAAAAAGAAACAAAAAAACAAGCAAATAAAAGGTTCAGGTAAAACAGTAGATACAGTGTATTATGTAACCTATGAGGTTTTGATCATTGAATTAAAGGATTAAATTAAAAGTCAGGCTTGGTTTACTGTAGACTTCTGAGAATTCCCATGTGAGTCTCAAAGGGTATTGACAGTCCAAACTTCAGCAAGAATGAAAGTTGTTGAGGCTCCCAGCCCAGATTCCCACTAGGGGCTCCAGATTTGATCACATTTTTTTGTAAATACCTCTGGCCTCAGAGGTAAGTTCAATGAGAGGAATTGTGGAGTTGATCAGGCGGATCCAGGAGTCTCTAGTGGGTGGATTAGGGTTCATCCAGTGCAACACCACGTTTTTTTTTGCCTTGTATAATAATACTACTCTGGTTCTCCTGATTGGTGCTGATAACATCATCTAGGATTCCTAGTAGGCAGAGTGAGGGAGACCCAATATGTGAGGATTCCAGTTCCGTTGCCATAGTTTGGGTTATTCTTGCCCAATAGGAGGTTATGGTCGGCCATTCCCAGAGCATGTGGAAAAAGTTGGCTTGTTGGCTATTACATCGAGGGCAGTGGTCGTGGGGAGTTTTCCCCATGCGTTTGAGCTTAACTGGAGTTATATATTGTTGCTGAAAGAGTTTGTAGTGGATTAATCTTCATCTCATATTGAAGTAAGGGGTTTGTACATATGCTCGGTGGCTTCATCTCAATCGTCCTGGGACAGAGTAGGTAAGAATTCTGTCCATCACACTTGAGCCAATGTAAAGGGTGAGGATGTTCCTACCGGAATGTTGCGCTACAGGTTTGCAGTTAGTTTTGTGCAACTGTCCATTGATCTTCCAGATTGGTAAGTGAGAGTGGGTGAGAGTGAGCCAAATGGTGTCCTAAAGAGGCGTCTCATTTGAAAGTATCGGAATAAGGGTAATTGTTGTGTGATGGTTCTCTGTTGTAGGGAAGTATAAGAGGCAAAGCTGGAGTCCTGGATGAGGTCTCTTAGATATGTGATGCCTTGTAGGGCCAGTAGAAAAAGTCCTCTAATACACGGTATTGAGTTGCCCCATAGAGGGAGAGACATGGTAAGAAGAGGGTTTTTTTGTAACCAGGAGGTGTGGGGGCAGTCATGGTGGGTGGGAGATTGTCCAGATCTGCCGGAGAGCGGTATGGTATATTTCTCATGCCTTCTAAGGATCCTATTAGTAGAGATTGGAGAGTCATATTGGGGTTATAGGGATCTGGGTGAAACCACCAGAGTGTATATTATATAGTATATTTGTGATGCCAAACAATACAGGTAGAAGTTAGGCAGAGCTAAGCCTCCCTCGTTGTATGGTGCTGTCAGTTCCTCCCATGCCTCTCTAGGGACTTTCTTGTTCCAAATGAATCGTAGTAGGTGCTGATTGATTTTTGAAACCAAGCTTTGGGGATGTAGATTGGGGCATTGTGGAAGAGATATAGGAATCTTGGAAGGTTTATCATCTTCATGAGATTAATACGGCCCCACAGTGTTAATGGCAGATTCGCCCAAGTTCTGAGATCGGACGAGAAGCGAGAGACCAGCGGTTCTAAGTTGTGGTTTATGAATTGTTCTGGGTTAGCGTGGATTGGAATTCCCAAGTATTTATAGGAGGAGGCCAAACAGAGAGGAGTTGAGGGGTGTAGGGGTCTCCGTCTAATGGGAAGAGGATCAATTTGTCCCAGTTGATACGGAGGCCTGAGAATTCTAACCATTAATTAACTTTTAGTCACTTAATAAACACGTTTTTAGTTGGTTTACTTTGTCTTTTATGTTTGTTTTTTTTAATTGGATTTTTATTCTGAATCGTGTGCCGTGAGTGTGTAAAAGTCTCCTCTTCCACTAAAAGTATCATTTGAGGGGGGTGGGTGGTGACACTGGGGAGCCTCATACAACGTTGGAATTTTGGGGTAAAACCTCTGCATTGTGGGAAGTATTCTCACTTAACATTCTTTGTCCCTTTGTTGGAAGATGCCTATATGGCTATAATTTGAATAAAGTGAGATTGGTGTTACCATGTGACCCCCTATTCCTGCTTATACCCAGCATGCCATTGGATGAATGCAAACTGTCATTTAATGATTTATATTCCCTTTTGTGATGCTGATTTTTCTTTCCACAAAAAAATAATAATTCACAACATGGACAAAGTAAAAATTTTACAACTATATTTTTTAATATAAACAATATATACAATATATACAATATAAACAATATAAACAATATATACAATATATACAATTATACAATATAAACAATATAAACAATATATACAATATAAACAATATATACAACCCAATTTTGGGGACCCTAGACACTGCTTTCAGCAAATATCATTGGGCCCTGCACAACAACATTTTCTTCTGCTGGTGTCCTTCTTCCTCCTCTTCTGCAGCACGGCCAGCCCCCAACCCACCAACCCATTTGCGCATGCGCTCGGGCCCCCATATGTTTGGAACCTGGTGTAACCCAAATGCTCCCATCCGACCCTGACACCGCAGAAGCTTCTTAGGACTTCTCCAAAGTGGCTTCTTTGGCAGCACAGCCTCCCCCCCTTTAACCCAGAAATCTGCTTCCTCCTTCTTCTCTGGAGCAGTTTCTTCTGCAGCGCTGCCCCCAACACCCTTTAACCCCAGGCCCGGAGTTGTGGAAAGGCCACCAAGGCCCAGGCCTAGGGTGGCAGGATAATATAGTAAGTTTGTTGAAAACCTTAAGTCTATATATAACTGACAGTTGATCCAGAGGAAGGCGAAAAACCCCATCTGAAGTCTCTCCAATTTGCCTCAGAGGGGGGAAAAATTCCTTCCTGACTCCAAAATGGCAATCGGACCAGTCCCTGGATCAACTCAAACAGTGGGAATTTGAGGGAAATACAATTTCTTGTGTGCCAATCCCCAGAACTGATTAAAATAAAGGGAAGTGGGCGACGAACGACAGCAGGCCTAGGGGCACCCGCTATGTAAATCCGCCCAAGTTCTAAGCAGAAATCGCTTCTTTGTTTTTTCTTCGGTTCGGCTTTTTCGTTTCTTCTCCAGAGCGGCTTCTTCTGCAGCATGGCCGACCCCCCCCTTCTACCCAGAAATCCCCCAGGCCTATAACCACTGTCGCCCCTGTGCCTCCCTGATGGTGACCCTTTCCCCACTGGAACTAGGGTCGGACTTGGCCGGCAGGGCACCGGGAAAAAACCCTGTGGGCCCCGCCTCCCTTTGTCTGAGGTTGCAGGAAAAGAGAAGCGCACAACCACAGCTCCGCGCACATGCACACGAACGCACTGCACACGCCGGCACGGCAGGGGGGTTTCCTTCTTCCTCCTCTTCTGCAGCACGGCCAGCCCCCTGCCCCCCCAACCCATTCACACATGTGCTCGGGTCCCCGTATGTTTGGAACCTGGTGTGGCCCAAATGCTACAGTCCGACCCTGACACCGCAGAAGCTTTTTAGGAATTCTCCAAAGTGGCTTCTTTGGCAGCAGAGCCTCCCCCCAGTTCTGCAGCACAGCCAGCACCCCGCCCCCCCAACCCATTCGCACATGTGCTCGGGCCCCCATATGTTTGGAACCTGGTGTGGCCCAAATGCATCAGTCCGACCCTGACACCGCAGAAGCTTTTTAGGAATTCTCCAAAGTGGCTTCTTTGGCAGCACAGCCTCCCCCCCCCTCTTTAACCCAGAAATCTGCTTCCTCCTTCTTCTCTGGAGAAGCTTCTTCTGCAGCGCGGCCCCCAACACCCTTTAACCCCAGGCCCGGATTTGTGGAAAGGCCACCAAGGCCCAGGTCTAGGGTGGCAGGATAATATAGTATGTGCCTCCCTGATGGTGACCCTTTCCCCACTGGAACTAGGGTCGGACTGGGCCAGCAGGGCACCGGGAAAAAACCCTGTGGGCCCTGCCTCCCTTTGTCTGAGGTTGCGGGAAAGCGGAAGCGCACAACCACAGCTCCGCGCGCATGCACACGAACGCACTGCACACGCCGGCACGCCAGGGGGGTCGGTGGGGGGCCCTGGGGCAGCAGCCCCGGTGGGCTCTGGGCCCCCCAGTCCAACCCTGACTGGAACCATCATGGCTGCAGATCGCTAGGATACCATAAAGGATCATCCATGACTGTAGCTGGAAATAACAAAGAAAATTTGTCAGGAAATGCGTTTTTTAGAAACGTTATTCATAAGAAACCTTATTGCCCCTGCTCCCTATTTAGTAATGAGCCTAGATACTAAAGATATGACTAGATCCCTACATTCTTACAAGATCTAAGTAAGAAATGCGACAAACTGAGTGGCCCCTGGGGATGGTCAGTGACAGGCAGGAGGCGGGGCCTAGTAGTTTTGCCTTGGACACCAACAGATATTACTGAGCCAATTGTAGGGGACTATTATATCAATACTGACACCTGCACTGAAAGCAACTGCCAATGACATGATATAAAGACTTGTCTAAGTGTGAGAAGGGCAATTTCTGGATACTAATTGCCATGTTTTTTTCCAATAATGCCACGTTCCCCCCTAGAATTCCAAAAACTATAATATTACTCAATACTATCATAATATCACTAATAAACACATCTGAACTTAATAAACAAAATAGAATTAATAAGCTGAAGTTAAAATGATATACTTACCCTTTACTTGATGGTTGGGAGATGGACTGTAGCTCTGAGAAGGATGAATAAAATAAGATACGAGCTCTAGTTCAGATGAAAGGTGACTAAAGGCACATCTTTCGATCTTTCCCATTTCTCTAGACTTGATTGTGATTGTCCAGGGCTATAATAGAAGGAGACAAGCGAAAAAAATGTTTTTTTATCTTCAATAATTCCAATGTGACTGTGATATGTTTAAAACACACATTAAACAGTTGAATTATTAAATGCTCTTACCGGGATTATTCAACGGTTTTGGCGTATTCTGTTAACGCATATTTGACCTGATCAGCCTCTGGTTGTTCCATTATAAAAGGATGGCCAAGAAGTTGTGTGGCTGTTGGTCTTTTCTTAGGTGATCTAATCAGGCATTGGCCTAAGAAATCCACAAAATCGTAGCTCCTGAAATACAGATACAAATAGAGTAAATATTCATCTTTAATGTTATCAAGAATCTATTGCTTTTCTGATAGATTATAAGCCTTGCCCCTGTGTGTGTAATACTTCTACATACTCTTGCCAATAGCAATCCTTTATCAAAATGATGGAATATAATATAATACGTATCAGTCTTTGACAACAGATTCAAGTAAAATGACATAGGGAGGTTTGTAGAATAACTTACCACATGTGTTCACGTTTGAGACTTGGGGGTTCGCCTGTGTAAATGTGTTCCATGGCTTTAGTCCTGCCGAATCTCTCGTAAGCTAAAGGAGGTAAAACAGAGTATTAAAGACACTGATGATAAAATGTTACTGTATATAGCGGAGAAGCAGAAATACTATTCTGTGTAAAGCTGCTCAAAGTAATACCAACCCTAATACACCGGCCTGGAACCCTGCCTGCTCCCCAATACCCACCCCCCCATAGCTTATTAGAGAGCAAGCGGGTGCAAAGCAGCCAGGTGGATAAATAAATGTCATATCTGGAAACAAAGTTGCCGAATATGAATATTTGTAAAAACGTATTTGAATTAGTAGACTCTGAGCAAAGCAATAGCAATAAAGGCAATAGCTGCAATATTTGTGGTTTACTTACGTGACTGTCCATCTGCCATCTCTATGAGGGTAATGCCAAATGACCAGATGTCGCACTGGAAATAAACAAAGAAAATGGATTGGTGACTTATATACAATCTACAACTGTAGGGGCTGATGAATTAGATATCGCAGTCGTACATGTTCCAGACTAAAGTCAATGAACACTAGGGCCACTGAATGCAAATTATTTACAGAACCAATGAACGTACCTTGAAGTTGTAGGTCTGTCGCCAATTGTATCTGCAGCCAATGACTTCGGGTGCCATCCAACAGGTAGTTCCGCGGGCACCTATGATTTTCTTGTCTATTCTGTCCAACTGCACGGCCAATCCGAAATCAACTGAAATAGCAGCACACATAACATAGTTCTGTTAGTATGGGAAACATTATAAAGCATATCCTTATCATTTCCCAAGGGAGTTGAGTAACTCAGCTCTGACTTCCACAGAGCAAGGGCTGAATTTAGAAATCTGGGGTAAGGAAGACCTTAACCCCTGTCTCCTCCTTAACAAGAGTTGGGGATCATTCCATAGAAATATGTTTGTTTGTTGATCAGAAGAAGATGTGGTGTCTTAAGTTGGCCATAGACGCAAAGATACGATCATACGAATCCTCGATTTTCAGACTGTGTGTGGAGAGCCCCAACATTTTTCGTCCCATGGAGTTTGGTCGTTTGGACGATCAGCCAGGTTAAAAGACTTCAGACGGCTGACGTAATATCTCTGCGTGATATCGCTGTGAGCTTCCCAGTAGAATCTGTCGGCCATACTTTTGCACAATTGCTGTGACGGGCAGGACATCGGCTGGTTTGTTCTCTTTGCTGCTTTATTTTATCTGATTGGTTAGTGGCAGGTCGGGAAATGGCACCGACCAATCATTCGTCCGACATTCTGCTTGTCTATGGCCAGCTTTAGTCTTAATACAACTAGAGTATATAGACCCCCCACTTGATATCCCCCCCCCCGCACAGGAAGAGTCAGGATACAAGTGATTTACTATAGCAACACCCACCCTCACTCCACACAAAGAATATAAAATTTTACTTACTGATCTTGAATGTCCCATGACGGTTTAGTGTGATATTCGGTGATTTGATATCACGGTGGACAACACATTTATGGTGCATGTAGTGCAAGCCCTAAAAAGATAAGTGAGAACAACAATCATGTGATGAGTCTCCATTAAGAAATCAATAAACTGTTTAATCTCAAAACAGACATTAAAATGGGGGAACCATATAAATAGGCCCACGTTTGTGTTAAAGGGAGGCGTTCTACCAGTTACAACTTCTGGACTGGGCAAGAGATGCCAAGGGCTGTCCAATTCTTAAAATCCACCCTCATTTCGAATTAAGTGTATGTGTGGGAGCGGGGCACAGACCACTGCCTGTCCCATGGTTTTGATTTTTAAGATGGCCATACACAGGCCGAAAAAATCTGGTGAAACACCAAGTCTGGAGCTTATTGGCCCGTGTATGGGGCCCTCAGAAGGGCTTCCCCGATCAAAATCTGGTTGAGAGTCGGGCAGATGTTGATCGGACAGGGGTAAAAATCCAGACGGACCTCCCGTATAACTTTCATTATGATCCGACCGTTAGGGCCCAAAAATCGGATCAGCCCGATATCACCCAACTCATTTTGGGGAGAGATCCGCTCGTTTCGTGACACTGCCAAACGACTGGATCTCTCTGTGTACGACCACCTTTAAGTGACAAATAATTTCTGCACCTCACCATGAATGATTGATATAAATATGAGTGAAAGCAACATTATGATGGTTAAACAGGCTTACCTCTAGTACTTCTCTAGCGATGTACCGGATACAGATCTCTGAGAGGGAGTTATTAACTGCTCCTTCAATTAGTTTCATCAAAGATCCCCCCCTACAATATTCCATCGTGAACTAGAATAAATAAAAGAATGAAGAACAAATAGAATGTCACCAGCTTGACTACAAATATTATACATCACCTACACACACACACCTCTTCCTATTTTGTCTTTAATTTACCCCCTAGTGCTTTACTGGATTTATAGTATTTCCCCTGTCAGTAGCTCAATCAAACTTCATTTACATTGGAGCAAAAGTACAATTTTATTTTCTAAATCTGCCAAACCCACTTTTTATACAAATAGACTGTTCTTAGTCGGTTGTACCTTTACTTTGCTAGAACGATGTATTATGAATATTCTCTTACCCATAATTGGCTCCTTTCTGGAGTGACGTAGATCATTGCGCTGAATTGTTTCACAATGTTTTTGTGACCCGAGAGTTTCTTCAAGATCTCAACCTCCTGCAATTCCCAGATCTTCTCGGCGTCTCTCTATAGAACAAGAGAATACGTTTAGAAAAATAAAGATCCTTGTCGCGCATGGGTGTGTTACTTTTTTGGCTGCAGAAATGACTAAATAAAGGAAATGTATTTAATCTGAATAGATAAATATTTCTAGAGAAACAGCTGAGAATAAAACATATCAAAGCCTAATATATATATATATACATATCACTCCAACTCACAGTGCAGCAGTAAAGTGTCAACTGAGGTTTATCAGAGTGCAAGTCAAATGACTTGGGGCAGCTGGGAAACTGACAATATGTCTAACCCCATGTCAGATTTCAAAATTAATTATAAAACAATCTGTTTTCCTATGACAGTATCTCTTTAATAACAATAATAATGATAATTAGTATTAGCAGCTAATTGTTAATGTGTGCAATGTATTTAACTTTCCAGGCCTCTGCTTTATTACCTTTTCGATTTCTGTGATTTTTAAGGCCACGGGGATCCGCGACTTCTGTTTCAGGACCTGTAACACAATCAGAAACGGTTATTTTTGTCTTCAACTCAGAATTTCAGAGCTGTCAAATGGATCATAGGAAACGGCACGACACCCGTCTATAACTAAACGTTGGATTGGCTCTAATATTAAGGGATTTTGTTATTAAACCACCAGTTTTGAGTAAATTAGGGGTAACTGCATTTTCACACTAAACCATTTGACTTTATTGGAGCTTTCCCACAAGAGACTTACCTTAAACACAGTTCCATATCCTCCCTTTCCAAGTTTCTTCCAGCCATAAAAATTGATTGATGGATCCTAAAACAAATATCAGATATAGAAGAGCATAAATATACAGGTGTAGGGATATGATGACTTTCTTTATAATAGTAACGGAAAGCAAGGAACGTGGGGATCAATAATACAGGATTTTGGGCTGCTTTTATTTACAATTATTGGCTCACTATTTTCGTAAGCAAAATAAGACTCTTACACTACAACTTATATGGATGAAGGAGCATTTTAAGGGTCTAATTATAATAACCCAAAACAACCAATCAGATTATTTGCTTTCAAACAGGTAAAAAGTAAATCCTGCTTGCTGATTGGTTGTAGGTATGCAATGGGTTAGCAGATCAGGTGCAGTTTGGTACTGCACTACTGATATCATATATAAATAATAATAATAATACACGTTCTTTAATGTTAACGTATAGGAAACATGCTACTTACTTTAAAAACCACTGGAATTCCTGCCAGCTGTTTATTCAAAAAGAAAAAAAAAACAAATTAGTATTTTTGCACAAAAGAAGAACCCCCCACATAATTATAGGGTTCCCGATAAATCTCTGCTGCTCAAACTTTTTATTAACCCATTATATATCCATCTTCTGAGTGAGGCCTGAGCCTTTAGCTACCTGCCTTCTCATCAATACTGACTGATATGTTATATTTAGAGCAGGAGGCTCAATCATGGGACTCCATTCATTACTCACTGGGGATTTACAGAAAAGTTGCCCAAATCTCTGACCTACTGAATATTCCATTATGAGAATGAGAGGAGCATTTTGCTTACATTGGATTTCTAGAATCTGATCCCTGACTTCCATCCCTACTCCTACAAATATAAACTATAACTAAGGCCATCAGCTGGGCCTCATACAAAGGCCAATACATTTACATTACCCACTGGGGTTGAAGAGGCTCAGTTGGCAGCTTAAAATGGGGATGGTCAGGTTAAAAGATCTATATAAATCCATAAGTTCCTATGATCCTGTGTTGGCTGTAGGAGGTTGGAATACTCACATAGTGACGAACTAGAGGTTGTGCCTCTAGCGCTGGAGGATCTTCAGCCTTAAAGGAAAGGAAAATGCGTTTAGTCAGGTTTGTTACAAACATTAATGTGTAAATTATACATAAATGTACTATCCAACCCCTTCTTTTATCTAAGCTCATAAAATCATTTGATTGGCCCATAACTACCATTTTTGTAGTGTGATTAGGGCAGGCAGGGGACATAAGGAGGTTAAACAACAAAATGTCTAGCTTGTGATCATGATACCAAATGAGTATGTTGGGAGTAACATCCATTTTTCCCATTTGGATCAGTGGCCACGATACTTTATATTTGGGATTAAAGTTGACCTGTGAATAGGCCATTTGCAGTTCTTGGACACATTTATGTGTTTTATTCATATAGTTTTGATCAGTAGATCTGCTTTTGCATTCCACCCTTCCCATCCCCAATGCAAGTTGTAGGGAATCCCTCTTTTACTTACATCTTCAGCTGTTAGAAATTTGGAAGATTCGTTGTCCTTAAAGAATAAGAGAAGTAGAATTAGATTTATGCACGACAGGGCCATTTCTCATAAAATGCTAATGACTGGACGCATGTAACAAGTCATACAAAGGGATTAGTGCATGGCATTAAAGCACTGCGGAACTTGGCACTATAGAAATAAATGATGATCGTTTTACTGTAAGGGTTTGAGTTATAACTCAACTTCAAATAAAATCAAAGAATTGGCCAACAGCAAATCTAAAAAACACGGTAAAGGATTTGAATATTGAGATGCACTATTTACTCTGTGCTACTTACATCATCACCATGTTGAGGTTCTGATGTTTCTGACGATTCTGATGTTTCGGCCGATTTTCCGGATTCAGCTAAGCAGAACACCTGTTGAGATTACAGCACAAAAGGACAGTGAACATCAGCAAAATGCAAATATCATACTGAAGTGATGTGCTATTCAAACTTGTGTCCCAGCACTTACAATACAACTAAACCACCCTCTCCACCCAAACTGAGGCCTGTTCTGGAATGAACGGCACGAATGGCGCTGTGTAGAACTGAATGTCGGGAGAGGGGGTCTGACCCGGCGGATGCCCATGAAGGTCAGAGCCCACTGGGTTTTTATCCGGTGTCCCGCTGGGCCAGTCTGACCCTGGAAGTATAATCAGATTTATGCACCATAAGGCAATTTCTCATAAAAGACTTTACTGTGCTGGATACTAATGGCTGGGTGCGTGCAACAAGTGATACAAAATCATTAGTGCATCGCATTATTTTACTGTAAGGTTTTGACTTATGACTCCAACACAACAAAGAATTGGTCAACACTAAACCTAAAACACACGATAAAGGATTTCAATGTTGAGATGCACTTTTTACTCTGTGCTACTTACATCATCTCCATTTAGAGGTTCTGATGTTTCTGCCAATTTTCCAGATTCAGCTGAGCAAAAAACCTGTTGAGATTACAGCACAAAAGGACAGTGAACATCAGAAAAATGCAAATATCATACTGGATATGATATTATATGTCCCCCCACTAGCTGGACATGCTACTATATGGTTAGGGCAGACAGAGCTGAAGATTCAACTCTAAAACCCATTATTGAGAGTTGTCTTTCTATTGGATTGACCCACCAATGTCCTCCCTAGACCCTGCACTAAGATCTTTTATTCATTTCTTAGGGCATTAGTTATGATTTAGTGACATGAAATGATATTCCGCAGGGTCTACTATAATGAATACTTAATTAAAAAGCCAATAGGTTGTTGGAAAGCAATTCAACGTTATTTTTATGTTACTCTCTTCTACTCACATCATCTTCATTTTCCGATAGTTCTTCTCTCTACAAAAAAAGACAGAGGTTATTAACCTTATGCGTCAAAGTCAACATTCTTGTAAAATTCTATTGTGTTTTAAAAGTGTTCAAAACCAGCAGAGAAAGTAAAAAGGTGCTTAGAATTACAATATGCACATCCCCTTAAAAAAGGTGATGAGAGTTTTAGTTTAAGGGAACTTCATTACAGGAGTGTGTATTAGAAATACTTATTCGCTCGTATCTGATGCCTCAACTTACACAATCAACAAACTGAGGTTGTGATGTTTCCTCCGGTGATTCTGAAGGCTTTTCATCCTAAAGAGATAAAGTATCTGATCAGTTTTATGCATAAAAAAAAAGCGGTCACAAAAATGCACAGACGGGGTCAAAATATTTGTTAGGCTGAGGCCACACTGGGCTGGTTTTCAGCCTGTGTATCAGCTACAGTTGCCGCTATTACTACATGATAAGTCCAGGCAGAAGTGTGCCAATTGGCTGATGGCCGTATCATTTAGCTCAAAATAAAAAAATAAACATTCTAGTGATCCAAGTCAGTGGATCCAGAGCATTGCTCTATCTTTTCATTTAGATTTGTGCCCTGCTTTGGGGAAATGGAACCAAAACCTGCCTACAATCTAACATCAATGTCCCGCCCAACACAAAATGCTATAATTTCCTTCCTGCCCTTCATTCCCATGCCCATAATATATTCTCGAGGAATGAAAATATGTGGTAGCTTTATGTAGAACAGGATAATACCCAACCTAAACTTTCTAACCTAAAGTGAGTCCTAATGGGGTGGTGCTCCCTTCTTTGTTTTCCATCACTTGCTGGACATTCCATTGTTTTATTTACATAACATAGTAAGTTTGGTTGAAATAAGACACACGCCCATCAAGTTCAACCTTTTAAGTCTATATAACCTGCCTAACTGCCAGTTGATCCAGAGGAAGCAAAAAAAAACCCAATTTGAAGCCTCTCCAAGTTGGGGGAAAAAATTCCTTCCTCCAAGATGTAATGGGACCAGTCCCTGGATCAACTTGTACTATGAGCTATCTCCCATATCCCTGTATTCCCTCACTTGCTAAAAAGCCATCTAGAGCAGGTTCAACTCTAAAGCTACATCTACTTTATTCACATTGTGGCCTTGTCATGGCTTCGATCAATGAGACCTTTGTGGGAATATCACAATGTAAACACTAGGCATGTGTGGTTGATAAAAATGTTCATATATAACATCCCTTGGATTCCTAGATCCCCAGTCCTCCCCACCCATAGAAACAGAACCTTCTAGCAGGATGAGAGGGGCTAATACAAAATGATAGTAAAAGCAATGCAACAGTTAATGGTTTTCTTCAGCAGCTTACCTGAAGATGTTTCTCCGATTCTTCATTGTTCTCTTCTACAATGATTTCTTCAATGGGAATCTAACAAATGAAAGATTGAAATATTAAAGCCAATATGGTATTTATTAGGGATACACTGGGGCATGTGTGGTTAATAAATATATTCATATATAAGATCCCTTGGATTCCTAAGTCCCCAGTCCTCCCCACCCAAAGTAACAGAACTTTCTAGCTGGATGAGAGGAGCCAATACAAACTGATGGTAAAAGTAATGCCCCAGTACATGGTTTTCTTCAGCAGCTTACCTGAAGATGTTTCTCAGATTCCTCATTGCTTTTCTGCTCTTCTATGACAGGTTCTTCAATTGGAACCTAAGAAATAAAATTTGAAATATTAAAGCTAATGTGAGATTTATTAGGGATACACTGAGGCATGTGTGGTTGATAAAAATGTTCATATATAAGATCCAGGGGCAATTCTGGGGCGGCTGCTTTAAAATAGCACGAAGCAGCTCAAAGGTCCTTTGATCACAATACTCTCTGCACTAGCGGGGCCAAAGTTCTGGGTTTAAACATGGAAATCCAGCTCTTAAAGTAACAAGAGGGGGCTTTTTGCTGCTCCTTGTAACTGGCTGCCGCCTGAGATAAGGGTCTCACTTTGCCTCATGGCAGGAGCAGCCCTGATAAGATCCATTGGATTACTAGATCAAAGAACTTTCTAGCAGGATTAAGGAGCCAATACAAACTGATGGTAAAAGAAATGCCCCAGTTCAGTGCTGTCCAACCTCTGTGGTACAGAGGGCCGATAATGGAAGCCAGTCTTGACCACTCCCTTTTTAAACCACACCCACTTTAAACCCCACCCACAAGATCATGTCCACATTAATGGTGGTAACACACAAAAAAAACCTAATGGTTGGTGCTCACTGCAGGGATATGTGAAAAAAGTTGTCATATTAAGACATATCCTTAAATCCATATGCCTCCTCTTCCCCTTGGATAACACAGCATCCCCAGCACATGATTAAACACATTAGGGGCCCCTAACAATAATTTATTTTCAAATGCTAACAAAACCCCACAACAAATACCAGACTTATACTCCACAGGCAGAGCAGGGCACACACAGGCAGAGTATGTCACACACAGGCAGAGTATGTCACACACAGGCAGGGCTGACACACAGGCACAGTATACCTAATGTAAACACTAGGCATGTGGGGTTGATAAAAATGTTCATATATAACATCCCTTGGATTCCTAGATCCCCAGTCCTCCCCACCCATAGTAACAGAACCTTCTAGCAGGATGAGAGGGGCTAATACAAAATGATAGTAAAAGCAATGCAACAGTTCATCGTTTTCTTCAGCAGCTTACCTGAAGATGTTTCTCCGATTCTTCATTGTTCTCTTCTACAATGATTTCTTCAATGGGAATCTAACAAATGAAAGATTGAAATATTAAATCCAATATGGGATTAATTAGGGATACACGGAGGCATGTGTGGTTGATAAAAATGTTTCTGGAAAAGATCCCTTGGATTCCTAGATCCCCATTCCTCCCCACCCAAAGTAACAGAACTTTCTAGCTGGATGAGAGGAACAAATACAAACTGATGGTAAAAGTAATGCCCCAGTACATGGTTTTCTTCAGCAGCTTACCTGAAGATGTTTCTCAGATTCCTCATTGCTCTTCTGCTCTTCAATGACAGGTTCTTCAATTGGAACCTAAGAAATAAAATTTGAAATATTAAAGCCAATGTGAGATTTATTAGGGATACACTGAGGCATGTGTGGTTGATAAAAATGTTCATATATAAGATCCAGTGGCAATTCTGGGGCTGCTGCTTAAAAATAGCACAGAGCAACTCAAAGGTCCTTTATAACAATACTCTCTGCACTAGCACTAACAGTATGTCACACACAGGCAGAGCAGGGCATAAACAAGCAGAGTATGGCACACACAGGCATAGCAGGGCAAACACAGGCAGAGCATGGCACACACAGACAGAGCATGGCACACACAGACAGAACAGGGCACACACAGGCAGAGTATGTCACACACAGGCAGAGTATGTCACACACAGGGATCGTAGGGCAGGCAGAACAGAACAGGAGACAGGGAAACCTATCAGGACCTCTCTAAGATGTACTACATACAGTGACACAGTGCTGGTGTCCCATTGGCATTTTGTATAAAGTGTGAACAGGTGAACAATGTGGCAGTTTCAGTCTGGGTCTCAGGCAGAACAGTACAGGGGCTTTAGGATATAAACAATAGAGGTGTCACAAATATGAGCAGGGGATTAGTTTGAATTTGAGGTTTAAACAATGTAAGGGCCAGTTAATCTCTGTAGTGATATTATTTAAATGTTACACATGGTAAGCAAACACAGCAGGTAGGTGGGGGCCACACAAGGGGGGTCGCGGGTCGCCAGTTGGACAGCCCTGCCCCTGTTCATTGTTTTCTTCAGCGGCTTACCTGAAGTTGTTTCTCAGATTCCTCACTGTTCTTCTTTTCTACGACCGGTTCTTCAATGGGAATCTAACAAATGAAAGTTTCAAATATTAAAGCCAATATGTGATTTATAAGGAATACAAATCCAATGTGAGATTTATTAGGGATTCACTGAGGCATGTGTGGTTGATAAAAATGTTCATATATAAGATCCAGGGGCAATTCTGGGACTGCTGCTGCAGAGCATGGCACACACAGGCAGCGCAGGGCACACACAGACAGAGTATGTAACACAGGCAGAGTATGTCACACACAGGCAGAGCAGGGCACACGCAGACAGAGAAGGACATAAACAAGCAGATTATGGAACACAGAGGCAGAGCATGGCACACACAGAGCATGGCACACACAGACAGAGCAGGGCACACACAGGCAGAGCAGGGCACACAGGCAGAGTATGTCACACACAAGCACAGTATGTCACACACAGGCAGAGCAGGGCACACGCAGGCACAGGCAGGGCACACACAGGCAGAGTATGTCACACACAGGGATCATAGGGCAGGCAGAACAGAACAGGAGACAGGGAAACCTATCAGGACCTCTCTAAGATGTACTACATACAGTGACACAGTGCTGGTGTCCCATTGGCATTTTGTATAAAGTGTGAACAGGTGAACAATGTGGCAGTTTCAGTCTGGGTCTCAGGTGTGAACAGTACAGGGGCTTTAAAATATAAACAATAGAGGTGTCACAAATGTGAGCAATGCAGGGGGGATCACATGTGTGAACAATACAGGGGATTAGTCTGAATTTGAGGTTTAAACACTGCAGGGGCCAGTTAATCTCTGAAGTGATACCATTTAAATTTTACACATGGTAAGCAAACACAGCAGGTAGGTGGGGGCCACACAAGGGGGTCGCGGGTCGCCAGTTGGACAGCCCTGCCCCTGTTCATTGTTTTCTTCAGCAGCTTACCTGAAGTTGTTTCTCAGATTCCTCACTGTTTTTCTGTTCTACAACAGGTTCTTCAATGGGAATCTAACAAATGAAAGTTTAAAATATTAAAGCCAATATGGATTTATTAGGGATACACTGAGGCATGTGTGGTTGATAAAAATGTTCATATATAAGATCCAGGGGCAACTCTGGGACTGCTGCTGCAGAGCATGGCACACACAGGCAGCACAGGGCACACACAGGCAGAGTATGTCAGACACAGACAGAGTATGTCACACACAGGCAGAGAAGGGCATAAACAAGCAGAGTATGGAACACACAGGCAGAGCATGGCACACACAGGCAGAGCATGTCACACACAGGCAGAGTATGTCACACACAGGAATCGTAAGGCAGAACAGAACAGGAGACAGGGAAACCTATCAGGACCACTCTAAGATGTACTACATACAGTCACACAGTGCTGGTGCCCCATTAGCATTTTGTATAAAGTGTGAACAGGTGAACAATGTGGCAGTTTCAGTCTGGGTCTCAGGTAGAACAATACAGGGGCTTTAGGATATAAACAATAGAGGTGTCACAAATGTGAGCAAGGCAGGGGGATCACAGGTGTGAACAATACAGGGGATTAGTCTGAATTTGAGGTTTAAACAATGCAGGGGCCAGTTAATCTCTGTAGTGATACCATTTAAATTTTACACATGGTAAGCAAACACGTAGGGTAGGTGGGGGCCACACAAGGGGGGTCGCGGGTCGCCAGTTTTACAGCCCTGCCCCTGTTCATTGTTTTCTTCAGCAGCTTACCTGAAGTTGTTTCTCAGATTCCTCATTGTTTTTCTGTTCTACAACAGGTTCTTCAATGGGAATCTAACAAATGAAAGTTTCAAATATTAAAGCCAATATGGATAAAAATAAAAATGTTCATATATAAGATCCAGGGGCAATTCTGGGACTGCTGCTGCAGAGCATGACACACACAGGCAGAACATGGCACAAACAGGCAGAGCAGGGCACACACAGGCAGAGTATGTCACACACAGGCAGAGCAGGGCACACACAGGTAGAGTATGTCACACACAGGGATCGTAAGGCAGGCAGAACAGAACAGGAGACAGGGAAACCTATCAGGACCAGTCTAATATGTACTACATACAGTGACTCAGTGCTGGTGCCCCATTAGCATTTTGTATAAAGTGTGAACAGGTGAACAATGTGGCAGTTTCAGTCTGGGTCTCAGGTAGAACAGTACAGGGGCTTTAGGATATAAACAATAGAGGTGTCACAAATGTGAGCAATGCAGGGGGATCACAGGTGTGAACAATACATGGGATTAGTCTGAATTTGAGGTTTAAACAATGCAGGGGCCAGTTAATCTCTGTAGTGATACCATTTAAATTTTACACATGGTAAGCAAACACGTAGGGTAGGTGGGGGCCACACAAGGGGGGTCGCGGGTCGCCAGTTTTACAGCCCTGCCCCTGTTCTTTGTTTTTTTCAGCAGCTTACCTGAAGTTGTTTCTCAGATTCCTCATTGTTTTTCTGTTCTACAACAGGTTCTTCAATGGGAATCTAACAAAGGAAAGTTTCATATATTAAAGCCAATATGGATTTATTAGGGATACACTGAGGCATGTGTGGTTGATAAAAATGTTCATATATAAGATCCAGGGGCAATTCTGGGACTGCTGCTGCAGAGCATGGCACACACAGACAGAGCATGGCACACACAGGCACAGTATGTCACACACAGGCAAAGTATGTTACACACAGGCAGAACAGGGCATACACGGGCAGAGTATGGCACACACAGGGAGCATAGGGAAGGCAGAACAGAACAGGAGACAGGGAAACCTATCAGGACCACTCTAAAATGTACTACATACAGTGACACAGTACTGGTGTCCCATTAGCATTTTGTATAAAGTGTGAACAGGTGAACAATGTGGGCAGTTTCAGTCTGGGTCTCGGCTGTGAACAGTACAGGGCTTTAGAGGTTTCACAGGTGTGAACAATACAGGGGATTAGTCTGAATTTGAGGTTTAAACAATGCAGGGGCCAGTTAATCTCTGTAGTGATACCATTTAAATTTTAGCAGAGAAGGGAGGAATCAGCACACAGGAACATTTGCAATGTGGGGTAAACCGCTAAGTGTTTATTGTGCATAAGATGCACTGTGCATTTTATGACACAATAAACACTTAGGGGTTTACCCCACATTGCAAATGTTCCTGTGTGCCGATTCCTCCTTTCTCTGTTGTACATTGGAAATCGTGGGAGTGCCGTCTCCCTAGAGGATTGTGCACCAGGCAATCAAGTAAGGAAGGCCGGCGTGTGCGCTCACACTGTTTTCTACCATTTCAATTTTACACATGGTAAGCAAACACAGCAGGTAGGTGGGGGCCACACAAGGGGGGTCGCGGGTCGCCAGTTGGACAGCCCTGTCCCTGTTCATTGTTTTCTTCAGCAGCTTACCTGAAGTTGTTTCTCAGATTCCTCATTGTTATTCTGTTCTACGACAGGTTCTTCAATGCGAATCTAACAAAGGAAAGTTTCATATATTAAAGCCAATATGGATTTATTAGGGATACACTGGGGCATGTGTGGTTAATAAAAATGTTCATATATAAGATCCAGGGGCAATTTTGGGGCTGCTGCTGCTTAAAAATAGCGCCAAAGCAGCTCAAGGGGGGGGACATCGCTAATCCAGTGAGCACAATACTCTCTGCACTAGCGGAGCCAAATTTCTGGGTTAAAACACGGAAAATCAGCTCTTAACGTTACAAGAGGGGGCTTTTTGCTGCTCCTTGTAACTGGCTGCCGCCTGAAATAAGGGTCTCATTTTGCCTCATGGCAGGAGCAGCCCTGATAAGATCCATTGGATTACTAGATCCAAGAACTTTCTATCAGGATTAAGGAGCCAATACAAACTGATGGTAAAAGTAATGCCCCAGTTCATTGTCAGCAGTTTACCTGAAGATGTTTCTCAGACTCTGCATTGCTTTTCCGCTCTTCAAATACGCGTTCTTCAATGGAAATCTATCAAATTAAAGTTTCAAATATTAAAGCCAATATGGATTTATTAGGGATATACTGAGGAATCAGCCAAATCCTACAAGTTGCACCAATTCTGCAGGATTTGGATTAGCTGAAGTATTTGGCAAACCATAACCCTTACGCTCATGTCACAACATGCAACAGTTTTTCTACCATTTTATCCAAAGAATCTAAATTTTTTTTTTAAAATTTCCTTTTTCACTGTAATAATAAAATAGTAGCTTGTATTGATCCCAACTAAGATATAATTAATCCTTATTCGAAGCAAAACCAGCCCATTGGGTTTATTTAATGTGTCCAGGATTTTCTAGTAGAGTTAGGCTATGAAGATCCAAATTACAGAAAGATCTGTTATCTGGAAAGCTGCAGGTCCCAAGCATTCTTGACAACAGGTCCCATACCTGTATTATTTGTAAAATTAAGGGCAAGAATGGATTGTCATGTTTTAGCTATTCAAGTGAATGGGAGGCAGCAGTGGTGATTTTTTGGGTAATTTTCGGACACTTCCCATGTGCCCCCAATTTTTCATACTTTGCCACAGAGGATAATGACTTTTAGTTAAGTTGTACACTTCACAAGCATGTACCCAAATGATGTGATCTCATGGCGGCCACTGTTACCCATGATGCATTGCATTGTCTGTGCTGCTACATCACTAACTGTCAACTGCCGAAATCTTTAGTTATATTTAATGCCAATGAGGCATGATAAAATATCAGTATTATTTCCTACTTACTTGTTCATCCACCAGAAACTCTGCAGGTTTATTTTTCTAAAAGGAAACAAAAGGAGGGTCAATTATTCAGCATAAAGGAACCAAACTATAAGGATCACCACACTAGGATCCTGGGACCAAACTAAGTCTAGTTTGTTGGCTCATTATGTGGCAACATATTTCCCTGGGTCCCTGTTCCATTAACTTCTAGTCAAGGTCACAGCTTCCTTTGTGAACTTCCCCAATAGTGTCTCAGTTTGGAGACTGTAACATGTCTAACTTGCCTACTAGTTACACTTCCCCAATAGTGTCTCAGTTTGGAGACTGTAACATGTCTAACTTGCCTACTAGTTAGACTTCTAGGCCAAGCTGTAGCCCCAGCCATTGCCAATAGAAGCCCTATATACTTCTTGGCTCTTGGTATCTATTCAAGATTTCAAAAACATTCATCATTTTATTATATTGTGAACTGCCCTCACATCAGTCATTTGCCCATGTGCTGCTGAATTATGGGAGGGTTTGTAAGAGCTTTCTGCAGAACTTATGTGCACTCACAACATTTCACATTCAAACACAATAAACAAAGCACTGGCACCGCCTTACCTTGTTTTTTCTCTTTCGTCGAAGTCGTGGAAAACAACAACAAAATAAAGATTTTAGTCGTTTTGAAGCCATTCTTTTCTATAATCTCTAGACTGTTGGTTGAAATAATAAGGAGAGGAGAAAAAGTACAATTAATTTTTGGAGTATGCAAATGACTTTCCTGTAATATTACTGATGTTATTTGTAGGCTCGTATTGGTATTTGGCAGCTACCGATCAATTTTTATTCAAAATTAAAAACATTTTTATTTTATATTTAGTCGGTGTTGTTAGTGACTGACTGAATAATAAAATATGGGATAAATGGTATTTATGGCACATGGGCATATCGTTCCACCTTCCCAAAATATTGAAGAAAATCTGGGTTTTTTTGTGTTATTTGGTGGCATTTTTCAGTTTACTTTAAAAAAAATAAGGCAAAATGGAAACCAAATGCCATAATGATCAAAATGTAGGTTTATTGCAAGTTTGTATATAGTACATCCATGTCAAACATAATAAAGTGAGTTCTCTACAGTTATATAATAATGTTTTTTGTGTCATATATCTGTTTGGCTCAGAATATTGAGAAGAGAGAAAGTGATGTGCTTACCTCTCCTGGCTCCAACACGACTAAATAACCATTGGAATAACTGTTGGTCAGATACTAGATTATTAGTACTGTGATGTCATAATGGTTCTCTAGCAACAAGCTTTCCAGTTGGTGATGTCATAATGGTTCTCTAGCAAAAACAGCTGTCCAGTTGGTGATGTCATAATGGCTCTAACAATTTTCCAGTGTTTGTTGTCATAACGGTTTCCTAGCAACATCAGCTTCCCAGTTTTCTCTGATTCTTTTACCTTATAAGGAAATAAATGATAGTAAAGGGCCAATGAGCCGTTGCGCATGCAGAGGATGACATATTAAAGTGGGTAGAGGGTGGGAATAAAAAAGGATTTGTTACTGGGGACATGTATCTCCTCCAGGGCCCCCAGCTACTCTGCTCATATATAACTAATGGGGGAGAAAAACAAGTCTGTTTTGTACCAGCCTCCCCTAAAAAGAACCCGGTGTGTCTCCTCTAAACTGATGGAAAAACAGTCATGAAATACATTTTGTCGTGTTTCAAATATTTTATTAAAGTTTTACCATATGAAATACATTTTGTATTCTGAATTCATTCACATACAGAGGCTGGGAATTGTGAATAAATGAATAACCAGGGGACAGACACGTTACATTTTAACTTAATTAAAGTGGATAAAAGCGTCTTTAGATCACCCCCCCCCCCGCCGCAGATGTTTCAAATGTCCATTGAAGGCAACAAATGGGCAGTAAGTAGAGTTCTCATCACATACAAGAGATCACAGTATCAGTATTACAGTTGGGACAGGGATAAATTCTTACCCAATTGCCCCATAGTATCAATAAAGAAACACACGCTGTTCTGAGCTTCATTATGTTGATCTACATATTCATCTACTAGTTCAGCTTCTTCTTATTATTATTATTAGCGCCCCCCATTTTCTAAACGTTACTCCTCCTACAGTTTTAGGGGTACAAGCGCCAAACTTCCCACACCTATTGGCCTTATAGCAAAGTACGTTGCTTGTGCTTTAGTAAGCGATCCCACCCACTGCGCCCGTGCGGCAGACCACTGAAGACGCCTTTTTTCGGATTGACTTGGACGGGGAAAATTTTCAAATCGCTGCCATCCCAAAGTGGGCGGAGCTACCAACAGCCAATGAAATTTTAGCAATTTTCTAAACGCTACTCCTCCCAGAGTTTTAGGAGTACAATTATGAAACTTTCATACCCGAATAGGTTGCTTGTGCTCTGTTAAGCAATCCCACCCTCCGTGGCCCTGTGGCGGCTCCCCAAAGACCCCATTTTTTCCCATAGACTTTCATTGGAAAATGTGAAACTTTTGCCACTCGTACAGCATTAAAGTTCCACTCACCAAACTTGGGTCACTTAGTCATGGGGTCAACCTGAAAAGTTCTGTCACATTTTGGGGGACATCAAAAAGTGGGCGGAGCAACAAACAGCCAGAAAACTGGGTGGAGCTTAAAACAGCCAATCAAATGTTACCTATTGCTAATCAATGTCAATATATAAGTTGCTGCCATTCTTTCACAGTTAATGGGAGGGTCCTCAAACTTGGCACAGTCGGTCACAGGGGGACTGGGATTCAAATTTTAAAAGTGGGTGGAGCCAAAAACAGCCAATCAGGTTTTTTGATTGATTTGAATGGTACAATTTGATCTGCTTCAATTTTCACAGTTTTAAACCAGATTCGACCAACTTTGTGTACTCTCTATGCACCAGGGGCGACTGGCCCCAACACCTCTTGAGTTTCAAAGCCAACATCTTGTGGTTTCTTCAGAAACGACACCATCTAGTTTTATTTTGCTATTCTGTACCCAGAGCTCTTTATATGTCACAATATGGAGTTGATTTTGGGAGAAACTGGATTGAGGGGTTAGAGGGACTGGATGTGAATATAAAGAGCAGTGGAGCAGCTGATAGTTACAGACACTGGGGTAAATGGGACAATATACTCACCGCCGACAACTCTTTCTCTCTGTGGGACCTTCAGAGAAGAGCCGGCACCTCCCTGGACTGTAACTCCAATACATTTGTAGGTCAACATGTTGTTCTGAGCCCATTGGCACCATCTTGTCGCTGCTGCTGTGCTTAGATATTAGGCTAAACCTGGGCAGGACATGTATAATTAGCAGGGCTCAATAAAGGACAAATTAAAAAAAAAGTGCAGTTTTGGTAACGGAAATGTGGCTGCAGCCATTGTGTGAATACAGGCCATTTATTCAAGTGTATATTCAGAAAAAACAACATTTTGTAGGTACAGACCCATAGGGCAAACTCTGTGCAATTTTAAATACAATAGTCACGTTAACCCCCCAATGCAGCATTTCCCCCTGACTCTGGGAAGGAAGGGGGGGGGGGAAGATGCACCAAATCTAACCCCAATATGATCTCAAAATTAATCTTCCGCTTTATGGCAGCTACTGAAAAAGCCCTGTTTCTGTTCTAGATTTTAGAGTTTACCCCTCCATAAATCAATTTTAACACAATTAAACCTATGCTGGCAAGAGGCCATAAAAACGAAATCAGAAGCACCACATCTGAAACTTAGGTTTACTGATAATTAGTCTCTTTATTTCCATCAAGTAGACCCTCGGCACAAATCTAAAATTTTGGAGCTGTTACAGGTTTAACTGTTTTTTTTTTCTTGGGCAGCTTTAGTGGCTGTGTGTCATCATAAAACTTTTGGATCTTGTAATTCCACCATGCGAGGTTTGATTTTCTGTTGTTCTGGTTATTTAATTTCACTTTATGGGTTTATTGGCTCATTATCCTGCTATAATGTAGTTACGGGGCTTATATTTATATAATGTTATATACTCTTGTCACTTATTGTGCTTAATATGATCTGTTAAAACATAATTCTTTTATGTTTAGGAAAACCCAATAAAAATTATGAAACACAGAGAAGATGAGCCAGATGCAATTGCCGGCAATGTGTTGCACTTAAAGGGGTTGTTCATCTTTAAATGAACTGTTAGTAGGATGTAGGGAGGGATATTCTGAGACAATTTGCAACTGGTCTTTATTTTTTATTATTTGTGTTTTTTGACTTATTTAGCTTTTTATTCAGCAGGATTTGGATTCGGCCGAATCCTTCTGTCTGGCTGAACCAAATCCGACTCATAACTTGTATATGCAAATTAGGGGTGGTGAGAGAAATCGCGTGACTTTTTGTCACAAAACAAGGAAGTAAAAAATGTTTTCTCCTTCCCACAGGGTTCGGATTCGGTTCGGTATTCGGCCAAATCTTTTGTGAAGGATTCGGGGGTTCGGCCGAATCCAAAATAGTGGATTCGGTGCATCCCTAGTTGCTAGGGTCCAAAGTCCCCTAGCAACCATGCACTGATGTGAATAGGAGAGGCCTGAATAGAAAGATGAGGAATAAAAAGTTAAAGGGGTTGTTCATCTTTAAATGAACTGTTAGTAGGATGTAGGGAGGGATATTCTGAGACCATTTGCAATTGGTTTTCATACAAATGTACTGAGAAGCTGGAGGGCAATATTGGGGTAGATTTAGAGGAGGAGTGAGAGGCAGTTCCACTGCTCCATAACCCACTTTAGCCAACACAAATGGTCACAGATCATTTCCTTTTTTTTAAGCTAAAAGTTCAAGATAAAATTTCTGGATATTTGTACTACAGACAAAAAATGTCCGCAATTTTCTTAGAATGCCACTTCTAAATCAAAACTAAAAGTATATTTTCAAGGTGAACTGGCCCTTTGTGTGAGGAAGGTGGTCTCATTGTTAGTTCTAAAGAAGTACCTGCCAAAGCATCAGCTTTTCCATTTACAAAATCCTTCCTGGCAGTATATGCGGCGGCCATGTTTGTACTTGCTGTCCCACCTACTGATGTCACTGAAAGGGGCCGAGTGCAAGCTGTCAGATCCAGTCTGTGCCTGAAATAAAAGACTTAAACAAGGAGAAGAGTGAAAGTATCACCTAGAGCAGTGATCCCCAACCAGTGGCTCGTTAGTAATATGTTGCTCCCCAGCTCCTTTGATGTTGCTCCCAGTGGCCTCAAAGCAGGTGATTATTATTGAATTCCAAGTTTTGGTGCATAAAAACCAGGTGTACTGCTAAACTGAGTCTCCTGTAGTTGCCAGTCCATATAGGGCCAATCCCAGACCTTATTTGTCACCCCTAAGGACTTTTTTCATGCTTGTGTTGCTCTCCAATTCTTTTTACACTGAATGTGGCTCCTGGTTAAAACAGGTTGGGGCCCCTGATCTAAACACCCAGCCAGTGTGCAGCAGCCATGAACATGTTAGCGCTGATCTCTTGTAACCATGGAGGCTGATCTGCATTCAACTGCCCTCCATCTATTAACTGAGAACCATTCCCCTGCCCCAAGTCTTATTCCTTGTTAACTGGTCGCTGGCTCCTCTACTGACTGGCCCCTGTGGCTAGTGCTCCAGTCCCTCTGGACGGCAGTTACCAGACATTACTTTTTATCTAAAGAGGCTGTTCAATAAACTGTCAACCACAGGAACAAATCACATTAGTGGAAGGCACCTTGTTTTATGACACTTTCTGCATTAAGTTGGCTAATGATATGGCGTCTTTATGAGAGGGCCGCATTAGCTGCCAGGAAGCACCTCACTTCGTTAGACGCGTGCAATTAAACAGCTAATAAAACCTTTCATTAAAGCACTGCACTCGCTACAGCCACACGTCGGAGCATTTCCATGAGCAGCAACTGGAAAATCTTATTGATAAGCCTCTGTAATATTTTTACTGATTGGCCTGGTGCCCTTTAAATAATATCTGCTCAATATATTTATTGTTTTTTTGATCCATCAAGAACAGAACAGGAGGGTTTATTAATGTGAATCTGCCAGAACATAAGAGGATCCATCACTTGCACTGAAAGTTTATAAAAGATAGATGTTTAGAAAAAGTTATGAAACACAATCCAATTTTATATGAGATTTCTGTGAAAGATTTCCCTGCAAAATGAAGGGGGATAAATAAACAAAGGCTGGGAGACGGGGAGTGATATACAAAGACAGTGGTATATATATATTACAATAAATTATTGAGTTTTGGAAACGGAGTGCTGGTCCTCGTCACAATTATTTATATATATATATATATATATATATATATATATAGATATACATACAGATACAGATCAGGAAAGGGGTTTATATATATATATACATATATGTATATATACCCAGTGGCGGAACTACCGGGGGAGCAGGGGGTGCGAGCGTGCCAGGGCCCGCACCCCCTCAGGGCCCCCCGGCAGTCCGTTCACCGCTTAAAATGCGGCTAAACGCGGCCATACGGCGGGGGGGGCGCCCGGCTGCGCGTCATATATATATATATATACACAGATAATACCAAGGAAAGCCAGCACTCTCGAATAGAAAAGTTCATATGCCTGGGTGCAGTATCCATAATTGTATCCACAAGAAATCCAAGAAGATCCGCACTCAAAGGTCTTACTATTGAAATAAAAATGTTTTTCGAGCCCGAAACGTTAGGCTGTATATATATATATATATATATATATATATATATATATACACACACACACATATATACAGATACATATACAGATCAGGGGTATCTAGTTATATAAAGGCAAAGTTAAAGGGCAACAAAAGCACCCTGATGTCTTAACGTGACTAAAACAAGACTTTATAATATTACTGTACATTAAAAGTTACCTATAGGTCATATTGATAGTTTTCACTAATATGTCTTCTTTTGTAAGTAATTGTTACTTGAAGTTCCTAAACCTGACTGTTTTACCAATCTGACTGTCCCTTCTGCTGCTGCAGAGATATGGCAGCCCCTTATATAGGAACATGGGTGATCCAAAAGGTACCGTAATGTAAAAACATTGGGAAAGCAAAATTATAAATCGCATTTAAAGACAATGTTACGATAGATTTGAAAGGTTTAAAAAAGGTTTGAATTCTGGAGTCAGTATCTCTTTAAGGGAGCTAGCACACAGGCAGATTCAGGGAGATTTAATCGCCTCTTCTGCGGGGCGACAATCTCCCCGAACTGCGTTCCCCTTCTATAATGAGAAAACGCTGCGCTTCGTTTTCCGAAGTCGCCCGAAGTGTCCTCATGAGGCAACTTCGGAAATCGAAGCGCCGCGAGCGCATTGGCGCTGGCGTTTTCTCATTGTAGCAGGGGGAAGGCAGTTTGGGGGGATTGTCTAACCGCAGAAGAGGTGATTAGTCGCCAACCAACTAAATCTTCACGGATCTGCCCCTGTGCTTGAATCCTAAGAACAGTGGTTTTTAAGGCGGGGAGGATAAGCAAATTTTGGGGGGCCCAAGTGCAACTGTCTATAGACTTGTGGTTTAGGGAATGCCCCCCACGAGGCATGCAGGAGAGTTCTTGTCAAGTTCTTGCAGGATTCTGGCATTTGTGGAGACAAGTTATAGTTTCCAAAACCATAAAAAAAGACCCGGGAGTCTAGTGATGTGGCCGTACCAGTCTCCTAGTGTTACTTAACTGCACAATTGAGCTCTAATCTGGCAAATGAAGTGGAAAATTGGTGTGATTGACTGATCATTGTGCTGGTAAGATTAGGAATGGCTTTTTTTTCCCCTCGGGTCATTTCATTTCAAGATAGGTTGTTATCAGGAGCCGGCTCCACGTTCAGCAAGTCCACTCCATAAACACAAGCCTTTCCATGTTCCTACAATTAATAAATTGATGTTAATTAGAACACAGCAATGTGTGTTTTCCACCAGATCAGCTCAATGGGGCCTAATGAAGCGAGGGAGCATGGAGAGCTGGCGTGCTTCTGGGAGCCAATAGGAACTCTCGGCTGTGCATATAAAACCAGGCTCCATGTTTATGAAATGGATCTGAACCAGTTCTGGACACAGCTAGAAGTAAGTAACAGGTTTTGGGAACATTAAGCCTGTTTTTGTGCATTACCTCCAGTTGATTGACAGCTACATGAACACTAGGAGGGACCTATAGATCAGTTCGTAGGCATAGGGACATGAACGAGAGCCCCCTCTTATTCCATTTATATATATATATTAATGACAGCATAATGGCACACTCACATTGTCACTGGCATAATAGATATTGATGACGTACCTTAAGTAGGAACCCCAAAACTTTGTACGGGCACCCGCTTTCTAAGAATCCGCTGTCATCAGGGTGGCTCCATATCCGGTGTTTAGGGTATCAGACGTTGCATTTATGGTTCAAAAGTTACAGTTTAACTATGACATTTTTTCGTTCGCAGTTTCGAAAAAAAAAGAAAATGAGGACCCTGAAATATGCCGCTTTCCTTTTAACATTTATAACATTCAATACTGCCAAAGCCGATGAAAATAAAATGAGGTAAGTGAGCTCACCAGTGTTTGTTCACCTTTAAACGAACTGTTAGTATGATGTAGAGAGGGATATTCTGAGACAATTTGCAATTGGTCTTCATTTTTTATGGTTTTTCAGTTTTCTGAGACAATTTGCAATTGGTTTTTATTATTTGTGGTTTTTCAGTTTGTTAAGCAGCTCTCCAGTTTGCAGTTTCAGGAATATGGTTGCTAGGGTCCAAATAACCCTAGCAACCATGCATTGATTTAAATAAGAGGCTGGAATATGTATAGGAGAGGCCTGAATACAAAGGTGAGGAATACAAAGTATCAATAACAATAAATGTGTGGACTTACAGAGCATTTGTTTTTTACATGGGCTCAGTGACCCCAATTTGAAAGACGGAGAGAGAAGGCGGCAAATGATTAAAAAATTCTAAAAAAAAGAATAAATGAAGGCCAGTTAAAGAGCTGTTTAGAAGTAGCCATTCTATAACATACTAAAAGTTAACTTAAAGGACCAGTAACATCAAATTTTTTAAAAAAAAAAATGTATTTGTATACTACAAAAAACCCCACAAACTCATATTAAACTTTAAAATCGCAAAGTTTTTATTTAGATATAACTTACTGAATCTCCGCTTGCGTTCCTCTTCAGAAAAGGCGATTGGACGATCCATTGTGTGGCGCTCGATTTCTCCTCCCTACCTTCCATATAGGAGATATCTAGGGAAGAGAAATCGAGCGCCGCACGATGGATCACCCAATCGCCTTTTCTGAAGAGGAGCGCAAGCGGAGATTCGGTAAGTTATTTCTAAATAAAGACTTTGTGATTTTAAAGTTTAATATGTGTTGGTGTTTTTTTTTTTCCGTAATATACAAACAAGTTAGTTTTTTTAAAAATTTCTTGATGTTACTGATTCTTTAAAGGTGAACCGTCCCTTTAATGAATTTACATGAATCCTTCAGCGCCTGTTCTTCATCTAGAGACCTCTTCACCTCTCATAATATCTCTACATATCTAAATAAGTGATATCTGCTTTGCCTGTTCTTACCCAGGGATCCTGGGCCTGCCATAGGAATATGTAACGCAGCTTCCTTTCATAGGAGTTTATACAATAAGACAATATGGATGACAGTTTGCAAACTGCCACCCAGTTAGTCTGTGTTCCTCCTTAAAAGGGGAAGCATTGCTTTGAAAAGAAGATTGACTGGCAATGCCTCAAGCAAGAGAATATGCCAACGCTCATTAACAATGTGGTTAATTACAGTAATAGACCATAAAACAAATGATAACACTACAAACGGCTGCAGTCAATTAAAGCTCTAGAAGAAGCAAAACGTAAACACACCATCATCACCGTGCAAGAAGAGAACTCCGCGGCTCTGAGCTGATCCCCCCCTCAATTTTTCTTTCTTTTTTGGCAGAGCGACTGTAGATAACGAGAGGCCACAGCCGTTACAGAGGAGATACTCGGAGGCCATCCTCGCCAGCGATTACAGCAGATCCGTGGATAATATGCTCAAGAAGAACTTTGTCGACTGGTTACTTGCCAGAAGAGAGAAGAAAAGCGAGTAAGATTCATATCTATCAATATACGGTATATATGTAACACGAAGAAACAAGCACATTGTATTCTATGCAATATATCAATATACTCAAAGCTGATGTGAGGATCTGCTTTTAAAGGGGTTAGTTCACCTTTAACTTAACCTTTATTCTGTTACAGAATGGCCAACTTTCAATTGGGCTTACCTTTTAATCGTTTCTGAATTATTTAGATAGGTATAAGAAGGGGTTGGATGGTGTTTAGCAAGTGAGGGAATACAGGGATATGGGAGATAGCTCATAGTACAAGTTGATCCAGGGACTGGTCCCATTGCATCTTGGAGTCAGGAAGGAATTTTCCCCTCTGAGGCAAATTGGAGAGGGTTCAAATGGGGTTTTTCACCTTCCCCTGGATCAACTGGCAGTTACGCAGGTTATATATAGACTTAAGCTTGAACCTGATGGACGTGTGTCTTTTTTAGGGATGCACCGAATCCACTATTTGGGATTCAACCGAATCCCCTAAAACTTGGTGAAAGATTCGGCTGAATACCGAACCGAATCCTATTTCGCATATGCAAATTAGGTGCAGGAAAGGAAAAAGTGGTAAAAATTCTTCTTTTGTGACGATAACTCATGTGCTTTCCCTACCCGCCCCTAATTTACATATGCAAATTAGGACTTGGTTCAGCTAGACATAAGGATTCGGCCGAATCCCTGAAAACTTGGTGAAAGATGCATATGCAAATTAGAAACAGGTCAGGCTCAAGGATTCGGCCAAATCCCGAACCGAATCCTGGATTCAGTGCATCCCTAGTCTTTTTTCAACCTAACTTACTATATATTTGCCTTTTGACTCTTTACACCAATCAAATGGGGGTCACTGACCCAATCTAAAGCTCTGTAAGGCTACAAATGTATTGTTTTTTTTCTACTATTTATCCCTCCTCTTTCTATTCAGGCCTCTCCTATTCATATTCCAGTCTCTTATTCAAATCAATGCATGGTCGCAAAGAGTCACAAGAAAAAGGCAAATAAAAACCAATAGAAAAGTTGCTTAGAATTGACCATTCTATAACATACTAAATGTTACCTTAAAGGTAAACCACGCCTTTAATAAAGAAGTGTACTATACTGAGAGTACTTGTTGCTTTAGACTAAACACAGTCGGGCCTGCTCCAAAGGCACCAAAAAGCAGACGAGTAAAAACATAATAGTCAACAAGAGAATGATTGTGCTCCGGTACCACTGATGTTGGTAGGAGAGAGGATGAATGTGCTCCTTTTTTCCAGTCCCTCCCAGTCATAAATCTGCCCTTTTATTTGTATGACGCAGTAATACTTCTGAAGCCACCAAACGAGAGGCAGATTTTCAGCTTCCGGATGGGGATATGAAAGAAAAAGAAGCTCAGGAAGGATTCGAGAGGAACATAAACGACTTCACTGGGCTGATGAGGAACAAGCACAGAGAAAGGTGACCAAATAGATCAGGGTTTCTTAACCATTCTTATTTCCGTAGTCCCAAATGAAGCCAGAGACTCAGGGGGTTATTTATTATGCTCCGAATATTCGAATAATTCTTCGGACTAAAGAAAAAAAACTACAGATTTTTCAAAGCTCTCGAGGTCCTCCTGTCTCCTGTCTGTACCGGTGATTTCAGGGATTTGGAGCAAAAAAACTCAGAAAACTCTAAGAAAAAATCTTAGTTGTTGAGGAAAACGCCAAACAATTTGGAGTTTTCGGGGAAAACATTGAAGTTTTCACAACCTTGGGTCCATTGGGGCAGTCGGAGTTGATCGGATTTTTAAGGGTAGGACTACATGGACGTTTTCGGCGTGATCGGACAAAACGCATGCAACAATAATAAGGTAAGTGAATGCATTGTCGCATGGTGTCGCAGCGTTGATCCAACGCGACACGACTGTCGGATGCAGATGTTGCATGCTGCGCCTGCATCCGATCAGATCAACGATGCGACAATGCATTCACTTACCTTATTTTTGTCGCAGCATGTCGGATCGCTCCGAAAATGTCCATGTAGTCCTACCCTAAGTTAGAAATACTTCGAAAAATTCGGACCTTGATAAATAACCCCCAGTGTAGAACTGGCCAAGCACCTGCTATTATCTACAGGGATGGAATCCGGAAACCCATTATCCAGAAAGCTTCGATTTACAGAAAGGCCGTCTCCCATAGACTCTATTTTAACCATTTTTTTTCTGTGTAATAATAAAACAGTCGCTTGTACTTGATCCCAACTAAGATATAATTAATCCTTATTGGAGGCAAAACCAGACGATTGGGTTTTATTTAAATTGTACATGATTTTCTAGTAGACTTAAGGTATGAAGATCCAAATTACAGAAAGATCTGTTATCTGGAAAGTCCCAGCTTCCGAGCATTCTGGATAACAGGTCCCATATCTGTACCACAGAAAGAAACCGCTCATTAAAGGAGATCATGGGACCCACTATAAGTGCCTGGGGACCAATTTATGGGACTAGAGCAAAAAGAACCCCCGAAAGAGATTCTGCATATCACCTAAATGTCACATCTGCAGTAACCACACTATGTCGGTATCTACTATACCTGCAATGATTCACAGGACACCGTTATTATACCCTCCACACAATATTTGGCTGAATACATGACCAAACCCCAGACACCCATTTGCCCGTGACTTGGGCAAATCCCAAATTGAAATCTGGATAGAGCAAATCGGTAGCTAGAGTACACACCCCAAACAAATGGGTAACTATACATCAGTAACTAAAGTACAGCAATGTGATAGGTCAACCAGTTCTATAGGGTAAGATATGAATGAAGCGGGTGAAGCCTCTGCTCTCTCTTGTTGCACATGTTCCTCCACGTCACTATGAGAAACAGGAGCAAAGCAAAAATATGGATGACCCCCGTGTCTGCAACAAATGCTAAAATAATATCGAATTACCTCTAAATCCATGCACGATTCCTTTCTAAGTCTTCTTCTCGTCAACATGCAGTGTCTACAATGAAGCCAAGATGATGTTGAACCAGCAATTAGTGGATTTACTGATGTTAACGGATCTATGCAAACAGAGGTGCGTATAATTATCACCCCCAAAAACATTCAGCCCCAACTGCTGCAACATTGTGTCCAATGAACTGATCCTCTTGTCATCGCAGGTTTTCTTAATCGTCTCTGGACCTCGGTGGGTGTAGATGGAGAATCCACGGGCACATACACAGAAGCAGTAGTTATCTATTTTCATTACTGATTCCCAATGAAAGAAATAAAATACATTTCAGAACTCACCCCGTGTTGCTGTTTGTGTGCATATTGGAGATACTTCTCTAGCTCCGAGCTGTAGAAATGGATAATGTCCTGCTACATAGATGGGTATGTTTCAGCAATCCAACTGTAAGAGAACTACCAATTCCTTGAAGCCGGTGGTTGTTGGACCTTTTCAGTTCAAGCCGTTTTCCTTTGTTTAGGGCCCTCCTTTAGCTCATAAAAAAGTCACAATTATTATTATCCAATCATTGCTAGAGACAACATCTAGGAGAACAGGAGATCGTTGCCCCTGCTCCAAGACTCCCCAATGGGCCACAGCCAGAGTTTAGAAACCCCTATGGCAAATGATTCCCATTTTGAGCTTTCCAACATTTCTATTTGATTCATTTAGAATTTGCCCATAGTATTTGCTGTAATCACTTCAGAGCAGATGAGATTAACGTGCATTTTTTTAATGAACCGCTGTGCATTATGAATGAAACATTCTTATCTTATTATGTATCGGACCTCACTGATATTGACTGCAAAGAAGAGGGAAGCTACAACAAGGACCTGTGAAAATAAGAGCAACAAAGGGGGAGGCTGTGCTCAACAATGTGATCGGACATTACATTTAAAGGGGTTGTTCACCTTTGAGATAACTTTTAGTATGATGTAGAGAGCGATATACTGAGATAATTTGCAATTTATTTGAATTTTTTATTATTGAAGGTTTTTTGAGTTATTAAGCTTTTTATTCAGCAGCTCTTCGATTAGCATTTTAAGCAGTCTGGTAACTAGGACCCGAATTCCCCTAGCAACCATGCACTGATTTGAAGAAGAGACTGGAATATGAATAGGAGAGGCCTAGGATCAGTAATAAAAAGTAAACAAGAACAATACATTTGTAGCCTTACAGAGCATTTGTTTATTTTATAAGGGAGTCAGCAACGCCCACTTGAAAGCTACAAAGAGAAGAAAAAGGCGAATAACTATAAAAAATAATGAAAACCAAATTGAAAAGTTGCTTAGAATTGGTCTTTCTATAACATAATAAAAGTTACTTTAAACGTGAACCACCCCTTAAATCCTTTAAACATGTCATTGAAATTAGGCAAATGCTCTAAAAAAAAAAAAACAATTTCCAAATAATTCTGTTGGGGTAAGGTCACACCTGGAGATTCGGAGTCGCCCGGCGACTAATCGCCTCTTCTATGGGGAGACTATTCTCCCCGAACTGTTTCCCCCTGTCTTCCGCCTGCTAGAATAAAAAAAAAAACGAGGCAACTTCCTGAGGCTTCTTTGGGCGACTTCGGAAAATGAAGCGCAGCGAGTGCCATGCCACAGGCGTTTTTTCATTCTAGCAGGCGGAATCAGTTCTTGGAGATTAGTCTCCCCAAAGAAGAGGCGATTACTCGCCGGGCGACTAAATCTCCCCGAATCTCCAGGTGTGACCTTACCCTTAGTAAACAGATCACATAGTAGAAGACCCAGAAACAGTTTGTAATCAAAAGTCTAAGATTGAGGCCTACAAAGGCTCAGGGTGCAGAAGCTGCGGCACAAAAAGAGCTTCAGAAGTTTTCAAAAAACTCACGAGGCATGAGCCCGATTTTGTGACCATAACAGACTAAAACAGAGCTTTTTAGCCAAGGATCAATACAATATGAATGGTAATGCTCCTCGTACCTTGTAAGACATCATGCCAGATATAAGCTGAAAGAAAAATCACAAGCAGGCAATAGACATCTATTTAAAGCAAAGGGAACAGTATAAAGCTTATATGGGTGTTTATGGAAGGGCAGAGGCAAACGTACCAGACCTACATTGCCGTGTAAAGCGCCAGTTGGGGAGTGTGCAAAGGTCAGTATTATTACACTCTGGAGCAGTGGAAACACCTTCCCTGATTTAGGCGTGGACATCACCACCCTCCCTTGGCCCTGCCCGATATGTTTGGCGGGAAAAGGTGCCAACCCTACACATGGGTGTTTCGGTGCTCCTTGTCGCCCTCCCCCTCACACTTGGCTCATACCATTTCCAGTGCCAGAGTGGGGTGTGGGGGGCACATCGTACACTGCAGTTGTGCTCTCCCACTAGCAGGGCCTTGATTCCCATTTAAAGCTACCAGGTTTGGCTTTCTTGCTACTAGGCTTGCCACCTTTTCTGTGAAATAATATTTCACAGAAATAAAATATTTTTATTCCTATTAATATCTTTGGGATCATATCACTGGCCTTCCTATATATTTATCTTTATTCCCTATTAATAACATTGGGATCACTGACCTTCCTATATATTTATCTTTATTCCCTATTAATAACATTCGGATCACTGGCCTTCCTATATATTTATCTTTATTCCCTATTAATAACATTGGGATCACTGACCTTCCTATATATTTATCTTTATTCCCTATTAATAACATTGGGATCACTGACCTTCCTATATATTTATCTTTATTCCCTATTAATAACATTGGGATCACTGACCTTCCTATATATTTATCTTTATTCCCTATTAATAACATTGGGATCACTGACCTTCCTATATATTTATCTTTATTCCCTATTAATAACATTGGGATCACTGACCTTCCTATATATTTATCTTTATTCCCTATTAATAACATTGGGATCACTGACCTTCCTATATATTTATCTTTATTCCCTATTAATAACATTGGGATCACTGACCTTCCTATATATTTATCTTTATTCCCTATTAATAACATTGGGATCACTGACCTTCCTATATATTTATCTTTATTCCCTATTAATAACATTGGGATCACTGACCTTCCTATATATTTATCTTTATTCCCTATTAATAACATTGGGATCACTGACCTTCCTATATATTTATCTGTATTCCCTATTAATAACATTGGGATCACTGACCTTCCTATATATTTATCTTTATTCCCTATTAATAACATTGGGATCACTGACCTTCCTATATATTTATCTTTTTTCCCTATTAATAACATTGGGATCACTGACCTTCCTATATATTTATCTTTATTCCCTATTAATAACATTGGGATCATATCACTGGCCTTCCTATATATTTATCTTTATTCCCTATTAATAACATTGGGATCACTGACCTTCCTATATATTTATCTTTATTCCCTATTAATAACATTGGGATCACTGACCTTCCTATATATTTATCTTTATTCCCTATTAATAACATTGGGATCACTGACCTTCCTATATATTTATCTTTATTCCCTATTAATAACATTGGGATCACTGACCTTCCTATATATTTATCTTTATTCCCTATTAATAACATTGGGATCACTGACCTTCCTATATATTTATCTTTATTCCCTATTAATAACATTGGGATCACTGACCTTCCTATATATTTATCTTTATTCCCTATTAATAACATTGGGATCACTGACCTTCCTATATATTTATCTTTATTCCCTATTAATAACATTGGGATCACTGACCTTCCTATATATTTATCTTTATTCCCTATTAATAACATTGGGATCACTGACCTTCCTATATATTTATCTTTATTCCCTATTAATAACATTCGGATCACTGACCTTCCTATATATTTATCTTTATTCCCTATTAATAACATTGGGATCAACCATCATTTTTACCGACGAGGCCTATAAAATACCCACCCTACTTGCGGGCCGCTAACTCGTGGGCTGCTGTTGCCTGAATCAAGTTTCTGAAGTCTCCTCCCAGCAGCATAATAATAAAATAAATATTAATAGCAGCAGTGCCCCTGGCTAGGAATGTGTGAATTTGACCCGTTTCGCTTCGGCATAAATTCGCCAAAATGCATTAAAGTCTTTTGGCGTCAAATTTTTTTTGACGCATGGTGAATTTTTGCCAACGCCATGCAAGTGTATGGGCTTCATTTTAGTGGCGAAACACACCAAAATAATTGTCTCAGCCCTACACAGAGGCGGTTGATAAAGCATTACTCCTAGTTTGGCCACTTTTCCAATAAATACAGGCCTGAGAATCAGAATAAGCGCCGGCATTTGAGTTCCACACAGGCCCAAACAATCCCTCATGTCAGGCCCAGTTTCCACAGAAGCAGAAGGCCCTGCCCATAACGTGGAAGGGCAACTAAGAGTGAGGGAACACTACAGGCAACTCATTCAGTACAATTAAACAAAAATAGTTGAGTAATAA
Organism: Xenopus petersii; assembly: GCA_038501925.1. Taxonomy (NCBI): domain Eukaryota; kingdom Metazoa; phylum Chordata; class Amphibia; order Anura; family Pipidae; genus Xenopus; species Xenopus petersii. The sequence goes on from CM076689.1 coordinate 116,968,028, forward strand.
AAATTACTTTGTTCCAAACTCAACTTTATGAGAGGAAAAAACGCCATTTTCGCACACAAACACTAGACAGGGCTCGAGGCCGTTGTTTGTATCGGTCAGTGACTCAGTAGTCTCCCAATTGTCTGACAAAGCTAATAAATAACTTTTCATTATCCGGTAGGGACATTCCCCTGTCAGACACAACCTCACAGACAAACTGACTGAAATGCAAATGGCGTCTCTGTCAAATGAAGGCATCAGGGGCGGAGCTACACGAGCAGGCGCGTGATACGTCGGCGCACGAATGTGACGATTGACGCCGGTCTATCTCGTATGACGTGTTGTTGCTGCTGCTGCTGCTGCTACTGCGGAAGTGCCGATTTTGGAGCCAACCATGCACCGGAGAGGGGTGGGCGCGGGGGCTATCGCCAAGAAGAAACTGGCCGAGGTGACTAGAGCTTTTGTTCCACTTCCCAGTGAGGCGCTTCTGCTTTGGAAACTTACCCTACAGCTGGGAACTTGTCCCTAGTTGGGCTGCACTTAAACTACATTTCCCATCAGCCCCAGCCAGCGGCTTATTGTCTCCTCAGGGATTGTGCCAATTGTACTCACTGCTGAGCTGAGCCTGGGGATCACGTGACAGATCTATTGCTTAGACTTCCTGCAGCAGCCAATAGATTTCTTGTTCTTATTCTATCATTCTTGCTGCTGCTGCTGCTGCCAGGGGTGAACTGGGAATCTGTGGGAGGTGACAAATTAAATGACAGGGGGAGGGGAAGTCTCAGACACATTTATTGGTCTCTGCAAGTTCCAGAGTCAGGGCTGTACTTATTTACTAAAGAAAAACTTCCCTCTAGGCTCCTCCCCTTCCCCCAATGACTCTTATATTCTTTCCTTCTATTGTGTACTCATGGGCTTCTGTATCAGACTTCCTGTTTTCAGCTTAAACCTCCAGGGCTAGGGCTTGAGCATGCTCAGTTTGTTCCTCTCTCTCCCTCCCTGCTGTAATCTGAGCCCAAAGCTATGAGTGAGCAGGGAGAGACTCAGGCAGGAAGTGATGTCACACCAAGCTAATATGGCAGCTGCTATCCTAAACAAACAGAGAGCTTGTACAGCTGTTTACTCACGTACGGTAAAGCATTCTGCAGAATAAATATAGTCTGATAGCTTGCACTATTGTGGCTAATCTATTGGCAATAAACTGCCTCGGTAGCTTTCCTTCTCCTTTAAAGGAGAACTAAACCCCCTTTCTCATAAAAACCCCTACCCTACATAGTCCCTGCTCTCCCCGCACAGGAGTTCTTCGGGTCTTTTTCCGGCACTTCGGTAATTGTCATCATTTTTGGAGCACGCGCAGTTATTGCGAACCAGGAAAATGTTCCAACTGCACATGCGCCGATACAGAGCTTCCTTATTGAGATTACCAAAGCGGCAAAAGATGGCCGCCGTGAGCTCCGCTGCACTGACTCTGCAACAAGGTGTAATTACCGGTTTAGGGGTATTTACTTATTGTAACTCCTGGGCAGGGGGGGCTCTGTAGGGTAGGGGTTTTTATTAGAAAGGAGGGTTAGTTCTCCTTTAAAGGGCAATTTTACCAGCAAACGATCCACCATACTTCGCCACAAATTCACGACCACTACGATAATTCACCAAAATGTGACGTTGCGTCTCTGCAGCTGAATGCGGGTCAAGTTCCTCTAATGCCCTAGACATGAGACCTCCCCTAAATAAATGTGGAATAAGCCTCAAATGGTTGGGAAAGAAATGTTAACACTAAAATCTGTTATAGTTAGAACTTTTTAGGGATGCACCAAATCCACAATTATGGATTCGGCCGAAACCTTCGCGAAAGATTCGGCCAAATACCAAACCAAATTTGCACATGGAAATTCGGATTCGGGTTCTGCCGGGCAGAAGGATTCGCCCGAATCCTGGTAAAAAAGGCCGAATCCCGAACCTAATCCTGGATTCGGTGCATCCCTAGTACTTTTGAAGGCAATCCCGTTTTAAAATATGAAATAAACGTAACCGTTTTAAAGAACTTTTATGCGTTTCCAGCATACAGGATATGATGTCACTGACGTAAGATTGAAGAGGAAGTAGCTTCATCTTGGTTCGCCAGGTCTAATGCGATGAAGGAAACTCTAGCGAAAGAGGCAACCTTCTGTAAAATTCGCGGAGGAACGATTCTTCGTGTGAGCGAAATTCGCCTGGTGATAGGGCGAAAATACGCTAGCGACTGTTTCTTTCGCTATCGAATTGTCCTCTACGCCTGTTAGTAATGGCGAATTTTCGCTAGTGACTTTGCCCTTTAGTAAATGTGCCCCAATGGATCTGAAGAGTAAATGCATTTGAATTTGTGATTTCAGGCCAAGTACAAGGAGCGGGGAACGGTTCTTGCTGAAGATCAGCTGCTTCAGGTGGGTCCAGTGAAGGCTTTGGTGACTAACCCTAAAATGTGTTTTATATCTTCTCTCTCTCCCCAGAGTCTGTTATTGATGTGGCTGAGATGTGCCGTCAGTTCAGCTTAAAGGAGAACCAAACCCTTTATAATAAATCCGCTACCCTACATAGACCCTCCAGCCTAGGTGTTACCCTCGGTAAATGCCCCTAACTCTTTACTTACTCCTCATTGCTGATTCAGGGAATCGGCGTTCACTCTTCAGTAATCTTCGTGAATTAAGCGTCGTACCAGCGCATGCTTAGTTGGAGCCGCTTTTTTAACAACTGCGCATGTCGCCTGTGAACTCCGATGCGCTGAATCTGCAACAACGGGTAAGTAAAGAGTTAGGGGCCTCTTACCAAGGGTAACACCTAGGCTGGGGGTCTATGTACGGTAGGGGATTTTAATATTAGGGATGCACCAAATCCAGGATTCGGTTCGGGATTCGGCCTTTTTCAGCAAGATTCGGATTCGGCCGAATCCTTCTGCCCAGCCGAATCCGAATTTGCATATGCAAATTAGGGGCGGGGAGGGAAATTGCGTGACTTTTTGTCAGAAAACAAGGAAGTAAAAAATGTTTTCCCCTTCCCACCCCTAATTTGCATATGCAAATTAGGGTTCGGATTCGGTTCGGCCGAATCCTTCGTGAAGGATTCAGGGGTTCGGCCGAATCCAAAAAAGTGGATTCGGTGCATCCCTATTTAATATAAAGGGTTCGGTTCTCCTTTAAAGGGGTGGTTCAACTTTGAGTTAACTTTTATTATACTATAGAATGGCTAATTATAAGCAACTTTACAATTGGTCTTCATTAGTTATTTATTGTTTTTGAATAATTTGCCGTCTTCGTCTGACTCTTTCCAGCTTTTAAATGAGGGTCACTGACCCCATCTAAAAACAAATGCTTTGCTGGACTTGTCTTTATTTTCCTCATCTTTCGATTCACAATCCAGTCTCTAATTGAGAAACTGTGCATGGTTGCTAGGGGCATTTGGACCCTAGCAACCAGACAGCTGAAATTGCTGAATTAAAAGCTAAATAACTCAAAACCCACAAATAATGAAAACCAATTGCAAATTGTCTCAGAATGTCGCTCTCTACATCATACTAACAGTTAATTTAAAGGGGAACAACCCCTTTCAGGGACATGGTTATCCCTATAAATAATAAGTCCAATATTCGTGCTGGACTTGTAAAGGTCTCGCCCTGTTCTTTTTCAGATGTCCAAGCAGTTGGAGATGTTCAAAACCAACCTGGAAGAGTTTGCCAGTAAACACAAGCAAGAGATCCGTAAAAACCCTCAGTTCAGAGTCCAGTTCCAGGATATGTGCGCCACCATTGTGGATCCTCTGGCCTGTAAGATTCTCGCTTCTTGCCTTCTATATTCCTATTTATTCTCTTGATCAACCTCTACATTGGCCATTGTTGTCCCATTAACATCTCGGTGTCTGACTTTACAGCCGGCAAAGGGTTCTGGTCGGAGATGTTGGGCGTCGGAGACTTTTATTACGAGCTCGGGGTTCAGATAATCGAAGTGTGTCTGGCGCTCAAACACCACAATGGAGGTCAGTAAAAAAGGAGGATATTTTATTTGTTTAAAGGGATGGTTCGTAGCAACTTTTCAATTATAGTTTTTTAATAATTTGCCTTCTTTTTCCGACACGTTCCAGCCTTCAAGTGGGGGGTCACTGACCCCATCTAACAAACAAATGCTCTGTAAGAATACCAATGTATTATTATTGCTGCTTTTTATTGCTTATCTTTCTATTCAGGCCTCTCCTATTCATATTCCAGTCTCTTATTCAAATCCGTCCATGGTTACTAGGGATGCACTGAATCTACTTTTTTGGATTCGGCCGAACCCCCGAATCCTTCACGAAAGATTCGGCCGAATCCGAACCCTAATTTGCATATGCAAGGTGGGAAGGGGAAAACATTTTTTACTTCCTTGTTTTCTGACAAAAAGTCACTCAATTTCCCTCCCGCCCCTAATTTGCATATGCAAATTCGGATTCGATTCGGCCGAATCCTGCTGAAAAAGGCCAAATCCTGGCAAAATCCCGAACCGAATCCTGGATTCAGTGCATCCCTAATGGTTACTAGGGGAATTTTGGCCTTAGCAACCAGATACCTGCTGAAATCTTTCTATTCAGGCCTCTCCTATTCATATTCCAGTCTCTTATTCAAATCAGTGCATGGTTGCTAGGGGAATGTAGACCCTAGCTACCTGAGTGTCTATAATGCAGATTGAGGAGTTGCTGAATAAAAATTAGGGATGCACCGAATCCACTATTTTGGATTCGGCCGAACCCCCGAATCCTTTGTGAAAGATTCGGCCGAATACCGAACCAAATCCAAACCCTAATTTGCATATGCAAATTAGGGATGGGAAGTGAAAAATAATTTAACTTCCTTGTTTTGTGACGAAAAGTCACACAATTTCCCTCCCCACCCCTAATTTGCATATGCAAATTAGGATTCGGTTCGGCCGGGCAGCAGGATTAGGCCGAATCCGAATCCTGCTGAAAAAGGCCAAATCCCGAACCGAATCCTGGATTCGGTGCATCCCTAATAAAAAGCAAAATAACTCGAACATTGAATAAAAAATGAAAACCAATTGCAAATTGTCTCAGAATATCCCTCTTTACATCCTACTAACAGTTAACTCAAAGGTGAACAACCCCTTTAATGCAAGAGGCAAAAACTGAAACTAAAAAAAAATAACGAAGACCAATTGCAAAGTTGCTAGAAACAGGATATTGTAGAACATACTAAAAATACCTCCCATCTAAAAAACAAATGCTCTGTAAGGCTACCCATGTATTATTATTATTGTTACTTTTTATTTCTCATCTTTCTATTCAGGCCTCTCCTATTTATAATCAAATCAATGCGTGGTTGCTACGGTAACTTGTACCCTAGCAACCAGATGGCTGAAATTGCCAACTGGAGAGTTGCTGAATAAAAAGCGAAATAACACACATAACGAAAACCAATTGCAAATTGTCTCAGAATATCCCTCCCTGCATCCTACTAACAGTTCATTTAAAGGTGAACAACCCCTTTAAAAAAACAGAAATAAATAAAAATGAAGCATCAGCTCAAGGCATCCTGCGCAACAAATAAAATATGGCTGCACCGAGAGAAATGCGAGTGGTGTGTAGGCATTTTAGCTTCTCCTTTCATCTTGCCAACGGATAGACTTGTAGTTCAGCAACACCTAAATAGCCCAACACTGACTGTAGCTTGTTTCCTTCTAGGTCTGATCACACTGGCTGAGCTCCACCAGCAGGTACTGAAAGGCCGAGGGAAACTGGCTCAGGACGTCAGTCAGTGAGTATCAGGAAATCTCATTAACAACAGACAAAGCTGCGCTAAAGCACAACGAGCTGAGCCCACGTTCTTTTTCAGGGATGACATCATTCGAGCGATTAAAAAGCTGAAAGTTCTCGGTAACGGATTTGGGATTATCCCAGTGGGAGGTTCTTATCTGGTCCAGTCGGTTCCCGCTGAGCTCAACATGGATCACACGGTTGTCCTGCAGCTCGCGGAGGTAAGTGACACTGCTGATCAGCGGCACCACCAAGATTGGGCGTTTCTCCTTCTTTAAAGGGGAACTATCGCGAAAATGAAAATGTAATATAAGCTTCCTCATAGTGAAATAAGAAACTTTGTAAATACAATCAATTAAATATTCTGTACCATTTCTGAAATAATCAAGTTTATCTTCACTATTCCTCTCTCAGCATCTGTTTCTCTTCATTCTCTCTTTATGCAGCAGTTGGGTGTCAGATATTCACTGACAGTTAGATCCAATATATCTTATTAGGATGCACTGAATCCAGGATTCGGCCTTTTTCAGCAGGATTCAGATTTGGCCGAATCCTTCTACCCGGCCGATCCGAATCTGCAAATTAGGGGCTGGGAGGGAAATCGTGTGAGTTTTTGTCACAAAACAAGGAAGTAAAGAATGTTTTCCCATTCCTAATTTGCATTTGCAAATTAGGATTCCGTTCGGTATTCGGCCGAATGTTTTGCGAAGGATTCGGCCGAATCCAAAATAGTGAATTCAGTGCATCCCTATATCTTATAGGGGGGCTCCTTTCCTAGCAGATGAATTAGAACTCACTCAAATAACTGATTCCAGTACAAACACAATAACTGCCTTTTGCACAAATCCTGCATGTAGAGAGACATGATGTCTGGTGAGTTTAATAGAGTGAGCTCTAATACATCTTCTAGGAAATGAGCCCCCCTATAAGATATATTGGATCATTCGTCTGACTTGGGCTTCCTTTCCTAGCAGATGTATTAGAGCTCACTCAAATAACTGATTCCAGTACAAACAAAATCTAACAAAATAACTGCCTTTTGCACAAATCCTGCATGTAGAGAGACATGATGTCTGGTGAGTTTAATAGAGTGACCTCTAATACATCTTCTAGGCAAAAGGAGCCCCCCTATAAGATATATTGGATCTAACTGTCAGTGAATATCTGACACCCAACTGCTGCTTGAAGACAGAATGAAGAGAAACAGATGCTGAGAGAGGGAGAGTGAAGATAAACTTGATTATTTCAGAAATGGTACAGAATATTTAATTGATTGTATTAAGAAAGTTCAGTGTGAAGGAGCTTATATTACATTTCCATGATAGTTCTCCTAAAAAATACGCCACGTGCCATGAGCCTAAAGGTTATCCGAGAGCTGTGAGGAGATTCTCTCTTTAACTTCTCTGTTTCTTTTCTCTGCAGAAAAAGGGATTTGTGACTGTTGGTGAAATTAAATCGAGTTTAAACTGGGAAACGGAAAGAGCTAAACATGTTCTGGTGAGTATAATAATCTTCAGTATAAACCAGTGCTGGGGTCCCTCAATGTCTCCTCCGCACTGCACAATGGGCACAGAGTACGTCATTTAATTCAATTGCCCCAATTTTACCCATGAAATTGAACAAGCTCCAAATTCACTTGCAAGATGTGGCTGTGCATAGTGGGGGCCTCATGGGCAGCAGCTGCTAAACGGGAAAAGCCCAACATTGTGAGTATTTCAGCACTTTCCTTGTACCCATCCAGGAGCACTTACTAAAGGAAGGTCTGGCTTGGATAGACTCTCAGGCTCAAGGTGAAGCCCAGTATTGGCTACCAGCTCTCTTTACTGCACTTTATTCTCAAGAAATTAATATGGAAGAAAACGGAGGACCTTCTTGATCTGCTGTGTGAGCCGTTTACTGAAGTCGCTTTTACTACACTGGTCTCTTCTACAGAAAAAGCCTCTTTGGGGAAAATCAGTCACCTGGAAGGACTGGAGAAATCCATAGCTTCTACTTGTTCATACGCTGCAGATCTTTAGCCTCTTCTTTTTCTCTCTCCTCCTGTCACACGGTTTCCCCATATTGTACCCGCCATCTTTAAGGAGATCAGGTGCAAGAATAGGGGCAGGCCTATAGACTAAGCCTTGGGAAAGTATCAGCTCCTAGGCTCAATGTCTGCTGGGGTTGCTGTTGGATTAGTAGGACAATACTTCTATCCACGGCTACAGCCGAAACCCATCATGGACCTTTTTTTTTTTTTTTTTTTTTTATGAAATGTTGGGATTTTGATGTCAGAGCAACACTGTACAGGTTCTGCTTTAGTCATGGTGGTGAGTGTACAAATAAAAAGCTTCTCTTTCTGGAATAAAAACCTTTTAATAGACACACTGCAGCCGGGTTGTATTTAAGTTTTGTGTTTCTGGATGAAAAACTAAAAAACAGTAACATTCCTCAAACATTGTCACATGCAGTGGATTCTTGGTCTGAGTATAAACACAGCCCCATAATCTGCTCCTAAACCCCAAAAAGAATTGTCATGTACCGGTTCCTGCTGTGGGTCGGGTACCCACAAAAACCTGCGGGTTGCAGGTAGAAGTTTCGGGAGCGGGTATAGACGTGGTTCTCTGGGTTTGCGGGTCTTCTCAATAGCGAGTTTTACTCCTTTCTTCTGATCACGCCTACTTCCAATGATCCGGTTTACGACAGCACTTCTTGTTTCTTGATGGTCAGCGGATTGGTTTGCAGATAAGGTACTTGCGGTTAAGGTTGCGTTGAACAAATTCACCGCAGGACTCTACCCGGAGCATCGTGCCGACATAGGGAGCACAATTTGGCACCGAAATGCACACTCTGGCCGGGTTAACACTATAAATTCGGCTATAGGCACATCACAAAGCATTTTGGAGCACGACTGCTGTAGACTGATGATCTTTCTCATGGAAATGAGCCATTATCAGAAAAAGGATCTGAGCTAAAGAATCCGATATACCTCGCAGTGTTTTGGTATGACCGAGAAACCAAATTGCTTTATTACAAAACTATATATGCAAAAAGGTAATTACATAGTCAATTGCAGATACACATTCTTCTCACACAAATGCAGCGTTTATGGAAACAACACACGTCGCACCACCGCACTCACCTCTAAGCGCTCAGTTGTTTAGTAGAATCCGGTGCATTAAATGGAGCAACATAAATCACTAGTAATCACTGCACAGCCCGGTGCTGCGGGTACTTTCTAGTAACACAACCTCATCCATCTACTACTCAACTCAATGGGGTGCTGAGTTCCGCTAACAGTGTGCCAGCAATAAGGACTCTGTAGGGAAGTGAAAGGCAGATGCAAGTTATGAGCAGAGCAGAAACCATTATAGCACAGGACTATGAAGATCAAGGTATATGTAGTAGAAGTGATTCCAGAGCAACCAGACTTTGAGTAATCGTTGAAGATGATTCACTGCTCCTAGGAGTAGTGAAATGTCTTCATTGATAACAGCAAAGTCCAGTTGCTCTAGACATAGTACAAAATATCACGTGTTCACTGAAGGGATTAAAGGAAAAAATTAGGGATGCACCCAATCCACTATTTTGGATTCGGCCAACCCTCGAATCCTTAGAAAGATTCGGCCGAATACAAATGCAAATTAGGGGTGGGAAGTAGAAAACATTTTTTACTTCCTTGTTTTGCGAGTCACGCGATTTCCCTTCCGCAATTTATTTGCATATGCAAATTAGGATTCAGATCCGGTTTGGCTGGGCAGAAGGATTCGACGGATCCGAATCCTGCTGGAAAAGGACGAATCCTGGATTCGGTGCATCCCTAGAAAAAATATACGCCAGCTTGTAGGGAAAGATGTAGATCTTGATGTTCTGAGACAGTTTGCAGTTGGTCATTGGTTTTTAAATTTTTTTTGTGGTTATCAGCTGCTGATCTTATTCACCCTAGCAACCAGGCAGGGATTGAATGACAGACTGGAATAGAATTAGGCGAAGGACTGAATAGCAAAAGCAATAATATCATAGCCTAGTGGAGCAATGGTTATTTGTCTGTTATCCCTCCTCTAAAAGAGGATTAAACAAACTTGTAGTATGTAATAGAATGGCCAATGCCCTTAATTTCTTCCCCTTTTTTGTTTTGTATCCCTGTTAGAAAACTGAAAATAAAGAAATTTTAAAAAAAAGAATGGCCAATGCTAAACAACTTTTCCATTGGTTTTTATTTTTTTGAATTATTTGCTTTTTTTTTTTCTTAGGAGTCTTTCCAACTTTCAAATGGGTGTCGCTGACCCCATCTAAAAAGCTCTGAAGGGCTACACATTTATTTTGTTGCTAATTTGTATTAGTCATCTTTCTATTTAGGCCTCTCCTATTGATATTCCAGTCTCCTATTCAAATCAGTGCATGGTTGCTAGGGTAATGTAGACCCTAGCTACCAGAGCGTTTATTGAGGAGCTTCTGAATAAAAAGCTAAATAACTCAAACATTAAATAATAGCAAATGAAAACCAATTGCAAATTGTCTCAGAATATCCCTCTCTACATCATACTGACAGTTAGGCAAACAACCCCTTTAACGCAAGAGTCAAATACTGAAACTATAAAAAAAAATAATGAAGACCAATTGCAATTTTGCTAGAAACAGGATATTCTAGAACTAGAACTAAACAGGTGAAAAACCCCTTTAAAGGGGTTGTTCACCTTCCAAACCCCCTTTTTTTTTTTTTTAGTTATTTTTAGATCCCCAGAAATAACGACTTTTTTCAATTACTTTCCATTATTTATTTTTTACTGTTTTTCCAAAATCTTAAAGTTTAAAGTTTGAGTCTGACAGCTCAATAATTCTAATGCAGACTCTAAACTGTTATAATTTTGCAACATTTAGTTATAATTAGTTGCTACAATTAGTTGCTACATTTCTCAGCAACTATTGTATCAATTCTGCTAACAGCTGCTCAGCAGGGGCAAAGATAAGAAATGTATCAACTAATTGTATCCATTTAGAACAGTTTACAGGGTCGGCGACCCCCCCATTTTTCAGAAGGTGAAAAATGACACTTTACATGTCCATATTAGAAAAACGGTCACAAACAGACAGTCGTTATATCTGGTGATATATCTGAAAACAACTAGTTCTTTGAAGGTGAACCTTTATTAGGTTACAGATGTCTATATTTAGATTTAGGAACAGTTCTGGCAACAAATGCTGCAATTCTATCCCCACATTAAATGTGCTTGAGTATGTTACGCAGGCTCCAGTCTGTGCTTTACAGTAATGAGACTGAGCAACTAGAGCAAGCACATTTTATAATACAGAAGGACTATAAAGTATTATTTAAACTTGCATTAAAGGGGAAGTATATTTCTGCTTGCATACTTGTGTAGTTCCACCGCTACAGCAATTGTCACACATTTGCCCTTGACACAAAAAGGCCTCAGACTGTAACTAGGAAACAGTCCAACTGTCACTTGCAGTGCTGCCAGTATAAGTCGCCCAAAGTTTCCCCCGTGGGATTTTAGTCTTTAAAGTGGCTTATTTTAAAGATCGTGATTGGATTTAGGTCTAGGACACATGATTTAACCCTTTACATACACACATGTAAGCAAAAAAAAATAAAAAAAAGATCCAAAAAGCCGGCATTTAATTCGGTGATCTGGGCCACTGCAAAGCCACGTCCACATTTATCATTTGTAACCAAAACAATGACATGCTTTAAAAAAAGGACCAGAGACAAAATCAAGGTTTCTGATCCAAAATCCCTTTGTTTTCTTTTAGAAGAGAAACCCCTAAATGCTCCTTGTCCCCATATCTCCGATGTAGAATTGCATTAGACTGACACAAAGACAGAAAACAGCCCACAGGCTGAACACACTCACTGCCAGCTCTAGTCAACCTATCAGAAAGGATTGCAAGCTCAATGGAAACGCCACCCTAATTGTAGCAATATTAAAGGGGGGGTTCACCTTTGAGGTAACTTTTAGTATGTTATAGAATGTCCAATTCCTAGCTACTTTACAACTGGGCTTCATTATTTATAGGGATGAACCGAATCCAGGATTCTGCCTTTTTCAGCAGGAATTGGATTCGGCCAAATCCTTCTACCCAGCTGAACCGGATCCTAATTTGCATATCCAAATTATGGGCGAGGAAGGAAATTGCGCAAGTTTTTTGTCACAAGGAAGTAAAAATGTTTCCCCTTCCCACCCCTAATTTGCATATGCAAATTAGGAATCGGATTTAGTTCGGTATCCGGCCGAATCATGAAGGATTCGGGGGATCGGCCAAATCCAAAATAGTGGATTCTAATTATTTATATGTTATACTTTGAGTTATTTTCTTCTGATTCTTTCCAGCTTTCAAATCAGATGCTCTATAAGACTAAAGATTTATTGTTATTGCTTCTTTTTATTCCTCATCTTTCTATTCAGGCCTCTCCTATTCATATTCCAGTCTCTAATTCAAATCAGTGCATGGTTGCTAGGGGAATTTGAACCCTAACAACCAGATACCTGCTGAAATCTTTCATCTTTCTATTCAGATCTCTCCTATTCATATTCCAGTCTCTTATGCAAATCACTGTATGGTTGCTAGGGGGATTTGGACCCTAGCAACCAGATTTCTGAAACGGCAAACTAAAAAGCTGCTGAATAAAAAGCTAAATAAATCAAAAACCACAAATAATAAAAAATGAAAACCAGTTGCAAATTGTCTCAGAATATCGCTATCTACATCATACTAACAGTTAATTTAAAGGTGAACAACCCCTTTATGACTTTAGAAGCCTTGGCTGATTCCCATAGCAAACATCTAAGTACAACATCTATATAGACAAAGCCCAGAGGGCACAAGACAAAGTGCATTTCTTTTCGTGGGGGTGAAAAAGCAAATTAAAAAGTAGTGGATTCTGGCAAATCTGAAAAAAAAAAAAAAAAAGGCATTTGTCGCGCGCTTGAGATCACGTGGCTGGATCCTGCTCTCCCACCGTCAAACTCTTTGGCTTGTGGGGAGCAACACATGAGTATTCTGCAGAGAGGAGAGAAGAATCTCATATTATAACAAAGTGCTGCAGCTCTGGTGAGCAATCCAAATGCCATGATTCGGAATCCGTTCCACAAAAGCTTTATCCCCCCCCCCCATTGTCTCCGTAACAATTAGAGTGTTCGCTCTTCGCTGCGTCCGTACAGCATCCAAGGCAATGAGGCTCCGTGTAACAACAAGGTCCTATCTTGTCATGATACTCGCTAAAATAACAGTCTGAAGTGAGGAAACAGCAAGTGCTACACAGTTACGTCCCCGTAGATTTAAGGGTTTGAGCTTCCCTGTGTGTCTGTTTCTGTCTCTGAGGAGCTGGAGTCAGAGTCTATATCCACAGTCTCTCTCCGGTGCTTCTCCCTCACTCTCTGGTGAATGGTCTGCAGGCGGCTCAGCAAAGACTGATAATCAAAGTGACCTCGCTTCTCTCCAAATGGATCCTGAAACGGCAGCAAAGACAATAAACACAGACGATAGGGGGCGCTTTGATGTTGAAAAACAAAGCGCCATCCCGCCAGCGATTTAGATTCTAGGAGACAGTTTGGGGAGATGTGTCGCCCCGAAGAAGAGGAGATTTGTCCCCAGGCGACTAATCTCCCCAAACTGCCTCCTGCCAGCTAGAATCTAAATCGATGGCGGGATGGCACTCGGAACTCTTTGTTTTCCAAAGTTGCCTCACAAGGAAACTTCAGGCGACTACAGAAAAGTAACCGCTCACATTTGGGGAGATTAGTCACCCGGCGACAAATCTCCTTTTCTTCAGGACGACTAATCACCACCCGAACTGCCTCCCGCCAGCTACAATCTAAATCGCTGGCGATTTGGGTGGTGATTAGTCGTCCTGAAGAAAAGATTTGTCGCCGGGCGACTAATCTCCCCAAATGTGAGCGTGTGCCCTTACAGGTCAGAAAGAAATTACCTGCATGTTTTGCCCTTGTAGGTGAAATCTATCTTTGCAAACTGCTTCATAAAAGTCATAATATTCCATAAATGATTTTTCCATTACACTCCTATGACAGAGAGAGAGAATAGAGATGGTCAATGTAGTCACGGTTATTGCCTATAGACAATACTTACACAATATAAATGATTATTTCATAGTCACTACTATAACAGAGGATACCAGAGCAGCTTTCATCTATAGGTATAAATGTGCTGCAATGGTTCATGGCAGTTATTCCTTAGTGGGTTGTACATCAGACACAAATGCCATTATTAATTCCACATGCCGCAAGTGATGCCATTCGGACGCAAAAGGTGGCGGGACCATGTGCAACAACCATTGTCTGACGCCACAACTCATGCTTATTTGCACCCATATTGGCGGAATTCATTTAGAGTATGTGTCAACAATTATAATGGAATTCTAGAAAAGCTGCTGATCTCTTATTTGGAAGCCTCCCTCAGCCTTTATTATTTTTCAGCTATGAGTGCACAGATTTTTCCATAGCACTACCAGGGGGGGGTCCTGCAGAAAGAAATGCTTTGAAGGTTTATCCTTATGCATAAAGGGGTGGTTCGCCTTTAAAGTTAACCTTTATTATATTATAGAACAGACAATTCTGAGCAAATTTCAATTGGTTTTCATTTTTTTTTTTTTTTATAGTTATTTGCCTTTTTTTTCTGACTCTTTGCAGCTTTCAAATGGGCGTCGCTGACCACATCTAAAAAACAAATGCTCTGTAAGGCTACAAATGTATTGTTATTGCTACTTTTTATTACTGATCCTTCTACTCAGGCCTCTCCTATTCATATTCCAGTCTCTTATTCAAATCACTGCATGGTTGCTAGGGGAATTTAGACCCTAGTTACCAGATTGCTTAAGATGCAAATTGGAGAGCTGCTGAATAAAAAGCTAAATAACAAACATTAAAGAAAAAATGAAAACCAATTGCAAATTGTCAGAATATCCCTCTCTATGTCATAATAACAGTTATCTCAGGTGAACAACCCCTTTAACAAGGTGCCAAACAGCGGATTGTACCTTAAAAGGGGAAGGAAACCTAGTTGGCGCAAACCCCCCACCCCCCCTCCCATTTGTTGACCACCCTCCCTCCTCCCCCCTGGCCTACCCGTCCCGCTGGGCAAATGCCCCTAACTTGTTACTTACCCTTCTGCGCAGGTCCAGTCCAGGGAGTTCACCGACGACATCTTCTTCCACGCGATCTTCTTCCTGCTGTGAATGGCGCATGCGCCGTAGGATCATTTCGCCGGTACGATCTACTGCGCATGCGCGTGACTTTTGGCGCATGCGCAGTAGATCCGTACCGGTGAAATGATCCTACGGCGCATGCGCTAAAACGCCGTTCAAAGCAAGAAGCTGATCGCGTGGAAGAAGATGTCGTCGGTGAACTCCCTGGACTGGACCTGCGCAGAAGGGTAAGTAACAAGTTAGGGGCATTTGCCCAGCGGGACGGGTAGGCCAGGGGGGAGGAGGGAGGGTGGGCAACAAACGGGAGGGGGGGTTTGCGCCGACTAGGTTTCCTTCCCCTTTAAAGGGCATCTGTTGGGCAAAAATAGTATCCCCAAACAAAGGCATGGGCTAATAGAGCTAATAAAGCCTGCGCTCTGGTTGGGGGGTAACAGTATTTGTTTCTTTTATTATGTTGCCCCAGGTCAGTGCTAGGCCACCCTATCTGGGAGGGAGCTCCAGGCACAAGCAGCTATATTGGGGCACACACATTTGCACAATGAGCAAATGCTGCAACTAATGTGCATCAATTCAGAAGCGCATTATGGGCATGCGCTTTACAAGGCCACTTGCACCAGGAACTCCCCCCCGTACAAAGTGTCCTAGAACCGGTGGGGGGCAAATTAAAAAAAAAACTACTGTTAACCCCCAACTGGATTGCAGATAACATTTTTTACCCAACAGTTATCCATACTAAACTTTGTAACACTCTAAGAAATACACATTTCTGCAAATGCAACTCACCTTAATGCATCAGGACACTGGCACTTGCCCTCCAGCATCTCACACACCGCTACCCGAATGGTCTCATGCCGAATGCACTCATTGTAGTTCTTGCTGTCACCCGAGTGCCTCTCCTTAAAATGCAAGTGAAACGTTGGGTCAGTCACCACTAGGAGAACCAACAATCCTGCCGCAGTGAAACAAAAGCTTTTACCTGCTCAAAGCCCGGCTCATTGTGATAGGGATTCTCCGTCATGAGAGACTGGATAGAAATGAGCACTGACGACAGACTCTGAGCTGGACTCCATGCAGGTCCTGTCCAAGTTCTGCAATGTTAATCCAAGTCATTATTTTTCCCATGTGAAAAGGGAATTCATGCAAATAATTTGAAGGTTCAATAGCACGTTAATCACAGAGGCTTTGCTCTAAATTCAGCATCTTCATTTTAAAGCAGAATTTAAAAGGATAGTGACACATTCCACATTTAGCAGGAAAACTTCAATATGCCTTAAATATGTTTCCCCTGCCTCCCCTCAGCCAAAGTCAAAGGCACCACTTTTTTTTTACCTATGAGCCACATTCAAAAGTAAAAAGCATGGAGAAGGGTCCTGGGGATGCCAAATAAGGGCTGTGATTGGCTGGTTTTCTAAAACTTGCCTCCAAGTCTGGAATTCAAAAATAAGCATCTGATGAGGTTGATGAGAAACATGTTACTCATGAGTCACTAGTTGAGGATCAGTGGTTGGGGGGGAGGATCAGTGGTTGGGGGGGAGGATCAGTGGTTGGGGGGGAGGATCAGTGGTTGGGGGGGAGGATCAGTGGTTGGGGGGAGGATCAGTGGTTGGGGGGGAGGATCAGTGGTTGGGGGGGAGGATCAGTGGTTGGGGGGGAGGATCAGTGGTTGGGGGGGATCAGTGGTTGGGGGGATCAGTGGTTGGGGGGGATCAGTGGTTGGGGGGGATCAGTGGTTGGGGGGGATCAGTGGTTGGGGGGGATCAATTGTTGGGGATCAATGTTGTAGAGAGTTAGTGGGCATGAAGGGATATGTCCTGACAGCCCCACTGTGGGGAGGAGGCAAAATAGGAAAGAACAGGGTCACGGGTACAGGGACACTCAATAAGTTAAGTCTCCCTATCCCCTTGATGACATTTGTAGTCTGTTGTCCGCAGCATATGTGAATTAAACATATACAGGTATGGGACCGGTTATCCAGAATGCTCAGGACCTGGGCTTTACTGGATAATGTATCTTTTCCTTAATTTGGATCTTCATACCTTAAGTCTACTAGAAAATCATGTAAAAATTAAATAAACCCAATAGACTGGTTCTGCTTCCAATAAGGATTAATTGTTTCGATTAATTGTTAGTTGGGATCACTGTTTTATTATTACAGGTAAAAAGAAAATCAGTTTTAAACATTTGGATTATTTAGTTAAAATGGGAGAGAACCTTTCTATAATAAGGAGCTTTCTGGATTACGGATCCCACACCTGTGCTAATATTCTGCCTGCCAGCACTTACCCTAGAATACTCAGGCAGACCTTGCCATTGCGGTAGAAATTGGGGTTAAACCTCACGGTATTATTCCCCGTTGTCATCAGCTTAACCCGGGGTGGGTGTATTGGGTAGTCTGGGGGGCAGCGGAACAGGAACAAGAAGAAACCACCTTCATAAGGGGTGTCAAACGGGCCAGTGATGAGCGCATGGATCTGGGGAGAAACAACAGAGAGCCTCAGAGACACAGTAAAGTTGCTTCTATGCATATATTTGAATATATATTGAATGCAATATAAAATAATACAATTAAAGAATCCAGTTCAAATAAAACGTTACCTTTGTCATGTCGTGAGGATCAGGCACCACAAACATCCCAGGGGGCGGCTCTTTATAAATGGACATGATATCCCTAGAATTAAAGAGAAAGGAAGGGAGAGGTTATTGAGCTTTGCTGAAAAACATGAAACGAAAGTAAAAGGAACACGGGATTGTGAAACAAGGAAGGGAGTTCCCAGCTTCACCACAAAGTCACAACAATCCACAGTATAAATATATAATTATACGAGGCTGATCAGCAATGAAGAGAGAAATGATGTCTGAAGAGAAACATTAGATGTCTGTTTGTTTTGATGGAGACAACGAGCTGTGTATAAACAAACCCCTCCCAGATGCAGTTTGGCAGTTAAAGAGAAGCTTGATATATACAGAGGCTTGTCTGGGGACGGCCTTACTTTGCTCCTCCCACAACTGCTCTTGGGAACCAAGGAAGCTGGAAAGTGAAGTCGCTTTCATTGTCCCAAATCCATGGACATTCCTTCATTCAAGCAACAGGCCAAAGGGATTCTCAGTAATAACTGGGCACAGTAGGAAGAGGGTCCCTTTACTTTCTCATTAGCCACTCGTTTGGCTTGTGAGTGTTCCAACCCGACTGATGAAGGAACTGAGTGATACTCGTTGTACAGAGACACTGGCTCAGGTCATTGGCCAACACACACTCACCAATAACCATTCCAATAAATCAGTACACACACATACATATCTATATACACACATACACACAGTAAATATATACACACAGTACACACACAGCCAGCTTTAGGCTGAACAGCTTTACATGTAAATGCTTCTGACTGTACATCCCTAATTAATATGCTAATCACCCCCAGATGTGGCCGCTGCTGTCCTGCATTGCCATTGGTCTGTGAACCCCCTTATTTACATGCCCTCCAGATCCTCATGTGGCCCCTGTCATCCTGCGTTGTTAGCTCTGTCTGTGAACCCCGATTTATATGCCCCCTCCCCCAGATGTGGTACTTACCCTCCTGCACTGCTAATTCTGAGAACCCCCCGATTCATATGTCCCCCTCCCCTAGATTTGGTCTTTGCATCCCGCGCTGTCAGCCCCATCAGACGTCCCCCTGTTTTATACGGCACCTGCATTGCCTGTGAACCCCCGGATTTATATGACTTCACCTGCACTGCCAGCTCTGTCTGAGATCCCCCTAATTATATGCCCCCCTCCCCCGTATGTGGCATCTACCGTTCAGCACTGCCAGAAAACCCCTTATGATTTCTAGGTCTCCCCAGCTGTCGCCCCCTGTGATAAATCAGTGAACCCCCTGATCTATATGTCCCCAACCAATGGATGTGGCCCCTGCACTGTCAGAGAACCCCCTGATTTATATGTCAAACGCCCCCCATGTGTGGCCCCTGACATCAGTCAGTGAACCCCCAGAAGTCTATGTCCCTCCCACTGGATTTGGCCCCAGTCACCCTACAGTGTCAGAGAACCCCCTAATGTATATGCCCCTCCCCCTAATGTATATGCCCCTCCCCCACGTGTGGCCCCTCACATTCAGCACTGACAGCTCTATCAACCCCCTCATTTCTACGTGTCCCCTGATTGATATGCTCCCCTCCCCCATGTGTGGCCCCTGTTATCAGTCAGTGAACCCCCAGAAGTCTCTGTCCCTCCCATTGGATGTGGCCCCTGTCAGAGAGAGAGAACCCCTATTTGTTTGGCTCCTCCCCCAGCCTCTGTCACCTCTTTATCCGCAGCACACACTGAGTGGAAGCCCTCTCATTATCCCAGTCAGCGCTGGCCGAGGGGTCCCACACGGAGGAGGTGGTTAGAAGAGACGTCCCGGGTGTCTGGAGGCCGCTCAGGTGAGGAACGACCCCGCCGCCTGCCGCAGCCCCTGGGAGAATAATCGCTTCAGCCGCTGGACTTTCCGCCATTCCGCTTCGCACTTACTTCCGGGACTCCGGGGCAACGAGACAACGGGGGAAAGAAAGTACTGCCGACATAGAGACAACAAACCAGAGTGTCAGAGTCGGAAGTTGTAATGGGCGAGGTTATAGCGCGTAGGTTGAGCTGTGGGAGAGAGCGGGGAGCTTCCTGCCAATTGGCTCATCCTATTGGTGCGTAATTATCGCTCAGAAACTGTCGCTGCCTGGGCTGGAAGCAGCCATTTTGTTGGTTTGTATCGTCCCCCCGGCTGAACCCCAAGTCACTACGGTGGTGGCGCAGATAAGCTGCTTGGGTTTGTCTGATGTCCCTTGTCCTGTGGGGTCGGCGCCTGCTTTTGTCTGTCACTGGGAAAGACCTGGTTCTAAATGGGGGTGTTCCCCTTTAAATTAACTGTCAGTATGAAGTAGAGAGGGATATTCTGAGACAATTTGCAATTGGTTTTTATTATTTGTGGGTTTTGACTTATTTAGCTTTTTATTCAGCAGCTCTCCAGATTGCAAATTCAGCCGTATGGTTGCTAGGGTCCCAATTCCCCTAGCAACCATGCATTGATTTGAATAAGAGACTGGAATATGAATAGGAGAGGCCTGAATAGAAAGATGAGCAATAAAAAGTAACAATAACAATATATTTGTAGCCTTAAAGGGCATTTGTTTTTAGATGGGGTCAGCGACCCCCGTTTGAAAGTTGGAAAGAGTCAGAAGAATGAATTTAAAAACTCTAAAAAAAATAAATAATTTTCCAATTGAAAGGTTTCTTAGAATTGAGCCGTTCTATAACAGACTAAACATGATCTTAAAGCTGAACCACTCTCTTTAAATGCTCTGTGACCGCTTGGCATAAGAATTAAAGGAGACATTTTATGTAAAAAATAAGAATGTACCAGTGCATTATACTCATTTAGATATAGAAGAATTGAGCTTAAAAAAGTAGTGTTTCAGGCTGATTTATTGAATATTTCTGCAAAAACCCCCTAATAATCCCTCCCTTCTCTTCCACTTGCTGCTCCCTGAATTCCCAGGCTGTGCACTCAGCTCACTGCACTGTAGGACAGGAACCAATCAGCAGCTAGCAGGACCTGATAGGGAACTGAAGCCTGTCTGTGCTTGTGTGACTGCAGGGCTGTGATTGGCTGTCCCCTCCTAGACACGCCCACCCCTCATTTGAAACAGGGACCAGAGAACATCTATAGGGAGCTCTAATAAAGGGGCTATTTTTAAAGATAATATTAATGTTTAGCAGCAAGTAAAAGCAACACCATCTATTACTTATAATTGCCTACACAATTAGGCTTTATTCATTTGTCTCCTTTAAAGGACAAGGAAATCTCCCCAAACCAGATTGTCCTGTTCAGATTCAAACAGGTTTCAGTGAACCTTTACAGGGTGTTTAAACCCCGGGCCAGTGGTTTTCTATAGTAAGAATGTGCCTATTTGCTGTAGACTCTCATTATTTGTTGATTTTACTTCTGAAAATATGTACTTGGAGCACCTGGACTCCCATCACCAGCCCGCTGAGGATTCTGGGAGTTGTAGTGTAACAGCTGGAGAGCAAAGTTTTACGTTATTTAACGGTTTCTCCTTCTTTTGCTTCTCTACCCACACAGGCATTCTGCCCCTTTCGGAAGCAGAGACTCCGACAAGGACACCCATCAGTCTGGCTCCGTAGCTACAGCCAAATATAAATAATTAAATAAAGTTGGGATCAAGTAGGGATGCACCGAATCCAGGATTCGGTTCGGGATTCGGCCAGGATTCGGCCTTTTTCAACAGGATTCGGATTCGGCCGAATCCTTGTGTCTGGCCGAAGCGAATCCGAATCCTAATTTGCATATGTAAATTAGGGGTGGAGAGGGAAATCGCGTGACTTTTTGTCACAAAACAAGGAAGTAAAAAAAATTTCCCCTTCCCACCCCTAATTTGCATATGCAAATTAGGGTTCAGATTTGGTTCGGTATTCGGCCGAATCCTATGCTTAGGATTCGGGGGTTCGGCCGAATCCAAAATAGTGGATTCGGTGCATCCCTAGTTGGGATCAAGTAGGCATGCACCAAATCCAGGATTCAGTTCGGGATTCGGCCAGGATTCGGCCTTTTTCAGCAGGATTCGGATTCGGCCGAATTCTTGTGCCTGGCCAAACCGAATCCTAATTTGCATATGCAAATTAGGGGTGGAGAGGGAAATCGCGTGACTTTTTGTCACAAAACAAGGAAGTAAAAAAAAAATTCCCCTTCCCACCCCTAATTTGCATATGCAAATTAGGATTCGGTATTCGGCCGAATCCTTTGCTTAGGATTCGGGGGTTTGGCCGAATCCAAAATAGTGGATTCGGTGCATCCCTAGTTGGGATCAAGTAGGGATGCACCGAATCCAGGATTCAGTTCGGGATTCGGCCTTTTTCAGCAGGATTCGGCCGAATCCTTGCGCCTGGCCGAACCGAATCCTAATTTGCATATGCAAATTAGGGGTGGCGAGGGAAATCGCGTGACTTTTTGTCACAAAACAAGGAAGTAAAAAAAAAATTCCCCTTCCCACCCCTAATTTGCATATGCAAATTAGGATTCGGTATTCGGCCGAATCCTTTGCTTAGGATTCGGGGGTTTGGCCGAATCCAAAATAGTGGATTCGGTGCATCCCTAGTTGGGATCAAGTAGGGATGCACCGAATCCAGGATTCAGTTCGGGATTCGGCCGAATCCTTGCGCCTGGCCGAACCGAATCCTAATTTGCATATGCAAATTAGGGGTGGCGAGGGAAATCGCGTGACTTTTTGTCACAAAACAAGGAAGTAAAAAAAAAATTCCCCTTCCCACCCCTAATTTGCATATGCAAATTAGGGTTCGGATTCGGTTCGATATTCGGCCGAATCCGTTGCGAAGGATTCGGGGGTTCGGCCGAATCCAAAATAGTGGATTCAGTGCATCCCTAGGATCAAGTACAAACAACTGTTTTATTATTACACAGAAAAAGGAAATCATTTTTAAACATTTGGATCAAATAGAGACGGCCTTTCCGTATTTCAGATCTTTCACGGGTTTCCGGTACTGATGTGCGGGTCGGGTTTTGCCCGAACCCTAACCCGTCCTCCCTCAGCTCACATCCGACTTCCAGGTTCCTTTTTTATACCCCGCCGATGATGTCACAAAAGGGGCGGGGCAAGCAGGAGTGAGGCTATAAAGCTAGAAGCCGGCATTTGAAGGGCAGGGATAGGATGAGAAGAGCGC
Source organism: Xenopus petersii (assembly GCA_038501925.1). Lineage (NCBI taxonomy): Eukaryota > Metazoa > Chordata > Amphibia > Anura > Pipidae > Xenopus > Xenopus petersii. The sequence continues at coordinate 116,990,671 of CM076689.1, forward strand.
AACCAGCACCCGCCCATCACCCGCAAAGAGGAATGCGAGGTCGGCCCGAACCCGCAGGTATTGGGCCCGCCCAAACATCAGTGGTTTCCAGATAACGGATCCCATACCTGCAGTATATAAAATCTCTTAGATAACCGCATCTTTGATTTGGGGTTTGGTGACTGGTGCAGATCCCTGAAGTCGTCGGTAGGGGTCACCCATGCACTTTTGCTTTCCGTGCAATGGAGACAGACGCCATTACTAAAGAAATAAAACGGCAAGAAGCCAATAGTCGTATTTAAATAATTGTTATTTATTCCTTTAAACATTCCAACAAGTCATAACGGATACAACGTTGAGGGCAAATCTTCAGCAAAATAAACACATATTGATAATCACTTGCTCAATGTTCTTTCGTTTCCAAACCGAAATGTACGTTCATCTATAATTGATGCCGTTTAAAAACACAGAAGCGTTCGGCTACGAAACCAGCCCCAAAACTAGCCAAGAGGCGCTTCAATAGTAGCCGAAAAATAGTAAAATATGTGCAGGGAAAAAAAGTCAAAAAAATTAAATGAATTTGTGAAAATTCGCCTATTTCAAATTTTCGCTGTTTCGCAAATTTTTCCATGAAGCAAAATGAGACCGATTCGTCCTTGCGGGCCCAGGAGGGGTCCAATAAGGATAATTTCAGACTGGGGTACAGAGCCCAAAATTTGGTAACTTCCGACTTCAACATAAGTCAGTCCCATTGCATGCTGGGTGTTGTAGTCTTACATTCACATACAAATTGTTAAACAAAACCGACACTACCCAACATGCATTGGGAGACGCAGGCTCGGCACATCAAGAAAACTACAAACCAGCCAAAGACCCAAACAGTAGCCCAAATCTGTACCTTGGTTAGTTTGTACTTTCAAAACCCTCCTTGGTTTTAAATTAGTAGCCCAATTTGGCTGAAAAACCTTCAACCCGGCAACCCTGGTGTCTGGTTTACGTTGCGTTTCGAAAAACAAGTGTAAATACGCCAGTGAAACCACAAGCGCCGGTAGTTTTCTTTTCCCAACATGCGTTTCTGGTTTTTCTCGTTTGCCCCATAATTCCGTTCGGGAGGATTTTATTAAACTTTTGTGAAAAAAAAAAAGCAAAATGGCGCCGGACTGATTGTCAATACGCAGCGTCGTTACTTAACCAGCAGACAACGCCGCAAATACATAAATGTGCAAGAGTTTGTCCGCCATATTGAAAAAATACACGGCATATTTCCACGAGGTCTATTCCCAAAACTGTGCTGAATAATATGCCATTTCTGCTGAAAAACCCAAAATCTGGCAGATGTTGTCTAGAAAACGCCCAAAGGGAATTGCTATATAACTTATTCCATTGTTTACAGCTCGACCGTGCATATTTAAAGACACCCAGTGTGTCATCGCCCTAACAGCCCGACCCAAAGTTTCCCGTCTTTTATTCAACTGTCCCCTGGTACAGCAGCCGTGCTCCCTCCCATTATGAGAAAAGAAAAGTCTGTTCTTGGAGTGTGCGAGAAAACCGATATGGGGTCTCCATGCAAATATTGTCCTGTTCATTGTTAGAACTCAGGACCTACAGCTCCAACTACTGCTTAATAGGAACAAGCTCCTTTTTATCCAACTGTTTTCTTCCAAAACAGAAAATCAGAAGAGAAGACTCAACAGGCCGAGTGATATCCCTCAGTAAAGCAGTAAAGAGAGACTGAAGTTCAGTCAGTGACTGGGGGCAGCTAGGAAACTGACAATATGTCTAGCCCCGTGTCAGATTTCAAAATTAAATAGATTTTAGTGCAGAATTCTGCCAAAAGGATGCATTTTGAAAAAAAACAAAAACATTTCCCATGACAGAATTTTTACCTAGAGATACAATAAGGGGTGGGGGAGCAGTGCGTATGCAGGTCTGGAGTGTTTTGTACCCAGAGGTCACTTATAAAATGTATCCTATGGAATCAGGGTTGGGGGGGGATCATGTTGAAGTTTACATGGTATAGGAAAGGAAAAGTACCCCGCTTGAATCAAGTGATCACAAGAGATTACTATTGCACCCTCAACCAATGACAAGAGACAATTGTGTGGATTCGACTCTTGGGGTGACCTGGATGTACAACCTGAGCTCAGCAAAAGGCCCAAGAGGGAGAGTATTTTGGGGACACCATAGAATGAGTTAATGGCTGTACTCGCTCAACATGAAACACACCTCAAACCCCGAACTCTAAGAGTACGATATACAAAGGATCCTCCTAACCCCACTAGAAAGACACACAAAGATAAAGAGTAAAGGCCCATAACAAGCATTGTCATTATACTGGACATCATCAGTCGTCGTATATATTAATCACAAAGGAACTGGACATCAGAGTAAGAGGAGAGTAAGTGGGTAAACAATGTGCAGCTCTCTGCTCAGTCCCAATTGTGACCCTGTCAGTAGAGGGCCGGGGGGATTAGGAGACAGACTGCCTAAAGTTGCCCCATGGACTCCAGGTCATGGCACATCAGATGATCCTGAAAAACCTGAAAATCCTCAAACTCGGAGGCACACTCGGGGCACTTCATTTCTATTTGCTGCCTGCTGCCGCCTCCTGGAGCTTCTCTGTACTGGGGCTGTAAATAAAGCACAAAAAACACGTCAGTGTTTGAGCAACAGACGACAGCCATTGGCTTTTTACTTAAATCTGCTGCAAACCACAATCTAAGGGATCCGGTGGCCATACACAGGCCGACCCATAAAGTCCTCCGTGGGCTCAATGGACACATGTTCCCGCACACACTTGTATGTAGTGTAAAATGCAACCAATTACAATCACTTACCTCGTTACTGAAAGAAATCAGACTTTCTCCTGCAAAACATACAATGAATTTATTAGCTAATTATGTATATTGGGAAAAAACACAGTAATAAAGCGGCGAGAAAAAGAGCACTGAGTAACAAACACAAAGTGAGCCTCTGGCAGTGAGTAACATACACAGTGAGAGTCTGGCAGTGAGTAACATACACAGTGAGAGTCTGACAGTGAGTAACATACACAGTGAGAGTCTGACAGTGAGTAACATACACAGTGAGAGTCTGACAGTGAGTAACATACACAGTGAGTCTGACAGTGAGTAACATACACAGTGAGAGTCTGACAGTGAGTAACATACACAGTGAGAGTCTGACAGTGAGTAACATACACAGTGAGTCTGACAGTGAGTAACATACACAGTGAGAGTCTGACAGTGAGTAACATACACAGTGAGAGTCTGACAGTGAGTAACATACACAGTGAGAGTCTGACAGTGAGTAACATACACAGTGAGAGTCTGACAGTGAGTAACATACACAGTGAGAGTCTGACAGTGAGTAACATACACAGTGAGTCTGACAGTGAGTAACATACACAGTGAGAGTCTGACAGTGAGTAACATACACAGTGAGAGTCTGACAGTGAGTAACATACACAGTGAGAGTCTGACAGTGAGTAACATACACAGTGAGTCTGACAGTGAGTAACATACACAGTGAGAGTCTGACAGTGAGTAACATACACAGTGAGAGTCTGACAGTGAGTAACATACACAGTGAGTCTGACAGTGAGTAACATACACAGTGAGAGTCTGACAGTGAGTAACATACACAGTGAGAGTCTGACAGTGAGTAACATACACAGTGAGTCTGACAGTGAGTAACATACACAGTGAGAGTCTGACAGTGAGTAACATACACAGTGAGAGTCTGACAGTGAGTAACATACACAGTGAGAGTCTGACAGTGAGTAACATACACAGTGAGAGTCTGACAGTGAGTAACATACACAGTGAGAGTCTGACAGTGAGTAACATACACAGTGAGTCTGACAGTGAGTAACATACACAGTGAGAGTCTGACAGTGAGTAACATACACAGTGAGAGTCTGACAGTGAGTAACATACACAGTGAGAGTCTGACAGTGAGTAACATACACAGTGAGTCTGACAGTGAGTAACATACACAGTGAGAGTCTGGCAGTGAGTAACACACACAGTGAGAGTCTGACAGTGAGTAACACACACAGTGAGAGTCTGACAGTGAGTAACATACACAGTGAGAGTCTGGCAGTGAGTAACACACACAGTGAGAGTCTGGCAGTGAGTAACATACACAGTGAGAGTCTGACAGTGAGTAACATACACAGTGAGAGTCTGGCAGTGAGTAACATACACAGTGAGAGTCTGACAGTGAGTAACATACACAGTGAGAGTCTGACAGTGAGTAACATACACAGTGAGAGTCTGACAGTGAGTAACATACACAGTGAGAGTCTGGCAGTGAGTAACATACACAGTGAGAGTCTGACAGTGAGTAACATACACAGTGAGAGTCTGACAGTGAGTAACATACACAGTGAGAGTCTGACAGTGAGTAACATACACAGTGAGAGTCTGACAGTGAGTAACATACACAGTGAGAGTCTGACAGTGAGTAACATACACAGTGAGTCTGACAGTGAGTAACATACACAATGAGAGTCTGGCAGTGAGTAACACACACAGTGAGAGTCTGACAGTGAGTAACACACACAGTGAGAGTCTGACAGTGAGTAACATACACAGTGAGAGTCTGGCAGTGAGTAACACACACAGTGAGAGTCTGGCAGTGAGTAACATACACAGTGAGAGTCTGACAGTGAGTAACATACACAGTGAGAGTCTGGCAGTGAGTAACATACACAGTGAGAGTCTGACAGTGAGTAACATACACAGTGAGAGTCTGACAGTGAGTAACATACACAGTGAGAGTCTGGCAGTGAGTAACATACACAGTGAGAGTCTGACAGTGAGTAACATACACAGTGAGAGTCTGGCAGTGAGTAACATACACAGTGAGAGTCTGGCAGTGAGTAACAAACACAAAGTGAGCCTCTGGCAGTGAGTAACACACACAGTGAGAGTCTGACAGTGAGTAACATACACAGTGAGAGTCTGGCAGTGAGTAACACACACAGTGAGAGTCTGGCAGTGAGTAACATACACAGTGAGAGTCTGACAGTGAGTAACATACACAGTGAGAGTCTGACAGTGAGTAACATACACAGTGAGAGTCTGACAGTGAGTAACATACACAGTGAGAGTCTGACAGTGAGTAACATACACAGTGAGAGTCTGACAGTGAGTAACATACACAGTGACAGTCTGACAGTGAGTAACATACACAGTGAGAGTCTGACAGTGAGTAACATACACAGTGAGAGTCTGACAGTGAGTAACATACACAGTGAGAGTCTGGCAGTGAGTAACATACACAGTGAGAGTCTGACAGTGAGTAACATACACAGTGAGAGTCTGACAGTGAGTAACATACACAGTGAGAGTCTGACAGTGAGTAACATACACAGTGAGTCTGACAGTGAGTAACATACACAGTGAGAGTCTGACAGTGAGTAACATACACAGTGAGAGTCTGACAGTGAGTAACATACACAGTGAGAGTCTGACAGTGAGTAACATACACAGTGAGAGTCTGACAGTGAGTAACATACACAGTGAGTCTGACAGTGAGTAACATACACAGTGAGAGTCTGACAGTGAGTAACATACACAGTGAGAGTCTGACAGTGAGTAACATACACAGTGAGAGTCTGACAGTGAGTAACATACACAGTGAGTCTGACAGTGAGTAACATACACAGTGAGAGTCTGACAGTGAGTAACATACACAGTGAGAGTCTGACAGTGAGTAACACACACAGTGAGAGTCTGACAGTGAGTAACACACACAGTGAGAGTCTGACAGTGAGTAACATACACAGTGAGAGTCTGGCAGTGAGTAACATACACAGTGAGAGTCTGACAGTGAGTAACACACACAGTGAGAGTCTGACAGTGAGTAACATACACAGTGAGAGTCTGGCAGTGAGTAACACACACAGTGAGAGTCTGGCAGTGAGTAACATACACAGTGAGAGTCTGACAGTGAGTAACATACACAGTGAGAGTCTGGCAGTGAGTAACATACACAGTGAGAGTCTGACAGTGAGTAACATACACAGTGAGAGTCTGACAGTGAGTAACATACACAGTGAGAGTCTGGCAGTGAGTAACATACACAGTGAGAGTCTGACAGTGAGTAACATACACAGTGAGAGTCTGACAGTGAGTAACATACACAGTGAGAGTCTGGCAGTGAGTAACATACACAGTGAGAGTCTGACAGTGAGTAACATACACAGTGAGAGTCTGGCAGTGAGTAACATACACAGTGAGAGTCTGGCAGTGAGTAACAAACACAAAGTGAGCCTCTGGCAGTGAGTAACACACACAGTGAGAGTCTGACAGTGAGTAACATACACAGTGAGAGTCTGGCAGTGAGTAACACACACAGTGAGAGTCTGGCAGTGAGTAACATACACAGTGAGAGTCTGACAGTGAGTAACATACACAGTGAGAGTCTGACAGTGAGTAACATACACAGTGAGAGTCTGACAGTGAGTAACATACACAGTGAGAGTCTGACAGTGAGTAACATACACAGTGAGAGTCTGACAGTGAGTAACATACACAGTGACAGTCTGACAGTGAGTAACATACACAGTGAGAGTCTGACAGTGAGTAACATACACAGTGAGAGTCTGACAGTGAGTAACATACACAGTGACAGTCTGACAGTGAGTAACATACACAGTGAGAGTCTGACAGTGAGTAACATACACAGTGAGAGTCTGACAGTGAGTAACATACACAGTGAGAGTCTGACAGTGAGTAACATACACAGTGACAGTCTGACAGTGAGTAACATACACAGTGAGAGTCTGACAGTGAGTAACATACACAGTGAGAGTCTGGCAGTGAGTAACATACACAGTGAGAGTCTGACAGTGAGTAACATACACAGTGAGAGTCTGGCAGTGAGTAACATACACAGTGAGAGTCTGACAGTGAGTAACATACACAGTGAGAGTCTGACAGTGAGTAACATACACAGTGAGAGTCTGGCAGTGAGTAACATACACAGTGAGAGTCTGACAGTGAGTAACATACACAGTGAGAGTCTGGCAGTGAGTAACATACACAGTGAGAGTCTGACAGTGAGTAACATACACAGTGAGAGTCTGGCAGTGAGTAACATACACAGTGAGAGTCTGGCAGTGAGTAACAAACACAAAGTGAGCCTCTGGCAGTGAGTAACACACACAGTGAGAGTCTGACAGTGAGTAACACACACAGTGAGAGTCTGACAGTGAGTAACATACACAGTGAGAGTCTGGCAGTGAGTAACACACACAGTGAGAGTCTGGCAGTGAGTAACATACACAGTGAGAGTCTGACAGTGAGTAACATACACAGTGAGAGTCTGGCAGTGAGTAACATACACAGTGAGAGTCTGACAGTGAGTAACATACACAGTGAGAGTCTGGCAGTGAGTAACATACACAGTGAGAGTCTGACAGTGAGTAACATACACAGTGAGAGTCTGGCAGTGAGTAACATACACAGTGAGAGTCTGACAGTGAGTAACATACACAGTGAGAGTCTGGCAGTGAGTAACATACACAGTGAGAGTCTGGCAGTGAGTAACAAACACAAAGTGAGCCTCTGGCAGTGAGTAACACACACAGTGAGAGTCTGACAGTGAGTAACACACACAGTGAGAGTCTGACAGTGAGTAACATACACAGTGAGAGTCTGGCAGTGAGTAACATACACAGTGAGAGTCTGGCAGTGAGTAACATACACAGTGAGAGTCTGACAGTGAGTAACATACACAGTGAGAGTCTGACAGTGAGTAACATACACAGTGAGAGTCTGACAGTGAGTAACATACACAGTGAGAGTCTGACAGTGAGTAACATACACAGTGAGAGTCTGACAGTGAGTAACATACACAGTGAGAGTCTGACAGTGAGTAACATACACAGTGAGAGTCTGACAGTGAGTAACATACACAGTGAGAGTCTGACAGTGAGTAACATACACAGTGAGAGTCTGGCAGTGAGTAACATACACAGTGAGAGTCTGGCAGTGAGTAACATACACAGTGAGAGTCTGGCAGTGAGTAACATACACAGTGAGAGTCTGGCAGTGAGTAACATACACAGTGAGAGTCTGACAGTGAGTAACATACACAGTGAGAGTCTGGCAGTGAGTAACATACACAGTGAGAGTCTGGCAGGACATATCAATCTTTCTGTGTGAATGAAATGTTGGAAGTTGTAATACAAGAACATGTAGAGGTTACACTGTTGGTAAGACTTACCTTCATGAGGGTTGTGGGAATAAAGGCCTCGGTGCCGGGGAGTGGGTAACGACCTCTGAGAGAGCAAACGGTTGAGCTGCTCAATCTCTTCACAATCTCTCTACAAAGAGCCGGACACAAAGGTCAGTTATAGCGTCAGGAGACTCAGGACTGGGTGCTGATACTGGCCCTGCGGCTGGTCTGAGGGCTGCTTTGTAGCCATTCACATAGAACAGGGGGTCAGAGCCAATCAGACAAATATCCGGCACAGGGCAAATCAAGTTACACAATATAATAGGGGCATTGATTGTCTCCATCCAGTGACTGTGAGTAACATACACTCTGAGTAACAATTTATGCAACAAAGTAGACACAGTCACACTCAGCACAGCAGGTCAAAGTAACACCAGCTCTAAAAGGGTTAACGTTGAGTTACAGCCCTTCCCCCATTCCCATAGAGAACACATAGCCCAGCTCCAGTTAGACCCAGTAAGACTTGCAGGTCTCACTTACCATGCGCTGTTCTTGCATATCACTGATTTCAGCCTTTCTCAGTTCCAACATGCACTTTACATCCTGAATTTGCTGCAGCAGCGACGCATTCTCTCTCTGAAACACAGTTTGTCTTCACATGAATAACTCCACATTGCATGGCCTTCCTTCTCTCTCTTAAAGGGAACAATACCCCAACACTTGTTTAGGCTCAACCCCTCCCTCACCTGCTTCCATGTCGACATGATGGATTCTGGGAGTGGAAGTCCCTCTGCTCTCCAGATAATCTGTGCACTGCCAGGGTCAGACTGGGCCAGCGGGACACTGGGAAAAAACCCGATGGGACCCACCAACCCAGACCCGATCCCCACCAGAGCTCCCTCAGGCCACTGATCTCCCTCCCCCGATGCTCTGAAGGTAATTTATTAGCACTTGGGGTAGGGCCAGTGGCCCCTGTAATGGAACGATGGAGTCCCGTGGTGGTAGCCGGGGCCCCTGGGACAGCAGACCTGGTGTGCCCTTCACCCAGCGGCCCAACCCTGTGCATTGCCCACTATGGAACGCAGAAGGTCTTCAAAGTCTCAGAATTGATCAGATAGTAAGTCCGGAGGTGCCGCAACTCACTCCCCATTCACCAGTTATCAGTCGTACCTGCAGGGGATCCAACTGCTTCTCCGTGGTCTCCACAGCCTTCATCTTCTTCTCCAGGTTCTGCCTCAGACCAGCCACCTTTTTCAGCCAGAAGAACATGTGATTTCATTAGTTTTCTATGGACAAATACCGAAACTCTTAAAGCAGAACCAATATTTAAAGGGATACCGTCATGTTTTCCTCAGTTAATAGCGCGGCTCCAGCAGAATTCGGCACTGAAACCCGTTTTTCAAAAGAGCAAACAGATTTTTTTTTTGTATTTCATTTTGAAATCTGACACGGGGCTAGACATATTGTCAGTTTCCCAAGTGCCCCCAGTCATGTGACTTGTGCTCTGATAAACTTCAGTCACTCTTTACTGCTGCACTGCAAGTTCACACCCATTCCTTCCCCCCAGCAGCCCATCAGCAGAACAATAGAATCAATAGTAAAAATCCATGTCCCACTGAGACTCCTTCAGTTACATTGAGTAGGAAAACAACAGCCTGCCAGAAAGAGGGTGAAAGTAAATTCCAGGCTTTAGTTTGCAAGCAGCGCACACCCACAAACACTCTATTCTCACCTCTTTAGTCAGCAAGTCTATGGAAAACTTATCCTTCTTCCTCTCCATCTGTAGTTCTTGCAACTGCTCCTAATATAAAAGATATGTAAATAAATGCTTAGTGCAGAGACAATGCTATGGGCACACACGTCCCACCCAAAGGCACCACCAATTGGCTTTTTTATTCTTCTTTATTCTATATGGCAACTATCTAAATATTCGTCTATGAAAAGACTTATTGGTGTAAATATATCTGCAGAAAACTATCAACGTCTGCTTTCGCTAATAATACAAACCCCCTCATTCATGCCGAATAGTGGGGTACACTGCCCCTTTAAGAACGGCTCCAGTCCTACAGACCACCATTTATTTACTCGGGCCGGCTTCCGTGATTTAGAACAGGGGTCCCCAACTTTTTTTGGCCCAGGGACAAAAAAAAGGGACAATTTTTTTCCAAGGACTGGGGGTGGTTCTTTGAGGGGTCGGCGTCCAATTCGGCGCGTTTTAATTGTTCGTCGGCCCAGTTCCGGACTGTCCTCGGCACGACGGTTGGGGATCCCTGATTTAGAATGACTGCCCGGAAAGCTTTACATGAGGTCAAAACCGAATAACTGTTTTAAGCACAATGATAGAAAATGTTATCGTTAGTAACGTTACCGTTTCTCAATGTTTTTCAGCATGACGGTATGATTTGCAGCAAAAAAAACGGTTAACTGTCATGATATCAGTTAATAGTGCGGCTCCAGCAGAATTCTGCACTGAAATCTGTTTTTCAAAAGAGCAAACTGATTTTTTTTATGTTCAATTTTGAAATCTGACATGGGGCTAGACATATTGTTAGTTTCCCAGGTGCCCCCAGTCATGTGACTTGTTCTCTGATAAACTTCAGTCACTCTTTACTGCTGTACTGCAAGTTGGAAGTACAGCAGCCTAACAACAGAACAATGGGAAGGTAACCAGATAGCAGCTCCCTAACACAAGATAACAGCTGCCTGGTAGATCTAAGAACAACACTCAATAGTAAAATCCAGGTCCCACGGAGACACATTCAGTTACATTGAGTAGGAGAAACAACAGGCTGCCAGAAAGCAGTTCCATCCTAAAGTGCTGGCTCTTTCTGAAATCACATGACCAGGCAAAATGAGCTGAGATGCACCTACACACCAATATTACAACTAAATACACTTGTTGGTTCAGGAATGACATTTTATATTGTACAGTGAATTATTTGCAGTGTCATTAATAAATAAAAACTATATCATAAATATCATGACAGAATCCCTTTAAGTTATCTGTAATTGTAATTGCTAGTGAAAGTCTCTGCACTTGTGGTTCTGACTACGGAAACAATGTAGCAGAAGACAGCAAATGAACAGACCTGAGAAATAACAGACTTCTGGATAGAGTTTTCCGTTACAAATACATTTCAAACCATGGGAAATCAATGTATGTTGAAAAAATTGCTTTTTATTCAAATTTATTTTATCATGCAAAGGTTTTTGGTTGGAAATTCTCCTTTAAAAGTGAGGCTGAGTATAGAAAAGTGCCCCAAACCACCACCTCCTATTGACTGGAATGACCAGTAAAAACTCAGTGGCACCACCTTAAGAATTCCGCCGAATGACAGGAACAATCTTTTTAAAACAAGAGTTTATTGGTCAATTACCTGCAGCAGGTGATGTCCTTCCTCGTTGTCCCTTAGCTTTCCCTTTAGCACTTGTGCCTCCTCCTAAGGAAACCAAGAGGGAAAGCAGTGGGTTCAGCACATTATTCAACAGGTACATGTTAGATAACAGATAAGTACTACTATAGTTTATATAAACAAGCTGTTGTGTAGCCATGGGGGCAGCCATTCAAGCACAGGATACACAGTAGATAACAGATAAGTACTACTATAGTTTATATAAACAAGCTGCTGTGTAGCCATGGGGGCAGCCATTCAAGCACAGGATACACAGTAGATAACAGATAAGTACTACTATAGTTTATATAAACAAGCTGATGTGTAGCCATGGGGGCAGCCATTGAAGCACAGGATACACAGTAGATAACAGATAAGTACTACTATAGTTTATATAAACAAGCTGCTGTGTAGCCATGGGGGCAGCCATTCAAGCACAGGATACACAGTAGATAACAGATAAGTACTACTATAGTTTATATAAACAAGCTGCTGTGTAGCCATGGGGGCAGCCATTCAAGCACAGGATACACAGTAGAATACAGGTTAACTCCGAAGAATCCCATTGTAACAGAGCTAATCTGTGTATCCTGTGCTTGAATGGCTGCCCCCATGGCTACACAGCAGCTTGTTTATATAAACTATAGTAGTACTTATCTGTTATCTACTGTGTATCCTGTGCTTGAATGGCTGCCCCCATGGCTACACAGCAGCTTGTTTATATAAACTATAGTAGTACTTATCTGTTATCTACTGTGTATCCTGTACTTGAATGGCTGCCCCCATGGCTACACAGCAGCTGGTTTATATAAACTATAGTAGTACTTATCTGTTATCTACTGTGTATCCTGTGCTTGAATGGCTGCCCCCATGGCTACACAGCAACTTGTTTATATAAACTATTCTTGTGTTTCTGAAGCAAACACATAACTTTTACAAGTGCAGGGCAAGAGAACATTATACAGGTATGGGACCTGTTATCCAGAATGCTCAGGACCTGGGGTTTTCCAGATAATGGATTTTTCCATAATTTGGATCTCCATGCCTTAAGTCTACTAGACAATCATGTTTACATGAAATAAAAGAAATAGGCTGGTTCTGCTTCCAATAAGGATAAATTATATCTTAGTTGGGATCAAGTACAAGCGACTGTATTATTATTACACAGAAAAAGGAAATCAGTTTTCAAAATCTGAATTATTCAATTACAATGGAGTCTATGGGAGATGGCCTTTCCGTAATTCTGAGCTTTCTGGAAAATGGGTTTTCAGATAACGGATCCCACACCTGTACTAGCATTCCTTTAAAAAGCTTTCATTTGTAGGTGTTACTGTTCCTTTAATAGTGTGTTTTCATTACCTGGCTGTTTTTTGCTGCTTCGGAGTATTTCTTCAGTGACAACGCCATTTCTTTTATTTGTTCTTGAAGGTTCAGATTTTTTTCCTTAAACCTGGACATTGGGAAGAGAATTAAATGAACAAGGTGTAGATGTGACGCCGGGACACAATACAGGTATGGGATCTGTTATCCAGAATGCCTGTGGTTTAACAGATAATGGATCTTTCCGTAACTTGGATCTTCATACCTTAAGTCTACTAGAAAATCATATAAACATGAAATAAACCCAATAGTCTGGTTTTGCCTCCAATAAGGATTAATTATATCTTAGTTGGGATCAAGTACAAGCGACTGTTTTATTATTACACAGAAAAGGGAAATCGTTTTTTAAAAATTTGGATTATTTGATTATAATGGGGTCTATGGGAGACGGCCTTTCCGTAATTCAGAGCTTTCTGGATAACGGATCCCTGTGCTACATTCACCCGGCTGATGTGACTACTCACTGGTTGTGCTCCACCTGCACAGATCGACTCTGGTTCTGCAGTCTCTTTTGCTCCTCTTCTGCCGTCTGGAGAAGAGACCTGTTCCTGCATCTCTCCTCTTCTAGCTCTTCCTTCAGCTCCTGAGAGACCAACACACATACTAATTATTTTTTGAAAGAGAGAAAATCCTAAAATTTGCCAAGATGTGGAAATCAAAGGTTTTACCAACAGTATTTTTTTTTTTATATTTCATTCTTTTATTTGAGAGTTCCTTAAAGGGATCCTGTCATCGTAAAACATGTTTTTTTTCAAAACACATCAGTTAATAGTGCTGCTCCAGCAGAATTCTGCACTGAAATCCATTTCTCAAAAGAGCAAACAGATTTTTTTATATTTAATTTTGAAATCTGACATGGGGCTAGACATTTTGTCAATTTCCCAGCTGCCCCTGGTCATGTGACTTGTGCCTGCACTTTAGGAGAGAAATGCTTTCTGGCAGGCTGCTGTTTTTCCTTCTCAATCTAACTGAATGTGTCTCAGTGGGACCTGGATTTTACTGAGTGTTGTTCTTAGATCTACCAGGCTGCTGTTATATTGTGTTAGGGAGCTGCTATCTGATAACCTTCCCATTGTTCTGTTGTTTGGCTGCTGGGGAAAAGGAGGGGTGATATCACTCCAACTTGCAGTACAGCAGTAAAGAGTGATTGAAGTTTATCAGAGCACAAGTCACATGACTGGGGGCAGCTGGGAAACTGACAATATGTCTAGCCCTAAGTTGGATATTAAAATGAAATATAAAAAAATCAGTTTGCTCTTCTGAGAAATGGATTTCAGTGCAGAATTCTGCTGGAGCAGCACTATTAACTGATGCGTTTTGAAAAGAAATCTGTTTCCCCATGACAGTATCCCTTTTTTTCCTGCTGCAAACAGTACAGTCATGCTGTGAGCCATAGTGGGTTAAACAGCCGACACAACCGGTTAATGCCATTACCTGATTTTGTTGTTGCAGCTGGTCATTTCTCTTGGAACATTCCAACTGCTGAGCCGCCTTGTTCTCCAGTTCTAACTCCAGCTGTTTGCGCTCATCCCGCAGGCCGCACTTCTCCTTCTCCACCAGCGCAACTTTTGCCTAAAAGGGGTGATATGAAGTAAAAATTAGGGATGCACCGAATCCACTATATTGGATTCGACTGAACCCCCAAATCCTTTGCTAAAGATTTGTCTGAATACCGAACCAAATCCTAATTTGCATATGCAAATTAGGGGTGGGAAGGGGAAACATGTTTTACTTCCTTATTTTGTGACAAAAAATCATGGGATTTCCCTCCCTGCCCCTAATTTGCAAATTAGGAGTCGGATTTGGTTCGGTCGAATCCAAATCCTGCTGAAAAAGGCCGAATCCAGGATTTGGTGCATCTCTAGTAAAAATGTATGGTGGAATATCACAGGAATATTTTAAGAGAGTCATTGGAATAGAGTTACCTGCAGCTGGAGAATCGTCTCCTGTAGGTCCCTTTGCTTTTCCTTTAAAAAAAACAAACAAACAAGGGTAAGGGGGGGGGGCTGTACTGGATTGTTTACAGAACAAATCTCTGATTTTCACTTTTTATTTAATAGCAGTACCATTAGCCAGATATTGGGATGTCTACATTTTTGTGTAAATGAAGAATTTTTGTTTTCTTCTACATCTGTATACAGATTGTAATTGTGTAATAATTCACTGTACAATATAAAATGTCATTCCTGACCCAACAAGTGTATTTAGTTGTAATATTGGTGTGTAGGTGCATCTCAGCTCATTTTGCCTGGTCATGTGATTTCAGAAAGAGCCAGCACTTTAGGATGGAACTGCTTTCTGGCAGCCTGTTGTTTCTCCTACTCAATGTAACTGAATGTGTCTCAGTGGGACCTGGATTTTACTATTGAGTGTTGTTCTTAGATCTACCAGGCAGCTGTTATCTTGTGTTAGGGAGCTGTTATCTGGTTACCTTCCCATTGTTCTGTTGTTAGGCTGCTGGGGGGAAAAGGGAGGGGGTGATATCAGTCTAACTTGCAGTACAGCAGTAAAGAGTGACCAGTGGCAGAACTACCGGGTGTGCAGGATTGCACCAGGACCAGCCGAAAGTTCGTACGTGCGCAAATCCGCTGCCAACTATAATTTCTGGAGGGGAATCCCGGGTGAACATGCTGCACATCCCTGCGTCGGATAGTTACAGTACTGAGAGTGACTGACGTTTATCAGAGCACAAGTCACATGGCTGGGGGCACCTGGGAAACTGACAATGTCTACCCCCATGTCAGATTTCAAAATGAAATATTAAAAAATCAATTTGCTCTTTTGAAAAACGGATTTCGGTGCAGAATTGTGCTGGAGCAGCACGATTAACTGACGCGTTTTGGGGAAAAAACATGTTTTCCCATGCCAGTATCCCTTTAAGCTCGCCTATAGAAAATCCCACGGGCCTGACAAATGAAGTGCAGCTTTCAGAGACAACTTGGAAGAGATGAAGACATGGAATCATAAAAGGGCTGGATACTCTCTATGTAAAGTCTTTGTGGCACAAAAGCTCCAGGGAACGTGGAATTAATGTCGCCATTCCAAGTGCTCAGCACCTTTGTTCCCTTTGATTCCACGTGATTTCCAGTTCCCCTTCTGTATCATTATACCTCCCAACATTTTGAAAATAAAAAGAGGGACAAAAAAAGATTTGCGATTTTTTGATCACGCCCATTTTATGGCCACACCCCCTAATTACCATGTCCATGTTACAAAATTTGGCAGGTTATGGAAAGTTTGAACACATTTCTGGGGGTTTTAGGGTCAGGTTTTGCTAATGAAGGTGAATTGCCCTATAAGCTGCAAGTCACAGTTCCCCCAAGAGACCGGCTTATCTTAAATAGTTACAATTGTTTCTTTGCTTATCTTAAATTGTTACAAAAGTATCTAAGTGCAGCTGCCACGTAGTCTGGGCTCTCTGCCAAAAGCCAATGGGGTTTTAAAAACTTTGTATCTTTTTCTGGCTGTTACGTGCAGGAGAACAAAGAGAAAGTCGGGACATTTCAGTAACAATCTGGGACTGTGGGTTGAGCTGTCAAAATCGGGAGTGTACTGCAGAAAACGGCACAGTTGGGAGGTATGTGCCACTATGAACTGAACAGTGAGAGTAGTTCCTACGGGTATTGCCCCAGGGCAGGCAAATAGAATCTTCTCACCTCCGTGGTCACCAGGACAATGTCCTCCTCCAGGACTTTGTGGCAGAACTGGAAGGGGACGCTGACTCCCCGCACCTCGCCATTCTGATCCACGTAGCAAAACTGGTAATAGTCATCATTTTCCTTGGGCAAGTAATAAGCTGCAATAGAACAGCACCACACTGAGTATACGGAGTATACTGTCCCCGCGCAGCCCTAGAACCCACTGAAACTTACTGACCTTTGAAGGTGACGCGCTTCTCCGACCCCGGCTCATTGCAAACAGCCGAGATCCAGGTGTAGTATTCTCTGGTTGTCTTCCAGGACACCTGTGGGACATTATACAGTCAATAACGTACCCCCTACTGTAAAATATAAGGATATTATAAGTCATGACCTTATAAGAGCACAGGTGAGTCAAGTGACAAAAATGACATCACTGATGACATCACTAAGAGTCTGGGCCGAATCCAGGATTCGGTTTGGGATTCAGCCAGGATTCAACCTTTTTCAGCAGGATTCGGATTCAGGCCAAATCCTTCTACCCGGCCGAACAGAATCTGAATCTTTCACAAAGGATTTGGGGGTTCAGCTGAATACAAAATAGTGGATTCAGTGCATCCCTACAATAAAGTACCCCCTACTGTAAAATATAAGGATATTATAAGTCACCGAGGAGTTTCGTGACCTTATAAGAGCACGGGTGAGTCAAATGACAAAAATGACATCACTGATGACATCACTAAGAGTCAGGGCCGAATCCAGGATTCGGTTTGGGATTGAGCCAGGATTCAACCTTTTTCAGCAGGATTCGGATTCGGCCAAATTCTTCTGCCCGGCCCGAACCGAATCGGAATTTTTCAGTGCATCCCTACAATAAAGTATCCCCTACTGTAAAATATAAGGATATTATAAGTCACTGAGGAGTTCCATGACCTTATAAGAGCATAGGTGAGTCAAGTGACAAAAATGACATCACTGAGCTCAATTTATAACTGATGACATCACTAAGAGCTAGGGATGCACCGAATACAGGATTCGCCCCTTTTTCAGCAGGATTCGAATTTGGCTGAATCGATTCCAAATCTGCATATACAAATTAGGGACGGGGAAGGAAAAAGTGTGACTTTTTGTCATAAAACAAGGAAGTAACAAAATGTTTACCCCTTCCCACCCCTATGCAATTTAGGATTCGGTTCGGTATTCGGCCAGGATTCGCCCGAATCCTTCTGCCCAGCCTAACCGAATCCAAATTTGTATTTGTAATTTAGGGGTGGGGAGGGAAATTGCGTGACTTTTTGTCACAAAACAAGGGAATAAAAAATGTTTTCCCCTTCCCACCCCAATGTGCATATGCAAATTAGGATTCGGTCGAATCTTTCGCAAAGGACTCGGCCGAATCCAAAATAGTGAATTCGGTGCATCTCTACTAAGAGCCGATGATAAGGATATAACAGATCTTTGAGTAATTTGGATAAAATCCAAAAGAAAATCATATAAACATGAAATAAAGCCAATAGGCTGGTTTTGCCTCCAATAAGGATTAATTATATCTTAGTTGGGATCAAGTACAAGCGACTGTTTTATTATTACAGATATGGGACCTGTTATCCAGAATGCTCAGGACCTGTGGTTTTCCAGATAACGGATCTTTCTGTAATTTGGATCTTCATACCGTAAGTCTACTAGAAAATCATTAAATAAAGCCAATAGGCTGGTTTTGCTTCCAATAAGGATTAATTATATCTTAGTTGGGATCAAGTACAAGCTACTGTTTTATTATTACACAGAAAAAGGAAATCAGTTTTACAAATCTGGATAATTTGATTATAATTGTGTCGGTAATTCTGGATAATGGGTTTCCGGATCCAAAACCTGTATATATATATATATACACACCACACACACACACTGGTTACATCAGGGCTGGGAAACGCCTATAACATAATGCACAAGAGATATTTAAAGGGGGAGTTGATGGACTGGTTCATGCACAGGCCGCACAGTTATAGAGGAGGCAAGTGGAAATTGCAGTCACTGTTGCCCTTTAAAGGGCTCCACTTGGTTCTTTCAGTGAGTCACCACTGCCTGAGGCTCCAAGTCCATGTACTTTCACTTTCACAGCCGGGTGCTGGGAGTTCCAGTTCAACAACAGCTGCCTATTTGTATTACTGGTTCCATTTTGCCCTGCTATAACCACCCCCATTGCTGCTCTGCCTGGAGACCACGCAGCCCCATACAGACACCTCTGGCTGAGGCATTTGACTTCTCGTGTAAGAACTAGAAGCATTGTATTCGGCTGAGGCTAACTGTCACCTGCTGAGTAATAATGATCCGTATTGCCCAGTGTCAACTTGAATGGCTGCCCCTATGGCTATGGCAGCAGCTCATATCTATAGAATACACACCGGGTCGGACTGGCCCACTGGGGCTGCCACATTAGGGCACCTGCCCCCCAGTTGCAAGGCCCCCTCTGTCCCTCTTACTCCCCCCAAATACCTGCTTCACATCTTCTTTATGAGATTGGGTGGGGTTGCCATCTTTTCGCCCCGTGGTATCCGGGCAGGGGCGGGACTATAACATCAGGGGCAGGGCTATGATGCGTGATCACTGATTGGCCAGTAACAGCGTCAATTATTATTATTATCCCCTAGTTTGGATTCGGCCGAACCCCGGAATCCTTCGCGAAAAATACCGAACCAAATCAAATTTGCAGATGCAAATTAAGTGTGGCGAATTCCATCCTGCCCATAATTTGCATACGCAAATTAGGATTTCGTTCGACCGGGCAGAAGGATTCGGCCGAATCCTGCTGAAAAAGGCAGAATCCCGAACTGAATCCTGGATTCGGTGCATCCCAATCAATTATAGGAAATCCTGCCCGGTCCTAATTCCCTAATTTGGAAAACCAGGCAGTCAGTTTTGACCCGGGCAGTCTTTCAAAAATCAGGGCAACCCTAGGAAGGGAAGGAAAGGAGTGCTAGCTCTGTGGAGCAGGTCTGGACGGGTGGGGTCCACTGGGTTATTTCCCAGTGGGCCCCAGTCCTACGCTGACCACACAAACACATATATATAGTACTGCTGAGTACTCCCAGGCCTTACCTTAAAGATTCCCACCCAGTCCTTCCTTTCCGGCTGAAACTCAGAAGTGAAGGTGAAGCAACAGACGATATCGGCGCCGGGCTCATAGGACTTCTCCACTTTACTGAAGATCACCTGCGAGTAGTTTCTCTCCTCCGGCTGCAGCAGAGAAGTGGGGGGCACGTCGGAGGCCATGGGGTCGGCTCTTTACATGGCACTGGGCTCACTCACAATTGTAACGGGAGGCGACCGACGAACCTTTCTCCCGTTTCTTATAAAACGAAAGTGAATTTGTGTTTTTATAAAGTTACTTCCTTGTTCTCACTGCCACCTAGTGGTCAGCCTCACAACTGACGCCTTATTTATACCTGGACACCCGTTATCCAGAAAGCTCAGAATTACAGGAAGGAAAGTCCCATAGACTTCAGTTTTATACAAATAATCCCAATTTGTAAAAATGATTTCCTTTTTCTGTGTAATAATAAAACAGTCGCTTGTACTTGATCCCAACTAAGATATAATTAATCCTTATTGGAGGAAAAACCAGACTATTGGGTTTATTTCATGTTTATATGATTTTCTAGTAGACTTAAGGTATGAAGATCCAAATTATGGAAAGATCTGTTATCTGGAAAACCCCAAGTCCCGAACATTCTGGATAACAGGTCCCATAGCATTTTCAGAAAAAACATGGCAATTAGTATACAAAATATAGGTGTCTTGCCATATTAATTCCACTTGTACTTACACAAAATTATAGCTTTGTAAGAGACAAGGGGGCCCCGTGAGCTCACACTCATTGTACAGTCACTAAGGAACCTTCTAAATGAACAATCACTGACCTTGTGAGTATGTGAGGAAAGGGCTCCCTCTGCTGGTCCCAATTGTGCATTTCCCATTACAGTATATAATTATCTCACTGTTATACTGACCATAGACAAAAAGAGCCGAACTTACAAATCCTGCTATCCTACAGTCACACTCCCTTCCCAGAGACTATTATCCACTGTTACTATAGGCACCATCTCTCCCTACTATACCTGCTATCCCACAGTCACATTCCCTTCCCAGAGACTATTATCCACTGTTACTATAGACACATCTCTCCCTACTATACCTGCTATCCCACAGCCACATTCCCTTCCTAGAGACTATTATCCACTGTTACTATAGACACCATCTCTCCCTACTATACCTGCTATCCCACAGTCACACTCCCTTCCCAGAGACTATTATCCACTGTTACTATAGGCACTATCTCTCCCTACTATACCTGCTATACCACAGTCACACTCCCTTCCCAGAGACTATTATCCCACTGTTACTATAGACACATCTCTCCCTACTATACCTGCTATCCCACAGTCACACTCCCTTCCCAGAGACTATTATCCACTGTTACTATAGGCACCATCTCTCCCTACTATACCTGCTATCCCACAGTCACACTCCCTTCCCAGAGACTATAAGGGGTCACAATACCCATCAGCTTGTTTACTTTCTCTTATATGTCCCTTATTGCTTCTCCCATTTCCTTGGGATTCTCTGACAATCCTCCTGACTAATAACTACACATCTATACAAAGATTAGGGCTTGAAACACAATTCCTTTCTGCCATTCCCTCTCCACCACCCCGTTCTCTTCCTTTGTCCTCTTCTCTCCAACTTCAATCATTTGCCTTTGTTATTCCGATCTCTCTTTTACTATCCCTGATGTTTCCAATGAGCAGCCAGATTTATACTGTTGAGTTGTCCAAAAGTACCCCAAGAAATAAGCAAAAACCAGGGTAACAGGACAACAACAACTAGTAGGGGGTCTGTGTAGTTTAACCAGTTACCGGGTCTGGTAGGGTTTCTGGATCTATGAATAACCTTGCAAAATGCCCTACCCCTTGGGTTATACAGAAGCAATGCTATAAGCTGAGTATCATGTTATAATCGTGTCTAGGATTTGATTATAACATGATACTTATATTCACTGTAAGTATAAAAAAATGTTTTTGTCCTTTATTGAGCCCCGCTAATTATACATGTCCTGCCCAGGTTTAGCCTAATATCTAAGCACAGCAGCAGCGACAAGATGGTGCCAATGGGCTCAGAACAACATGTTGACCTACAAATGTATTGGAGTTACAGTCCAGGGAGGTGCCGGCTCTTCTCTGAAGGTCCCACAGAGAGAAAGAGATGTCGGCGGTGAGTATATTGTCCCATTTACCCCAGTGTCTGTAACTATCAGCTGCTCCACTGCTCTTTATATTCACATCCAGTCCCTCTAACCCCTCAATCCAGTTTCTCCCAAAATCAACTCCATATTGTGACATATAAAGAGCTCTGGGTACAGAATAGCAAAATAAAACGAAGCTCAGAACAGCGAGTGTTTCTTTATTGATACTATGGGGCAATTGGGTAAGAATTTATCCCTGTCCCAACTGTAATACTGATACTGTGATCTCTTGTATGTGATGAGAACTCTACTTACTGCCCATTTGTTGCCTTCAATGGACATTTGAAACATCTGCGGCGGGGGGGGTGATCTAAAGACGCTTTTATCCACTTTAATTAAGTTAAATGTAACGTGTCTGTCCCCTGGTTATTCATTTATTCACAATTCCCAGCCTCTGTATGTGAATGAATTCAGAATACAAAATGTATTTCATATGGTAAAACTTTAATAAAATATTTGAAACACGACAAAATGTATTTCATGACTGTTTTTCCATCAGTTTAGAGGAGACACCCCGGGTTCTTTTTAGGGGAGGCTGGTACAAAACAGACTTGTTTTTCTCCCCCATTAGTTATATATGAGCAGATATTGCAGCCGTTTCTACTGTAGGTCTCTCAGTTGCTTTACATTACACCCTGCACTGGCCTTACATTCCCATTGGTTCTGGTAGGACATGAGTAAAACCAGTTTTCAACTCATCTGCCAACCCTGTGACATCAGGATGATCCAACCATCAGACCAGGAAGCAATGTTTGGATTATACCATCCCAGTGCTGGGTGACGCCATTAAACTCCCTGCTGAGCCACTGGGCCGTACCATAACTCCCATCACCCCCAACTGATACATTGGGACACTGTAGGCTGTGCCTTTGATCCTTCCAGGACACCCCCAGATATGCTAAACCCCCACCCATAAGGGATAAACCGCCTACTCCTTGTTGGCCTGCAAATATGGCTGCCACATACAAACAGGTTTTGCTTGGGAGACGTAGCTGGGGGCCCTGGAGGAGATACATGTCCCCAGTAACAAATCCTTTCTTATTCCCACCCTCTACCCACTTTAATATGTCATCCTCTGCATGCGGAACGGCTCATTGGCCCTTTACTATCATTTATTTCCTTATAAGGTAAAAGAATCAGAGAAAACTGGGAAGCTGATGTTGCTAGGAAACCGTTATGACAACAAACACTGGAAACTTGTTAGAGCCATTATGACATCACCAACTGGACAGCTGTTTTTGCTAGAGAACCATTATGACATCACCAACTGGAAAGCTTGTTGCTAGAGAACCATTATGACATCACAGTACTAATAATCTAGTATCTGACCAACAGTTATTCCAATGGTCATTTAGTCGTGTTGGAGCCAGGAGAGGTAAGCACATCACTTTCTCTCTTCTCAATATTCTGAGCCAAACAGATATATGACACAAAAAACATTATAACTGTAGAGAACTCACTTTATTATGTTTGACATGGATGTAATATATATAAACTTGCAATAAACCTACATTTTGATCATTATGGCATTTGGTTTGTGTTATTTGCCAACAAATAACACAAAAAAACCCAGATTTTGGGAAGGTGGTACGATATGCCCGTGTGCCATAAATACCATTTATCCCATATTTTATTATTCAGTCAGTCACTAACAACACCGACTAAATATAAAATAAAAATGTTTTTAATTTTGAATAAAAATTGATCGGTAGCTGCCAAATACCAATACGAGCCTACAAATAACATCAGTAATATTACAGGAAAGTCATTTGCATACTCCAAAAATTAATTGTACTTTTTCTCCTCTCCTTATTATTTCAACCAACAGTCTAGAGATTATAGAAAAGAATGGCTTCAAAACGACTAAAATCTTTATTTTGTTGTTGTTTTCCACGACTTCGACGAAAGAGAAAAAACAAGGTAAGGCGGTGCCAGTGCTTTGTTTATTGTGTTTGAATGTGAAATGTTGTGAGTGCACATAAGTTCTGCAGAAAGCTCTTACAAACCCTCCCATAATTCAGCAGCACATGGGCAAATGACTGATGTGAGGGCAGTTCACAATATAATAAAATGATGAATGTTTTTGAAATCTTGAATAGATACCAAGAGCCAAGAAGTATATAGGGCTTCTATTGGCAATGGCTGGGGCTACAGCTTGGCCTAGAAGTCTAACTAGTAGGCAAGTTAGACATGTTACAGTCTCCAAAGTGAGACACTATTGGGGAAGTGTAACTAGTAGGCAAGTTAGACATGTTAAAGCCTCCAAAGTGAGACCCCATTGGGGAAGTGTAACTAGTAGGCAAGTTAGACATGTTACAGTCTCCAAAGTGAGACCCCATTGGGGTAGTTGACAAAGGAAGCTGTGACCTTGACTAGAAGTTAATGGAACAGGGACCCAGGGAAATATGTTGCCACATAATGAGCCAACAAACAAGACTTAGTTTGGTCCCAGGATCCTAGTGTGGTGATCCTTATAGTTTGGTTCCTTTATGCTGAATAATTGACCCTCCTTTTGTTTCCTTTTAGAAAAATAAACCTGCAGAGTTTCTGGTGGATGAACAAGTAAGTAGGAAATAATACTGATATTCTATCATGCCTCATTGGCATTAAATATAACTAAAGATTTCGGCAGTTGACAGTTAGTGATCTCGCAGTGCAGACAATGCAATGCATCATGGGTAATTTACCAGTGGCCGCCATGAGATCACATCATTTGGGTACATTCTTGTGAAGTGTACAACTTAACCAAAAGTCATTATCCTCTGTGGCAAAGTATGAAAAATTGGGGGCACATGGGAAGTGTCCGAAAATTACCCAAAAAATCACCACTGCTGCCTCCCATTCACTTGAATTGCTAAAACGGGACAATCCATTCTTGCCATTAATTTTAAAATTAATACAGATATGGGACCTGGAGCTTTCCAGATAACAGATCTTTCTGTAATTTGGATCTTCATAGCCTAACTCTACTAGAAAATCCTGGACACACTAAATAAACCCAATGGGCTGGTTTTGCTTCCAATAAGGATTAATTATATCTTAGTTGGGATCAATACAAGCTACTGTTTTATTATTACAGTGAAAAAGGAAATTATTTTAAAAAATTTCGATTCTTTGGATAAAATGGTAGAAAAACTGTTGCATGTTGTGACATGAGCGTAAGGGTTATGGTTTGCCAAATACTTCAGCTAATCCAAATCCTGCAGAATTGGTGCAATTTGTAGGATTTGGCTGATTCCTCAGTGTATCCCTAATAAATCCCATATTGGCTTTAATATTTGAAAATTTAATTTGATAGATTTCCATTGAAGAACGCGTAATCGAAGAGCAGAAGAGCAATGCAGAGTCTGAGAAACATCTTCAGGTAAACTGCTGACAATGAACTGGGGCATTACTTTTACCATCAGTTTGTATTGGCTCCTTAATCCTGATAGAAAGTTCTTGGATCTAGTAATCCAATGGATCTTATCAGGGCTGCTCCTGCCATGAGGCAAAGTGAGACCCTTATTTCAGGCGGCAGCCAGTTACAAGGAGCAGCAAAAAGCCCCCTCTTGTAACGTTAAGAGCTGATTTTCCGTGTTTTAACCCAGAAATTTGGCTCCGCTAGTGCAGAGAGTATTGTGCTCACTGGATTAGCGATGTCCCCCCCTTGAGCTGCTTTGGCGCTATTTTTAAGCAGCAGCAGCCCCAAAATTGCCCCTGGATCTTATATATGAACATTTTTATCAACCACACATGCCTCAGTGTATCCCTAATAAATCCCATATTGGCTTTAATATATGAAACTTTCATTTGTTAGATTCGCATTGAAGAACCTGTCGTAGAACAGAAAAACAATGAGGAATCTGAGAAACAACTTCAGGTAAGCTGCTGAAGAAAACAATGAACAGGGGCAGGGCTGTAAAACTGGCGACCCGCGACCCCCCTTGTGTGGCCCCCACCTACCTGCTGTGTTTGCTTACCATGTGTAACATTTAAATGGCATCACTACAGAGATTAACTGGCCCCTGCATTGTTTAAACCTCAAATTCAGACTAATCCCCTGTATTGATCACACCTGTGACACCTCTAAAGCCCTGTACTGTTCACAGCCGAGACCCAGACTGAAACTGCCACATTGTTCACCTGTTCACACTTTATACAAAATGCTAATGCGGCACCAGCACTGAGTCACTGTATGTAGTACATTTTAGAGTGGTCCTGATAGGTTTCCCTGTCTCCTGTTCTGTTCTGCCTTCCCTATGCTCCCTGTGTGTGACATACTCTACCTGTGTGTGCCCTGCTCTGCCTGTGTGTGCCATGCTCTGCCTGTGTGTTCCATACTCTGCTTGTGTGTGACATACTCTGCCTGTTTGTGCCATGCTCTGTCTGTGTGTGCCATGCTCTGCAGCAGTCCCAGAATTGCCCCTGGATCTTATATATGAACATTTTTATCAACCACACATGCCTCAGTGTATCCCTAATAAATCCATATTGGCTTTAATATTTGAAACTTTCATTTGTTAGATTCCCATTGAAGAACCTGTTATAGAACAGAAGAACAATGAGGAATCTGAGAAACAACTTCAGGTAAGATGCTGAAGAAAACAATGAACAGGGGCAGGGCTGTCCAACTGCCGACCCGCGACCCCCCTTGTGTGGCCCCCACCTACCTGCTGTGTTTGCTTACCATGTGTAACATTTAAATGGTATCACTACAGAGATGAACTGGCCCCTTCATTGTTTAAACCTCAAATTCAGACTAATCCCCTGTATTATTCACACCTGTGATCCCCCTGCATTGCTCACATTTGTGACACCTCTATATTTTATATCCTAAAGCCTTGTACTGTTCTACCTGAGACCCAGACTGAAACTGCCACATTGTTCACCTGTTCACACTTTATACAAAATGCTAATGGGGCACCAGCACTGAGTCACTGTATGTAGTACATATTAGACTGGTCCTGATAGGTTTCCCTGTCTCCTGCTCTGTTCTGCCTGCCCTATGCTCCCTGTGTGTGACATACTCTGCCTGTGTGTGCCCTGCTCTGTCTGTGTGTGCCATGCTCTGCCTGTGTGTGACATGCTCTGTCTGTGTGTGCCCTGCTCTGTCTGTGTGTGCCCTGCTCTGTCTGTGTGTGCCATGCTCTGCCTGTGTGTGCCATGCTCTGCCTGTGTGTGCCCTGCTCTGCCTGTGTGTGCCATGCTCTGCCTGTGTGTGACGTACTCTGTCTGTGTGTGCCATGCTCTGCCGGTGTGTTTTATACTCTGCTTGTTTATGCCCTTCTCTGCCTGTTTGTGCCATGCTCTGTCTGTGTGTGCCATGCTCTGCAGCAGCAGTCCCAGAATTGCCCCTGGATCTTATATATGAACATTTTTATCAACCACACATGCCCCAGTGTATCCCTAATAAATCCATATTGGCTTTAATATTTAAAACTTTCATTTGTTAGATTCCCATTGAAGAACCTGTTGTAGAACAGAAAAACAGTGAGGAATCTGAGAAACAACTTCAGGTAAGCTGCTGAAGAAAACAATGAACAGGGGCAGGGCTGTAAAACTGGCGACCCGCGACCCCACTTGTGTGGCCCCCACCTACCTGTTGTGTTTGCTTACCATGTGTAAAATTTAAATGGTATCACTACAGAGATTAACTGGCCCCTGCATTGTTTAAACCTCAAATTCAGACTAATCCCCTGTATTGTTCACACCTGTGATCCCCCTGCATTGCTCATATTTGTGACACCTCTATTGTTTATATCCTAAAGCCCCTGTACTGTTCTACCTGAGACCCAGACTGAAACTGCCACATTGTTCACCTGTTCACACTTTATACAAAATGCTAATGGGACACCAGCACTGTGTCACTGTATGTAGTACATCTTAGAGTGGTCCTGATAGGTTTCCCTGTCTCCTGTTCTGCCTGCCCTACGATCCCTGTGTGTGGCATACTCTGCCTGTGCCTGTGTGTGCCCTGCTCTGCCTGTGTGTGACATACTCTGCCTGTGTGTGCCATGCTCTGCCTCTGTGTTCCATAATCTGCTTGTTTATGCCCTTCTCTGTCTGCGTGTGCCCTGCTCTGCCTGTGTGTGACATACTCTGCCTGTGTGTGCCCTGCTCTGCTTGTGTGTGACATACTCTGCCTGTGTTACATACTCTGTCTGTGTGTGCCCTGCGCTGCCTGTGTGTGCCATGCTCTGCCTGTGTGTGCCATGCTCTGCAGCAGCAGTCCTAGAATTGCCCCTGGATCTTATATATGAACATTTTTATCAACCACACATGACTCAGTGTATCCCTAATACAGTAAATCTCACATTGGCTTTGTATTCCTTATAAATCCCATATTGGCTTTAATATTTGAAACTTTCATTTGTTAGATTCCCATTGAAGAACCGGTCGTAGAAAAGAAGAACAGTGAGGAATCTGAGAAACAACTTCAGGTAAGATGCTGAAGAAAACAATGAACAGGGGCAGGGCTGTCCAACTGCCGACCCGCGACCCCCCTTGTGTGGCCCCCACCTACCTGCTGTGTTTGCTTACCATGTGTAAAATTTAAATAGTATCACTACAGAGATGAACTGGCCCTTACATTGTTTAAACCTCAAATTCAAACTAATCCCCTGTATTGTTCACACCTGTGATCCCCCTGCATTGCTCACATTTGTGACACCTCTATTGTTTATATTCTAAAGCCCCTGTACTGTTCTACCTGAGACCCAGACTGAAACTGCCACATTGTTCACCTGTTCACACTTTATACAAAATGCTAATGGGGCACCAGCACTGTGTGACTGTATGTAGTACATCTTAGAGTGGTCCTGATAGGTTTCCCTGTCTCCTGCTCTGTTCTGCCTGCCCTACGATCCCTGTGTGTGACATACTCTGCCTGTGTGTGCCCTGTTCTACCTGTTTGTGCCCTACTTTGCCTGTGTGTGCCCTGTTCTGTCTGTGTGTGCCCTGTTCTGTCTGTGTGTGCCCTGCTCTGCCTGTGTGTGACATACTGTTAGTGCTAGTGCAGAGAGTATTGTGATCAAAGGACCTTTGAGCTGCTTCGTGCTATTTTTAAGCAGCAGCCCAGAATCGCCCCTGGATCTTATATATGAACATTTTTATCAACCACACATGCCAGTGTGTATCCCTAATAAATCCCATATTGGATTTAATATTTCAATCTTTCATTTGTTAGATTCCCATTGAAGAAATCATTGTAGAAGAGAACAATGAAGAATCGGAGAAACATCTTCAGGTAAGCTGCTGAAGAAAACGATGAACTGTTGCATTGCTTTTACTATCATTTTGTATTAGCCCCTCTCATCCTGCTAGAAGGTTCTGTTACTATGGGTGGGGAGGACGGGGATCTAGGAATCCAAGGGATGTTATATATGAACATTTTTATCAACCCCACATGCCTAGTGTTTATATTGTGATATTCCCACAAAGGTCCCGTTGATAGAAGCCATGACAAGGCCACAATATGAATAAAGTAGATGTAGCTTTAGAGTTGAACCTGCTCTAGATGGCTTTTTAGCAAGTGAGGGAATACAGGGATATGGGAGATAGCTCATAGTACAAGTTGATTCAGGGACTGGTCCCATTACATCTTGGAGGAAGGAATTTTTTCCCCCAAATTGGAGAGGCTTCAAATTGGGGTTTTTTGTTTTTTTTTGCTTCCTCTGGATCAACTGGCAGTTAGGCAGGTTATATAGACTTAAAAGGTTGAACTTGATGGGCGTGTGTCTTATTTCAACCAAACTTACTACGTTACTATGTAAATAAAACAATGGAATGTCCAGCAAGTGATGGAAAACAAAGAAGGGAGCACCACCCCATTAGGACTCACTTTAGGTTAGAAAGTTTAGGTTGGGTATAATCCTGTTCTACATAAAGCTACCACATATTTTCATTCCTCGAGAATATATTATGGGCATGGGAATGAAGGGCAGGAAGGAAATTATAGCATTTTGTGTTGGGCGGGACATTGATGTTAGATTGTAGGCAAGTTTTGGTTCCATTTCCCCAAAGCAGGGCACAAATCTAAATGAAAAGATAGAGCAATGCTCTGGATCCACTGACCTGGATCACTAGAATGTTTATTTTTTTATTTTGAGCTAAATGATACGGCCATCAGCCAATTGGCACACTTCTGCCTGGACTTATCATGTAGTAATAGCGGCAACTGTAGCTGATACACAGGCTGAAAACCAGCCCAGTGTGGCCTCAGCCTAACAAATATTTTGACCCCCTGTCTGTGCATTTTTGTGACCTCTTTTTTTTATGCATAAAACTGATCAGATACTTTATCTCTTTAGGATGAAAAGCCTTCAGAATCACCGGAGGAAACATCACAACCTCAGTTTGTTGATTGTGTAAGTTGAGGCGTCAGATACGAGCAAATAAGTATTTCTAATACACATTCCGGTAATGAAGTTCCCTTAAACTAAAACTCTCATCACCTTTTTTAAATGCATATTGTAACTCTAAGCACCTTTTTACTTTCTCTGCTGGTTTTTAACACTTTTAAAACACAATAGAATTTTACAAGAATGTTGACTTTGACGCATAAGGTTAATAACCTCTGTCTTTTTTTGTAGAGAGAAGAACTATCGGAAAATGAAGATGATGTGAGTAGAAGAGAGTAACATAAAAATAACTGAATTGCTTTCCAACAACCTATTGGCTTTTTAATTAAG
This sequence comes from Xenopus petersii, assembly GCA_038501925.1. Lineage (NCBI taxonomy): Eukaryota > Metazoa > Chordata > Amphibia > Anura > Pipidae > Xenopus > Xenopus petersii. Next base: position 117,021,224 of record CM076689.1, read on the forward strand.
TATTCATTATAGTAGACCCTGCGGAATATCATTTCATGTCACTAAATCATAACTAATGCCCTAAGAAATGAATAAAAGATCTTAGTGCAGGGTCTAGGGAGGACATTGGTGGGTCAATCCAATAGAAAGACAACTCTCAATAATGGGTTTTAGAGTTGAATCTCTGGCTCTGTCTGCCCTAACCATATAGTAGCATGTCCAGCTAGTGGGGGGACATATAATATCATATTCAGTATGATATTTGCATTTTTCTGATGTTCACTGTCCTTTTGTGCTGTAATCTCAACAGGTTTTTTGCTCAGCGGAATCTGGAAAATTGGCAGAAACATCAGAAACATCAGAACCTCTACATGGAGATGATGTAAGTAGCACAGAGTAAAAAGTGCATCTCAACATTGAAATCCTTTATCGTGTGTTTTAGGTTTAGTGTTGACCAATTCTTTGTTGTGTTGGAGTCATAAGTCAAAACCTTACAGTAAAATAATGCGATGCACTAATGATTTTGTATCACTTGTTGCACGCACCCAGCCATTAGTATCCAGCACAGTAAAGTCTTTTATGAGAAATTGCCTTATTGTGCATAAATCTGATTATACTTCCAGGGTCAGACTGGCCCAGCGGGACACCAGATAAAAACCCAGTGGGCTCTGACCTTCATGGGCATCCGCCGGGTCAGACCCCCTCTCCCGACATTCAGTTCTACACAGCGCCATTCGTGCGTTCATTCCAGAACAGGCCTCAGTTTGGGTGGAGAGGGTGGTTTAGTTGTATTGTAAGTGCTGGGACACAAGTTTGAATAGCACATCACTTCAGTATGATATTTGCATTTTTCTGATGTTCACTGTCCTTTTGTGCTGTAATCTCAACAGGTTTTTTGCTCAGCTGAATCCGGAAAATCGGCCGAACCATCGGAGTCATCAGAAACATCAGAACCTCAACATGGTGATGATGTAAGTAGCACAGAGTAAAAAGTGCATCTCAAAATTCAAATCCTTTACCGTGTTTTTTAGATTTGCTGTTGGCCAATTCTTTGATTTTATTTGAAGTTGATATATATATATATATATATATATATATATATATATATATATATAACCCTTACAGTAAAACGATCATCATTTATTTCTATAGCGCCAAGTTCCGCAGTGCTTTAATGCCATGCACTAATCCCTTTGTATCACTTGTTACATGCGTCCAGTCATTAGCATTTTATGAGAAATGGCCCTGTCGTGCATAAATCTAATTATACTTCTCTTTTTCTTTAAGGACAACGAATCTTCGACATTTTTAACAGCTGAAGATGTAAGTAAAAGAGGGATTCCCTACCACTTGCATTGGGGATGGGAAGGGTGGAATGCAAAAGCAGATCTACTGATCAAAACGATATGAATAAAACACATAAATGTGTCCAAGAACTGCAAATGGCCTATTCACAGGTCAACTTTAATCCCAAATATAAAGTATCGTGGCCACTGATCCAAATGGGAAAAATGGATGTTACTCCCAACATACTCATTTGGTATTATGATCACAAGCTAGACATTTTGTTGTTTAACCTCCTTATGTCCCCTGCCTGCCCTAATCACACTACAAAAATGGAAGTTATGGGCCAATCAGAATTAGATAAAAGAAGGGGTTGGATAGTACATTTATGTATAATTTACACATTAATGTTTGTAACAAAACTGACTAAACACACTTCCTTTCCTTTAAGGCTGAAGATCCTCCAGAGCAAGAGGCACAACCTCTAGTTCCTCACTATGTGAGTATTCCAACCTCCTACAGCCAACACAGGATCATAGGAACTTATGGATTTATATAGATTTTTTAACCTGACCATCCCCATTTTAAGCTGCCAACTGAGCCTCTTCAACCCCAGTGGGTAATGTAAATGTATTGGCCTTTGTATGAGGCCCAGCTGATGGCCTTAGTTATAGTTTATATTTGTAGGAGTAGGGATGGAAGTGAGGGATCAGATTCTAGAAATCCAATGTAAGCAAAATGCTCCTCTCATTCTCATAATGGAATATTCAGTAGGTCAGAGATTTGGGCGACTTTTCTGTAAATTCCCTAGTGAGTAATGAATGGAGTCCCATGATTGAGCCTCCTGCTCTAAATATAACATATCAGTCAGTATTGATGAGAAGGCAGGTAGCTAAAGGCTCAGGCCTCACTCAGAAGATGGATATATAATGGGTTAATAAAAAGTTTGAGCAGCAGAGATTTATCGGGAACCCTATAATTATGTGGGTGGTTCTTTTGTGCAAAAATACTAATTCGTTTTTTTTGTCTTTTTGAATAAACAGCTGGCAGGAATTCCAGTGGTTTATAAAGTAAGTAGCATGTTTCCTATACGTTAACATTAAAGAATGTGTATTATTATTATTATTTATATGTGATATCAGTAGTGCAGTACCAAACTGCACCTGATCTGCTAACCCATTGCATACCTACAACCAATCAGCAAGCAGGATTTACTTTTTACCTGTTTGAAAGCAAATATCTGATTGGTTGTTTTGGGTTATTATAATTAGACCCTTAAAATGCTCCTTCATCCATATAAGTTGTAGTGTAAGAGTCTTATTTTGCTTACGAAAGTAGTGAGCCAATAATTGTAAATAAAAGCAGCCCAAAATCCTGTATTATTGATCCCCCACGTTCCTTGCTTTCCGTTACTATTATACAGAAAGTCATCATATCCCTACACCTGTATATTTATGCTGTTCTATATCTGATATTTATTTTAGGATCCATCAATCAATTTTTATGGCTGGAAGAAACTTGGAAAGGGAGGATATGGAACTGTGTTTAAGGTAAGTCTCTTGTGGGAAAGCTCCAATAAAGTCAAATGGTTTATTGTGAAAATGCAGTTACCCCTAATTTACTCAAACCTGGTGGTTTAATAACAAAATCCCTTTATATTAGAGCCAATCCAACGTTTAGTTATAGACGGGTGTCGTGCCGTTTCCTATGATCCATTTGACAGCTCTGAAATTCTGAGTTGAAGACAAAAATAACCGTTTCTGATTGTGTTACAGGTCCTGAAACAGAAGTCGCGGATCCCCGTGGCCTTAAAAATCACAGAAATCGAAAAGGTAATAAAGCAGAGGCCTGGAAAGTTAAATACATTGCACACATTAACAATTAGCTGCTAATACTAATTATCATTATTATTGTTATTAAAGAGATACTGTCATAGGAAAACAGATTGTTTTATAATTAATTTTAAAATCTGACATGGGGTTAGACATATTGTCAGTTTCCCAGCTGCCCCAAGTCATGTGACTTGCACTCTGATAAACCTCAGTTGACACTTTACTGCTGCACTGTGAGTTGGAGTGATATGTATATATATTAGGCTTTGATATGTTTTATTCTCAGCTGTTTCTCTAGAAATATTTATCTATTCAGATTAAATACATTTCCTTTATTTAGTCATTTCTGCAGCCAAAAAACGTAGGATCTTTATTTTTCTAAACGTATTCTCTTGTTCTATAGAGAGACGCCGAGAAGATCTGGGAATTGCAGGAGATTGAGATCTTGAAGAAACTCTCGGGTCACAAAAACATTGTGAAACAATTCAGTGCAATGATCTACGTCACTCCAGAAAGGAGCCAATTATGGGTAAGAGAATATTCATAATACATCGTTCTAGCAAAGTAAAGGTACAACCGACTAAGAACAGTCTATTTGTATAAAAAGTGGGTTTGGCAGATTTAGAAAATAAAATTGTACTTTTGCTCCAATGTAAATGAAGTTTGATTGAGCTACTGACTGGGAAATACTATAAATCCAGTAAAGCACTAGGGGGTAAATTAAAGACAAAATAGGAAGAGGTGTGTGTGTGTAGGTGATGTATAATATTTGTAGTCAAGCTGGTGACATTCTATTTGTTCTTCATTCTTTTATTTATTCTAGTTCACGATGGAATATTGTAGGGGGGGATCTTTGATGAAACTAATTGAAGGAGCAGTTAATAACTCCCTCTCAGAGGTCTGTATTCGGTACATCGCTAGAGAAGTGCTACAGGTAAGCCTGTTTAACCATCATCAGCCCTAATGTTGCTTTCACTCATATTTATATCAATCATTCATGGTGAGGTGCAGAAATTATTTGTCACTTAAAGGTGGTCGTACACAGAGAGATCCAGTCGCTTGGCAGTGTCATCATATGAGCGGATCTCTCCCGATACAAGTTGGGTGATATCGGGCTGATCCGATTTTTGGGCCCTAAAGGTCAGATCATAATGAAAGTTATACGGGAGGTCCGTCTGGATTTTTACCCCTGTCCGATCAACATCTGCCCGACTCTCAACCAGATTTTGATCGGGGAAGCCCTTCTGAGGGCCCCATACACGGGCCAATAAGCTCCAGACTCGGTCTTTCACCAGATTTTTTTGGCCTGTGTATGGCCATCTTAAAAATCAAAACCAGGGGACAGGCAGTGGTCTGTGCCCCGCCCCCATTTAATTTGAAATGAGGGAGGATTTTAAGAATTGGACAGCCCTTGGCATCTCTTGCCCAGTCCAGAAGTTGTAACTTTAACACAAACGTGGGCCTATTTATATGGTTCCCCCATTTTAATGTCTGTTTTGAGATTAAACAGTTTATTGATTTCTTAATGGAGGCTCATCACATGATTGTTGTTCTCACTTATCTTTTTAGGGCTTGAACTACATGCACAACAAATGTGTTGTCCACCGTGATATCAAATCACCGAATATCACACTAAACCGTTTTGGGAGATGCAAGATCAGTAAGTAAAATTTTATATTCTTTGTGTGGAGTGAGGGTGGGTGTTGCTATAGTAAATCACTTGTATCCTGACTCTTCCTGTGCGGGGGGATATCAAGTGGGGGGTCTATATACTCTAGTTGTATTAAGACTAAAGCTGGCCATAGACAAGCAGAATATCGGACGAATGATTGGTCTGTGCCATTTCCCGACCTGCCACTAACCAATCAGATAAAATAAAGCAGCAAAGAGAACAAACCTGCCCGACACAGCAATCGTGCAAAAGTATGGCCGACAGATTCTACTGGGAAGCTCACAGCGATATCACGCAGAAATATTATCGACAGCAGTCCGAAATCTTTTAACCTGGCTGATCGTCCAAACGACCAAACTCCATGGGACGAAAAATGTTGGGACTCTCCACACACGGTCTGAAAATCGAGGATTCGTACGATCGTATCTTTGCGTCTATGGCCAACTTAAGACACCACATCTTCTGATCAACAAACAAACATATTTCTATGGAATGATCCCCAACTCTTGTTAAGGAGGAGACAGGGGTTAACGTCTTCCTTACCCCAGATTTCTAAATTCAGCCCTTGCTCTGTGGAAGTCAGAGCTGAGTTACTCAACTCCCTTGGGAAATGATAAGGATATGCTTTATAATGTTTCCCATACTAACAGAACTATGTTATGTGTGCTGCTATTTCAGTTGATTTCGGATTGGCCGTGCAGTTGGACAGAATAGACAAGAAAATCATAGGTGCCCGCGGAACTACCTGTTGGATGGCACCCGAAGTCATTGGCTGCAGATACAATTGGCGACAGACCTACAACTTCAAGGTACGTTCATTGGTTCTGTAAATAATTTGCATTCAGTGGCCCTAGTGTTCATTGACTTTAGTCTGGAACATGTACGACTACAATATCTAATTCATCAGCCCCTACAGTTGTAGATTGTATATAAGTCACCAATCCATTTTCTTTGTTTATTTCCAGTGCGACATCTGGTCATTTGGCATTACCCTCATAGAGATGGCAGATGGACAGTCACGTAAGTAAACCACAAATATTGCAGCTATTGCCTTTATTGCTATTGCTTTGCTCAGAGTCTACTAATTCAAATACGTTTTTACAAATATTCATATTCGGCAACTTTGTTTCCAGATATGACATTTATTTATCCACCTGGCTGCTTTGCACCCGCTTGCTCTCTAATAAGCTATGGGGGGGGTGGGGTATTGGGGAGCAGGCAGGGTTCCAGGCCGGTGTATTAGGGTTGGTATTACTTTGAGCAGCTTTACACAGAATAGTATTTCTACTTCTCCGCTATATACATTAACATTTTATCATCAGTGTCTTTAATATTCTGTTTTACCTCCTTTAGCTTACGAGAGATTCGGCAGGACTAAAGCCATGGACGTCATTTACACAGGCGAACCCCCACGTCTCAAACGTGAACACATGTGGTAAGTTATTCTACAAACCTCCCTATGTCATTTTACTTGAATCTGTTGTCAAAGACTGATACGTATTATATTATATTCTATCATTTTGATAAAGGATTGCTATTGGCAAGAGTATGTAGAAGTATTACACACACAGGGGCAAGGCTTATAATCTATCAGAAAAGCAATAGATTCTTGATAACATTAAAGATGAATATTTACTCTATTTGTATTTGTATTTCAGGAGCTACGATTTTGTGGATTTCTTAGGCCAATGCCTGATTAGATCACCTAGGAAAAGACCAACAGCCACACAACTTCTTGGCCATCCTTTTATAATGGAACAACCAGAGGCTTATATGGTCAAATCTGCGTTAACAGAATATGCCAAAACCGTTGAATAATCCCGGTAAGAGCATTTAATAATTCAACTGTTTAATGTGTGTTTTAAACATATCACAGTCACATTGGAATTATTGAAGATAAAAAAAACATTTTTTTCGCTTGTCTCCTTCTATTATAGCCCTGGACAATCACAATCAAGTCTAGAGAAATGGGAAAGATCGAAAGATGTGCCTTTAGTCACCTTTCATCTGAACTAGAGCTCGTATCTTATTTTATTCATCCTTCTCAGAGCTACAGTCCATCTCCCAACCATCAAGTAAAGGGTAAGTATATCATTTTAACTTCAGCTTATTAATTCTATTTTGTTTATTAAGTTCAGATGTGTTTATTAGTGATATTATGATAGTAATGAGTAATATTATAATATTTTTTGGAATTCTATGGGGGGAACGTGGCATTATTGGAAAAAAACATGGCAATTAGTATCCAGAAATTGCCCTTCTCACACTTAGACAAGTCTTTATATCACTCAGTTTGTCGCATTTCTTACTTAGATCTTGTAAGAATGTAGGGATCTAGTCATATCTTTAGTATCTAGGCTGATTACTAAATAGGGAGCAGGGGCAATAAGGTTTCTTATGAATAACGTTTTTAAAAACGCATTTCTTGACAAATTTTCTTTGTTATTTCCAGCTACAGTCATGGATGATCCTTTATGGTATCCTAGCGATCCGCAGCCATGATGGTTCCAGTCAGGGTCGGACTGGGGGGCCCAGAGCCCACCGGGGCTGCTGCCCCAGGGCCCCCCGTGCCGGCGTGTGCAGTGCGTTCGTGTGCATGAGCGCGGAGCTGTGGTTGTGCGCTTCCACTTTCCCGCAACCTCAGACAAAGGGAGGCAGGGCCCACAGGGTTTTTTCCCGGTGCCCTGCTGGCTCAGTCCGACCCTAGTTCCAGTGGGGAAAGGGTCACCATCAGGGAGGCACATACTATATTATCCTGCCACCCTAGGCCTGGGCCTTGGTGGCCTTTCCACAACTCCGGGCCTGGGGTTAAAGGGTGTTGGGGGCCGCGCTGCAGAAGAAACTGCTCCAGAGAAGAAGGAGGAAGCAGATTTCTGGGTTAAAGGGGGGGGGAGGCTGTGCTGCCAAAGAAGCCACTTTGGAGAATTCCTAAAAAGCTTCTGCGGTGTCAGGGTCGGACTGTAGCATTTGGGCCACACCAGGTTCCAAACATATGGGGACCCGAGCACATGTGTGAATGGGTTGGGGGGGCAGGGGGCTGGCCGTGATGCAGAACAGGAGGAAGAAGGACACCCACGACCTCTCTGCCGTGCCGGCGTGTGCAGTGCGTTCGTGTGCATGCGCGCGGAGCTGTGGTTGTGCGCTTCCTCTTTCCCACAACCTCAGACAAAGGGAGGCAGGGCCCACAGGGTTTTTTCCCGGTGCCCTGCCGGCCAAGTCCGACCCTAGTTCCAGTGGGGAAAGGGTCACCATCAGGGAGGCACATACTATATTATCCTGCCACCCTAGGCCTGGGCCTTGGTGGCCTTTCCACAACTCCGGGCCTGGGGTTAAAGGGTGTTGGGGGCCGCGCTGCAGAAGAAACTGCTCCAGAGAAGGAGGAAGCAGATTTCTGGGTTAAAGGGGGGGAGGCTGTGCTGCCAAAGAAGCCACTTTGGAGAATTCCTAAAAAGCTTCTGCGGTGTCAGGGTCGGACTGTAGCATTTGGGCCCCACCAGGTTCCAAACATACGGGGACCCGAGCACATGTGTGAATGGGTTGGTGGGTTGGGGGCTGGCCGTGCTGCAGAAGAGGAGGAAGAAGGACACCCCCCTGCCGTGCCAGCGTGTGCAGTGCGTTCGTGTGCATGTGCGCGGAGCTGTAGTTGTGCGCTTCTCTTTTCCCGCAACCTCAGACAAAGGGAGGCGGGGCCCACAGGGTTTTTTCCCGGTGCCCTGCCGGCCAAGTCCGACCCTAGTTCCAGTGGGGAAAGGGTCACCATCAGGGAGGCACAGGGGCGACAGTGGTTATAGGCCTGGGGGATTTCTGGGTAGAAGGGGGGGTCGGCCATGCTGCAGAAGAAGCCGCTCTGGAGAAGAAACGAAAAAGCCGAACCGAAGAAAAAACAAAGAAGCGATTTCTGCGTAGAACTTGGGCGGATTTACATAGCGGGTGCCCCTAGGCCTGCTGTCGTTCGTCGCCCCCTTCCCTTTATTTTAATCAGTTCTGGGGATTGGCACACAAGAAATTGTATTTCCCTCAAATTCCCACAGTTTGAGTTGATCCAGGGACTGGTCCGATTGCCATTTTGGAGTCAGGAAGGAATTTTTCCCCCCTCTGAGGCAAATTGGAGAGACTTCAGATGGGGTTTTTCGCCTTCCTCTGGATCAACTGTCAGTTAGGCAGGTTATATATAGACTTAAGGTTTTCAACAAACTTACTATATTATCCTGCCACCCTAGGCCTGGGCCTTGGTGGCCTTTCCACAACTCCGGGCCTGGGGTTAAAGGGTGTTGGGGGCCGCGCTGCAGATGAAACTGCTCCAGAGAAGAAGGAGGAAGCAGATTTCTGGGTTAAAGGGGGGGAGGCTGTGCTGCCAAAGAAGCCACTTTGGAGAAGACCTAAGAAGCTTCTGCGGTGTCAGGGTCGGACGGGAGCATTTGGGCCCCACCAGGTTCCAAACATATGGGGGCCCGAGCGCATGCGCAAATGGGTTGGTGGGTTGGGGGCTGGCCGTGCTGCAGAAGAGGAGGAAGAAGGACACCCGCAGAAGAAAATGTTGTTGTGCAGGGCCCAATGATATTTGCTGAAAGCAGTGTCTAGGGTCCCCAAAATTGGATTGTATATATTGTTTATATTGTATATATTGTTTATATTGTATATATTGTATAATTGTATATATTGTATATATTGTTTATATTGTTTATATTGTTTATATTGTATATATTGTTTATATTAAAAATATAGTTGTAAAATTTTTACTTTGTCCATGTTGTGAATTATTATTTTTTTGTGGAAAGAAAAATCAGCATCACAAAAGGGAATATAAATCATTAAATGACAGTTTGCATTCATCCAATGGCATGCTGGGTATAAGCAGGAATAGGGGGTCACATGGTAACACCAATCTCACTTTATTCAAATTATAGCCATATAGGCATCTTCCAACAAAGGGACAAAGAATGTTAAGTGAGAATACTTCCCACAATGCAGCGGTTTTACCCCAAAATTCCAACGTTGTATGAGGCTCCCCAGTGTCACCACCCACCCCCCTCAAATGATACTTTTAGTGGAAGAGGAGACTTTTACACACTCACGGCACACGATTCAGAATAAAAATCCAATTAAAAAAAACAAACATAAAAGACAAAGTAAACCAACTAAAAACGTGTTTAAGTGACTAAAAGTTAATTAATGGTTAGAATTCTCAGGCCTCCGTATCAACTGGGACAAATTGATCCTCTTCCCATTAGACGGAGACCCCTACACCCCTCAACTCCTCTCTGTTTGGCCTCCTCCTATAAATACTTGGGAATTCCAATCCACGCTAACCCAGAACAATTCATAAACCACAACTTAGAACCGCTGGTCTCTCGCTTCTCGTCCGATCTCAGAACTTGGGCGAATCTGCCATTAACACTGTGGGGCCGTATTAATCTCATCAAGATGATAAACCTTCCAAGATTCCTATGTCTCTTCCACAATGCCCTAATCTACATCCCCAAAGCTTGGTTTCAAAAATCAATCAGCACCTTCTACGATTCATTTGGAACAAGAAAGTCCCTAGAGAGGCATGGGAGGAACTGACAGCACCATACAACGAGGGAGGCTTAGCTCTGCCTAACTTCTACCTGTATTGTTTGGCATCACAAATATACTATATAATATACTTACTCTGGTGGTTTCACCCAGATCCCTATAACCCCAATATGACTCTCCAATCTCTACTAATAGGATCCTTAGAAGGCATGAGAAATATACCATACCGCTCTCCGGCAGATCTGGACAATCTCCCACCCACCATGACTGCCCCCACACCTCCTGGTTACAAAAAAACCCTCTTCTTACCATGTCTCTCCCTCTATGGGGCAACTCAATACCGTGTATTAGAGGACTTTTTCTACTGGCCCTACAAGGCATCACATATCTAAGAGACCTCATCCAGGACTCCAGCTTTGCCTCTTATACTTCCCTACAACAGAGAACCATCACACAACAATTACCCTTATTCCGATACTTTCAAATGAGACGCCTCTTTAGGACACCATTTGGCTCACTCTCACCCACTCTCACTTACCAATCTGGAAGATCAATGGACAGTCGCACAAAACTAACTGCAAACCTGTAGCGCAACATTCCGGTAGGAACATCCTCACCCTTTACATTGGCTCAAGTGTGATGGACAGAATTCTTACCTACTCTGTCCCAGGACGATTGAGATGAAGCCACCGAGCATATGTACAAACCCCTTACTTCAATATGAGATGAAGACTAATCCACTACAAACTCTTTCAGCAACAATATATAACTCCAGTTAAGCTCAAACACATGGAGAAAACTCCCCACGACCACTGCCCTCGATGTAATAGCCAACAAGCCAACTTTTTCCACATGCTCTGGGAATGGCCGACCATAGCCTCCTATTGGGCAAGAATAACCCAAACTATGGCAACGGAACTGGGATCCTCACATATTGGGTCTCCCTCACTCTGCCTACTAGGAATCCTAGATGATGTTATCAGCACCAATCAGGAGAACCAGAGTAGTATTATTATACAAGGCAAAAAAAAACGTGGTGTTGCACTGGATGAACCCTAATCCACCCACTAGAGACTCCTGGATCCACCTGATCAACTCCACAATTCCTCTCATTGAACTTACCTCTGAGGCCAGAGGTATTTACAAAAAAATGTGATCAAATCTGGAGCCCCTAGTGGGAATCTGGGCTGGGAGCCTCAACAACTTTCATTCTTGCTGAAGTTTGGACTGTCAATACCCTTTGAGAGTCACATGGGAATTCTCAGAAGTCTACAGTAAACCAAGCCTGACTTTTAATTTAATCCTTCAATTCAATGATCAAAACCTCATAGGTTACATAATACACTGTATCTACTGTTTTACCTGAACCTTTTCTTTGCTTGTTTTTTTGTTTCTTTTTCTATACAATTGGGAATAAAAACAATAAAAAGTTTCCTTTAAAAAAAATTTAATTAATGATTAACAACCCTCGTTTCCTTTAATCACAGGACATTATTGCCAGGCGAGTGCAAGCTCTGCAGTCAGTTTGCCACAGGGGGGCTCATTTATGAACACTGGGCAAATCTGCACCTGGGCAATAAATGATACGGACAAATCAGCAATTTACTTCTTTCTACCCAATGAAAGGAAACATTTGATTGGTTGCCATAGGTTACTGGCCAAAAGCAAATAAGTCCAAGGGTTAATTTCCAGAATGAAATGCACTATAGTCTGTTGCAGTGTCCAGAGGGGCCCGTGAGCTCACACTCATTGTACAGTCACTAAGGCAACTTCTAAATGAACAATCACTGACCTTGTGAGTATGTGAGGAAAGGGCTCCCTCTGCTGGTCACAAAGCAATTGTGCATTTCCCATTACAGTATATAATTATCCCAATGTTAAACAGTTAATTTGCTGGCTTCTGCAAAAAAAAAACTCAGAACAACAATTGCAGAGACTTTCACTAGCAATTACAATTACAGATAACTTAAAGGGATTCTGTCATGACTGTTATGATGTAGTTTTTATTTCTAAATGACACTGTTTACACTGCAAATAATTCAGTGTACAATATAAATGTCATTCCTGAAGCAGCAAGTGTATTTGGTTGTAATATTGGTGTGTAGGTGCATCTCAGCTCATTTTGCCTGGTCATGTGATTTCAGAAAGAGCCAGCACTTTAGGATGGAACTGCTTTCTGGCAGCCTGTTGTTTCTCCTACTCAATGTAACTGAATGTGTCTCAGTGGGACCTGGATTTTATGTTGTTCTTAGATCTACCAGGCAGCTGTTATCTTGTGTTAGGGAGCTGCTATCTGGTTACCTTCCCATTGTTCTTTTGTTAGGCTGCTGGGGGGGAAAGGGAGGGAGTGATATCACTCCAACTTGCAGTACAGCAGTAAAGAGTGACTGAAGTTTATCAGAGCACAAGTCACATGACTGGGGGCAGCTGGGAAACTGACAATATGTCTAGCCCCATGTCAGATTTCAAAATTATATATAAAAAAATCTGTTTGCTCTTTTGAGAAACGGATTTCAGTACAGAATTCTGCTGGAGCCGCACTATTAACTGAAAAGTATCTCTTTAATAGGATTTAATGAGTGGGTTGAAATGAGAAAGCTTAGCAAGGTAAAGAAAACAAGATGAGTATATAAATATATATATATGACTTTATGTCAAACACAAGTAGTGGTTATAAGTGAAGTAGAAATGTGTCAGTGTCCATGATCAAAGCCTTCGTAGTTTAGGTTTAATGTAAAGTTTCCCCTTTGTTCCTGTGACGGGGGCTCAGAGAATCGCTGATGTTGCTGCTGTGGAATGAGTTGTAGCAAGAGCTGACACTTTGCACTTCTATGTCACTTTCATCAGCCGGGGCCTCACTATCTCCCCATTGGCTCACAGACCCTTCCTGGCAATTTTACTTTCTGACGTCTGTGTGAAGTTCAAACACTTGGCCCCTGCGTTAAAGAAGCCGAAACCCAAACTGCAGCCAAAAGAAAGTCAATGTATTCACTTATCTGTGTTTTTTTTTGTTCCTAATTTCCTTCCTTAAACGAAAGGCTTCATTTCTGTGTCTTTGGGGTGAGGGGAGTGATATATTTACAACTATTTAATCCAAGAAAATAAACCGCATCTTCGCTTTCTTGCCGCTTTGCTAACAATTCTAAGGATTTTCGGGTGGGGAATTTCAGGACAGTTCAAAATGTTTTCATTCTTATATTTGTGGAATTTTTATATATTCAATGTTCATGGATTTTAAGGGGCAGATTTATCAAGGGTCGAATTTCGAAGTTAAAAATACTTCGAAATTCGACCATCGAATTTAAATACTTTGAATTTGAATATCGAATTTGAACTTTTTTCATCGAATTTGGGTATTCTGCGGGTCAAAGTAAAATCGTTCGTTCGTTCGATCGATTTTATCGTACGATTACTTCAAAAAACGTAGAAAAATGCTGTAGAAGGTCCCCATAGGCTAACATAGCACTTCGCCAAGTTTAATTTGGCGAAGGATTGAAGTCGAAGTTTTTTTTAAAGAGACAGTACTTCGATTATCGAATGGTCGAATATTCAAACTATTCAAACTATTTTACTAAGATTTTACTTCAAAGTCATAGTATCCTATTCGATGGTTGAAGTATCCAAAAAATTACTTAGAATTTCAAATTTTTTTACTTCCAAAAATTCCCTCTAATTCACTTCCAACCCTGATAAAAATCAAGGGTCGAATTTCGAAGTAAAAAATACTTCGAAATTCAACCATCGAATTCAAATACGTCTACTTCGAATATTGATGTCGAAGGATTTTTCACCGAATTTGGCCATCCAACGATCGATCGTACGATTAGATCGTTGGTAAAGAACGATTCTAACGATTTTAGCGTGCGATCGAACAATTTTACTTCGATGTGTAAAGACTTAGTAGAATGCTGTAGAAGGTCCCCATAGGCTAACATAGCACTTCGGCAGGTTTACTTTGGCGAAGTATTGAAGTCGAAGTTTTTTTAAAGAGACGGTACTTTGATTATCGAATGGTCGAATATTCAAACTTTTTTACTTAGATTTTACGTCAAAGTCGAAGTCATAGTATCCTACTTGATGGTTGAAGTATCCACAATATTACTTCGGATTTTGAATTTTTTTTACTTAGCACTTCAGCAGGTTTAATTTGGCAAAGTATTGAAGTCGAAGTTGTTTTAAAGAGACAGTACTTCGATTATCGAATGGTCGAATATTTAAACTTTTTTACTTAGATTTTACATCAAAGTCGAAGTCATAGTATCCTACTTGATGGTTGAAGTATCCACAATATTACTTCGGATTTCGAATTTTTTTTACTTAGCACTTCAGCGGTTTAATTTGGCGAATTATTGACGTCGAAGTTGTTTTAAAGAGACAGTACTTCGATTATCGAATGGTCGAATATTCAAACTTTTTTACTTAGATTTTACGTCAAAGTCGAAGTCATAGTATCCTATTTGATGGCTGAAGTATCCACAATATTACTTCGGATTTCGAATTTTTTTTACTTAGCACTTCAGCAGGTTTAATTTGGCGAAGTATTGACGTCAAAGTTGTTTTAAAGAAACAGTACTTCGATTATCGAATCGTCGAATATTCAAATTTTTTTACTTCGATTTTACGTCAAAGTCGAAGTCATAATATCCTATTTGATGGTTGAAGTATCCACAATATTACTTCGGATTTCGATTTTTTTTACTTAGCACTTCAGCAGGTTTAATTTGGCGAAGTATTGAAGTCAAAGTTTTTTTAAAGAGACAGTACTTCGATTATCGAATATTCGAGCTATTTTAATTTGAATCGTAGTATCCTATTCGATGGTCGAAGTATCCAAAAAATGACTTTGAATTTCCAATTGTTTTTTTTAACTTCGAAAATTCCCTCGAATTCACTGCGACCCTTGATAAATCTGCTCCTTAGTATTGAAGTTTTGGGATAACAAGTTTTGTTCTGCAAAACTGAACATGAAAAACAGTCTTGGCCTTTATTAGTGGGTGTAAAATGAGCTTGTGGTGCTACAGGGTGAGGAGCGGAGTGCAAGGGTTAAGAGGTTATACACAGGTTTACAAATAACACAGAGGAGTTGTAAATAAAACACACTTGTATGGGATCCCCCTCCTACTTCCTGAGCCACAAAAAAAGTACAAAGGAAAGATTTTCTTTTCCCCTTTTTCTTTGGGAATGTTCCTCCCCAGCTCCATAAACTTGTCCACCGGACTCAGACACGAATGGGAACGGCGATTAAATCGAATTTCATACACACACAGAGATCTGCAGCCGGGGGGGGGGGGTAAAAATATTTCTTCTAGATATAAAATATGGGATTCAATTCAATTGTGACTCCGATTAAACCAAAGGAATTTCTCTGCTTTTTGGGAACTTTAATATTTATTTATTAACTCTGTGTCCCCTGTATAAACCCTCACACAATCCCTGGGATGAGAACATTTTCAGAAACATCAATAAAACAAGTACAAAATCCAACTAAATGTGGCGGAAGATTAAGAATTAGGCCTTTACAGACTTTGCTTGAGTTTCATTAATGTGCTGAATATTAGATCCTAAAAAGATACACTTTTTAGATTTTATTTGTAGTCGCATTTCTGCCGGCGAAGTGTATCGACCTATAATATAATATAAATATAATATAATATAAATGTGATATAGTATAAAACTAAGAAGCTTTTCAGTCCGATAAAATTACCCAATATAAATGTATAAATAAATAAAATAGAAGTACATTTTAAAAACGAGTTTTTTTAGTCCAATAAGCATTACATAAGTATATAAATATATGAACAAAAAATAAATAAAATTTAAGTACATTTTAATAAGAGGAAGTTTTTCATTCCAATACGAATAAGGATTTCTTTTTTCTTACCCAATATCAATAGAAATATATAAATACAAATAAGTATTGGTACATTTTTAAAAAAAAACGAGGAAGCTTTTCAGTCCAATCAGTATTAAATACGAATAAGGATTTATTTTTCTTTCCTCATATAAATATATTAATAAATAAAATAGAAGTAAATTTTAAAAAACAATTTTTTTTTCTTACCCAATATAAATGTATAAATAAAACAAAAATAAATAAAATTTAAGTACATTTTAAGAAAAAGAGGAAGTTTTTCATTCCAATACGAATAAGGATTTTTTTTTCTTACCCAATAGAAATATATAAATAAAAATAAAAAAAAAGTATAGGTAAATTTTAAAAAAGTTTTTCAGTCCAATAAGTATTAAATACGAATAGGGGGTTTTTTCCTACCCAATATAAATGTTGATATATAAATGTGGATTTCTTTGTCACAATGTTTTGAGGAAATTGTAACTTTTATTAATCTAATTTCTAGGGGAGAGATTTATCCCGATTTTCAGATTTAGTGAGTCAGTTGCAGCTGAACTACATGAACCCCTTAAACAAGCCCCCCACACTGTGTCCCTCCCTGAGCCGAGAAAGGACAATTTGTGCTGAAAAAAAAAAACAATCTCAGTTTTATTCTTTGCTCAGAAAGATTTTCATTAAGTCGGTGAAAGGGTGAAATAAAAAGCAGAAGAAAATCGTTTAATACTAAAAATCGATAATAAAGCGCAGATTTTTCGCATACGATACAATACGAGGGGGGCTTTGTGTTTTATCGCTTATGTGTTTGTCCGCTTATTATTATTATTATTATTATTATTATTATAACTCGCCATCGACCGATCATTTGCAATTAAAAGGCTCTTCATACAATACTTGTAGGTGGGAGGAATATTGGATTGGCTTCTATCGATTGGACTGGTCACATGACACACAATATCAGCTTGTTTTCTTTATTCCTTAGATATTGTTGTATTAATAAGGGACAAGCCTACAGGGTGTTTCAATAAATAACCATATATATAAATAACTATATAAATAAATATATAAATAACTATACAAATAAATATATAATTAACTATATAAATAAATATATAAATAACTATATAAATAAATATATAAATAACTATACAAATAAATATATAAATAACTATATAAATAAATATATAAATAACTATACAAATAAATATATAATTAACTATATATATATAAATAACTATATAAGTAACTATATAAATAAATATATAAATAACTATACAAATAAATATATAAATAACTATATAGATAAATATATATATATATATATATAAATAACTATATAAATAAATATATAAATAACTATACAAATAAATATATAAATAACTATATAAATAAATATATAAATAACTATATAAATAAATATATAAATAACTATACAAATAAATATATAAATAACTATATAGATAAATATATAAAAATATATATATATCTAAATAACTATAGAAATAACTATACAAATAAATATCTAAATAACTATATAAATAAATATATAAATAACTATATAAATAAATATGTAAATAAATATATAAATAACTATATAAATAAATATATAAATAACTATATAAATAAATATTAAAAATAACTATAGAAATAAATATAGCAATAATAATAAATAATAATAATAATATATAAATAAAAACACACATTTGACAAAGAAACTGTTGATCTATATGTCTCAGTGTAACCTTGTTGCCTATTAGTAGAATTAAAATATTTGGGAAGAAAATAGGAATGAAGCGAAGACTAGAGGCCAGTGAAGGGGTTCAGAGTGTGGGGATCACAGGTGACACTACATATAGTATAAATATAAATATATATATATATATGTGCAGTAAATAAAGGGCAAATAATATATGAGGACAGTCAGTGGGAAATATTTATTTGACAATAAGTCACAGGCCAGTGACAAACACTAAATAAATAAAGTCTGAGCAAATATCTCAGCATTTGTTTCCGACAAGGAATGACCAATAGATTGTCCTGGGATTGAGAATAAGGAGAGGCCAATATATTTCTAATCACACACACAGAGCTGCTAATAAATCATACACTAATAATACCCCGGCCACTTACCTCTATTATTTATTATTCACTGACCTGCACATTCACTGCTACTCACTCTTCTACTGACTCTCACCCAACTGATACACAGAGAGACAGATAGAAACATTACATATAGAGAGAGAGAAACACACAGATATATATATATATATAGAGAGAGAGAGAGAGAGAGAGAGAGAGAGAGAGATAAATATATAGGGAGACATAAATAAATGTATACATATATATATATATATATATAGAGAGAGAGAGATGGATAGACGTAGAGAGAGACACATAAATATAGAGAGAGAGAGAGAGAGAGAGAGACATAAATATATATATATATATATATATATATATATATATATATAGAGAGAGAGAGAGAGAAAGAGAGATAGAAACCCATATATATATATGAGAGAGATGGATAGATATTAATATAAAGCGAGAGCTAGAGAGACATAAATATATACACACATATAGAGAGAGAGAGAGAGATGGATGATATGATTAATAGACTGTAGATCAATAAAGAGAGAGTTGTTTGAGATAATAGCTAGATATATGATTAATGCTAGGATAGCTTTATATAGACAGAGTGTGTGGAGATTATGGGTAGATAATTAATATATGAATAGCTGGTTCAGTAAAGGTGACACATATATATCAGATGAATAGGATAGACTAATAATTAGATGGATAGACAAATAATAGAGAAATAGATATATGGCTACATATATAGATATATAGATATACAGATATACAGGAGATATATATTACAGCTGATATACAGGTGATTAGAGAGACAGACAAGAAGGTGACGTGGGGTTTATATCTAGTTTTATTCATGTCCTTCTACAGTGTCACTGTGTTGGGAACATTAAATAAATATATATATATATACAGAGAGAGAGAGAGACATAAGAAACCCAGTATTTCATTAGACACAATACAAGTGGAACTTTTGGGAACTTTTGTGGTATTGCTGATTAAGGACATTGGCAATGGTGGGGCCCTCCTACAGTTATACCCCCTGTATTTCTTCTCCCATATCCCCTGTGTGTGTGACTGTATGTGTATATATATATGTGTATATGTGTGTGACTGTGTGACTGTGTGACTGTGTGACTGTGTGCAGGACCGCCATCAGAAATCACAGGGCCCCATACGACAACATTTCCTGGGCCCCCTGGGCTGCGCCCACCGCAAGCCCCACCTACAGGTCCGCCCCCCACCACACAGTAAAAAAACAAAAAAAATATTGGTGGCTAGGGTTCCCACATGTTTATAAAAAATAAAAAGATATTGGTGATCAGGGCCCCCCATAAAAAACATTTGTGGCCAGGGCCCCCACATGAGGAAAAAAAATTGGTGACCAAAATTGATGGCCAGGGCCCCCACCCCCACATTATAAGAAAATTGGTGGCCAGGGCCCCTTAAACGTCCATACGTCAGTAGCTCTCAGAAAGATGGGGCCCCGGTTAATCAAGTAAGTGTGGCGCGGCAGGGCCCCCCTTACCCTCGGGGCCCCCTACAACTCTCCCCCCTGTCCCCCCCTGATGGCTGCCCTGACTGTGTGTGTGTGTAATACATTATACCTCTATAATCTCCAGTCATCTATATGTTTGTCTGTGACTTATCAACAACTCTGTATCGTTTCTGTCTGACCCTTTACACAACTGAGAAAACCCTAAATTCCCCTGAAATAAGGAGGGAGGTGCAGGACCTTTATCATTAGGGATAATAAGAGAATGTGCAGGTGGGCCGCTCAGTATAACAGAAGCCTCCTGCTGTTCTTTATCTGCAATGATGGAATGGGAGGCTGAATATAGAAATATATACAGAGCAGCAATAGTATCCTAATAATAGTGATAGAGCCAAGTCAGACGCAAAGTGTCCCATACAGGAGGTGTGTAAGGGATGATCTATATATATATATATATGTGTGTGTGTGTGTCATACAGGAGGTAAGGGTGTCTGGTGTATTAATGGGAGGCAATGAAGGGGTCACATTGCAGTTTTGGGGGAGAGGAGCATCAGAAATACTGTGTTGGCTGTGGGTGACAGTGTCAGTAGCGCAGCACACAGTATAAATAACTGGGCACTATATGTGTATCTGTATATATATATATATGTTATAGGCATTTGCTACAATATGTGACTGTGGAAATATTGCTGAGAGGAAGGATAGAAGTATAACTATAGGATATAAGTATAACTATAAGATATAGCTATAGGATATAACTATAAGATATAGGTATAACTAAAAATATGACTATAGGATATAACTATAATTATAGGATATAACTATAGGATATAAGTATAACTATAAGACATAACTAAAGGATATAACTATAGGATATAAGTATAGGACATTGATCCCCAACAAATGGCTCATGAGCACATTTTGGAAGCTTGAGCCCATGTGTATTACATAACAGACCCACCTGTAGTCTGCCAAATAACCAATTAGAGTCCTTGTTTGGCATTCCCTAGGACCTTTTTTCATGCTTGTGTTGCTCCCCAACTTTCTTTATATTTAAATGTGGATCACGGGTAAAAAAAGGTTGGGGACCCCTGCTATAGGATATAAGTATAACTATAGGATATAAGTATAACTATAGGATATAAGATATAAGTATAGGATATAACTATAGGATATAAGTATAACTATAGGATATAAGTATAACTATAGGATATAACTATAGGATATAAGTATAAGTATAGGATATAACTATAGGATATAAGTATAACTATAGGATATAACTATAGGATATAAGTATAAGTATAGGATATAACTATAGGATATAAGTATAACTATAGGATATAACTATAGGATATAAGTATAACTATAGGATATAAGTATAGGATATAAGTATAACTATAGGATATAAGTATAACTATAGGATATAACTATAGGCTATAAGTATAACTATAGGATATAAGTATAACTATAGGATATAACTATAGGATATAAGTATAAGTATAGGATATAAGTATAGGATATAAGTATAACTATAGGATATAAGTATAACTATATGATATAACTATAGGATATAAGTATAACTATAGGATATAACTATAGGATATAACTATATGATATAACTATAGGATATAACTATAGGATCAGTGGCGGAACTATCGGGGGAGCAGGGGGTGCAATTGGGCCAGGGCCTGCACCCCCTCAGGGCCCCCCGGCAGCTCGTACACTGCCGATTTCCAGCCGATTTCCGGCTGATTTTGGGGCAGATAATCTGGTACGGAGGGGGGAGGGGGCCCGGATGCACGTCCCGCACCAGGGCCTGCCCCCCCCTCCAGTTACGTTACTGTATAGGATATAAGTATAACTATAGGATATAACTATATGATATAAGTATAACTATAGGATATAAGTATAACTATAGGATATAAGTATAACTATAGGATATAACTATATGATATAAGTATAACTATAGGATAAAAGCATAACTATATGATATAAGTATAAGTATAGGATATAACTATATGATATAACTATAGGATATAACTATATGATATAAGTATAGGATATAAATATAACTATAGGATATAACTATATGATATAACTATAGGCTATAAGTATAAGTATAGGATATAACTATAAGATATAAGTATAGGATATAACTATAGGATATAAGTATAACTATAGGATATAAGTATAACTATAACTATAGGATATAATATAACTATAGGATATAAGTATATAAGTTGTACAGAAAACAGAGGGGCTGTAGTGTAAGTAGCGCAGTACAAGATATAAATGTGAGACACGTGACTGTAACCTATGTACTAATTATATTGTGGGACAGTGACCAGGCCTTGGCCATAGGAATAATAAGCAAAGCCATAAAGCTCAGCAGGGACAGTGGCAGTGGCATAGTACAGAATAGCAATAAATACCTGATGTGCTCTGTGTGCTATGAAATAATTGTGATCCCACTTTATACTTGTACAGAAATAGAAATACAGGGGTGCTGGTGCCATTAGTGCAGCGCAGAATGGGAATAACTGGGAATAACAGAGAATAAATGAGAATAACTGGGAAAAACAGAATAACTGCGAATAAATGGGGATAACAAAATAACTGAGAATAACTGGAAATAACAGAATAACTGGGAATAACGGAGAATAAATGCGAATAAATGAGAATAACTGGGAATAACTGAAAACAAATGGGGATAACAAAATAACTGAGAATAAATGGGGATAACTGAGAATAACTGGGAATAACTAAGAATAATTGGAATAACTGAGAATAAATAGGAATAACTGAGAATAATTGGAATAAATGAGAATAACTGAGCATAACTGAGAATAAATGAGAATAACTGGGAATAACTGAGAATAAATGGAAAAAGTGAGAATAACTGGGAATAAATGGAAAAACTGAGAATAACTGGGAATAAATGAGAATAAATGAGAATAACTGAAAATAACTGAGAATAAATGGAAAAACTGAGAATAACTGGGAATAAATGAGAATAACTGAAAATAACTGAGAATAAATGGAAAAACTGGGAATAAATGAGAATAACTGGGAATAATTGAGAATAACTGGAAATAAGTGAGAATAACTGAGAATAACTGGAAATAAGTGAGAATAAATGGAAAAACTGAGAATAACTGGTAATAAGTGAGAATAACTGAGAATAACTGGTAATAAATGAGAATAACTGAGAATAACTGGGAATAAGTGAGAATCACCGCCGGGCGCTTGCGCTTGATGTTTGGCTAAAGTTGCGCAGTTGGAGCAAATGGAAATGAGAAGGGAAAGTGTTGTTAAATAGAAGAAGTTGTAAGTAAAGTATCAGCAGCGGCTCCTGTGAAATGTTTGTGTTTATATTTTTATATTGTAGCACTTTGTATTGACAAGAAGGGGGTTCCGAATGTTTTGTGTGTTGCACCCCCAGTAGACAGTTGGTATTTGCAGTAATGACAGTGAGTGAGGAATGAGGGGCAGCAGCTGATGAATTGGATTCAAATAGAAATACAAATAGAAATACAAATAGAAATACAAATAGAAGTAGAAGCAGAAATAAATTCAGTGTCTGAGACTCGAGGGTTCAGTGAAATTACGCAGCGGTTTTTGCGCGTCCGGCACAAAGTGAGACCCCCCCCCCAGGTGTTGCGCCCAAATTGCGCTGAGGCTTCAGTGAGAGGCACCAGATCCCACACACATTAAATAGTGGCCCCAAGTTCCCAATTGTGTGAGGAGCGCGTTGTTGTTGTTGTTGGTGAGGGGGGATCCCAGGCGTGTCCCACCCCCCCCCGCCCATAAAACAAAGGGTCGGAGACGTGAGCGCTGACAGCCCCTCCGATTGATGAATCGCCCCGTGACGCTTTATTATCAGCCGCTCGCACTAAGTTTGACCAATCACTTGGCAGAAGCGCAGAGCGGCGGCCCCAGAGCGCAGAGTTGGAGCAAGTTGGGGAGAAGCTGGTGGGTCGGTCAATGAATGTGGAGCTGCTGGAGGGGCTGGAGGAGGCGAGTGCGATGGACAATGGCCATTTCTGGGCCTCTCACCAATTACTTTGTACAGTCAATTATCAGCCCCGACACTGACGAGACTCCAGCAGCCAAATTCTCTGCGCAATTCCCCAACCCCCGGGCCCCTGCCCAATCTGAACCCCTGGACTTTCCCTCCTGCAGTTTCAGCGCCTCCTGGAACCCCCTGACCCCGCACCCTCCAGTCTATCAGCCCTATATCCAACAGCAGCAGCAGCAGGAGGAGGGCGCCCCCAGTGCCGAGGGCAGGTACTTACGGGCTTGGCTGGACAATGGACCGAGTCTCAAGTCTGAGCCGCTGCTGGGGCACCCGGGGGACAAACTGGGACCCCAACATTACACTGTGGCCTCGCCCGGCGGCGCTGCTGCAAATACTGAACGTTCCACTCACAGCGGCAACTTCCCCGACACTAAAGGGACTGAAGGAACCGCCGGGGACACTGACCGGACTCATCAAAGTAAGTTCTGATCTCAGGGACCAGGGGGTCGGCAATGATCTGCCCCCAACTCACAGCAGAGACCCCCAGCCCAGCCTCACATGTCCCCCTTGTAGAACACTTGTCCCATCAATATTTAGTACAATATTTACCCCTCAGTCCCCCAATAATTACCCCTGTAATGTCCCCCCAATAAGCTCCAACGCTTCCCCCCTCCTTGTGTCCAACAAAAGTCTCCCCGATATATTCCTACATTTCATTACAATCAGCCCCAATGTATTAATATTTATGTCTCAATTGCACCAAATCTCCTCGTGTAAATCTCACAATTCCTCAAGCGCAAAGTGTCAGACTTACAGGCGGGGAATTACCGGCCGCACAATCTACATTTTCCTGCGCAGTTGCCCATAAATTGGGGGATTTACAGCCGCCTTTATATCTCACAGCCTTTCCTAAATATTATTTTACTCATCAGGGAGAAGAAACCAACGCTCCTAATATTTCATATTCCGTATAAAAGGCGCATAAATGCGAATATTTCTATATCTCTTGCCCTACAGCCGCCGTGTCTCTGGCATCAAATCGCTTTGTAATTGCAAAATGATCGCCTCAAGTCTGCGCCGAGTGATCAGTTTGGACGATTGTTCCAAGTCATTTGTCTGATCGACTCGGGTGAAAATGATTCATAAAGAGCAATTGATCCCATTTGGCAAATGACAAGTGAGCGATGTGGATGAGACATTTATTATTCACTTCTATTCGCCACTTAATATTAAGCAATCGCGCGTGTAACGATCGTTAAAGAGCGTTTTACCTTCATCAATGCGCCGGACTTTAAACTGCACTTTAAAAACCATATTCCTCTCAACTGGGCTGTGGGCTCGGATCCAGAATAAACTGCACAATAAAAAGCCTTTGGGTGGAGAGAGGGAGAGGGAGACACACAGAAAGGGATTTGCAGTTGCGCCTTTAATATCCGCGCGCTCAAAACGCTGTTGAGGAATCAGATCGCGCGTAAATTTTTACGCAAATATCAAAATAGGAGAGGACCGTGTACCCCTTAATGTGCTGCCTATTATTTCGAGGGGGATCAAAAAAAAAAAAAAGTCAGTTGTAATAACGTAATTATTATTATTAATAATAATATGAACAATAAATATTTGACTAAACACAACAATTATTTGTTCCCTCTAATTAATATTCCCTTTGATATTTAATTCCCACCCAGAGAGACATGCGGGGGAGGGAAGGGTGAGACCAATTCCAACAGCCACTGATTCAGGAATATATATTTGATGACATTGATTTGCAGTCTATCAGGGCCTGGCATCTCATTTTCGTAATATTCGATATTATTAAGTCGAAATTCTGATTGTCCTCTCCTTTGTGTTGAGCTACAGTGAGGCACATACATATTATTATTATTATTAGTAGTAGTAGTAGTAGTAGTATTATTATTAGTATTATTATATTCTTATTGTTATCTTATCATATCTGTTATTATACGCACACACGAGTAAAGAGATTTATTCTGTGTATATAAACAATGTCTAATGCATAATAGATAGAAAAGCAACGTTTCGGCCTAGTGGAGCTTCTCCAGGCAGCTCAGTGTGTTTAATGCATTTCTTTGTGTATTTCCCAGACAACCCCTCAGCCAACTGGTTACACGCTCGCTCCTCCAGAAAGAAGAGGTGCCCCTACTCCAAATACCAGACCCTGGAGCTGGAGAAGGAATTCCTGTTTAACATGTACCTGACCAGGGACAGGAGGCACGAGGTCGCCAGGCTGTTGAACCTGAGCGAGAGACAAGTCAAAATCTGGTTCCAGAACCGAAGGATGAAGATGAAGAAACTAAACAAAGATCAGAGCAAAGATTAACCCTTCCCTGCTGCTCCTTTATTTATATTCCACATGAAGTCCAGCTGAAAGGTGCAAATGTTTTGGGCAGTTAAAGGCCAAGTTAATAGCTATTTTTGTGTTTTTATTTTTTGGCATAGAATTGGTTATGGTTTGTCTGATCCTCCCAAGCACATTGCTTTTAAACAAGGCTATTTACCTACAGCCACCACCACCACATGCCATCAATCAATATCCCCATAAACAGGCAGATTGTAGATTTCATTCCAACCGCATCTCTGGAACCAGCAGACTCTCGTTTTTTTTTTTTTTTTATACTGAGCTTGAATATTATGTTGGAGAAAAATGAATTAAATCGTTCAATTAGTTTTGTAGAAACCAAGCGATTAAAAAAAAATTTTAAAAAAAACGTTTCTAGTAGAAAAGGGTTGGGAGTAGAATAAAAAAAATGATTGTATCCCTAGAAGTAGATATTTATAATTTATTGTGAATTTTACCTTTTTTTGTTTTATACAAGATGTAGAAAATGTGTTCCCTGTGCCAAGTGATTGTATATTTTGTAATGTTCCTGTTGGAGACTTTATACTTGAAATATCTGTGTGGATAAAATGTAGTTGTTTTTTTTTTGTTGCTGACATTTTCACTGTTTACAGTTTTATTTCCATGGTTATTAAATTAGTATCAATTTGTTTGTTTTAGTCTCCTGCGTTTTCGTTGCGCTTTTGGTGCGTAAATCCGTGCGCATTTTGGAATCTTATTAATATACTTTATTTCTTATTGAGCCAAAACACAAACCTACAACTTGCAAAGAGCAGAAACGAAATACAGGATTTTATTTTTAGTAATCTGAATATATAATGATGCTGCTACAATATAACTTTATTAATATACACACACATATATATATATAAATTGGATATTTTTTGTTAAAGGAGAATAAAGAAAAGAAAGCGGTTTGTATAGGAAGGATAGAGGCATCTGATGTGTTTCCTTTGAGCAATTTGCATAATTCTTTGGCAAAACAAAAGGTGGAAATGGTGGACTTAAAAAAAAACAAAAAAAAACCCCAAAGAAGTGGCTCATAAAAAGAGAAAATTCCGTTTAGTGCCTGAGTCATAAAAGAATATAACCGCTGTAAAAGTTTATAGGCAGTGAGGTTTCCCCCCAGCTCTGGAGATTGGGAGCCTGAGCTCAGCATGTAAATACCTTTCAACAGTTCAAACAAAATATATGATGAGGGGGAGAGAGAGAAAGGAAAGTGGGAAACCTCTGGCTCTTTTCTGTTTTCAGGAGCCTTGGAAACTGCTCTTGTGCTTTTCTGTGTTTCTTGTGTCTCAGCGGATCCCAGGCTGCAACAATCCCGAGCCATAAACTTCTAAACAAGAGAAATCTGGCGAGACGTCTGGAAATGACTTTTCTTTATCAGTTTTACAATCAAGAGCTGCCCCTGCCCTCACTCCCTCCACTGCCCTCACTCCCTCCACTGCCCTCACTCCCATTCCCCACTCAGCTCCACAGCTTCCCACTAAATGCTCATTCCCACATTCTGTCTTTATTCGAGGAGCCTTTCTTTACCCACTCCCCCATGCTCCACACCCCCCTCCAAAATACAGGAACAATAAAATATACATATTTCTTATGGTATAGAAATAATTCAGCCCCAGGGTTATCCCTAAAGTGGTCGCTAGGTGGCGCCATTGGCCCATGTTTCTAACTAGACTCCACATGTTTCCTGATCCTCTGCAGAAATGAAGCAAAAGAAATATTTTTACAAATAAATAATGTGTTTCTGTTGGTTTGTTTTCCTCAAGCCTACAGTATAAGGTTATCGTGAGGAGGAATTGAACTGGATATGTTGCAAGGGATTGCTATAAGTCAGCTTTATTATAATGTAACAATCAGTAAATGAGAAGATTAGAGGAGTGAAACCAGTGTGAGACCGATATAAAAACTCTCTTTCCTGCAGGTTTCACAATCAGGCCCATAAAATGTCCCTGTATTTATTATTGTGATGCAAAGAATAAGCAGTGGGGTCAGGCTATAGTAAGGTCTCTACACTGTGCATCTCATATACAAACAGCTGTCTATATAAATAGAAATAGAGAATGTTTAGAAGAACAAAACAGAGACAAGTGGAGTTTAAGGGCAGCTATGGAATGAAAGTCTTTTCCATAAGATTAGCCGTATATCAAGGCAGGACTCATTCCTAACACATAATAAATGATCAGATTAAAATAAAACCCTTGTTTTTGCCCCACTACAGAGTCGGCCTGACCTCATTCCCCTTAAATGAACCCCAATGTGGCCGCTTCACCCCTGAGCTGAAAGTGTAACCGGTGTCCAACATATTGTTTCATTTATTCACTGGGTCCAATGACACTTCATATTCTTGTGTTTCTTATTCACCGACAAACAGACGAGCATTGGTATTTGCGGTGAGTTTATTTAAGGAGGAGAATTAACCTGAATGCCGTTTACTGAATATATAAGTAAAATAGAGTGCTAGCTCTTCTGCACACAAAGCTGTGCGTGTATAGGTTTATATCGGTGCTGACTATTATATATTATATAATAAGTAGTTTGGCACATTTTACAAAACCTTTCCTTGGGACTCTTAGGGCACAGGAGGTTTGTTCATTGCTGATCAGCCCAAATATCCAATTTGGATCCACATTTGCACAATGACTTTTTTTGTTAAGACTCAATCCAAGCTGTAACATATGGATATGAATTTAACGTTAATACAAATAGAAACCTTGGCCAAGTAGAACATATAGGCCATATGTGACTTTAAAGATTATTTACCGAAAATTATGACAATAAATCTACACTTTCCATTTATCTGCGTTATTGCTAATATCTATTTATTTCTCTCTCTCTCTATCTAGCTATCAATTGTCTATCTACTGTATCTATCTATCTATCTATCTATCTATCTATCTATCTATCTATCTATCTATCTATCTATCTATCTGTAATCTATCTATCATCTATTTATATATCTAATCTATTTATCTATTTATCTATCAATCTATCTATCTATCTATCTATCTATCTGAAATCTATCTATCATCTATTTATATATCTAATCTATTTATCATCTATATATCTATTTATCTATTTATCTATCAATCTATCTATCTATCTATCTGTAATCTATCTATCATCTATTTATATATCTAATCTATTTATCATCTATATATCTATTTATCTATGAATCTATCTATCTATCTATCTATCTATCTATCTATCTATTTATCTCTCTGCCATCTATATATATGTATCTGTCTATCTATAGATCTATCTCTCTGTATCTATCTATATATCTTTCTTCTTTCTCTCTATATATCCATCTATCTATATATCTAATGTATTTATCATCTATCTATCTATCTATCTATCTATCTATCTATCTATCTATCTATCTATCTATTATCTATCTATCTATCTATCTATCTATCTATCTATCTATCTATCTATCTATCTATCCAAGTGAATGAACCCATATAGTGTCTTGACAGTTGGGATAGAGCAATATTTATCCAGTATTTGTAGGCGCGTCTAACTGATTTGCTACAGTTGGAAAATCGCCTTTGGACTGTGAATATTTCTAAAATTGGTGCAGATCGCCCACATAACGCGTAGCGCTGTACACTATATGTTCAGTCCATAGGGTGCTTTAAATTAACGTGTAGCTGTTGGCCCTGTTGGGGTCCCAGAGGACTGTTCACAAGAGCTTGCACTCTAGAGCATGGCCGGATAGACACACCCAGGCAGCAGCGGTTACTTTGCTGAATCTCAATCCTTCAGGGAGTGAAAGGGGGGGGGAGAGAGACAACAAAAAAAAAGTGTTATTGTGAAAACAATAATTATTTTAATTCCGTATTGACACTCGCAGCTTCTCGCAATAACGTGGAAGCTCCAATCGAAGCGTTTATTTTATTGCAGTCCTGGTAGAAGCTCGTAAAGTCCTAACAGCTTTTATTTGCTGCGGAATAAACAACATCAACATCTCGGCTTTATGGCGTTTTATCGCTCGCTAAAGACTTTACGGCGTTTTTTTGGGGGGGGCGCGATTATAAACGCAATTCCTTTTTTTTTTGTTTTTCGTGCGAACAGTTAAACCTTTATCAATAACAGGAGGGAATTGATCATTAAAATGTTAAATGTGACCGGCTCGTTTGTTTTTAAAATATGTCGCCGCTCTGATTTGATAACTCCTATTAAAATCCCAATTACATTTATAGGGACCTTTAAAAACTGGCGGCAATTAAATCGTCTACTTTTTACCGTTTTTCTCAACCGAGCCTGACATTTAGAGGAAAATAAATAAATAAATAAATTAAAAAAAAAAAAACTCAGCAACGCAAAGTGCCTCGTTAAAATTTGGGGAATGAACGACGTAAATGTCTTTTCATTTTCAACACTCCCCAAAAATCAGTGTTTCGGGGTTGGGCTTTAAGGTGGGTGATTTGTTGTGAGGAGAGAGAAGTGATTAGTGGAGGTAGTTAAAGATGTTGAATGTGTTTACTAGTGACTGGCTCACCCCCCACTAACCCTCTGTTACCCCTCTGTCTCCTCTCCTTGCCCCTCTCTCCCAATCCTCTCCAGCAGCCCGACTGCGACTCTCCAATAGGAACAGGCGTCGCTAATAGATGCAAATGTTCCTGAAAAGAGCAGGCAAAATATGAAAGAAGTCATTTGCTGGCGAGTAAATCACAGAAAACTGTTTATGAACTGGCAAGTTCCCTTCTTGGAAATGTAAAGCGACAAGTCTTTAAGTGGGTGCATCGGGTTTTTTTTTAATTTTTTTAAATTTTTTTTTTTTTGGATAACAACAAGGGGGGGGATGTAATATCATCCAAACGTAGACTTTTGATTGTCCCCCCTTTCTTTTGTACTTGTGGAAATCACAGGCTCTCCAGCCAGCTCCTTCAGCTTCTCTGGTGTTGGTAAAAAAAAAAAAAAAAGCGAAATTAACATGAGCTCTTATTTCGTCAATTCTCTCTTCTCCAAGTACAAAACCGGCGACTCTTTGCGCCCCAATTACTATGATTGCGGCTTTACGCAGGCAGACTTGGGAGGCAGAGCTACAGTGGTGTATGGAGCCAGTGCTGGGGGAACATTTCAGCACCCGGGGCAGATTCAGGATTTTTACCATGGAACGCCTTCCCTTTCTTCTCCCACTTACCAGCAGAACCCCTGTGCTGTGACTTGTCACGGCGACCCCGGCAGCTTCTATGGATACGACCCCTTACAGAGGCAGAGCCTGTTCAGCAGCCAAGAGTCGGAGCTGGTGCAATACAGTGAGTGCAAAGTGGCCTCGGCTGGGCTGGGGGAAGAGGCAGAGAGCTCAGAACAGAGTCCGTCTCCGACCCAGCTCTTCCCATGGATGAGACCACAAGGTGAGCCATAAAGTCCCTCCAGATACTTTTTACTGCTTTATGGGGGGATCGTTGTGTACTTGTCAATTGCTTTATAGTTTAATTGCCGGATAGATGTTTTGTTTTTTATGGCTGGACACTTCCCAGCCTTTAACACCCTCAACAGCCCCTTTTCTAATTGTTCCTGGGCTTGACAGTTGGGTGGTGGGATCTCAAATTGTCTGTTTTACCCCTACCCGTCCCATTGTCCCCAACCCTTAGTTTCCTTCCTCCTTGACTCGTTGTTCTGCTTCCCCTTCTCTCCTTCTTTTCCTTCCCCTTCTCTCCTTCTTTTCCTTGCTCTTGTCTCATTATTTTCCTTCCCCTTCTCTCCTTCTTTTGCTTCCCCTTCTCTCCTTCTTTTCCTTGCTCTTGTCTCCTTCTTTTCCTTCTCTTCCTTGCTCCTGTCTAATTCTTGATGCCTCTTTTGGTCTCCAGCAGCCGCCGGACGCAGGAGGGGACGGCAGACCTACAGTCGCTACCAGACGCTGGAGCTGGAGAAAGAGTTTCTGTTCAACCCCTACCTGACCAGAAAGCGGAGGATTGAGGTGTCGCACGCCCTGGGACTGACTGAGAGACAGGTCAAAATCTGGTTCCAGAACCGGAGGATGAAATGGAAAAAAGAGAACAATAAAGACAAGTTCCCCAGCAGCAAATGTGAACAGGAGGAACTGGAGAAACAGAAAATGGAGAGGGCGCAAGAGACGGAGGAAGTGTTGGATGGACAGAAAGGGGAAAAGAGCAATTAAATCGCAATCCGGGAGTAGCAGCGATTTTTAGCGAACAGTCAGGAGGAGAGCGATTATTTGCTGTACACGTTTATCTGCTGTGCCCCCCCCCCTATCATGTCTGGTACAACAAAAGCCAGTGCTCCCCATTATAATAATAATAATAAGACAAGGGAAACCTGCTCCTCTGTTCGGGAACAAATCTCCAGTGACCTTAGTGTTTGTGTTTAACGCAATAGCTTTTTGTGGATCATAATCTTCGGGTGGGGGGGGTGGTATTTGGTCGCTCTAGAAGTTTTTTGTGTGCACTATGTGTGATTCCTGTGTTCCTTTATGAAAATCCGCGAAAACAAAAGACAAACCAACAACATGAAACTGCCTAATTGAGATGTAGAACTTCCCCTGGACACACGGCTAGGACGCCCCCTCTCCTCATCTTGTTCATGGTCCCCAGCCATGGCCAGAGGATCCCCCTCTCTTTAGTTTAGCATGCTTGCAACGACCCCACGTGTGCTTATTATTAGGGTAACTGTAGACAGATTACTGTATCCTGTGTACGTGGAATTCATTTTTATTGGGGGGGGGGTGAGTTTATTGTTCGACCCACTTTGTTCTGTTGTCTAAACATGGAAGCGACAGAATAAGCAGCGCTAATAAAGTTTACAAGAGGGAATTTGTGGCACCATGCGATTTTGCGGTCTTGTCTTGTCTAAATGGGGTCCCTGTGTTTAGCCAGCAGGGGGATACTGGGATTAAAAGGAACGCTGGGCACTGGGAAACTCTGGAGAGGGAGAAGGGGTGAGGCATGAAATGGGCATTACAATAAAAAAAAGAAGATTTCTGCATCTCCCTCGTGGACCCTGACACTGAACAGGTACCCGCGCTGTGTGTCCGCTTGCAGTTTAGTTGCATAAAAATGGCAATGGATGGGGTTAGTGTGTTAGTGTCACTTTTTATTGGGAACCCTTTGGTGTCAGGGATGACTTGGGAGGCATAAAATGGGCACCACGTTAAAAAAAAAGAAGAATTCTGCATCTGTCTTGTGTTCTGCCCCGTACAGGTACAGTCTGTGCAGTTTAGTTGCATAAAAATGGCAGTGGATGGTGTTAGTGTATCTGTGTGTATCTGCGAGTGTGTGTGCTGGGGTGTGTTTGCTGTCGCTTTTTATTGGGAACCCTTTGAAGTGTCAGAGGGGCCTACAGATGTCCTGAAAGGGTTAACAGGCGCTGGGCTGGAGAAGAGCTGAGTGCTGGGGAAGGTGATGGAAGTTTGGGAGGTAATGTAATTGTGCACCAAGGCTCAATCTTTTCTCTTCATGGAATGTGCAGGCTTAGCAAGAACATGTAATCAGCTAAGAGCTCCACTGCTTATTTCCCTCTCTCTCTCTGCCTCTCTCTGTCTCCCTCTCTATCTCTGTCTGTCTCTCTCTCTCTCTCTCTCTCTCTCTGTGTCTCTCCAGGGCTGAGAGCGCAATGGCCATTAATATCGGTGCCAGAGAGAGAGAGAGATGTTAGAGGCGAATGAATAGAGAAATAAATAGGATTGCAGGGATCTCGGAGACACACAGGATTGATCTCATTTAAAGGAGAGAGAGATCAGCGGTCACTTATGGACTCGAGCGCAATTTCAGCTGAAACTCGTCCATGTTAGCGGGTTAGATGATCCCATGAAATATTTATCATATTTTATAAATCCAGCTCCACAACCATTTTTTTTCCACATTACAAGAGCTGTGGGAAGCTCGGCGGGGATTGGCCGCTGGAAAATCACGTGTCCCGCAGTCACATGGTCAGGGAGGAAAAAGGGGGTCCTTTTTGGTGTAAATCTGGAGTCTAATTCTGTAATATATCACGGTACCTCGTAAAACCGACACTAAAAGGGCCCGGCCTACAAATCATCCGGCCGAATTATGAGTTCATTGTATTATGCCAATGCTTTATTCTCCAAATATCCGACTGCAACTTCAGTTTTCTCATCTGGAGTCTTCCCCGAGCAAACTTCGTGCGCCTTTGCCTCCAATCCCCAGCGCAGCGGCTACGGGAGCAGCCCGGGCGGAACGTTCCCGGCGGGGTCGGCGGCTCATGGTTTATACAGTAATGGGAGCAGCCTGCACCCCCAGAGCCCGGCCATGTACCCCTCCAGCTATGGGCTCGACGCTGCCTCCTTCAATATGCACTGCTCGCCCTTTGAGCAGAACCTCTCCTCCCTGATGTGCGCCGGCGACCCCACTAAGCAGAACAGCGCCAAGGCTGAACAGAGGGAGTCGGAGCTGCACAATGAGGCCAACTTGAGAATCTACCCCTGGATGAGGAGCGCAGGTAAGTGGTACACGCGTTAGTGCGCTGGATTCCTGGGGTAAAGGCAGCTCAGGGGTTAGTGCTCAGTGTCAAATGGTCGAGTCCATGGCATTCAGGGGTTAACTAGTGAGCTCCAGAAACCACCATGAGTGACACATAAGACTTGGTCTGGGAGAGGAAATAAGCGAATAAACGCCTGACAAAGGGAATGGCAGTTGGGAGCAGAACTGGCACTGACCCGGCTCTACCCCAATCCCCATTATCTTCTGCCTCTGTCTCCATCTAACACCCCGGTATTCAATTTACTAGCGATGTACCCCTGCACCTCATACACACACACACACATATATATACACATTTATACTGTATATATCAACTTTCCACTGTATTTCTCTCTAGAAGCAGCTTTTATCCTACACTCAGTTCTGTCTGTCTGTCTGTCTGTCATCCCTGGCTCTCAGTAATCCAACCATCATGTGTGTGTGTATCCATCCATCCATCCATCCATCTGTGTGCAGCACAATATACACACACAAAACACACACATTGTGTTAATGGAGAATTAACACTGTTCAATTGTCTATTATATTTATTTATTGGTCTCAAAATGATTCTCATTGGGGATATATGTGGCTGTTCTTGTGAGAGAGAATAGGTCAGTGTGAGATAGAGAATATTTGAGTGTGAGATAGAAATTATGTGAGTGTCAGAGAGAGAATATGTGAGTGTGTGTGAGAGAGAGAATATGTGAGTGTGTGAGAGAGAGAATATGTGAGTGTGTGTGAGAGAGAGAATATGTGAGTGTGAGAGAGAGAATATGTGAGTGAGAGAGAATATGTGAGTGTGTGTGAGAGAGAGAATATGTGAGTGTGTGAGAGAGAGAATATGTGAGTGTGTGTGAGAGAGAGAATATGTGAGTGTGAGAGAGAGAATATGTGAGTGTGTGAGAGAGAGAATATGTGAGTGTGTGTGAGAGAGAGAATATGTGAGTGTGAGAGAGAGAATATGTGAGTGAGAGAGAATATGTGAGTGTGTGTGAGTGAATGAGCGAGACAAAGAGACAAAGTGTGCGTATATATCTGCGTTTGTTAATTCGCAGTAAATTTTTATTTTTGGGGGGGTCACAGTGCAGCTTTATACACTACGATAAAGAGATACAGACACAATACTTACATATACGAGTGTGTGTCTGATACATTTCTTTTATTTTAGATAAAGCCTATTTATTTGTATTAAAGATGGAGCCCCAGGGTCGCCGGCCTCTAGGTCCAGTCGATGTTATTTCCTGCGCTAAAGTGACGGACAGACCCAAAGTTTTGGCGCAGAAGCGCTTTAGGAGATTGTGTTGTGGAACAAGAGCTCAGCACTGGAGGATATTTCAGTTATGATGGGTCTGTTCTAGGGGAAAGGCTAAGCCCCTTAATCCTTCATTCTTCATCTTCTACAACCTCAGCTCACTGGGTGGGCGCTATAGACACCTTGGGGGGCTCAATAACATCCCTGTGCTGAGGCTGCGCTTCTTCTGTTTAGCGCCCAGTACTTCCCATTCAATCTCTTCCATTGTCAGCGCTGAGCTTTGTCCCAGTTTATGCTCCTGTTTGTGGGGCTAAATAAGCTCTTCCCTTTGCTAAATGTCATTTATATCTATATCTATATACTGTATATACACTGCGTGTCTGTGGTGTGTGTGTGAGTTACAGGCAAGTGTAGGGGCTTTATTTCTATGTGTATATTCAGTATATATGTGTATTATTAGTAAAGGACAATATGTTTATGACTCTCCTCCATGTACATCCATGTGAAGTATTTCCATCACACACACACACAGCTGTATTGGAACATAGATGTATATTCCCATTTGTACCACACA
This sequence comes from Xenopus petersii, assembly GCA_038501925.1. NCBI lineage: Eukaryota > Metazoa > Chordata > Amphibia > Anura > Pipidae > Xenopus > Xenopus petersii. Next base: position 117,057,595 of record CM076689.1, read on the forward strand.
GGGACACCTTGCAAGAGACTGGGATGTGAGTGGAGGGGTTGTGTGACCCTCAGAGCTAGCAATCTTATGAGCTGTTTGAGATCAGTGCGGGTCTGAAGAATCACATTTTGTCCCAGGGCTGATTCATTTCTATTTAGTAAGAGGATCAGGTAGTGATTCACCTAATTGGCCAGAGAAAGGGACAGTGCCAGGCAGAACCCCAATGCCACAGACATAAGCCCCCCTGAATAACAATGGGACCTAAACATAAAAGAACGTGCAGATGTACCAAACATCAGGACATACCCCCAGTTACCTAATTCTGAGCCTCTTCCGATTCCCCCGTGTTGAAATTTTCAGTGGCCCAGTCATGTGATTGTTACTCGCCCACTGGACCCACAGGGAACCATTATGTTTCCATAAATCTCCCCTCTCTCTAACCGGGGGCGTTACAGTGGGGAAAGCAGAATTTGGCTTCTGGGGGGCCCATGCCCCCCTTTGAAATGCAACCTATTCACAAGTGTGACATTTGGGCCCCCTGTGCCATACAGTAAGGATTTTGTCTCCTTCCTTTGTATCACCTCTAACCCCTAAAGGCCTCCTTGACCTGAAGTAAAGATGAGCCTGGACCAATATGTGTTTATGAAACTTCATCCTCCTGATATTTAGATTTTAATAAATTGATATATGAATTTTAATTGCATATATCACACTTATATCATATATATCCATGTGCATCTATGACTTGCTTTCAGAGCTTGCAATTGAAGTGACTTATCAGCTAGCTGTATCTTCTAATCTCACACTGAATGGCTGTTTATCCATAAAGCAGTGCTTGCAGTTCATATAACTCATGGAAAACTAGTCAGCAAGCATTTGTTTGGTTGGTATATGTTATTAGATCTATTGCAAATATTTCCCAGTATGATCTCTCCAACAATGACTGGGCCATTTGTCCCCAGTAGGACCTTCTGATGCCCAATCAAATCCTGCATAACCAGTGGGGTTATCTACAGGTTGGGGGTCTCTTTGGGTTGCAGTCCAAACTCTCTGCATGGCCCCACCCCTGTTGTGACATCATCACCAGTCCCCACCCCTTTCATTGATGTATTGATTAGGCCCCGCCCATCTCTATAAAATGATTACACGTTTGTCTGGTTGGATGTGAGTTGGAAGAAGGAGCATTGGGTTGGCTGCTGATCAGAAATCCATATATCATTATATTGTATTTATTTAATGTATAAAGGAGATATTATATACAGAGATATTACTTATATCAGTCTCTGCCCTATTGGAGTTTACATTGGAAGACCTTCTCTAATTTAAACATAGTGGGGTCAGTAATAATCAGAAGCCAATTAAGGTGCCTGTATATGTTTGTAGTGTGGGAGGAAATTTAGGCCAACACAAGGATAAACTCATTGAAGACCTAATAAACATTTCACCCTGGGCAGTAACCCAATGGCAACCAATCAGATGATTGCTTTTAGTGTTCAATAGGCGGCTGCCTGAAATAAAGCTAATCACTGATTGGTTGCTATGCGGAACTGCCCAGATGCATCTTATCATTGGGGGTCTACTCAAAACAATAATCTTCCTCATTGTCTGCCTATAGCATCTCTCCAGACAGGGTGTGTGTTGTATGTGTTGTCTGTAAAACTTTATTTCTATTGTGCTACTTGGGTACACAGCACTATATATACAACATAGAAGGTAGAAAAGTACACACAGGAGGGACAAGAATTGTAATAAGTATGAATATTCAGAGACTAAGTGCCATGTGGCAGGAGACACAGTAGGAAGGAGATTTCCTGCTCTGCAGAGCTTACAATCTAAGTGCTGCGCATACTTTCTGCATACTATTTATATTAAAACTTTTCTTTCTGATTGAATATAATAATAATTAAGAACAACCTTTGATACTGAAATATTTTTTAATGTTTGCTTGATCCAACCCCCGGGGGTTCTTCAAAGCCATTGTCACTGCGCAATGAACTCCTCTTTATCTGTAAAGCTGAGATACAGGAAGCAGCACCTGGGGGAAGGTATGGGCTTGATTATATAAGGATAGGGGGAGGTAGAAGGAAAAGAAGACTCCGTTATAGACAGTTATTAGAATGACTTATACTAGATATACCATGACCTACAGTCACACAACTATCTCACCCATTACCAACTTATTGCACAGAACTTTATGCAGTGACATGTAGATTGTGTGCTCCACTGCTGACTGGGAATAATCGAGTCTATTTGCATGGGACTAAATAAAGCTTTACTGTACATACATACACATATATAGATAACATACATATGAAGTCCAAGCAGGGATGAAAACCATCAGACTGTGTTTTTGCTGTTAATAAATCCTTCACCATCTGTCCATCCAGGCTCTGGTTTCTCCTTCTTTGGTTCTGGTATGTTGGGAATTCCTGTGTTTCTGCTGCTGTTCATTATTACCAAATGTTCTACATCTCCCACAGCTCTACCTTCCCTGCTACTGACTGTCCCACATATCTCCCATATTACCTACACAACTGCTCAATGTCCCACATACCTCTCACAATGACCTACTCAACTGTTCAATGTCCCACATATCTCTCACAATGACCTACTCAACTGTTCAATGTCCCACATATCTCTCACAATGACCTACACAACTGCTCAATGTCCCACATACCTCTCACAATGACCTACTCAACTGCTCAATGTCCCACATATCTCTCACAATGACCTACACAACTGCTCAATGTCCCACATACCTCTCACAATGACCTACTCAACTGCTCAATGTCCCACATATCTCTCACAATGACCTACACAACTGCTCAATGTCCCACATACCTCTCACAATGACCTACTCAACTGCTCAATGTCCCACATATCTCTCACAATGACCTACACAACTGCTCAATGTCCCACATACCTCCCACAATGACCTACACAACTGCTCAATGTCCCACATATCTCTCACAATGACCTACTCAACTGTTCAATGTCCCACATATCTCTCACAATGACCTACACAACTGCTCAATGTCCCACATACCTCTCACAATGACCTACTCAACTGCTCAATGTCCCACATATCTCTCACAATGACCTACACAACTGCTCAATGTCCCACATACCTCTCACAATGACCTACTCAACTGCTCAATGTCCCACATATCTCTCACAATGACCTACACAACTGCTCAATGTCCCACATACCTCCCACAATGACCTACACAACTGCTCAATGTCCCACATATCTCTCACAATGACCTACACAACTACTACCACCAGAATGGCTAATCAATGAATGTGCCTCAGATCCCCAAGAACTATCTACTCATGTTCTGATTGTTACACTGCCACATAACCACCAGAAATATGTACTGAGACACGGTTCCTCAGAACTACCTACTCAGGTTCTACATTCTCTACTAATGACTGTGCCACACATCCCCCAGACTCACCTACTCCATTCATTACTGAATCATATAGGCCCAGGAGCTCCCTACTCTATTAGTGTCTGTGCCACACATTCTCAAGAACTCCTCATTTATCCCCTGATTAGTCCACTACTAACTGTACACTTTCCTCCGAACTATCAACCCCATTACTGTCCAAACGATCTATTCTATAACCTATTCCCCTACTGCCTGTGCCACCCATTCTCCAGAACTACCTACTATATTACTATAACTGTGCCACCTGTCCCCCTGAACTAGCCACCTTGTTACTCTTTGTGCCACTTACTCTAGAACCCCCATTACTGCATCACCTACTCCTCTGCCCACTTCACCACATCATTAAATATGATACCAAAGGCAATCTCTGCTATCACAATTACAGTGACACACTCCTACTGTGAAAATTATCTATTCCATGTGCTACAGTACAAATCCAAATGAGTCATCTACTCACTTACCCACTCAATCCACTTTATTAGTTGTACCAGATTCTCTATTGCTGAGCGACTCTCACATGCCACAGAACTATCAGCATCTACCCTATTAGTGACAGTACCACAGTTGCTAGTGGGTTTCTCGAGCTTAAGATAATAACCCTTTGGGGGCCTGAGATAAATGTGCTTGCTCACAGCTCTTTCTCTTGCAGGGGCGGACAGGAAGAGGGGTCGCCAAACCTACACAAGGTACCAGACCCTGGAGCTGGAGAAGGAGTTTCACTTTAACCGCTACCTGACCCGGCGGAGGCGCATCGAGATCGCCCACGTTCTGTGTCTGACCGAGCGACAAATCAAAATCTGGTTCCAGAACCGCAGGATGAAATGGAAAAAGGAAAACAAGGCATCCAGCCCTTCCTCTAACAGCCAGGAAAAGCAGGAGACTGAGGAAGAGGAGGAGGAATGAAGTGGCCCAATGGACTAGTGAGCAGGAGATGATCCACTGACCCATACTACCTAGATCCCTTTTGTACTAGAGGGTTAGCTACCTACCCCACCTGTCCACACTATAGGTCCATTTTCTATGTGGCGTCTCATGTAGCCAATTATTCCACAAGCGTTGCTGCATTTTTATTTTTTATACCTTTTTTTGAAGAATCCTAGTTCTTGAGAGATCGTGATCTAAAAAAAAAAAATCTTGTGACTGTGTTTGAATAGTTCGTGCGATATAATCGGGAGACCAGTGTGTAGGATTGTGCCCCCCCCCCAACAATCTGTGGCTTGTTCCTTTCCCATTCCTTTTATTTCTCACTATAGACTCAGTTCAGTACTTGGGGATATCTCCTTCCCTCTCCATTCCCTATTTACAAATATGTGTAATATTTTTGTGTCATTTGAAAAAAAAACAAAATGTGATGTAAAATTAATTTTAATATAATTTAATCATAGACTCTGTGCTTCTATTTCTTCATGAGTTGTTGTAATGTTTCCTTCAAATAAAATTAAAAAAAACCAAAATAGTTGAAACTTGAGTTTCTTGTTGCTGTTCTTTTTTGTGTCACATATATATTATATATATAGCGAGAGAGTGTTGTGTGTAACACTATTCAGCTTGTAACTGAGAAGGTTCGTGAAGATTATTCCATGGGTATATAGATGACAAATTTAATGAATGGTTAGGAATACGGATAAAAGGATAGAAAATAGAAGGAAAGCTAGATTAGTATTATATTATTAAAGAAGGGCCACAATGTTGTTTAAAATAAAAACAATCTCCTACAAAACAATATTAAGGTGTAGCCAGTGCGCGCGGCATTAATTCTAAACCAAAGGTTGGCACAATAAATGGACTCGTAGATTTGGGTCCCGTCCAAAAAAGGTTTCGAATCACTGTGATAAATATTTATATATAGGCAGTTAAATCGATGACAAATAGACGGATAGTGTAGGAATAAACTGGGAAGTATATACAGTA